>JAHYIQ010000016.1:2855000-4055000 GCA_030673865.1 Melipona bicolor | reverse complement strand
TACGCGAGTGTAACGAGACGAAAGAGGCGGACCTCGAGGCGCCGGAGGCCAGTCGCGAAACGCGAACCAAACCCAACTGAAGTGCGACGTTTCTGTACTCGCGACCGCGCCCCCCGCCGTCACCCCTCTACCCCGATTATAGCCACTCGCGCACGCGTTTCGCTCCGGAAGTCGGACGCGGGGTTGCTCGCGTCTTCCTCTCCGGCGATTAGCGTTTGACATTACGCTATTTTCCAAGGTGAAATGTGTTTCTGGGGATCTGGGTTCAAATCAGACGAGCGGTTCTCCTCTTGAAAGGGGAGCGACTGGATGATTCGATACGCGCGATTAGAGTAAATTGGAGTAACTCGGAATGATCAGAGGATTAAGAGAGACTTACGAATTTACGAATCGTACGTCCAATGAAATGAAACACGGTGCAAAGTAGAATAGTAACAACATCGAACGAAAGATTTTCCTCTCGAGTGTTTGGGACATTTGGATGATTCGACCCGTGTGGTAACAGTTGTGAATGAAATATGTGCGATTTTGGAATAATTCGGAGTGATTGGAAAATCAAGAGTGTAATGAAATAAAACATGGTGAATGCAGATGTGATTAATACATTAAATTGGGCACAATGTGAGTGCTTACACAAATCATCTTTTTCATCAACTCTGGTTTATTATTAGATATGATGACTTTAACTCGTAAATCGCGAGGAAGAAAATTTTTTTTTAGAAATTTTTAGTAAAACAAATGGCACTGTTCTTTATTGGAATCTTCAAATAAAGAAAAGATGGGAGTACAGTAAAACTCTATTTATATGCACTTCGCTTCTTTGAATCAAATCTCGGTCGATGCTTAATTAAATGATTGAACTCACTTGTAGTAACTATTATATGACAATTATATAAACTATGTATTATTCATGTTGGAAACTATGTTCCAGACATACACGTTAATACAAATTAGTATAATCACAAAACGTCACATTGCTTCTTTTCCTTTAACGAGATTCTTCACTCATGCACAATCGGCGGGAACGCGAAGTTAGCACACATCGGTTACAAAGATTTGAGTTTGAGTAAAATAAATAAAGCGTTACGAGTGTGGAGAATCGTCCCACAGTTTAAACAGCAGACCGGGTGTTTAAACATTTTAAACGTTTAAACGTTTTTGTACTACGCTTTGAAATATTTTCACGACACGTTAATCACATCCGTGTGACGAAGGTTGTCAACAGCGATTACTTCACAGCAAAGGATTACGCATAGACGCAGTAGCCACTCTATATTTATAAAATATCTTCCGCCACTGGAGTCTGGCGTAATCCGCCGCGTTATTTCGCGGAACGCCTCCACGTTGTAACTATACAACGCGGGATAATTATCTTCTTTCGACGATTTCGCCTCTGCTACTCTTCAAGTATGCAGAATTACACGGAGTCTTAATTCAGCAGGAATTGCAGAATGTTCCAGCAGCTGCTCTTTGGAAGGGAATTAGTAATTTATTCTTAACTTAAAACGTTCGTAACCGTTTGGAAATTTATTTAATTTCGGAGGAATCGTAAAACGTTGTTTCGAACAGTCGCGACTCGATGGACATTTTAGTCGGAGAATTAATTTAGAAAGAAGTACCTCAGAAAAGAAACTGCACGACTTGTACCCCAGTACGATTCGTCTCACTGAAAGACCCAAAAGCAACTGGCTGGGAAATAAAGACGACTTTTCTATTTATATACAAACATTTGAATCGACACAAAACAAATTACAGGCGCGATCGCTCAGTACTAGACAACGCCACTCCTACTCGAGGTCTACCCCACGCCCCCTCGCGAATCACGTGACCCAAATCAACCAATCGCTAATTTTCGTTGCGTTAGCCCCGCTAAAATCACTATTACCAAGCTAAAATATTCTAAATAACTCAAAGAATCGCGAGACGTTTCAACAGCAGCTAAGTTTCAAAAGAGAAGTGACTGATTTATTCGACTCGAGCTAGTCAGAATTAGTCGGAGAGGAGAAAGAACTTGGAGGGAAGAAATTAGAAAACGCTCGAGAGCAGCTGCTCCTCGAAAAATTAATAATTTATTTAACCCTCCCCCCATCCTCTCCTTATGTTAAATAACGAGATTCTATTACTGGCGCGATTAATTTTGATTTAACCAGCGTGCAGAATGGCGGATCCTCCGAGCGAACACTTTCATCAACTTCTCTCTCTCTCTTTCTCCGTGCACGCGAAACTTCCCCCCGAGATTTCGTTAATTTCGCGAAGAAACTTCGCGGATGCCCAGTTCGGGGTTGATACTTCTCCGCGGACGGAGCGAGAGCTGGGATTTCAGAGTTGCGGAGTAACACACGTAAAGTAACACACGCGATTACCGAGCGACGTGGCTTATCCGTGACTTTCCGCGCTCGTTTCCGATTCTCCAGGCCGCGATACTACGCTTCACGACGCGGCTCGTTTAAGTTTCCCGTCGTTCCTTCGTTCCATCATCCGTGAAACACCGACGCGGGCCATCGATCGGCCCGCGTTCAATCGCATCCTGCAACTGCGAAATTACTTCTGACGTACTACGAGTCTTCCGTTCCCCCGAAGTGCAACGTTCCTCCGAAGGAAATCTTTCTGCCCCCCCGAGGCAAAGGAGCGCGATGATGAATTGCTTTCCGAATTGTTTCTCTGTCGGCACTTGTTTCAAAATTGTTTCAATTATTAACAGCGGCGCGTGAGAGTGAACTGCTTCGCAAAGTTGTTTAGAAATTTTCGGTTTTCCAAAGACTATTAGTACGCAGAGTGAACCATTAACTGTTGTCACCTCGAGCGTCTTTGCTGGTTTTGGAAACGTGAAAGAACTTTGCTAACTGTTGAAGGTTGTTCAGCACGGAGGGAGGTATAATACGAAAATGTTATAATAACGTTTGTTTGTTTCACACTTTTTAGTAGAATGATCTTTCGATCCATTGATCGATGCAGTATTCATCCTACAAAGTTTAGTAGATATTTGAAACTTAAATTTTGTAAAGTCTCTGCGTGAAAGACAAGGATGATACCACTCTTGTCGTTTGTACAAAAATTTTGCAAAACTAAAGTTAAAATATCTTCCAAATTAACATAGGTTAATATTGTCTTTTATAAGAAATGTCAAACTATCATCGTTGAATGTATGAAAAAAAAAAAAAAATAGAGGTAATTTTTCTCTTAGTTACAAAAAGTTATTGCTCTATACTCGACAACTTTTGTTAATGAAATAAAATTTTTTCCTATCTTCAAAAACAACGAAGATATTTGAGATGATAATAATTGTGGTTCACCCTGTTTGCTATTAGTAGTACAATGTTTCACAATAACCTTAGTAGTAAAGCCTTTCATGTCCAAACTTCTATTATCTGAATACCTTAATATTCGAACATTCTATTCTGCGCTGTACTGCGTCTGACTGATCCATATATTATCCGAACAGAACATTCACTAACAACAGAGTCGTTTCCTTCTAGCAAATTATTTTATGCATCGCTATGTGTAATACTGATGAAATACATGAAACGTTTAATTTTTTATATACTATAATATATCAACATTTCTTTTACGTGTGACAAAGATGTAGATGTATCATTCTTCCACAAACTAAAGCAGCAAACAGAAAAGACGAGAATTTTACATAAAAGTATTCAGAGTATCTCGCTCGTTTGAAGTACGAAAGGAACGACACCACAAAAAATTGCTTGTGTTAAAAACCTTAGATACTTTGGAAGCTGAAAAATAATATTACAGCATTCTCGAACATGCAAATATTGTACAGTATATTTAATCTCGACACTTCAATATGTGGAATTTGATATGAGAAAATAGCATCAGTTCAAACTCCGCTGTATAAATGTTAGTTTGGCACACTAGTTTAATTTAATTAATTCAAATACTTCGCTGCTAGTTTACTTTCGCACGTTGTTTTATTATTTTACAACTAGGTCGAAACATGATAATTAACATCCATGATCAAGTATTATTGTGACTTGAGTTTCGCAAGGAAGAGAAGTAACTTTTGCTGTTGCTAGAAGTAAAAGTTTCAAAGAGGGTGTGAAGCGAGTGAAAAATAATGTCTCTGTCTGAAGAGAAAACTTGAATAATATGTCAACTTTAATGCCGACGGTTACGAGTGTAATAAGTGGTCACTCATAAACGAAGTGTTACGAACGGTCACCAACTCCAAACGACTTCCTCTGTTTATTTCCTAAGAGAGTATCTAACAATGATACATTGTTCTTTCCACGAAATATTGTCCCTTGTAGAATATAACCGTGAAACCGCAATTTGCTGAAATTTGTGAACAGACTTGAAAATGCGAAGACTTGAAAATGCGAAAGAGAAAAATTACGTTTAATAATTGAGTCAAGTATAAAAATATTCCCTGTATTCTACGTCCTTTTATAAAAGAATTATAGTCGTCATTTAATAAGTACAGTAACGTAACAATTGTACAGTAATCACAAAAATGTGACGAGTGTCGATTGACAAGCATCAACGCAAGTTTAATAGCAAAGTTTAATAGCTACGAAATGAGACTAGAGCGAAAGAACAAGCTGATTTGAAACAGAGGAACGCAACGACGAATCGATGAGAAGCGTCGAAGCGCTAAGACGTGACAAAGACCAAGAAACCGCAAGGTAAGAGAGAATGTCGTCAAAATTGAAAAATCTGAGGGGAACTAATCCCCTTAAATTGCGCCCGCGAGTGATTTAGGAAATGATCGCTCTTAAAACTTGCTAGAGGATTAATTTGACGTAAATACAGACATACATAGCACTTAATAAGATGAAAGACGCAAAGGTCCGCGATAAATTCACCCTGAAGCATGTTGAGGGGGAGGGAGACCCTTAGCAAAATGCTTGGCGAATTGCAGTCGTAATTCTCGCGCGATAAAACCAGGCCAAAGAGCCACAGTTCGAACATCAATATTCGATTTACACTCGTTTTACATTGTTACGTTGCAGGAACTTTTCGAATAGAGGACTTTAAGTCGTGTACGAATAGGTAATAATCCATTCCGGAACGACTTTCAAATTTCATTCTTGGAATCCTGACACACGGTGATGATAAATTCTGAGCAAGTCGTTTAATATTTAGGCAGAGGTACAGACTCGCTCAAAAATTTTGGGATAGTATTTGCATGATAAAAATACAAAGTAAGTATAAATTGTAAATTATGTGCAATAGACACAATATATTGTGTGATTAATAATAAATACAACGAATGTATAAAATACATTTTGTGCAATAAAGAGTCTGTTAATGTATTAGTATATTGTATTATTACATTACTATATGTCGTACGTAGGGGAAAGTAGGATAAAACTGAGTATTCATATACCTAAAAATTTGATTTTATTGTTAGCCATACAATTCTTTCCAAAAAGTTTGATCATTTTCTTACTGTACAAGGTCCAATTAAGACATTTAGCCTTGTGCAAATTTTTCGTTTTATCACTAAAAGTGATTTTAACGGGAGTAATCCAGAAAATCGGGCGTCACATCTCTTCAGGTGCAACGTTAATGCAACGAAAATTAGCGATTGGTTGATTTGGGTCACGTGATTGGCGTGGAGGTGTGGGGTAGAGTAGGAGTGACGTTGTCTGGTACTGAGCGATCGCGCCTGTAAATTGTTGCAATTTCGAAAACTGTCGTGCATTGGAAAGTTTATATCGAATACGTTGATTTATGCACATGCGAATTTGTAGTTTTATGGACGAAAAAACGATTTAAAAAACGAATCTAAGCGGAAGACAAACATTTAAAATAAACGCTACAGTACGAATACTTTGTACATTTTCAATAAATCTCCAATATATACATTTACTTTTATCAAATATTTCTCTGTTTATCAAATAAACTACTTGATGTATTTCCTTCAAATTTCCAATAAATACGTAAGCATGTATCTCGTTAGTTTCTGAAACGTGTCGTCGCGCTAATCTACTTGTTCGAACTACTTGTCCCCTTCCCTTCAATAATAAATTCAGTTCGCGAGATAGTTTCCAAGTTTACGTGTTTCCTCTAATAAATCTGTCGCGACTGGTATTGTATTGTAGCGATGCAAGTATCGTAGAAGGAATTCCAGAGAAATATGCAGAAACAAGAGATGTAAATTCAAGACTTCAAATATCAAAACCTTCTCGCTTCGTGGAAAGACAGTATTCCTCCGAATATTCCTGCTACAACTAAACGAAACACACGGAACGATGTGTGGTATGTGATCAAAATGGCATTCGCAAGCAAGATATTGGTGCAGAAATTGCAGAGAATAGAGAATACTAGGCATACCGATACATATTGCAACGTAACACATTATTACGGAACGAAGATTCTCCGAACTCTTATAATTTTCTTGATAAAATAGTATTTAAAATACGTCGTTTTTTTTCTTTTCTTCTATTTGTTCGCAACGCACAACGATGCTTTTCAATATTGATCGCGATTAGATTTCAGATCTTTGTAAATAACGTTTTCGGGGAATACAATTTGAGAAATATAATCCCGGAGGAGAAAATTATTTATTTTGCGTATCAAATGTGCTTTGAACATTTCTCGTATCGTGCGTGTATTTCATGCAAATCCGCATTTTACATATCTCCCGCAAACGCAACGAAAATCAGCAGCCTACTTACACAACGCACACCATTGTTGGAGTGTACATTTTCAATAATGAACTCGAGTTGCTGCGAAATTAAAGTTTGGCTCCATTTATAAAGCAAATTGTAAAAACCGTACACTTTGAATATTTCGTATCTCCCAAAATTATGTACAGCCAGGTAAATTTTTCACTTTAGAATCTTTTATAAATATTTAAAAATTTGCAGTCCAGTTGCAACGTGTACGTGTGCATGCAATACTTTCAGCGATGAGAGCCCAGACGTTTGGGAACAAAATTCTGCTTTTACAAACGTTGAACTGTTGTATAATTATTTCAAAGGGTGAATTCTTCCATAAATTCCGCCACAAAGAGAACGCGATCGCGCCGCGAAAGAATGTATCGCGGGTGAACAATTTGGCAAACTATCTGCGACGGTTTTCGATAGTATTCGAGACGATAAGTTCGACACTCGCGCCTGGAATTCCTCTCGCGGAATTTTATTCGGAAACACCTCGAAAATAGTTTCACCGCCGTGATGATGATGCGGTTAATTGGCCAAAGAGCCAACCAGCGCAACCTCGTGTTCATCAAGCGTGTTCATTCATTTCGGCGACGAGACGAACACGCAGAGCGAACAGCCGCGTTTGACGCGTTCGCGAAAGAAAATAAGCGTTTTATTCAAATACGCGCAACGCCCGTGTCCGCGCGCGCGATGCGAAGGGAAACACATGAATCGAGCAATTGAACATTGGTAAACATCAAATCAACGCCCGTTTGAATGAAACAAATATTTTTGCGTTTATCGAGAAACGCTCGTGCGTTTCTAATCTGACTTTTCGATCGACGCCTCGATGTCATTAGTCGATATTTAACGCCAGAACTGTCGACGACCAAAGTATAATATTTGTAGAAGTGAGAAATTAATGTGCAAGATACGAGAAAAAATTAATAATACAGAATAATAAACACGAGCTTCTATTAATATATTTTGTTAAAAATCAGAGCATCTAGACATACACTGTTAAAAGTAATTTAATAAAATTTTATAGAAGATTTATAGAAGTTTAATTTAATAAAATTTTATAGAAGATTTATAGAGGTTTAATTTAATAAAATTTTATAGAAGATTTATAGAAGTTTAATTTAATAAAATTTTATAGAAGATTATAGAAGATAGACATAGAAGGTTATAAATTGGTCATTTTTACTATTTTGATAGTTTTACCGTTGACCTATCAACCACGCTTATCGACGTATCGCGAAACATTCATAGAGGTTTACGATACTACTGGAAAATGTGAGTTTAAAAAATATAAAGTATATCGGAATAGTAATATACGAAACGTCATAAAACAAGTGTAGAACAAACATTTTACAATTTTAGCTCGCCCATGTCAGAGACACGAAAATGGAAATTCAATCTTCTTGGATTTTGTAAAGTCATGGAATTTAAGTAGAAAAACAAAAATAAGGCGGAAAAGAGTTTACGAACTAGTGAAAATTTACTAAGAAAGAAAAGAAATTCACGTTAACGCGACGCGAGAGAGACTCAACGGGTTAACTGGTGGGATTATTAGACAAAATTCCGAATCAAGCCTCGAGATTAATGACTTTTCGGATGGAAATCTTGTCTAGCAACGGGGGATGCGATGATAACTATTCCGCAGTATCCGCGAGATCTTTCCGTAGTATGCCATCCAGCAGGAAATCCGAGATTTCCCTGTCGCGACAGTCAAGCCACGCTTTCATCTATTTTTTTCCAATTTGACTCGATGCTCGTCCACGGATCCGAAAGAATCGCGTCGAACATTCCAATTTTCCGTAGATTTCTGGTGAAAATCGAAGACTAGGCTGCCTCGAAAAACCGTTCCCGAGCGTTTGCGAGAAAGAGGTTAAATTCTTTCAACGAATGAAACAGATGACGATATTAAACTAAAGTTGGAACAAATCTTTTCGGAATGACGCTTTACCACAGCATGTACTGAAAAGTAGCAAGCATTGCTTTCAAATGTAAGCAAAGAAAATGAAGCAAAGACGCTTGTGAAATTTATTTATAAAAACGAAATAAAATAAATAAATAGAGAATAAATAGACAGAGCGAATCGTTCGACTCGGTCGTCTAGCACTATTTAAAAATATTTGCCAGGACAACGAACTAGAAGAGAAAATGGATTATTGGAAAGATTATTATTATCACATTGAAAGTATGTTTAAAAGGTTCCTTTTAATAGATTATTAGCTGTCAAAATATTCTTAACACTAGACGACATAAAATTTCTATCAGAAACAATTGAGATAAAATAATGGAAAAGCTTTGTAATACATTTTAGCCTCTATTTACAAATTTTTCGGAAAGTCACTTAAATTTTTAAAAATACAGAGTGGCCACTTGTTTAATTATATTTAATTTACTTAATTAATTATATTTATTATTTAATTTATTTTTAATTACATTTCCAAATAAAATAGTAAAAAATTAAAAAAACATGTGTTTGTATATGATATTTTTGTTTTATATCATTCAGTCTTTCAGTGACCACCCTGTACGTTGTTATTTTGCGTCTAGAAAAATCACCGATCGATCGTCCCGACCACTCTGGTGGCTCCACTGTCGACTAAACGTTCACTTTCGGCGTCAGTGTTTGCCAAAAGTTGTAATTGCCCCGCGGAGGGAAACGGAGGATACCGAGCGTGTACGCGCGCGAAACGCTAAACTATGCGCGATCTCGTATCGATCGAAATGCGGGGGAACGCAAGACGTAGCAGATGCACGCGAGCACGGTCGACTATGTACGAGATAATAAATAAACGTACCACATACGCCGCTCCTCCCCGACAGCCTCGATAATAAGCACTGTCTGGAAATTGCATCGCCGTCACGATAAGACGTAATGTGATTATGATAATGGGAATTCGGTCTGAGAAACGGCAGCTCCATGAACATTTCACGATTAAGCCGGCAGCTTGTTGTTCGCGGTACGAAGGAATGTACCCGATGATAACATCGCGCGGAGAATGGATGCTCGGCATTCGTTACAATGGAAAATATATCATGCACGTATGTCGCTAGCGCTGTTACATTCATTGCCGCAGTATAATGACGACAAATGCGACTCATTGTTAGTTTACACGTATGAACAGGTAAAACGTATGTCTGTTGGTATATTACACAGTTTCGCTACACGTGTCGCGGAGAAAGTTTCACGAGCACAGTGTACTATGTACAAAATGTTTGAATGAATTTCACTTCCACGATTAGATGGAAACCGAGACGTCAAGATGAAAAAAATTGTAAAGTTTCCGCAATCCAATAGATTGCACAACAGCTTTCATTTAAATATATATTCTAAAAATTAATGATCATGGATATAACTTAGAAACGGATAATTATAGAATTGATATTCTATAAATTAAATGTATATCCGAAAAGTCATTTAAATCTCTGGAAACACACTGTCTTGTTTCTATAAAATTTCTAGCAAAAATTATAAGGCCATTTTGGTAGTTTTATGGTGTTAATACCATAGTGAGATACGATTGTTATGATTTTATTGGGAAAATGTAGAATCAATCTATATATATATATATATTAAATTTATTAAATTTATATTAAACACACGTTCAACTCCTATATATATATAAAAAGTTAATATACAGCATGAACAGCAATCTCAAAAATATAACAAATGACAAAAGTGATTCTATTGAACGTTCAAACTTATTCATGCAACGAATTGCGACTGTTGAAATACTTTTGTAACCTCTGGTAAAATTATGACAATCGTGATTTGTTATATGGTTAATGAAATTTTGAAACCTTTCATATGAAATACACGGTATATTCACGAAAAGTTCTTGTAAATGTTCGCCACTGCGTGACCAAACGTACGTTGGAATTAAATTGTGCAATTTCATAGTCTTACAATTTTTACAAAAGGGACACAGTTTTTGTCGCATTTCGATTTCCTTTATCATCGGTTTCTTTCTCCTTTCGTACGTGTTTTATTATACGACGAGGTACAAAAGTCATGGAAGCGCTCTTGGAAAAGTGGTCCAAGGGGAAATTAATGCCTGCCGCAAAGCAGTCGTTTTTACAGAATCGACAAGCATAAATAAATTCCTGCCTTTACTCCTGAAATTAATTCCTGTTCATAAAGCATAACAGAGTTTTCGACAATCGTCTCGTAATGCTATTTCTCATCAATAACTCGTCCATTCGTCAAAGCTTCGGCAACGAAGTTGAAAATCTCATTTAGAAATGTTACTACAGTATTGCTACACGTGATAAAGTTTTAAATATTTCTTAAAAATTACAAGTATGATATAAATTCTCGTATCTTCGTATTTTTGTACATTTACAAATGCAAAGCACAAAAATACAAATTTTCACGTGTAAACGTAATTACTATTTTCATTTAATTTCTAAAAATTTAGAATTTCGATTTAATTTTTAAAAATTTATTTATATTTAGCGTCTTTTCTTGAAGCAAATTTAATTTATGTATAATGTTTGTTACCAAATTGATTTTTATTATATAAAATATTTGTGAGATGTATTTTCTCAAAAATTAGAAAAAAAATTAGGATAAAGTTATCTCCGTAAAAAAGAGATAAACAGTTCAGATTTCGAGGGACAAGGCGTGAAACGTTGCTTCACAGAGAAGAAATCTATGGGTTCCTCAAAGACGCGATGAAAGGATCCGTACAGAGTACAAGAATAAGCACGACTTTGTGTCGTGGATATCGCGAATAAGGATTATTTTATACACTAGAAGACGACACGCTGGGAAGAATACCTTTCGTTGTTTTCCCGTGTACTGGCAAGTATTTTCAACCAGGCCACATTTCCCTAAACGTTTTACGTACTTGAAAAATTCTCTTTCGTCGTTCATTCGATTTATACCGATGCTTTGCAAACACGTAAATCGTATCAATGACGCTCTACGTGAAAATATTTAATATACAATACAAACATGGAATAAGAAGAACAAAAGGCAAGAAAGAGGAGAAGAAAGAGAATACTCAAGTGATACTGAACAATTCATGAAATATTCGAAAATAACTAATAAATCACTTGGCTGTCAGATGTCGTAGGATTTATTTTTTGCGGAACGTATGAGAAGGTTCGAAAGTAACAAGGCAATTCAATTTGCCTTAACCCAGATATACCCGAATCTTATTTGCATTCAAAACAATGCCGTTCTTTTAAATTAAATGAATTAATTAAATTGTTTCGTGGTACACAATTTAAAAAAAAAGAATTCCCAAAATGTAAATTTTGATAAATTTAAAATAAAGTCGTAATTTTGGAAGATTAAAAGATGGAAACGTTCTTCGTTTCTAAAGGTTCGAGCCACGATGAAAGAGTTAAGAGCGTCAACCTACAAAAATTATTTCAGTATGATTAATTCGATTAATCCTTTCTATAAATGACAGCTTTTAATATTTATAAAAAGTTTCTCTATACTCAACCACTTTCCTCGCCAATTATAAATATTGCTACTTTAGTATCGACCACTAAATTATCTATATTACTAAATCTGAGAAATCATTTCCCTAAAAAGATTAACGCATTAGCAAAAGAGCAAAGATGTTACATTTCGTGTGACTATTTTATCACTGTGATATTTTATCAAAGTGATTTTAGCGAGGGTAACCCAGAAAATCGGGCCTCTTCAAGTGCAACGCTAATGCAACGAAAATTAGCAATTGGTTGATTCGGGTCACGTGATTCGTGAGGGGGCGTGGGGTAGATCTCGAGTAGGAGTGGCGTCTGGTACTGAGTGATCGCGCCTGTTATTTGTTTTGTATCATGATTCAAATGTTTTCATATTCAAGAAAGATTCATATGTAACATAATCCAGTACAAAATATTCCCCAATACTTATAAATATGTCACCGCATCGAATCCAGTGAATCGTGCAAGTTTATAGTTTAAGCTTTCAAAATGTTCGATTGTATAACAGAGTTGGTTAACATGTCGAAAAGTCCAGCTTGATTTGGCTCTAAAGTCGTTTGGTGGCTAGCAACGCGTTAGCGATACTTAATATCGTGTTGAATGGTCCTCAAGATAACTTTGACAGTCAAGGCCACTTGGAAGTTGCAGTAGTTGTCGACGTTATGGCATAAGCCCCCCAAGCCATTATGAGACAATCAATTTCGTGATTTTGGCACTCGAGACCGGTGGAAAGTCATAGTTTATCGCGAAGATTACGATATTGGCACTCGATGGTCGATCGAAAGTCAGAAGTTTACGTGAAATGTAAAGAAAAAAAATACGTGAAACTGTAAAAAATGTCTGTCCAAAACAGTAAATAAACGTAAACTTTTATATTCTCGAATAAAGTAAAAATCGGAATTTGCATAAAAATCCCAGGTCAGAAATGTCTGAGTAGGATAAATATCAGCGATGAAATCGCCATTCTTGTTTTCCGAATAATTAAAAATATTTGTCGGAAATACACACGATATTTTTAATAAATTAATTCTCCATCGGAACGAGTGCTTGCGTGATGTTGTGCCGAATATACATGAAATTACTCCCAATGGTTTTGACGTTATTATACGTCAGTATATATTTCTGTCAGAGAAATTCGGAGGGGCAGAAAACTGGATCGTTCCGACTGGAATTGGAGAACACACACAAACACGCACGCATACACACACGCGCCGTTCCACTCACGATTCAAGTGGTTGAATTGTTTTCATCGGTGTAACATGAAATTATTTTTCTCGGCGAGTTCGCTTGTAGTTTGCGTGATGACGTTCGTTTATGAAATTTGATTTATCCATTCTGCGCTATCGCAATTTCGGAAATTGATCTAGCATTTCGTTGTAACGAAAAGAGATGCTTACGTACATACAGACGATCGAAGAAATGATTTTTCTTTTCGTGTCAATCACGAAACGCGAGATCATTTGATTTTTGTGATGTCTATTGTCTGGAAACACGTATTGTGTTTTCATTTTACGAGACAGAAATTGAAATTGAAATATAGCATGTATTTGTTCAAAATTTTACATTGATCGCGATTTCGTTTAGGAATGATTATAGTTTAAAATGTTAGACGGTAACATTTAATCTTCCGCGTTGTTGGAAATTTTTCAGTGCACAAAATTGATCTGACTTTAATCTATGTATTATTCCCAATTTTTAATTTCAACTCTTCAATTTTTTTTATTTCTTGATACTGTATTACTAATTACACGCTTATATCTTTCAAATAAAATCTCCATGCAATTAGCCTTTTGTTTTGTAATATCAATCTAACTTCATTCGAGATATAAATCGTAGCCCGATAGTATTTGAATCGAAGATTAACAAAAACAAAAAACAAAAAAATCGCTAGAAACAGGGAATCAAAATAAAAATTCAATTTTACGTTGGAATAAATTCGTGAAAAAAGAGTCTAAGTTGGAGAAGCCTCTGTTAAGTTGCTTCGCAAGCACGGAAACCTAACCTAAACCTTCCGCGAAAGAATGAAAAAGGATTGGTGTGGACAACAGATATCCTTTGGTCGCGCGATTTGTTCGACTCCCAGCACGCGGCAGCTTTCCGCGAGCCCGCGGAATCCTTCGAAAACAAAGGGAAGCGTGCCCGAGGCGTGCGCGAAAAATGCAATGATCAAATTTCCGCTCGAGCTTGCTATTCCGCTCACGAATGGCGCTCTATTGGAAAAATATAGTTTGACGTAGGTGCAAATAACTAAGAATTTTTATATCATCGTAAACGGTCGCATTTCCGCTGGTCAGCTGGACTTTTGAGAATTCGCCCACCTTTTCTTCGAAAAATCGAGTGAATTTGCATTGTCGCTTTCTTGAATATTACGAACAATTAATGAGAATTGGGAAAGAGAACAGGGCGCAGACAGAGGTTTATTTTACACGTCGAACGAGTATTTCGAATATTTTATATATTTCCCGAGGAAACGAAACTCTGTCGGCTCAACTCAAACATAATTTGAGATTATTCTCAGAAGCCTCTCCAAAGACTCGCAATACGTGCTTTATATTCATAAAAAGCTCTCCCTTGTTTTCCCAACAGGTTATTTTCCAAACGGCTCTCGCACCCAATCTCTCGATCGGGTAAGGTAACACGATCGACCATTGAATTTTCCCCGGTGCACCTGATTTCACGTTTCTATCGTGAGACTCTCTTTTTTATTACTGAAAGTTTCAACGGGGATAATCCAGAAAATCGGGCCTCTTCAGGTGCAACGCTAATGCAACGAAAATTAGCGATTGGTTGATTTGGGTCACGTGATTCGTGAGGGGGCGTGGGGTAGACTTCGAGTAGGTGTGGCGTTGTCTGGTACTGAGCGATCGCGCCTGCAATTTATTTTCTATCGATTCAAATGTTTGCGTATCGATAAAATTTTATGGCGAAAAAGTCGTCTTCATTTCCTAGTCGGAACAGTTGCCTCTGGGACTTTCAGTGAGACAAATCGTACAAGTCGTACAGTTTTTTTTTTTCTCTGTCGAATCTTCGCGTAAATTTATCGTACGTCGCGGCATTGTATCGTGAAAATTCACGGAGCGAAGGAATGGCGAGGTAATTACACGTGCATAATTTCACGGTGACCCAAGCGCGGAGCGACCACTTATGCAACTCAAAGCGAGATACACGAGCTCTTCAGCGAACTTTCATCTCTTTTCAAAAAGTTTTGCGACCCATTTAAACCCGTGGACCTGTTGCGTACATCAAAGTATCCTTCATCAATGGCTCTTCGCGCAATCTACTCTGTTTTGTCAACTTTACCGCGTCATTATTGTTAAAATACCGTAAAAAGAGGGGGAGGAGGAAAAAAAGGAAACAAAATGTCCAAACATTTGGAAACTCGATCTATCAACTTTGCCGCGTCATTGCTGTTAAAACGTTGTTAAAAATTAAAGCGCGGCGAAATTCCGGCTCGCGCCGATACGTTCGATTTTCGGAGGTGTGAAAACACCGTTTTGAAAATAAATGGCTGTCTCGATTGTTTCGGTTATTTCTCCCTCGCTCGTGCGGTCGCGCGTGTTCGTTGATCTACTTAAATTTCAGCACGTGTGCGCTGGTCTGTAACGAACGGCGCGTCGGCGGTTTTTTTACCTTCATTCGCACCTCGAAGAAAAATTTCACGCGTGGAATTTTTCCATGGTCGCTCTGTGTTTCTTGAAACGCAAACTGTGTAGCGCGACGTGCGTTTTGCAACTTTCTTTGCTCCTTTCTTTTTTCCTTACTTCTATCGTAGACTTTTAATAGGCTTGTCCCGGTTAAATCGGAATAAATAGAATGAAAACTGACGGAATACTTAGTCAATAATTCTACGATTTCTGAATAGTATGAGCGAGACATTATAAATTCGAAAGCGTCGTACATTATAGGAATCAATTGGCATATCGGAATTAGTAGTATAACCTCATGCATTTACTCAGGCAGGTATCGATTCTCAGCGAATACGTGCAGCCTGCGCTTGAGGACACAGTGCAAGTAGTACAATCCGCGTCTGTTGGTGAACATGGAATATGCAATCGGATAAGTAGTATATCACGGCATATAGTCAGACGAATTCTATTCCTCCATAGATATACTCGTTCTCGTTTTTAAATAAATCAATTGTAAACTCTAAACTACAAAGAATATTGACATTAACAATGTTGAAGTTTCACTTGCAAAACATTTAATAAATATAAATCAACAATAATTAAATAAATCAATTTCAAACTCTAAACTATAAAGAATGTTAACATTAACGATGTTAAAGTTTCACTTGCAAGTATATTTAATAAAAAAAATATTTAATAAACGCAGTTAATTTATAAATCCCGTTAGACAGGAATTTTCATAAACTAATTAACACATTTACCATGTAAACAATAATAGCCGATAAAATAATATTTCACAGAATATGCGATAAAGTTGGGCTGTTGTTTCTCTACGCCGATTAATCGGATAATGAGAAACTTTAGTGTTCTGATAATCGAGAAACCACAAAATTTATACTCCGAATAGTTTGGATACCGTCGTACTGATATTTCGTCGGAGAGCTGAGATGAATTAGGAAACTGTGAAAAATTTAAATTTCCTGGCTCGAAGCCTACAAACCACGTGTCTTGAATTTCTCAACATGTTAAAATATAAATTATACATACGTATCGTGTTACAGATTAACAAATCTATTTTTTTCGTCTTGCTCATGCTGCATTCCTTGAGAAAAATGGTGTGGATGAAATGAGCTGTGCGATAAGCTACCGAAGAGTGATAGTACACGTATTTTCCAATGTCGTCCTCATTTATCGCCATATTCACGAACATATTTCACGCGTATGACCAATAATACGTGTAAAATCGCAGATCTAGTGCCGAGACGTGCTGAACTTTGTCAGCAAAATTTTACATTTTAATTCCACAGTCGCGCAACTATCTAACGAAAAGAGCGTGTAATAGCCGATGTATCTGCTAACAAATGTAAATTATCAATATTTAATTAATATTAATAAATATTAAAATATAAATATTTCTGTAAAAACTGGTTCTTTGTGACGCTGTCGAACATAAAAATTCCTAAAAATTACAATTTCTGCACTATAATATTGCTGCGCCAAATTCTGAGATTATCTTTCAAAGATTCTTTCATATTCCTCCGAAATTATTTCCCTAAATAACATCTACGACAACTTTACGCGCGTGATAAAATTTATCGTCTAAACAGTTTTCAGTTCAAGAGCTCGCATAAAATCTGAAATGAAGATGAATTTCTTAAACAAGAGGCAAATTTCATGATGGAAACGGCGATGTTTCCACGTAGCTAGAGTATATGTATCGAGGAAGATGTCAAAGCCTGGAAAATTGGTTGTAGCGCGGCCGTGAGTGGTTATAAATCGTACGTGACCGAACAGCTACAACTTCGTTAAAGTTTGACGTGGCCTGGTAGAACGCGAAAAGATTGCAGCTGTAACTTTCCCTTTCGCTGACTCTCCGCTCGTAACCAAACTCGTTACTTTCGGATTCGTGGCTTTGTCCAGTCGCTTTGTCCGGGAGAATTTATAAGGAGACGAGAGAAACGTACACGCGAATATCTTGGCAACGTATGCCCATGACCCCAACGATGATAAGAAACTTAACAGAAATATCCCAACTGTTTTTGCTCGCGCATCAGCAACGTTATGTCGTTATTGAATAATCGTGTCTTTCTAATTATTCAATAGTAAAAGATGACTAGCTAGATTCAGAACCAGAACAATTGCTTTTTTTCTATTACGAATATCTTATTTGCTGGTGATGTACAGTTTTGTGGACTGATCACTTAAATCTTGATCATAACGAGCATAAAACTAGTTATGATGTGAAAAGTTTTGTATATAAATCTAACTGCACAATTAAGAAGCTTATAGTTACATTGTTGATCAAAAATTTGAATAGCGTGTGATTAATATATTAATGTGAGATCTTCGTTGACACTGGTTATTGCACAATAGCGCCATTTGCAATCTTTGAAGAAGATTGAGACCCAATTATAGCTTGGGATTTCACTGGACTGTTCATTGGAATCTTGATCATAACGAGTGTAAAAAGAGCATATCATGTAAGAAGTATTATATACAATTCTAATTAAACAATTAAGAAGCTTATTTTACACTATTGATCAAAAATTTGAATAGCGAGATGGCCTCGTTGATTCTATTGCACAAGAGAGCCATTTGCAATCTTTGAAGAAGATTGAGACCCAATTATAGCTTGGAATTTCACTGGACTGATCATTTGAATCTTGATCATAACGAGTGTAAAACTAGCGTATGATGAAAGAAGTATTATATATAATTAAAAAGCTTATTGAATAGTGTGAGATCGCCTCGTTGATCCTATTGCACAAGAGCGCCATCTACAATCTTCAAGACTATTCAAGAATAGCTTGGTACGAGATCAAAAACTAAAGCTTTTGTAGTTTATTGATCAGTGTGTGTGTATGTGTGAGTGCTGTGGTACAATACGACCGATCTTGAATGATTGAATGATTCTATAACACTCGGTGTACAATCGAGTAAAATTGATTGCGTACGAGGGATTCTCTGACTCTCGTTGTCAGGCTGATCGATTGTACGTAAAGATTGTACTCGAGGATTCTGACCTTCTTGAGCAACTGACCCTTCTCCTCCGAGTCCCATTTGCATTTCTCCCAAAATGCACTCACGCGAGAATTTTCTGTTCACTCGTGCGATTTTGGTGACGGAGTTGAAGAATGTTAAAGGCCCGTTAAACGCCTGTCGTAACACATTTGAGATCGAGTGAAATTTACGACAGAGTGACGTTATTTTGAGGCTATTGGAAAACGAAGCTAAGCGCATACTATCTACGTATGTTTGTAATCTCTCAAAAATAGCTTTCTCTGGACCCAGTCACGAACTTGCACAACTAATACTAACAGCGATTTGCCTAGAATATTTTGGTAAACCGGATGAAATTTTACATCGTTCAACTTTAGATTACAACCGTTTCGGATTGTATAATTTAATTTATTCCCCCTCGTGTATCACAGAACGGAACCTAAATTTCAAATTTACTCCCTGGCATAAACTCTCTCTCTGTCTCTCTCTCGGAAAATGAAATGAACTGAACCGAAGTTTCAGACTATACACGCACGAAGATAATACCTACATACCTATGAATCTTACACGGTGCCTTCGATTAATGCAAACGCGCTGTTCGATCGAGATGGCAAACATTGCCTAATACCCGGCAGGTTGAAACCAAAGACAAACAGCGGAATTCGAACGGTCTCCCCGGTGACCGTGAAAAGCACGCGTTTCCCTCGGAGGGAAATGTCGTTGTCGTCGTTGTCGTAGCCAGTTACGAGGACGGAAGCGCGTTATCAGCATCCGGTCGAGGGAGTCCGTGAACAACGCGGCAGAGGAGGACAGAGGAGCGAGGAAGTGGAGGAGAGGAGCCGCGCCACTCCAGGGAGATCAGAAGCGTCAATTATACCCGGGAATACTCGTACAGCGGTGCTGCTTCATGTTGGCAATCGCCGTCAATAACCGCAGTCGTGACGAGGACGTTTCCATCTTCGCCGCTCGGAACATTGACAGCTCTATGGGACTAGTTATTGCTGGTCGTTTCACTGAAACTGACTGATGAGAATTGATCATCGTTCGATGACTCGAATATAAATCGCGATGGAGATATGCGCCGGTCGATTGCACTTTCCCGATTGCCCGTCGAATCCGCGGACTTAATCGAGACCCAGCCACAATAGTTCGCTAGGTCGCGCGAACGTTTCGACACATTCATTGCGAGCATCGGATACATTGACGCATGATCACGTGTTAAAAATACACTTTAGCTATCGAGACGAATTTTTTTCTATTCAACACGGTTCATACAGAAATGTTTATACTGTGAGAATAAAAGATCTTTCTCGACCCAATCTTTGACGAAATCTCTCGAAAATTTGAGGTTTGAAAAAGAAACTAGATCCTTGTCAAAGTGTTATCAGGAAATTCAAAAAAGATTCTATCTCGAAACACGGGTTAACGAACTATCGCAGCGAGAGGGTTGAGGCTCCGATCGCGCGAAACGATTGAAATCGTCCGATCCAAACAACGAGCCGACGACGTTGTTAAGAATTTAAAGGGAGCTGCAGCGGAGCTGTCCGATATCTTTGCGTTTATATAGAACGGCAAGCAAATTTCACGGTAAATTAAACGCAATTCTGAGAGAAGAAAATTATCGTCACCAGGGACGAAAACTTTAGACGGTTCCCTTTCCCCGATTGTTGAAAGTTCGCGTTTCTCTTTCAATCCGTTCCATTTTTTTTTTTTCTTTCAGCCCCCTCTGATCCTCATCTTTCCTATGTTTGTACTCCCTTCTACCTTTCACGTTTCCTGAAAAATACGAGACTCGCTATACGCGCTCTTTATCCACGCTTCTCATCGCGTGCCTTCTGTTTCGGTT
This sequence comes from Melipona bicolor, assembly GCA_030673865.1. NCBI lineage: Eukaryota > Metazoa > Arthropoda > Insecta > Hymenoptera > Apidae > Melipona > Melipona bicolor. Next base: position 4,034,463 of record JAHYIQ010000016.1, on the reverse strand, counting down.
TCCGCCGGTGTTTGCCATTTTCATTTCGAAAGAGGATAGAAGGCAGTTAAGAAACGATGGATAATTGCCCACGGCTGATAAGAAGCTTCCACGAAGCTGAAGTAATGGGAAACGTAAATACAAAGAAGAGGGACACACTGAAGGGAAAAAAAAGTCAAAGTGTAGGACACCGAGAGTGCCTCGCGTAATAAGGGAGACTGTATGCACGACTTTCCGCTGGAAAACTTTTAATAAGTTCCAGAGCGTGCTCGAGGGGAGGGGAGAGAAAAAAATTTCCAGTGAATTTGCAAAGTATTCGAGGACTCGTCAGATATGCCAGACTCTGTGTTTAAATTGCTCGTCTGCCTATGCCCAATTGATAAGAGATGGAAGGTTTTCACACCTTTTGTTATTTAACCTTCTGTAATTAAATTGTCGTGACACATAAAAATTTTTCTGAAAACTGCACAACGTTAATGTCTTGATCGATGAACAATTTCGAGTGATTAAATTGTAAAATCGATGTCGACGAACGACGGATGTGAAAAGTTTCGGTACCATCCATTATTTAATCCACAAAAATCTAAAATTTGCACGATACTAATATCTCGACTGGATGATATATATATATATATATTAACCAACGAGCAATTTCACGTTCCGATGATGAAACTACAAAATTACAAAATTGATGTCAACGATGAAAATGAAAAATGTTTGATGCCATGCGTATTATTTAAATTCGTAAAAAAATCTAAAATTGCACATGCAACCAACGAATGATTTCACGTTTCGATTTACAGAGTTATAAAGTCGACGTCACTCTTTCTTATATTTTCATTTCTGTGGATTTGTGGAAGATTCAGAAGTATAAAAAACTGCACGATTCGTCTCACTGAAAGGCCCAGAAGCAACTGTTCTGACTTTTTTGTCATAAAATTTTATCGATATGCAAACATTTGACGATAGAAAACAAATTACAGGCGCGATCGCTCAGTACCAGACAACGCCACTCCTACTCGAGGTCTACCCCACGCCCCATCACGAATCACGTGACCCAAATCAACCAATCGCTAATTTTCGTTGCATTAGCGTTGCACCTGAAGAGCCCCGATTTTCTGGGTTACCCCCGCTAAAATCACTTTCAGTGCAGAGAACACAGAGAGTGTGAATATCGAAAATGGAGTTGCTTCATTATTTAATATGAATATTTACAAATATAAAAAATTGTATAAAAGAAAGGAAATCTTCTACAATTCGCACTTCTTCCCAAAACTTTGAACGAGGCATTCGCTTGCAGTAGAAGATCAGCGCGTTCAATTCATATGTTTCGTTGCACTGAACGCGATCGTGAGTGAAGACACGCTGGCAAAAAGGCGAATCGTCGAAGATCTCAGCCGGGGCTTGATAAACCGATACGATCGACCTTTAGCGATCGTTGACGTCCTCACGGCAACAAACTATTGAAGTAACTGAAGTGGTCATAACAGCTTCTCGAATGTGGAGTGCCACTGCTAGGATATTACTGCCGGGACTCTTTGATCGGGGATGAAAGAGCTGGAAATCGAAAGAAGGAATCCTCTCGGTCTTTCATGGTTCTCGTATCAGGGCTAACTCTTCCGCGAGGACTTTCCCATTACGTCTGGCATTCCATGCGGGTTCGTTTCACCGAAGATAGGTTGCTGGAACTGGTCGTGGGCCGGAGGAATTCGTTGTCTCAATTTGTAATGTAATAGAATTCTGCGGTAAATAGCTGACCTCAAAGGATCCGATCGAAAATGTCGTGGCGGCCGCGTATAATGAACTTAATAATATTGCAAACGTTCGCTGATTAAATATCTCGATCGGGGAGCAGATTTCCCAGATTTCCGTTCGCGTTGTAAAATTATTTCCATTATTTAAATTTTTGAATTCAGCGGTGAAATTCGATGAACGTTTCGTGTGTGTGTGTTTATTCTATATTTTGTCTCGCAGAACTGTTGCAATTTGAAAGGGGAAAGAAATAATGATGCGTCAAAAGATGCAAACATTCACAGATTTCAGATTCGCAACGTTTGTTTAAATCACTCTGTATTTTCAGTATTTTGGTATTCTAAATTATTCACATTATACTTTATCCAATTTACGTTGCTTCAACCAGAGATAGGTAAATGAAATTCCTATACTGCGATTAATTAATACGTCTCAACATCGCGATAACGAGAGCATAACAGATAAACGAGAACGTAACAACTCCATTCTCTCCGTTTGAAGGGGCTTTATGTAATTATCATGCAATAATCGTACAATTAAGTACACTTTAATCGACTGCCTATTAGGCAGTAAATTACCGTAATTAACGTGTATTAGCAGCTCGAAACGACGTTTTTATGGAGTCACGCGAGATCGATCGCGCACGCACGATTTTGCACGAATCACGTTCACATAGCTGCGAATTATCACGATAGACGCGAGAGCGCGTGCAACTTGATCAAAGGCACGGATAATTTTCGATGTTAATTACGTCACGTTGCTACGGGGTGTTTGACATGTAGCAGCAAGCTATAAGGGAAATCGCATACACCGGCTCAATCACGAACTGCGTCTAAAACCGCGAGAATCGGTTCGAACTTCCGTTTGAACACGGTTCCACGGAAACCCGATCGAGAGGTATTCTCAACGTTTGTAATTTGTTCGTCATTATTTGCACAATAATTGGGTCTCTCTCTTTAAATCGAAAAATTCAGGAAAATATACGATCCTTTTTCAATAAAAATAAAAAATAAAAAAACCAATATTAATGAAACTTGTTGGTAAACGAATCCGCATTGATACGCAGCCTGAAATATAAGATTCACTGGAGTAATAAAGTCGTCGATTGAATCGTAATAGAATCGTTCTCCCGACTAGAATTACATTTGTTGTCGTAGAATAGCAAAATGTTTGCGCATGTTAATTACTTCTATCGTTGCACGGTGGTCAATTATCGATTACGAATCTACACGGTCAAAGTGAAAATAATGAAACATTAATGAGAAATAACGAAAATATTGCAAATCATTTAAACTCTTCTAATGCAAAATTTCTGAGCATCTGAATGATGTATTTGCCGGTTATTATTACTGTTAAAACAGATAAAAAATCCAAAGAAATGTTACATATCCACGATTGGATCGTTCAATTTGGTCACCATGTGTCGAATCGAATAAGCTTCTACCATCAAGCTCAAGGCAGACAATTATGCGACGCGAGATTCATTTTGGATAATTAGCTACCTTCATTAATCATTCTAATTAAGAAACTTTGAGACGAATAACATTGGAATTCGTCGATAAATAAAGTTCGAGGGAAGATGGCGAAGGAAATGGTGAAAAGAATCACGGATTTGCAATATTGTGTTGTCAACAAAAACGAGAAGTTGCAAAACGGTACTAAAGTCGAAAAGAAAGGAACGATAACGGTGATCTGGTTGCTCGTAATAAAACTAATTTTACAGATACTAAATCGTTGGTGCCCGCAGTTCTCTTCAAATCCGATAGCTTTGACATCGATTTCCCTCGCACGAGGCTTCAACTGCCTATAAATTCGCCTGCAAGCCACAGAGATACACGATTTTCGCTCTCCTTGAATTCTAAACGCTCCGTGCATTAACCGAAGAATTACGTTCTCTGATATCTTTTACTTACGAGCGTTTCATAAAAGAAGATGCACGATGATAGATAAGAATGTGCATTCTCGAGCAAAAGAGAGTACTATTTTTAGTAAGCGTGGCACAAGGACGGAACGGCAAATTTTCCTCGAACATCGAACAAACAAAACAAAAATTGATAACGACAAGAAGAGAAAAATAAAAATGTCTGAAATATTTGATCCTTTTAACGTAGTTGGCTACATTTGCAAAAAACACGAGAGCGATATATCGCTATTCTGCGCGAGTGCCTGAAAATGACAAGCTTGTTGGATGCACTACATCCGAGGAGTCATTATTTATTTACTTTTTGAAATGCAGTAGCTCTCACTTTGCTAGTATCGTTTTTTCAAATTTTTATTCTTCTTTTTTCAAACCTTGTCGAATTGATGCTTTTCCCACAGAATAATTTTTTTCATCGGCGCTGGAAGAGTCGATATTTAAACTTAATTTTCCCGTGTATTTATCTGCAAACGTTTGACCTTCGTGCTCGTGAAGAAGAATACTTGTCCTCGTTTATCATCGTGTATCTTCTTTCATCAAGCGAATAAAAGTGCGAATTTTCACGAAATCCTCTCGCGGAATTTGGACGGAGATCGACTGACAGCGAGAAAAAAACTGCACGACTTGTACCCTAGTACGATTCGTCTCACTGAAAGGCTCAGAAGCAACTGTTCTGACTAGGAAACGAAGAGGACTTTTTTGCCTAAAATTTTATTGATACGCAAACATTTGAATCGATACAAAACAAATTACAGGCGCGATCGCTCAGTGCTAGAGAACGCCACTCCTACTCGAAGTCTAGTCCACGCCCCCTCACGAATCACGTGACCCAAATCAACCAATCGCTAATTTTCGTTGCATTAGCGTTACACCCGATTTTCTTTTCCGGGTTACCCCCGCGAAAATCACTTTCAGTGATAAAAAAGAAGCTTTTGAAATACACTTGGTATACTTAAAATTATAATATTTCAGGAACATAATTCATAGACTCGAGATAAAACAGAGAAGTCCATTGTCAATTTAAAAGAAAGTTAAGCTTATTTGTCAGTTTGAATGTAACATTTCACGAAAAAAGAGACGAAACAAAGGTTATCGGTCCAATCCAACGCCGACGAAGGGGCTACCGGATCGATTTGAACTTTGCTCGAAATACCATCGACGAACGAGACACGACAATTACAGGCTGCGACGGTGACGAGTGCTCGCCATGGAAACGATCCCGCTATCTTATCCGCAAATAATCGCTGCCTGCCGGTAATTTTCATTAAACGTACGACAATAATTGCCGTGAGGGTCACGACTGATCGAGCAGCACGTGGAAGAACGAAGAACAGAAAAAAGTGGGGGAGGGTTGCGGTTCCTCCCTGTTAATCAATTGCTCTTGGAAGCAAAGGAAACCATCGACGTAATTCCAAATTCACCTCTTGAACTGGGGATGGTCGATTTTCGCGAGAAACCGAAACAGAAACGTTTTCGAGGAGGAGCAAGCACCGGTGAGTCGCTTTTTTTTCACCGATAACGGGGATAAAATTGACGGGGATACCCGCGGTTATTTCCTGTCGATTAAACGGAACAATAGCTGGTGATGCAGCGACGATCGTCGCGCTTCGTCGCAACTACTCCCTGAGGGCTGCGGGTTAGAAGCGTTAAATTTTTTAGCAAGTGTCCCTCGGTGGATCCGCAGCGATAAAAATAAAAGAGAGAGACACACTAGGCGTGCGTCGCGTCGTTTTGGAGCCCAACGGTACTTTCCTCAAGAGCGAAACAACTTACAGCCGAAGCTGAAAGAGGAACGAAAATACGATAGGTGGAAGAATGTTCTCTTCTTGTAAAAGTTACCGTGAACGGGCCAATTTTTAATTTAAAAAACCTTCGCTCGAAAGGACCAATTTTAATTTTAGAACACCTTTGTTTTTAGAGATCATTGGAACGACTGTGGAGATTCAACTTTTAATTGTTCACCATTTTGTTGGAAAACTTTATTTTCCTTATTTACACTAATTTCTATCAGAGAGAATATGAAATATGAAATTGAAAAACTTTCGTAATATAATATAAATTACTGTAATTGTTTATCGTACAACTCCGAGATATTGAATATTACGAATATTGAGGAAATAAAGATTTTGAAGAATATCTGAAACTTTGTATTATTGTATCTTCGAATTATTGCTTCAAATTAGAATAAAAATTCAATCATTCTTCGTCCTAATTTAAATGTTACACAGAAGATTCATGAAGCAATTACAAATTGCTTCAAATTTCTTTTCAACGACCACAATTTAATTCGCGACTTGTTTATAAATAACAGTTAACACGAAGAATCGGCACGGTGTTTGCATCGAAAAGACCAAGAACTGGAGCGAATACTTAAAATAGATAAATGTCGAGCATCATCGAGTAGGATCACCCAGGGCGAGACACTTTCGCTACATCAAAGATGAACTATCAAGCTGAGACAAAGCAAAGAATCCGTTAGCAACATCGTAACGAAATAGCTCGCCCTTTCACCAACGCTTATATCGGTGTCTGCACAAAGGCATTATTCAAATGCGTTACACGGCACTCGCTCCTCGATTCACAAATAACGAGAGAACGGAATCTCTTGAAGCTTTTGCTGATGAAACACGAGATGAAAGAGCAATTCATCGAAAGTAATAACACGCGGATAGTTTCGTTAGAATCCAGAAATCGAACACGCTCGAATAAACGTCGTCAATTTTTTTTTTCCAAGCCCAGGTAAATATTACCTCGGAACTTTTTGGAAAAGTTCCATTTGTCATCAAATGATATAAAAAAATTGCAATTTTAATGGAAAGTTTTGATGCACGAGGTTTTGATGCAGCGATGGGTTACAGCGCGGGAGGGAAAACGGGAAAATAAAAAATTTTAAAAAGCGAAAAAATTTTAAAAACTGAAAAATTTGAAAAATGTGAAAAGTAGAGGAGAAAGGAGAACGGAGTTCTAGGGTGCTTGGAATAATCTGGCTCTCGAAAACAGAACCGAAGATAAAAGCACAAGATCAGAGAGATTTGACAAAATTTGTAACGCAGCTCGTTCGAAATTTCTAAACCTGCGCTGTTGGAAATCTCTACAATTTTTGTAAAAATTGCGGAATCAGCAGACTGCAGATTTTTATGCGCTGTTGAAATTTTAAATCGCGAAATATCCAAAGCTACGATGCTTTCGTTGACAATTGTCACGCAAATCAATCTTCTGTCGATGTTCAACTTTTTTAATGTTTTTGTACTCTCAGAAATACGAACGTTTTATTTACGCTACGGTTCACAATTAGTTTAACGAATTTATAAAACACAAGACCAATTTTACCGAAAACCAATACATTTGTCTTTCGATCAAATAAAATACGCTTGAATGGAACACAGCACAAAACATTACTTTTTCCTCCAGAAAATCCACTTTCCTTTCGCACACCGCGTTCGTCGATGTATCGCGAAAATGTTACGAACAAATGGCGAAAAGCTTGTTCATATCGCCCCTCGATATTATAGCGCCGATCGTTTCGCCAAGAAATATTCGCCCAATTATCATCGTCGCTCTCGTCGTTCCCCTGACGACGTTCGCAAATTTCTGACAAATGACGTCGTAATAGAAAGCCGCGAGCGAACATTATAGCGTGGTATCTCACTCTACAGCGTAAGAATCCGATTTTACGCCGAGAGTAGTATTACACGCGATAAATTCACGCGTAAGAGAGAAATTTCTTAAGGATTTTAAGAAATCTTTCCTACCTTTTCTCAGCACGTTGGTATTCGTTCAGAATTTTCTTGCTTTCTCGCATGGATGCGTATACGCGTTATCTTCGAATAAAACGACGACAAAGAAGAAATTGCGTGAAAACAAGTTTCTGAAGAATATGGGAATATATAATGTCTTACACTGATGTAGGGAAATTTTTCATCTCACTTTTAATTTGTTAAGCGTTATTGGACCATAATAAATTGAGATTAGGTTACTCAATTTTAATTAAACGTTTCATTACCACCCTTTATCACAGAGAGCGTAAAATATTTCAAATTTTTGTGATCCAACATAAAAATGGTTCAACGACACTGTTTGAGAGTCAAGAATAAACATCTGTAGATTTACCTTTACCTTTTTTAAAAAGCGCATTTTTATAGATACCGAAACTTACAATTAGTGAGATACGCGAAAAATTAATATTTTCTTGTTCTTTCTTGATAAAAATTCTGTTTCTGTAATTACGTGCCACAATTGTCCACTATTTCGTACTAAATTTCGTACTAAAGCTCGGCCTTACTCTCGGTCGAAAAAGCGCATTTTCGCCCTACGGGTATTAGAAACGCAGAAAGCTCAAACAAACCCGAGATTAAAATGTGCTCCGACATATTGAGCTGCTTTTTCGTTTCGCAAAGTCCCTACCTTGCGACGTGAAAAATGGAAATACAGAATAAATAACGCCCGCGAAGTAACTTTTTCGGAAGAAGGTGCGCGAGTGCACGGACGTTTCCGTCGGTGGAAAATTCGGCGGAATCAACACTGTGCGTGACAGTATATTGACTTTCTATCCTTTTTTCTTTTTATCACTGAAAGTGATTTTAGCCGGGGTAACCCAGAAAATCTTCTTCGGATGCAACGCTAATGCAACGAAAATTAGCGATTGGTCGATTTGGGTCACGTGATTCGTGAGGGGGCGTGGCGTAGACCTCGAGTAGGAGTGGCATTGTCTGGCACTGAGCGATCGCGCCTGTAATTTGTTTTCTATCGATTCAAATGTTTGCATATCAATGAAATTTTATGGCAAAAGAGTCGTCTACATTTCCTAGTCGGAACAGTTGTTTCTGGATCTTTCAGTGAGACGAATCGTACTGAGGTACAAGTCGTGCAGTTTTTTCTTCTTCCTTTTCCTTTTCCTTTTTTTCTTTTGCGGTGACCGCCTGCTCATAACGGCGGTGCATATATTTCATAACGAGAACAAACTCAAGGACGTCGACCTGGCGTAGAAAAAAATGAGAATGGAGCAGTCATTAGCGTGAAACCGAGAAGATCATTTCCGTCCGCGTTCCATCGGGCTCGCGTGGAATATCGCGATAATGAGCCGCCTGCCATTCGCTTACTGTCGATCTTTCGAATACTTTAATTTGACTTAATCAAGACCGACATTCCTTCCGTGTAATTATGAATAGAGGAAAGAAAACTCTTTCTATTTTCTTTCTTCGTGCTAAATACTTGCAATGATTTCGTTCAGGCCAGAAGCCAAATTATATTACATCTAATGAAATAGTATCGAAAGTAAATAATACCTAGACTGCGGATGTTTGTGCAATTCAATACCTTTCACGAGGATAATTTAAAAAATAAAATCTAGATAGGAAATTATTTTGCAAATGTTACAAAGATTGTCGTGCTTTGAATGCGTTATATATTTTTGCATGTTGCACTCATTTTTATTTTTTTATTGAAATGAATAAAAATCTGCCAGTCTAGTAATACGTAAGTGTAAGTAGATGATACGAAAAAATTTTTAATTAACGATGATATTAATAGAATGTTTAATTACGTGTGAAACAATATTAATAAATTTCAAGTTCACGGAGATATAAAATGAATGAACGATGCAAACGATAAAAGATAACCAAGAGTATTACGCCGTGAGAGAATACACAACACGTGTAATCAAATATGCAGTGATAAGAAGTACCGACGTTAATTTCGCAATAAAAAGAAAATTTGCTCGCGCGAAGAATGAAACGATACGTGTAATCGATGTAAAACAATGAGCACGGGTCTAGGGACCTATCTTCCGCCAGTAAATATCTAAAACGTTAACCACCGAAGTCGTGTTTATTTCGCTCTAATCGATTATTCGCGTCGATTGACCAGGTCGACCGCTCGTGGCCAACTTTGGGTTAAATATTGAGCCAGCATATGATCGAATCTAAGACCAATGATGTCAATTCAATCGGAAAATCAATGGTTATATTTCACGAGCAACAGCAACAAATATTTACTGTTTGGCAATCTATATTGGGAAATATCAGGTTTGCGAGATTATACAGACTGTAAGTAAAGATAACAGGTATTGTGACTGCGGGTTTCTATGCGTTTAGGGAAACTTTGGAAATGAGAAAATACACGCAATACAAATAATACGAAGTAAAATCCTCCTCACAGCTTTAAAATCGGTGAAATAATTTTCTACTTGCGATTCCTCTTAATTATGAAAGTATCAAATTGCAATAAACATTCAAGATCTAATAACATAACCATATCAAGTATCGACACTTTAACTCTGTTTCGCAGATTTCTAAATAATTACCTGTAGAATTGCAATTTACATAAAACCATTTAGACAAATAGATATTTATGAAACAAATATTCAGAAACAGCGAATTAATATAGTTATACTGAAACTAACCGTAAACAACCTCAGTTACATTAAACTGCAATAAAAAATATTTTAACAATCGATCTTTTCTTCAATATACGAACACGAATGTGAATTGCCTTTTTTGCAATTTTCCGAGTTAGAAAAATAAGTTTCATTTGTCAGTGGCAGAAGCTAGAGCGGTTTTCAAATCACGAACGCGCAAAATTCGTTTCACGCGTGAAAATATCACGCTCGATGAAATAAAATTCTAAACGCGTTGATTGATGCCGCTCAACTTTCAACAAAGGTGCGAGAATCAAAAAGAGTATCATTCTCGAAGCTAACACCGTTTCAACAGGCTAGGAATCTGTTTTTACTGGTCGATGATCGGTTTAATCGAAGAATTAAATTCGGATTAATTAAAGAAATCACAGAAAGAATGGACCCGCAGCGCCGGTGTTTCGTGGAGCAAATGCAAAGGAAGGAATCGGAAGCCTCGGAGTTGCGTCGAAACCTCCGCGAACTGGAGGACAAGTTTCAGCAGCTCGAGCGAGCTTTCGAAATCAACTTGCAGTCGCAGATCTATCTGGAAGTTGAGCTTAATCGCGTGAAACTCGAAAGCGAAGGTAGGTTGCAACACAAGTATTTTTTATCACTGAAAGTGATCTTAACGGGGGTAACCCAGAAAATCGGGCCTCCTCATGTGCAACGCTGATGCAACGAAAATTAGCGATTGGTTGATCTGGGTCACGTGATTCGTGAGGGGGCGTGGGGTAGACCTCTAGTGGTCTGGCTGGTGCAATGGCTTTACTATTTGATTTTTACTTGTGGAATTTTATTTTAAAACAAACAGATTTATTCAATGTAATTCTATTATTGTAATTCAATGTTTTTAATTCTATTATTTGCCAATATCAAGTTTGGTGGAATTAAAAATTACTTTTTATCGTGTTATTATAATTAATGATACGAAATTGTCAGCACTTACGCCGTCTGTATTGTAATGGAAAATGCGTTGCTACTTGCATATTTTATGTAAAAAACAATATTTATCCATAACTCTATGACAAAGCCTCATTGGTGTCGAATTTGATTCAAGATCTTTTTCCTTTTGTTCTGTGTAGATTAAACCCTCGCAGTTTGACTGTTTAAATTAGACGAAACTAATCTCTCTCTAGATTCTCTACCTCTTACATTGTGCATTTACACAAAAATTCGCAGTCTATTTGTCAAGAAATTTTTCAAAAGTTCAGAAAAGCTTGAAGATAGATAGATAACAAGCTGGTCAAGCACCTATTAAAGTTTCAAATAAATTAGTCGCATTATCGACGATTGGGCGATAGGGTCAGGAAACTTGATTCCAGTGACATCGAACTCGCGCGACTCAATTTCAATCAGTCGTGATACGTTCCTAATTAGGATTGTCGATCGCGATGCGACTAGTTATAGGATGTAATTATAGTAACGCAGGAGTTAGAAGATGCAGGTAACTAAATGGAGAGATTCGATCGTCGCGTGTATCTCGATCATCCTAATTTGCAGGATCCGTTCTCTCGCTAATAAAGACAAGCGAGGAATGAAAACTAAAGAACTTCGTCTACCCTGACAACTTGAAACAACTTTCGCGGAACAACTTTTTTACCAAAAGGCCTGATTATCCCAACATCTGGCGCAGAATTTAGTTCGTAAGAAGCCAAGAACCACCGAGTGACGTTCCAGTCACGTTTTACAGCGTCAATTTTCTCAAGATCGCCTCCCAAAATAGAAACATCCATGCCTTGATCCAGCTTGAAATTTTCTACTTTCGTACGTTCGATCGTAAATTTGTTGAAGTCGGGCACGGATATCCTCGCTGCACGAAAATCTCTTACGCTCTTCTTGCAAGCAGACTATCTTCACTTGCAAATTCGAATGAAGTTCCATGTCTACGTTTTGTCTAACATGCTCGAAAGTAAAAACGTCTCGATGAGTTCAGAAAAACTCACTCGCAGGAGTCGCACAAGCTGCTTTCGAACTCGCGCTGAAAGCATCGTGCAAGTAACGAACAACTCGACAAATGTTTGAAAATGGTTGAAACATTTCCGAGTTGTCCAATTACACTTCTATCCCGTGATACTCGAATCTTGGAAATACTTACAAAGGGTCCGAATCGAAAGACCAAAGATTCCCCGTGCAAACACGCGGGTAATGGAACGTTGGAATAACAGGTGAGACAAAATTTGATCTCGCGGTGCTCGTTTACGGCGTTATAACGCGAGAAAGCTGCAGGATTTCTAACCGAGGCGAAATATTTCTCCGGGCCTATTACCGTTTCCACGTTGTTAGCATTGGGTAAATAATAGACAGCTCCGGGGAATTCGCGTCAAGTCACATTACACGAACACAAGGGACCTATCAAAAGTTCTGCTCGACTTGTTAACGCTAAATAGGCAGTTGCTTACGTCGAGTAGTCTCGAATTGGCTCGATCGAGTTACTTCCAACATCGACCGGGCTTCGGCGCGCCTCTCTCCGCGATTCACCGTGCGATTCCGCAGTCAAGAAATTTATGAAATTCAGATGAAATCGCTCGCTCTCGTCTTATTACCATCGTGCAACGTGATGGTTTTAACATGCTTAACCACTCCAGCCGTTATGGTTCATCACTGAACCTCCACTTCCCTCCGCCAGCGGGGGAGAGAATTCTCCGTCGTTGAGAGTGTTTACGCTGATTATACCAGCCGTTCCCGCTGCGAATTGATTTTCCTCGTGACTAGACTGCGAATTTTTATGCGAATTTCTGTGGAAAAATCGGAACGCGTCGAGAATACATGGATTGCGCGCATAATACCAGAAAATATATAAAAAAAGAGTATTTATTATAAAAGTGTCCAGAGTATTTATTATAACGTGCAATGGTGGGCAAGAGAAAGTTGAGAAGACGATAAAGAGATAATTCACAATTTTGTAAAATGCAATTTTGCTTCACAAAAACAATATAACATATACCATCTCGAATTATATGAAAGTAAAAAAGTTGCTACTCCTCGCGTAGATAAATATTAATTTAAAACATTTTCCAATCGTCACTGTACAAATTTCTCTTTCTTCACTCACGTTCAAAATAAAATTGCATAAACATCCACAGTCTAGTCATGATGCACATGTACGACGTGACCTAACTTAACTTGATGAAATTCAATTCGATTTAAATTCTTAAAATTCTATTACAAATACTTTGAACGCCTCGACAAATTCTTGTTCAAATTGCTTTTCGATTCTCTAAACATTTCTTGTATAAAGAAAAAGGTATTTTCAAGGTACAAATGTTTGTTCGTCCGATCACGACGAGTCGAGATAGAAAAGTCTATGACATCCGCAAGTTTGAACAACAAGAAACACGATTCCGCGGGAAAAAAATGAGGAACTAACATGAAGCTGATTTTATTTCAGAGCTTCGGAAGCTCAACGCCGAGGCTGCGCGAGCGAGAACGAAATTGAACTCGATACTAATGAATGCAATAACTGAGAGGGATCATTGGAACGACGCTTTCCTACAACAAAGAGAACTTGTTAAAAGGTACGTTGCACACAATCACTTTTAAGCTCGAATAATTCTTTCGTGCTGCTGTCTACCTCTTTCTCCTGCCGTGTTAGAAAGATAATAGAGTGCTTCGTCGAAACTAGTCAATTGTAAAGAGCCAAATTCATTTTGTATATATTCGGCTCGGATGATCCTTGATTCTCTCTTTCAACATACCGAAGAAGTTTTAAAACTTGAGCAGAATTGCAGTGAAAAAAATTATTAATACTATTAAACATGATAATGAATTACTTATCTTTTTGAATTAATTGTTTATTTATGATACAATGTATAAGCTATGTATGTTTCTATAATACCAAGTTTCATCTTTAATACACGAAAAATTATAAGCGAGTGAAACTGATTTTTTGACTGTCCCTGTTTGACAAATAATACACGGGTGCATCGCTGCGTCTAATAAAATTGCGCTTGCGTTTCTAGCTCAGCGAATAACACGTCCAAATCATTCAAATCGATCAACAATTATTGTTACGCTTAACTATTTGATTAGGAACAACAAATGAACTCGTCGCTGAGAAATACTTTTTCAGCCCATGAGATAAATTGAGTAGTCGAAAAATTTCAGAGATTTTCCAGTTCTCGAGTTACAGAACCTTAAAGATCTTCCAATTTTCCAACGACGAGTCAATTCTTAAATTGATAATTAACAATTATCGTCGTAAATCAACAATTATCGTTACTTGATCCTAACCCTCTAAATGACAAATGAATTCGTTATTTGGAAATGCTTTTCCAGCCGAGAAGATAAATTATGTGGTCGTAGAATTTTAAAGATTTTCCAATTCTCGAATGAGAAATTAACTAGTTGCAGAAGTTTAAAGATCTTCCAACTTTCCAACGACGAATCGGTTCTTAAATTGAAGTTTAAAAAGTAACTGAAAACTACTGAAAAGTAACAATTGAAACTCTCGCACTTCTCGTTCACCAAAATTTTATCCTGGAACGCACTGCAGTCGCCGATGCAGCGACGACTCGTCGAATCCATCTTGAGTCGACGTCGCAATTCTACGAACGCGTAAGAACGCGTAAGAAGCAAGAAATTCGAAGGGACGGCTGGACAAGATTAATTAACGTTCGGTGCATACGCGCACACGTCCAATCGGTTATCTGGTTTCTCGTTAATCTCGATTAGCGGATGCGAATCGGGCGAACATTTTCTACCGACGAGGGGAAAAGAAAAAGTCGCGTTTGGAAGGGAAAACGCGGCAAATAGACGCAGAATACGGTTGATAGAGAATTCATGAAGAAATCCAATTGCGGATTGATGAATGAAGCCCGAGATACGGTGTATGTTCATGTGAGAAATGCATCGGCTGATGTTTAATACCTTTTCGTTTATCTCCCCCACCCCTCCTGCTTTCGCGTCGAAGCCCAAACGATTATTATTCATTTATTCATCGACGTATCGGCTCAAACTCGGCGTTTGAGTAAAACACATTTAAGTAAAAAATACCAACAATTTCAAATAATTAAAGATATATTTTAAAAATTGAAATTCAGGGATCTTTGAAACATTCGTAAAATTGCATAAATTCGGTCGTGCTGAATATGAAAAGACATTGGATGAATGCGAGCATTCTTCTATCCCTCAATTTTGAAAGATATTTCGTTTCATTTTAATAGAGGCCTCAAACGCTATTCGAGCATAAAATTCCAATATTGGCGGTATGAAATTTTACAACGTTTTGTGCATACACTTTTTGACGGCCGTTTGTATACCTAAACGTAGATTTGACAGAGATCCGAATTTTAACTGACGGATTTATTGTTCGATAATGTTTTATTCATTTAAAGCGACCGAGATGAATATTAATCAAGTCGATCGCGTAAAAAGTAAATTTACATGAATCCTTAATATACCGGCGAGTTACATGTTCACGAACTATGAATTAACTATTAGCGCGATTACGATGATTTAATAGCTTATTTACATGACGTAGCCTTGTGAGGTCCCGATTGATCCGCTAGTTGGCAGATTATTATGCAACTAATTCCAACTAATTCCTCGAGGAAATTCAACGTACGGAGTTGACGAAGCTGGTGTATTTTCTAAATTTACTCCATAATTAGATTTCCGACAATACGATCAACTGCTTGTTGACCAAATTGCAGGCAAGTATCAATTAATCCTTTCAGCGTCTAAAATTTTTGTGTGTCACGTATTGTCCACGACAATATTTATATTTTATAATTAAATATATACACTTTATATTTGCATACCATATTATATATATAATATTTACTATACATTATACTATACTACTATACTTTATATACTATATACGTTAGTAAAACTCTCTAAAATTAATAAAATTTTTCAGTCTTTCAAACTAAAGAGAACATGCAACTACGTACATTACTGGTCAAAAATTTGAAGTCAGTTTCACTTCACGGAACCAATTAGAAATTCTATAGTCACAGAATCTATCAGGCCATAGAAAATTATTACTAATATCCGATAACTAATTAATTAGTCCAATTTTGATTCCAATTTTTGGACCACCAGACACAATTTCAAAGTGGACATTCGTACACAAACGCAGATTGAACAATTCATACTAGATTAGACCAGCAATGTAAAAAAAAAAAACAAATTCAATCTATGAAATTCAACTAGCAAGGTAGGTACTCACCGATGTCCCGTCCAATCGACCAGAATCTTCTCCTTTTAATTAATTCCACATTGTTTACTTGTTCTCTTCTGCCTCCGCCATCCAATCGTTCGTTTAGCCAGAATCGCTTCTCCTAATTATGAAAGTGTCATCTCTTCGGGATCGTCCTCTCTTCGACAATCACTCCAACGTTGAACGCCGTGAAACGCTTAATTATAAACGCGTGTAATTAACAACGACTTGGCTCGCCAGCATTTGAGCTGGCTCTTTCATTCAAAAATTGGCCAGTCCACTCGAGAGTTCTTAATTAACGAGCGTGCTTGCCTCGAGGATTCCGAATCTTGCGCCGCGGCAGCGCAAGAGCCTCTCTCCCTCTTTTTGGACGAAACGCAATTTGCATGTCGACGACTCACGTTCACGTGTCTTGAATTTACGGCGTTGTTTGCCGCGAGGTAGACCGTGAAAGGATAGTAGACACCATCGATAAACCGCGTGCTTTTCCTGATCGATTTACGGCTCGAATCTGCAACGAAACACAGTATCATTCGACGCGCGTTCTCGCTGTAAATTGTTGTCAATTATCGGCCAACCTGAAGAGTTACGCGACCGATCGACGGTGGTGATCTAACTTACGTTGCGGATTTTCACAATTGAAAACCAGGTCAAACACAGTACAATTGTGTAGAGTACAACAGTACTCTATTGAGTATAATTACGGGCGAAGAGAAACGAGTGATCATAAAACGTACATTCGTTGGTTAATTATCGGTTAGTGACGAATGTAAAACGAGCGAATATTACTTAATTTTAGAACTTTTCATTTAATCAATTTTTATCAAATTTAAGTACATTTTAAAATTTTAAATGTAAATCAAATATCACAAATTTTAATAATTTAAAGCAAAGATGGCTAACTGGCGGTCCGCAAGCACACCCCCTCCACTGCATCGATATCCCTAATGGAAGGGGCAAGAGTCGTCGGGCCGTCAGTTAGCCTGCTCTAATCTAAGAAATAAATTACTATGATCCTAATCTCTGATACTATGATAGTATCTGAGAGTCAAGGAATTTTACATAATGGAATAGAACAGAAGATGGAAGATTGTAAATCGAATACCTCAAATTTTAATAATCCAAGAAATAAATTACTACATTCGTCTATGATACTATTAAGTAGAGAGTTAAAGTTGTGTAATAGAATAGAAAGTTAATAATAAGTAGTAATAGAATTAACAAGAAAAGGACGAGACAATAAGTAGCCGCGCTGAAACACAACAACGTGATGCTTTGAATTTGCGTGTCAACGTTGATCACTGCGACGCGACGTTTCGAGCACACCGCGGGACCTCTAATAACGTAACGAGCGTTGCAATTTCAGCGAACACCAATCTAGTTTTGTCTGACTAAACGACTCATCACTTTATAATCTATTACTCGAATCTAACATCGAGCACTCTCTTCTTCGACTCTGTTCCTGACGTCTTGCGAAATTTAATTTCCCTCTCGTTGAAGATCGAAATTCATTCCTATGACTCTCAACTAGCTCAAAAATTCGTAAAATTCTAAACGAACGAACAGAGAGTAAGTTACAAGATATGATTATTACGTTATTGAAATTCAAACAGTTCAGAGTACGGGAAAGCGCAAACGTTTGTCCGGAGCTCTCAAGCCCGAGAGCATGAACTTCAATGGTTTGATTTGCGTTTGAATGGGTAGCGAGAATTTCAAGATTTTTAAGAAACTCGGGTTACAGAGACAGTTCGCCGGCTGGGCGAAGGGTGTATTTTCGTTACAGTGACGTTTATCATTATCAGTAAATTTTCAACTTAGAAACGCAATTCGCTCGAGAGCCTCGAAGATTTTCCTTAGCACAAACGGCGAGGGAAATGTTTCTTAAAGGATTACACTGATTGTACAAAGGTTGGAGAGCTTCGCAAACAACGCTGACAAACGTAAATAAGAAGAAAATTGCGAAAGCCTTTTATCCCGCCGTCAAAGATTCTTTTATGAATTTTCGTCACTTTAATATTCGTCTTTAATCACGATTTATTATATCATATGCTGTAAAAGAAAACTCTAATTGAATCATATCGTCAAATGTGGCTATACACGATTCATCGTTTATCCTTCAGCCTCTATACAATTGTAGTCTCAAATTTCCACAGATATCCACTGTAATTTGTTAATTATGTGTAATCATACTGTATCAAATAAACAAATATGTGTCATATTATACTATCAGTAAGAAACCACATGAAAGCATTAAACGTCGTCAAAGGTAATATTCATGTCCCAAGTTTCTAAGCCATACTATCATATGTGTAATATCAAGTGTGACGACTATAATACGGTAAACGAACGTTAGACACTAACTGCCTCGAAAACACATGTTTTTACGTGCTTGAATGCTGGAAAAACGTCGATGAAGTCGCGTTATTCCACATGGTAGGCCCTTGTCCGATAGTAACGGCAAAGTGGAAGAAAAATTGCGCAAATCCTTCGACTTGCTCCGTCCGTAACCCAGTGAAAAAACAAATATGTGTAAATTTGACCGTTGAATTTCAGAAAAGTCCCCTCTGCCTGATTCCCATTTCATCTTATGTACGTAGCGCAAAGGGAACATTTGGCGAGGATAATCAAAATTCCTGGAGGGGAGCAGCGTAAACCGCATCCGCTACAGACTCCATGTGACGAAAATTGCAGTAAGATCCCTCGACGCGGCCATTATAGGACCGTGTCGTGTCTTCGATCGAACGGAAGTACCTCGTGGCACGTCGCGCAAAGGTGGAGGGCACGTTTCACCGAATCGTAACGAAAACGTAACAACGTTTCACATTGAAACAATAAAATATACGTTGGCCACGTGGAGGCGTATCTGGAAACGATAAATCGCTCGCACCGTGTTTTACACCACGGAGAGAGAGAGAGAAGGAAGGGGGGAAACTGGGTCACCGTTTTGATTCCCGACTCGATATCCTTTCGACGTCACGGAATTAATACCGTCGGCAGGTGTAAATTTTCCAGAAACACCGCGAGATCGTGGATTCCGATAAAAGAATTTCCACTGGTTTCGAGTATTTTCTCCCAACTTCCTCGCCCAGAAAAAGAGAACAAAAAAGCACTTCGTTCGAATGCTCGTTCACTCCCCACTCTGACCAAATTCGATTTCATTAAAGTAACGTTACATTAAAGAGCGTTAATGTAACGGAGAAACGCAAATTTGTCAAAGTCAAGATTGAACGAACATTCACTTACATTCGTTTTTTTTTTTGGTATAAACACAGTAACACTGCACGACTTGCACCTCAGTACGATTCGTCTCACTGAAAGGCCCAGAAGCAACTGTTCTGACAAGGAAATGAAGACGATTTTTTTGCCATAAAATTTCATTAATATGCAAACATTTGAATGAATAGAAAACAAATTACAGGCACGAACAGCTCGGTACCAGCCACTCCTACTCGAGGTCTACCCCACGCCCCTTCCCGAATCACGTGACCCAAATCAACCAATCGCTAATTTTCGTTGCATTAGCGTTGCACCTGAAGGGGTCCGATTTTCTGGGTTACCCCTACTAAAATCACTTTCAGTGATAATATAAGTATCAAAAACACACGGTCACTTTTTTATTAAAACATCTCTCCGACGGAGGTAAAAGGCAGAACGAGAGAACTTCAGCACGCGGGCAATAATTCAGATCACCGCCGCGCTGAGACACCCCTCAATCTTGCAATTGCGGTGACAGAGTTTCCAAGCGAAATGCGATTAATCCGCGCGATCCAAAAAAGGGAGATTATCATTTTCTATCAGTTAGTCGGCTGATTATTATCCGGCATGTTACGCGAGCACGAGATACAAATTCATTCATCTCGGCCCTCTATTAGCATAAGAAGCAAACTCGTCCGGGGAGGGCGAGCGGGACGATTTTTCGATGGTTGGAATGTCGGAAGATTTATAGAACCGTCGTTCGCGACGGCGGAACTTCTAAAAACGACCCGGTAACCCAGCTCCTTTTTCCACCATTGTTCGCGCCCATCTTCCACTTTCCTCGGTGATTTTACTCCCCGAAACTTTCCCCTTGCAACTTGCTCGCCGCTCTTTTCCGCCACTCTTACGCTCATTTTCCGTCCTCGTTTCACCAAACTACATCGTTTCACCAAAAATTTTCAGAGAAATTTTACGACGTTGTAATTTCTATATTCTGCGTGCGTCGGCAATGGCGAGGTATGTAAGAGACTTAAGGATCTGAAGTAATAGATGGTTTTCCGCGAGCTAATATCTCACCGCGATTTCTCACTCTGGTCTCGATGTATTTTAAATACGACTCAACTCATTTTTTAATGTGAAAATTAAAGCAGTCGGTACCGATAAATATTAAGATATTCGTGTCGTATGTTTTCGTTTTTCGTTGATCTAAATTTATTAAATATTTATTCGCAATGCTTTATCGAGATCGATAAAAAATTTCGCGTGCATATTCGTGATGTAATAAAAATCGTAAATTTCGGATGAAAGTTACGCGAAATCAAAAAATTCTAAAACAAATACAAATGAAAGTAAGGCAAAGTTTTTTGCTTCCTATTTTTTTTGATAAAACATCAAAATATAACAAAAAAAAACTAATTGTATTAATTTAAAATTAAATTTGAAATTACAGATTTATTTCAGTAAGAAGTGATTTTTGATTTGACAAAAATATTATTTTAATTCCTTAAACCGAACAAGGAGTTGTAAACTTTTCAATGCATAAATCAACAGCGTCCATCAAACCATCCCCATTGTCTCTAAACTATCCACCTCTTTCTTCCGTGACCAATTTTTCTGAAATCTCCACAACTTTCTTCTATCTCATGCATAGTCGCTAAACGAAATTCGCCAGAAAGCGTATCAGAACACATCCTCGTCTACCGTCAACATAGAAAAATTCGTAATATTAAACTAAGATTGCTCTCCAATATCGATCGATCAGTTCATCGACTGTGATTTGCCTCGTCGCGAATCTCGTGCATTGAAAAGAAACGCATCGTGCTTAATACCACTGATGAATAGTAGGTATTTCAGTTGAATAGAGAGCGCTTAAAAAAAAAGAAAAAATGAACGACATTCCATTATTTTCCCCAGCCGTGCAACTGTTCCACAAAGTTAAAACGAGCGTCGTCGCTGTTCATTCTGACTAGGAAACAATGAGCGAAGGGGATATAAGATTGAACGTTGTTTTAAAGCGAAATGAAACGCGGGCTGACATAACGGGCGCAGTGTGGAAACGACGCTCGAGCTGCTGTTCGCGAAGAGACGTGCGTGCGTATGAATACGGTATCGCAGCCGAGGAAGATAGTGCAACTGTTCCATCGTTCATAAATCGCGATAAATTAATTCAATTCGCGCCGTAACGCCGTACGAAAACACGCGCGCGAAAAGATTCTGCGGGAAACCTTCGTGTCGGTTGTTTATCCGCGATAAATTTTTATCGCCCCCGAAAGCAGCACGCCGCCGAGGAAGAAACCTCGAGCGAAATTTCTTTGACAAATTTACGAAACCACGTTTGTGTTAAAATTACGTCTGCTCTGTTTCGCTTGAAGACCATTTACTGCGTGTAAATTGTCTATCCCCGCGGAAGTTTGTTCGTTAACGCTAGAACTACCAAAACGTGGTCGAAACGATCAATTTGTAATTTTTTTTAGAGCATTTTTTTTGCGGATCTACAATGTCACATTCTCCGAGATTTGAACGATTTTTGTAAAAATCGAAAGTTTACATCTTTCATTCTAATTTCTCTGGTGGAATTTTTATACTTTAGTCGCCATCAGGTAGTTGTAGTGTTAATTGTATTTGACTAACTTTGAAGAAGTTAGAAATCGACGCGGAGATTTACGCAGCATTGCAAGCTAACAAACGCCAATTTTTCAGTCGCGTAATGTCGACTAAAAGTTACTTCGAGTAACAGGAACGCGATTATTGATGCCCGAGGCAGTCAATTCGGCGAAACAGAGAGAACAAAATTTCTGACATTACTGTAAAATAAAAAGTTGTCGAAATTTCGTTCGATAAAATCGTAGAAACGAAACTAGGGAATCGTGTTTGTTTTTAGATGTTTCAGAAAGAAATTTGTTTTTAGAGAGTTACAGTTTACGCGCTGATAGACGTCAGTGTAGGATATTCCGCCATGCACGAAATGCGAAAAAAGAGAAACGAATGTATTTCTCCTGGAGGAGAGGAACACGCGGTTCTATCGATCCGCAAGAAAAGACGCGTTCGAATAAAGTTAAATAACATGATCCGTTAAGTAACATTTCGCGAGAGAGGTATGATAAAATAAATACAGATATGACGAAACATATTTGACAAATCTGCAAAGATTTCAGATTTTCAGACATTTCTGTCTCCAACGAGGCATTAAATCACACCATTCAGCAAAGATTTTGAGATATTTTAAGGAAGAAGTATAGATGAAATTTTGTATACTACACTTGATAAATCTACAATTATTTCACTCGTCATTTGTCTAAAATATTTCTTAGAAGCTGAATCTTTTTCTTCCGAAAATTCTCTTAAATTTAACCACGGTATTAAAGATGTTAATATCTGCGCGGTGAATTAAATTCGTATAATTAATATTTCTTGAAAACGTCGCTGCTGTATATAATTTCTGCATAACTGGCAGTGTTTTAGAGCTGTCAGAACGAATGAAGATAGGACGTCGAAAAGTTATCGATCCGTGGAAAATAATTCTGAAATTAAGAAACAGAAAAATATCGCTGCGAGGCATCTCCGATATTATCGGGAAAATATCAGAAACATTGACACAAAGATCACAAAAACCATGGAAGAAACGCAAACGTACGTAATCGCGAAACAAAATCTACCCAAAACAAGACATAATCCCGAAAAATGGAAAATCTAAGAGGACGTAAAGATATAGTCTCAGAAGTCTCGCAGGTCCATTCCAAATATCGAATATCAAATTAAATAATCGTATAAATACCGAAATGAAATACGCAAAGAATTAATTATTCTGATAAATCCACGGTGTGCTCGTATTTCATGCCTCGCGATTACGTTCTGCGTTTAAATTTTGATACCTGACTCCCACTGTAATTTACAACGCCCACAAAAAATTCGTCTGTTATTAACGAATAGCAAAAAGTACAAAAAAAAAGGTTTTAAAAAAGTTATTAATTTCGTTTGTTAAAATTTGACTAACGAACAAAGTTTTACGTGTTGCAAATAATCCTCATTAATCGAGCGTCGGTAGACGCGAGAACATGCAAACATCTTGACTTATATCGAACAAGCGCAAACGAATCTTCGCGACGCAGAGTTCCCCGGTGCAATATCAGGTTTGCGGTTAACTATTGCTAAATTATTTGCTTTTTCACCGTGATAATATCATCGATATTTCCGTGAACGTTGAAAATCACGATTTTCGTTATTTTACTCCTCCCCCACCCCCTCTCAAAAAAGAGAGATATATTTCGCGTGTTTTTAATTATTCAAACCATACTGTTTGAATTTTAAAGTAATAATAACGAAAAGCTCCGCATTAATAAATTTATTTCTTTTTACGCTTCCATGTTTTTCGATGTTTGAATTAATGAAATTGCGAAATTTCACATTGCGATATAACGTTTCAAATGTTTCGATTGCCGCTATTGATTAAAAAATGAGTGCAATCATTATGATGCAAATACTGCCACTGTAAAGTTCAACGCTTTTTCTTTTTTTTAACAGTAATATTTAACTTGATATGACTTTATCAGCGAAGTTGATTTTTACAATTTTATTTCGAGTCTCATAAATTGGAAAACGCTCGTAACAAGCGAGAGTTTAAAGGACGCTTGTAATTTCGAAACGTTCGCGCGGGTTTCCATCGATGAATATGGAATTACGAAGTAATTTTATATATTTGCAACGTGAAATAAGCCGTCTGATCAACAGCAGAGCTCGATTGATGCAACAATTTCATCGAGTGTTATCCCCTCGTGACGTTAAACAAACAGATCATTAAAGCAGAAAATCAGATAAAACTGTACTAGTACACGAGCCTGTACTGTCTGTGGAAGAGTTTCCATAGGAGCGTGTTTCTGCTCTTTGTCGGACGAGATCGAGAGAAATGATCGAAACAAAACAAACTTGTCAGAATTATTAATACGAACGCATGAAGTAACTACGATTTCAAATATACTTTCGTCAAACAAAATTGTCAATGCCTTCTGCTATAAAAAATAGCAAAAGAAAAAAACATAAACATGGACAGAGAAAACTCGTGAAAAATGAAAAACCATTTTTGCCAAATAACATTGCATCTCGATCGAAATTTCGATCATTCCAGACGATCGCTATTATTTCTTAAAAATAAAATTCAAAAATCATAGAATAATCGAAACATTATAATACGAAGTACGACTGAATAATTCATTATACGATCCCACTTCCAAGCTGGGTTACTTCTGGATACTGCTCATTGAATCCAACATATATGATACCGTGAGAATATGTTATGCGCAATTTATACACAAAGAGAGAAAGAGAAGAGAAAGAGAGAGACATTCATACACGTACAAGTGCACGGCCAGAACATTTTCACACAGTCACAGGTATAGATTCAGACCACAATCATAATCCCAGTCACAGTCACAGTCACAGTCACACTTGTACGATATTATAGATAGACACACAATATAGAGACAAGAGCCACCTTGCTCACAAGAACTACAATCGCACTGATGAATCGTAGTCTCGATGTTGATTTACAAATTACTTCCAAAATCGAATTGTTTATTTGGTGAAAGGGGGCACGGGTGTCTCGGATCGTTGGTGAAATAAAGCGACGGAGAGCGGTAAGTAACTAAAGCAACCGAGCCCGTTCCACGTTCGAAAAACGATCGAACCGCTCCAGATTGGATCCATTCTATTCGAAGTAATTGAAGTCTTATGGAACGTTTATTCCGGTCTCAGCGGGCGCGAGGAGGATTCTTTTTCGATCATAATCACACGGAGCAGAGTGTGTCGTCGGCGGAGAAGCACGATCAAATCATCGCGGGATAAATCTCATTTCCATTTTTAAGATCCCTGATCCCGAACTTTTATAACAGCTCCCGGGGAAAATTATTTCACCGTGGCGACACAAAAAAAAAAAGAAGATTCATCGCGCCGAAAGTTGAAGCTTTTCGCCAAGTGAAAACGAGTTTATCTGCCGTCGATATTGACGCTGTTTCAAGCTTCCTCTGATTGCATTCCTGTTTGATGAATAGCTTCAAAGAACCGCGAACGTTTAGAAAATCGCGACTTTTATGTGTGCACGTGTGTAGGTGCCACAGGAGCAATATTATTTTTCCAGCGTGAATTCTGGAGATTTAATTTTTGCTATTTTCGTGCATCAGATTGACCAAAAAGCAACTGCGTTTTTCTGTATACAAACGAATAGCGAATTTTTCACGAGAAACAAAAGTTTCGTTAGACAAAAGTTTTTATCTTTTTCGACGAACGTAAAGCTCCAAAACCGATATCCTCATCAGCAGTGAAATTTAGCGAACCGATTCTGACATTGCTAGTTTGAAGACTCGTTCATCATACACGTCAGATAATTTTTTTACGAGTGTGCACATCTTTTTTTTTCTTTGTTTTGCTTTTCAAAAGTAGTAGTACAGCAAAATATAACGAAAATGTTCCTTTTCGATTTTTCGTTTTGAAATCGACGCTAAATAAGTAATTGTTAACAAAATCATTCGTTTCTTTTTTCTAAAGCAAGCTTGAGATTATAAAACGAATTTTCAATTTAAAATGAAATTGATTGTATTTTAAGATATACATATATGTCCATCTGTTAAAATGAAACGCAATTACTTTGTGGCCAATTCAAATATTATATATCTTATATTTTATCACTGAAAGTGATTTTAGCAGGGGTAACCCAGAAAGTCGAGTCTCTTCAGGTGCAACGCTAATGCAACGAAAATTAGCGATTGGTTGATTTGGGTCACGTGATTCGTGAGGAGGCATGGGGTAGATCTCAAATAGGAGTGGCGTTGTCTGGTACTGAGCGATCGCGCCTGTAATTTGTTTTGTATCGATTCAAATGCTTGTATATCAATAAAATTTTATGGCAGAAAGGTCGTCTTCATTTCCTAGTCAAAACAGTTGCTTCTGGGCCTTTCAGTGAGACGAATCGTACAGTTTTTCTTAATTATCTTTATAAAACAACATTAACTGTTTTAACAATCTTTGCAAAACAATATTACGTATTATCATACATGAATATTATTAAACTATTAAAAGGGACCAAATTCACACTTTTGTTTTGCCATTTAAATCGTTAAATGAACGTAATACAATTCGAAATACGCGCACTATTCGCTATGCAAGTCATCGGTATAAAAAAGAATTCCCTACGAGACTGACTCGTACCAAACAAAAAACGAAAATTGATTTGATTTTTCTGTAAAAGCGGACACGATCGCTATAAATCAAGAATTTGTAGCGCGACGAAATTACCCCCGATGTTTCTATCCTATCCGTCTACGTGAAATTTACATCGTGCAATCTACGCCCTCGGGATGGGTCATGTTTGTGACAACGTTGAAAGCCCGCGGTGGGTTTGTTTGATGGACAGGAAACTGGAAACTTGTAAGACGGATCAACAAACAGCCTACTGTTTGTCAATTTCCCACGTCGGACCTGTGTAAGTGAAATTTTAATAAAAAAAAAAATAGAAACCTTGACACATAACATTTATCATTAAAACTATTTCCGTTACAAATACAATTTTAATTGCCACGCATGTTCCATATTACTTTAGAATTCTGTAAATTAAATGTTAGACGTGCATTTACATTATTCTAAATTAAATATTACACCATTATTCTAAGTTAAATATTAGATATGCATTTAGATTATTCTATACTTATTTATTTAAATCTGTGGCGTCATAAATAAAGTAACGATTCTAGTACTAGAGTAACGACCCTCGGAATTACGCGTAACGTTATTATGCATTATACTAAAGTTCTTCCGTAAGAGAAGTATACCGGCGTGGGATAGCAACGAGTTGATAATCTACTCTCAGTGTTATAACCGAGATTGCAGTACTCCTTGAAACTCCTGATGTTTTGCTGCTACGAGTTCGCAATTGCTGGCAATCTACTATTCGACAACCATCGCAATCGAATTGCACAGTTGAAGATACGATTTACGTACTTGCGAAGATACTTGCTTCCCTTCGAACTCGTCCTATCGTTTTTCTCAATTTGATAGAACGGCACGAAATTCGACGATGACACCAATTCCCACGAGTCACACGTAACAAGTTTCGCGCGTGCGATTAACTAGAATTGCCGCAGAGCGACACGGTGTTTCACAACGTGATGAATAATTTATAAACTAATACCGAATAATCCTTTAATCAGCTACGCACGAATGAGAGAAACATAATGCGATTGAAAGTGAGTGTCGGAGCCGGCGTATTAGCCTCGTCAAACAGAATTGAACATACAACAGCTTAATCAGTCTCTAAATAATTGGATGACAAAGGGGGAGGGGCGATTATCCTCTCAACGAGAATTAACGGATCGCTGTTTGAAAAATGTCAGGAAAAATGGAACGAGCACGCGAGCGAAACGTTAAAAGTTTTCGTCGTCGAGAAGCTTCGGAAGATTGATTCGCCGTGGGAAAAGAGCCAAAAGGTTCTTTCTGAATTCACTTTCGTCCCTAAATTATCCCTGCGCAGTTGACATCTGGGTACCGGGCATCGCCGCGACGTTTCAAACTTTACGATACACTTTCGTGCCTCGTCACGAGAGTGCCAAGGGTGAACGTGGTAGATACGTCGCTGAAAATAGAAATTAGCAAGCCACGGGGAACTTTGGGAAAAGTTTCACAATTTCCAAACGGAGAGCCCTCTCGTCAACGTTAAAATATCTGTAACGTTACCACGGACAATGTGCCGCGCTGCGAATTGTTATCTTCAATTTTTGTTGTTCTTTTTTTTTTCTAGAAACTCTCATATTTTTATATGAAGCGAGCGAAAAAATAAAAAGAGCCACTTCTTTTTTAGCTTGAAAATGAAAGGAACTTTTCTATGATTTTAAACAATAATGTCAAAAGGTTAATTCATGAAACAAATTTACCGCCAAATATGATAAAAAGTTTTATACAAATTTGTTTCCAACTTTTATGAAATCCCTTATAAATTAAATCGAACCACAATCACGCTAGAAATACAATTGCGACGAGAAGATAGAAGAAGGAAATTGAAGATGAAGAGTTTGAGTGGTTCGATGGGACGATGGAAACTTTGAGGATACATTAAAAAATCAATTTCCCTCGTGTATTCTCGCTTGCGTAATGTTTAAATTGAATTACACCTCGGATTTAATACATCGAAGATGATTGCGCGGCGTAATAGAACCAAATTCCTTTCAAATTGTTATTATATCAATGACATTAATTTATACAGATTGATCGATTTATTTCTAGAGACAGAATCGAACGCGAGAGCACAGTGGCGCTAGTTAAACGAGAGTGCGAAGATATTTTGAAGACGACCCGGGAAACTGCAGAGAGGCAAATTCACGAAATAGCAGAGCTTTGCGACGAAGCTAAAGAAAAGGTATTTAAAAAGGGAAATTTATTGAAACTTCCTTTGCGATCGCTGTGTGCGATAGCTTTGAAAAGTAAAGCGAATAGAATAGAGAGGCAAAGAGAGCCGTAAACTAATTCTTTAAAACTCGACGACAATATTCTGCTACGATACGATTTCATTTCCTCGGGCGACAAAAGATATTCGAATTTTCCTTGACAGTCTGTATAGAAGTTCGGAAAGTTTCGGATGCAATAGCGATGCAACATGCACCGTAAACCGACATCAAAGTGCTTTTTTAATTGATATGCATTCAGTTCGGCGTTGTAGCCAACCTTTTTACAGGCAGTGCATCGTAAAATGTGTGCCCTTTGAAACGCCTTTTTGATACGGGAAATCGAAGTTGTCGCCTTTTCGTCGCCTCTTGAATATGCAGCGTGCGAGCGGACTTCGAGTTTCAAATGAGTCGTATATACGCTTCTAAACTCCTAAATTGGAATTCTCATCTTGACATCCTAATTTTATTGTCGCGAGTCGAATGCCTCTGCCACTTAATTCCAAAAACACAAATATTTACAAATATTACACGTTTCATTTATTTATTTTTTTTTTTTTTTTTTATCTTCTTTCCTCACAAAAGAAAAATAATTTCCAAAAAAAATCTGACTTTTTAAGTCTGTTATTTCGACGTAATAAAATAATTTTAATTGTCCTCGAGTCTATTTATGTGGAACACAAGCAACGTTATTGCAATAAGTTTCTTTCAGTCTATCGCGCAAATTGTTCAAACGGCCTTAAAAAGGAATCTCCCTACGGGAAAGAGAATTTCGTTGGCAAGAATTTCGGGGAGAATTTCAGAGAGTATTTTCTTTGCCGTCGAAAGCATGTCAGCTTGGGATCCTTCGTAATTTCTGTAGGGAGCGACGTCAAATACAATAAGCTTTATCACCGACACAGATAGAGGGACGAAAGAAAGGGAGAAAATTACACCCAACCATCTGTACTAATCAACACGTTTCTTAATAAAGCTTCGTCAACTAGTATCTACAAACAACCGAGTCAATTTTTCAGCAATCTCCAGACAACGAATATTACTTTTTCGGTTGACAAACTTGGGTATTTCTAGCTTCTAAAATTTTTATTCGACCCACGGTAAAGTTTTCATAGCAATTATTTGTAGTATTATTTGACTCGATATTTCGAACAATCTGCAATGTATTCAGAAAAATTCTATTTTCTAGGATAGATTCATTCTCATCTTCTCGCGTTCCTTCCTACGCGCGTAGTATTGATTTTTGCGTGTTTCTTACACGACGTTCGCTCGTGCTTGCATTAATTTTCCAGGGCACAACGAACTTGCGTAAAACAAGTTGCCTGACACGAAAAGTTTACGACCGCGAGCATTAAGCTCTCTCTCTCTCTCTCTCTCCTCTCTAAAAGTGAATCGGTAATAACGCGTTAATAAATCCTAGAAACTAAAAGGTCTTGCTGCGAGAGCTGCTAAATTAATTAAAGGCGCTGCGTCGTAAAATTACAGGACGATGATGGAGATCGCTACGCAAGTTATTTCTCGTTCTTTAATTTCCACGCGAAATTGAATTAAAAGGCACGCGCGGACGCTTACCCATTGAAAATTTATTTATTTTCAGAGCGTCATTAATCGCGAAACGAAATCGTTTGTGAAGACACAATTTTAATTGCTCCATCGACGAATTCACTTTTAACGGGAATCGCGTTGTCGGAATTTTTGCACGGTTCGGTTATCAAAATATTTCACTTCGAACGACAGTTTCTCCGTGGAATTAAATATGACTTTCCGAAGCAAAATCGCGGGTGAACCGAAAGATCACGAGAAACGAAAACTGGCGTTTCAATCGGAGGATCTTCGGATGTTTTTTCATTATTTGCGAGTGTAATTTAAAAAACAGGGCCTACACGGAGATTTGTCAAGTATCGCGACAGATATTTTAAATATAATACTTTGCAGTATTTAAACGCTCAGCTCGTTTTCCTCGCAATTTGTTCACAAATATCTCGCGGTTCTTTTCCACTGCGAAGTTGTCGAGCCGTGTATCAACAAAGGGAGCAATTAAACTGAAATAATTGCAAGCGAACAGTTGAAACGTTGAAATCGATACCCACTCGTACGGTGGTAATAACAATCTATTTCGAGAAATTGAATTTTCTTTTAATAGGTGACCCGATTAGAGGAGCGCGTAGGAACGTACGAGGCTTTCGAACGTGAATATGAAAACCGTGGTTTCGAGCTGGCGAATCTACTTGAAACTTTAAAACGTTTCGACGTGGATGTCGGCTCTGTCTGTCAACTCGCGGCGGAGGGTAAGTATTATCCGGCACTTTCGGATTCCATCGCATAAGTCGAACGTATCCGTTCCCGGTGCAGCTTTAAAGAACTTGACCGAACGGGGGAACTTATTCGAAGAAAGCATGAAGAATCTCAGGCATCTCGCCTGGACCGTGAAAGACAGAAGGAACGAACCGCAACTGGTTTTATTAAGGGAACAGAATTCCGTTCTGAGAGAGATCGTGAAGAACCTTAAAAAGAAGGTAGGCACCTTCGGCCGTTTCACGGAAAACTGCAACATTTTAGTTGATTCTCTTTAGTTACGAAAGTTCCGAATTCTGATATAGTTGTTGTAATTAGAGTAATTAAAGTAAAAAAAAAAAAAGAAAAAAGAAAGAAAAATTAGGAGAAAAATATGATATTCGCAGTTTTTAAATTTTAGATTTATTTTTTGTTTGACTAAAAAATAGTACTTCAACGTGGCGTGGCTGAAAACGAGAACAACCAGCGCGTTAAAATTCTGTAAAATCCGTATACCGTAAAGCTGCAACTATCGAGACAAACAATATTTTTATATTCATTATACATTCTTGTTTCGTCTTTTGTAATGCATACTTTAACCAAAAAAAAATTTAACAACGTAGAATTTATTGGAAATACGTCAAATTTTAAAATTTAACAAAATTTAATTTGTCGTATTCTTCTTCTACTAAAAGCTTTAAGCAACCAACTTCCTTTGTAATGGGAATCAATTTGATCAATGCAAAAGAAACTGCTTATTTTTCGTATACAATACGATACTACTATACTCTGGGATAAAAAAATGGCATACTCTATATTATCTTATGTTACGTTATCGCAAAGTAGAGAGAATGTGTAGATTATCAAATCAGTGTCCTTGGACATCGATGTACGTGTAGTATGTCGAATGTTATTATCGAGACACGCGATTTTTCAGAAATATTTTTCAAAAACGAAAATTTAAATATTGTAGCCGCGAGACAGACAAGTTTGAACAAATTGAATATTTACGTGGCTCAGTTGTGCAGAAGCTATCGAATGCGCAACATTCATACGAAATACAGTCAATTAAGGGCGCGTTAACATTTGTAAAAATGGATCGCGCGAGAAAGTTAACTCCAGCTGAAATACAAACGATATTGAAATTAAACGAAGAACATTATTCCGCGACAGAAATAACCAGAACAAATTAACAGAAGTCGTAAAGTGATAGAGAATGTACTAAAAAATCCTGATAATTACGGAGAAAGAAAAAGTTGTGGACAACCGCAGCTAACAACTCGGGATAAACGTGCTATAATACGTATAGCGTTAAATTCAAGTTTCAAGACAAATCGCAGAAAGAGCTGGAGTTACGATAAATGTTGGCAATGTTCGACGTCTTTTGAAGAAATGCAAACATCTGAAACGACGAAAATTGCAACAAAAACCTTGGTCAAAACAAGAGTATGAGTTGTGTCGTTTGCAATTCGCGGGGAAACGTGTGAAATGGCGAACAATCGTATTTTTTTGTTTTTATCCATTGTTTTTTACGACATGTGCTAAATATTACTATATTATTTTGTAGCGGCCTAGGATTTCTCAACTACGAGTTTCGAACACTGATTGGCACAAGCCGCAAGTGGCTGCGCGCCTAGCGTCGACGTCCTGCCGATCTCCGACGTTAAGTAAAAAGCAGTGTGCGGAACCGAGACGAAACGCATTAAACGCATCAACTAACTTTCGTTTTCTCTCTCTCTCTCAACTACCTCAAAT
Organism: Melipona bicolor; assembly: GCA_030673865.1. Classification (NCBI taxonomy): domain Eukaryota; kingdom Metazoa; phylum Arthropoda; class Insecta; order Hymenoptera; family Apidae; genus Melipona; species Melipona bicolor. The sequence goes on along the minus strand of JAHYIQ010000016.1, from coordinate 4,001,614 downwards.
CCTTTCCATGCATCCTTCTCATCTTTCATTCCCTTCAATTTTCATTTTTTTTTTTTTTTTAACACAAAATATATTGCAAAAAGTTTAATTTATATAACTTATACATGTTGATAAAAACACCACGAAGAGTGAATATAAAAAAGATTTTGCATCATTCGTTTAATAAGAAGAAATTCAATAATTTTTAAAGTGTGCTATTCTTTGTCCCAGAGTGTATCTCTAGAAATCTGAGAAGCTTCTAGTATGATCATACCAGGTTATAAAAGTTAAAATAAACAAACAATAAATTTTATCTATTCATTTCGGTACACAATACACAGATGTAAAATATTTTGCTCGATAAACATCGCGATAGAACAAATTCAATTGTTCCATAAAAGTCAATTTAGAATTGCACAAAGGACGTGTTACACGATTGTGCGCGTACAATTTGTTCGAAATTTTATCGAACGGTGTTTCTACGCGTTTTTATTTTTTCTCCTGAAAACAATGCCGCAGTTTTACTTTTGTCCGGCTAATTCCATTATTTTACGCTTTAATTCATACTTTACCGTGCACATCAAGACAAATGTTATTAATGCAAAAAACAAATGTCTGTTTTGCAATAACATTGTAAACATGTACGGACGGCTTAAAACATTCAGGATAATTCACCACGGCAGAACGTTTAATTGGACTACTTATAATTATGGTTGGAAAAATGTGTGTCGAGATAAAAGTTAAAATCCAGCGGTATTGCTTTCTTTCTTTTCTCTCTCTCTCTCTCTCTCTCTCTCTCTTTTCATTAATAATTAAAATTAGTAAAATTAATAATACAGTCAAACCTGTTTTTGTGCGGTAGATAGAGACCGCATGAAAAAAATTGCACAAAAAAAAATATTGAGAAACATTATAAATAGCTATAACAAATAGTTTTTTACAACATATTAAAGAAAATTTTTTTATGCGGTGGAGAGGGACCGCATAAAAAAAATTCACTTAGAAAATATGTCAAAGATTTACGAAATAGCGAGAAAGTGCTTTCCAAACAAAATAAATAATTAGATTACACACGGAAACATTTAAAAAAAACTTAATTTCTCATTTTAAACATGGGTAAATTTTCACACAATTAAACACTACTCGTCGCATTCATATATCGCACAAAACAAAACAGCGCACAAGAAAAATCGCATGAAAAAGGGACAGCAGAAAAACAGGTTTGACTGTACACTAAAAACTACAATATTACATGCATTATCACAATACGAAACTACTTTTGAGAATGAACATGCAGACTGAAAAGTAACGAGAGATACGAGTGAAAAGTAATAACAAACGAAATATAAAATTCCATATTTCACAGATGCAGTAAAAATACGAGCACGATCCGCGTTAGTATCGATAATACGAGCTGTAAAATAATAGTATCGAGAAATTATGCCCATTCCTTTCCAGATGAAATCCCCTCTGATCGTAAATTTTACGTCACCCTATGTGTAATACCCGTTGTCATAAATAGGCAAATCCGCTTCGGAAAAATATAATAGCGAAACACACGCGAGAAATATTGATAAAATTCGTAAACGAGTATCAGATTCATTTACCTTTCTTCGTACCGTAGAATCTTTCAGGATTTCAGAATTTTTCGTAATCTCGTTCGAACAAGAAACTCGTAACCACACTCAACTACTCCTGTAATCGTTCTCACTTGTGTTTTCTACACGTTTCAGCGTTATACGTTTGCGATATTTCCGTAAACATTTGTTACAAAGTTTCAGACGCTCAGCCAAACGCACGACGAAATCCCGGTAAAAGAAGATACGAAACAACACGAACGTACGCCTCTCGAAAATGAGACAAATCCCCGAAATATTAATGGACACTTGTCGAACGAGCGATTGATAAACGTAAATGCAAAGGAAAATCCGATAAACCCGTCGATTCGCGAGAATAATAATCACGACACGAAGGAACGCAAGGGACGCGATGCAACTGAAACGCGCGAAATAACCGTTAGGTGCAAGAACGAGAATCGAAGCGAGCAGTTCGATATCGAACGTAGGATAATCGATAAGTGCGGGAAACTGTTGTGCATCGAGTCCCATTCAAACGGCGTGGTATATGAAGAGTACGTGTTCAAATTATCGACCAATCGAGAAATAAAGATCAAATATCCAGTTTTATTGAACAACGACGAGGCGGTTGTTAGGTTGGAGTTCGTGGATAACGAAACTGATTACGAAGTGGCGCCAATGGACAGAATGTCGATATTATTCAAAAACGTGTACGTGAATGTGAACGTCAAGCAAACCGGTGTACCGTGCAGCACGCAAACTACGAAGATAAAAACCTCCAACATCTTTACGCAAACGACGGTTACTGGAGTAAACTCGTTTTCTCGTTTAAACACGGGCGCCACGGTGAGTGAAAAGAATTTCCACTCTTCTCACTTTGAAATTGCACATTTGAAAATTTGGTTATTTTACTAAGAAAAAAGGTTACATTGTTTCTTAGACAGAATTGTTAAAAAAATTTTCTAAATTTATAATTACACATGTAAAAGAAATGCTTACATTGTCTTTATAAATCGCATTTCGATAATATTACAACTAACTTTAGTATAAATACGATTAACACGTGGAAATCGTTAAGAGTATTGACAACGAAAACTAAAGCGTTGCATCGTTTACATACTTATTTGCTGTATTTCGTACAATACAATTGAAAAAAAACGTACATAGATCTCGTCAGAACGGCAAAATGTCAACTTGGTTCTTCAAATACAGATACTTAATAGCGAGAAACGTGCGATAGAGAGAAGTCTCGGTAATTTGGAACGAACCGTTAAGACCTTAAAACTGAACGCGTTAAATGAAGTTGAGACGATGATTGGTAAGGATTCGCATTTGCTTGGAAATAACGAGATGTTAAACCATATCAAGGCATTGACTCAATAGCATCATGCAAAGCAACTCCTATTTTTTTCTTTCAAGTGATTTCACGAATCCCTAACGTTACAGCAATTTTTGTATAACATGTATAAGTATCGAACTAGATTCATCATAATTGTAATAATACTTTTCCTATTCAATTGTACATAAAAAAATACCACTACAAGTAATTGGTAAAGATGTCCACGAGTTTAGAAAAACGTTAATTGTTACTGTTGCTTATCGTTAAAAATGTTACGAGATGATTCTTACATAATATCTATACACGCATAGATACATTACATACATACATATTTTCATAATAAATGTACATAATTGCATAGATTTAATTGTATTTAAAATCGTAATAATTATCACATTATTTTGGGTAAGAATTAAATATTCACTTCTTTTCGTTAGAAATAGCAGTGCATTCTACGTTCTCATATGTGACTTTCCTTTAGAAAAACTTTTATTCTTTTGCATTTTTGTTCTTTTTTCTTCTTTTTCACATTAAGGTGCGATTTCATTACATGTGTGTAAATGGCAAAATTTATTAAAAATGTGAAATGCAATTCGTGGAAAAATACATATATCCGTAAATCTTAAAAGTTTTAATTCAAGTTTTTCTTCTCACATACTTCCTTCGATTGAAATATATAGAATTTATATATAATCATGTGCTCTCGATTTAGCATTCCATATCCAAGTTTTTAATTACAAAGGGATTAAAAGATAGATTACTCTAAATTTCTCATTAAGTAACAATGAAAATTTGATTTATAATACAAACTATCTCTTACAATTATGTTTGCCAGTGTGGCAAATAAAATAAATAGTTTTAGCATGCACTATATTTCTTAATTATTCATCGCGTTGAATCTTAGAAAGACATTGTCAGAAACAGCTCAGAACATTTTTTTTTTCTTTTTTATGTAAAATACTTTTAAAAACACGATGAGTAAAAAGGTCCAGGAAAAGGCGATATTACGTTAAAATACGATAAAAGATTAGAGGAATGTCATTTTCATACTAATATGTATGTTTCCATAACCCTGCTCTTTCCCTTTCTCTTTCTTTCATCTTTATCTTTGATTATTTGCTAATATCCTATCTTTGTTATCAAAAGATTCAAAATTGATTGCTAGATACTTATTTATACTTATACTATCCTTCTTCCATCGCTCATTTTTGAATACACGATAAATTATTTCTAGAAATGGAAAAGTTTTCTCCGGCAGCACTGAATTTATCCTCTCTGTTTCTTATGTCTATTTGAGAATGTTCGATTATAATCAATGTGTTGAGCCTGGCACTAGGAACTTGCATTCCTGGTAATACTTTGGACAACACGCTGTCCCCACCAAGCTTCAAGATTAAATGGCTCAAAATCTATAATTTGACAAAAAAAGTATCAATTTCAATTAACATGTACAAAATAAGACTACACTTACCTTTGAGTTGAGGATTTGGTTCTCGTTCTTGATAATATGTGACAGACGCTCCATTTCTATAATTGGAAGAATTACTGTGAGGTTGATTGTGACACATATCTAATTCTCTAGATACTGTATTCCACGCTGTAAACAGAAGTAGGAAAAATTTGATAATGGATACAATTTGATATATAAATATCAAAGAAAAGTAGCACGTGATACATACAGTCATAAATATACTTAATTAAGTCAAAATGTTGAGCTATTGTCTCAGACTGATGTCTGGATGGAATCGAAGATGGTCTCTTCCCATTCACTGCTGTCATTTGAGATCTACCACTAAAAATGATATTTCTCAAAACAATATTGTCTAAAACATACACATAATTAGAAAGCACAGTCATCAAGTCGCGCCACGACTGCTACTGAACCAGCACATAATTATTAGTAGATATAATCTATTTTAAGATTTCATGATTTTATAGAAATTAAAATAAATAAAACTATGAAAATGTAAAGCGATATCATGAAATTGACAAAACTTAATAGAATGAATTGAAGCATGGATGACAAATATTCAAACGTGAAATCAGCAAGCAGTTATTTATTAGAATTTATTGACATCTATTATAATAATGTCCAGACTATAGCATATTGCTTTGTACAGTGAAAGGAAATAAATGCCATCTTATAACATGACTCAAAATATAACCTTTCATTTCGCGCAACAATATTTTATTTAATATTTATCGTACCACAATAAAAAGATTTGCACATATTCTGAAGAATTTCACAAGCGGAAGGATAGATTTGATAAGATCAAAGATATTAATCTATAAGTAAGCCACGTATACATATATTTAGAACTCGTTTCTAATCTTTTCAACGTGGTTTTTCTTCAAAGAATCTGATACAGCAAGACATGAAACGTAGGAAAACTGAAATTTATAAGTAATCGGTGGAATGTTTGACATGTCAGTAAAAGATATGCCATAATTAGTAATACGAAGCCTTTAGAAGAGAAAACGGCGGAAAATGGCGGTTCTAGTATGACAGTTCCTGCTATGTATTTCAGTTCCCGCCTATTTCTCCTTCTGTCTATTTGACACTACTTCCTTTCACAAATCCCGCAACGACGGAACGGTTGACAATTTGCCAGAAATAAATGTTGGGTGATTCAACTCGTGGAAAATGTTATCATACACGATAAAGATTAAATAAACGAAATTTAGAGACGCGGGAATAAAGAAAGACACTTTTGCAATAAATACCTCATTTTTTTTGTTCTGCGATGAACCTTTATACTAACGGAAATGCGTGCACAATTTTAGGTAAATCTGCAATCACTATCTACGAACAAAAGTATAAATGTTTCATACAAGTTAACAGTTGAAAAGCTGAAACAAGACTGAGCGTTTGTTTCTCGGAACTCGCAACAGCTGCAGGAAGCTTTCCTTGAAAACTGTCAACAATGGTGGGTTGGGACTAGAGACTCGAACGATAAAATAGAGAAGGCAGGTGGCGACAATCCAGTAGGTATAAAAGATACCTGTTTTGTCGAATAATTTAGCCGCAAGATGGGGAATTCGTTCCTTCTACGCCATTTTTTGAAACGATGGTAGAACAGTTTGTGTTTATACGTGATTTAAAAATTAATCTAGTAGTTTCTCATTATTAAAAATGTGACCACTCTAAGAGATTTAATATCAAATTTTTCAACCAACAAAATATTTCTAGTAAGTATTTCACAACTGTATTTAATTTTCATTTATCTAATCTTACGATAGTAGAACAATAATTGTATCTAATAAAACAATGTCTAGAGATCATAAACGAGATAGATTTAATATCTCCTCTTTTTAGATTTAGAGTGCTAAACTTAAAAATTACTCTTTGAATTAATTAATATGTAAATTCATACTAATCGAAGCTCAAATGCGATTCATCGATTGTAAAACACATGATTGAACACATGATGTGCTTGTTTCCTGTCTTAAATCCATAACCTATTAAATTATGCACATTCTGAGTGCATTTAAAAGCGATATGATTAATCAAAATAATTATCGGTGTTTTATTGTTTTTCATTCGTTCAACGCGATCTCTTTGAAACTTTATTATTAGCAAAATCTTTAATTTCTTTAAAAATTGATATTTAATATTATACAGATCTATATTGTATATCATTTACTATGAGTTACAATTTCTATTACACATAGAAAGTTCATTATTTATTAAATATTTCGATCAAATACAGTTTGAAATACAGGAAATAAAGAGGAAACAAAAGCACGTATCCGTGTATGCCGCAAAACTCTTATAAAATTGTACGTTTGCAGGAAAATACGCTTTCATGTTTCATTTGTTGCAAAGATGCACTTCAAGATAGACGAATAGTAAGAATTGTCGGTCGTTACAACTCACGCTCACAAGTTCTCCCAGTCACGAAATTGTCGATTTCACGATAAAAATGTAATAATATGTTCCTTTGAGAAACTATCGAATTTAAATTTTCGAAAAATTTGCATTTGAAGCAACGCAAACGCACGTCACACGTGTACCAAGTTGTATTACTGTAACGCGTGTAAGCGCAGTATCTAGAGAATGATCTGTAGAAAGTTGGAAAATTATTTTCTTTAGAAAATTAGTCTTAAAAAGTAGAATGTGCTCGTTAAATGCTAATGTAAAATTGCAGTCGACTGAAATTTTTGAAAAAAACTAGTAACAAATTACAAATTCAAGCGCCCAGAAAGAGATCAATAATTTTATTATTGATCGTCAATATCTTTATTAAACTTTCTTGTTCTTAAACTTTCGACACAAAGGACAGCTAGTTTTTAATTGAATTTTTAATCAAATATTAATTAAAACTTTCAGAAATTTGTCCGAAGAAGCATGTCCCGAGTTATTCAGCTACAGAAAGGAAATTTAATTCTTCCACATTGTTCTGCTAGGGTATTGGCGTGACAATATTGGTAAAATGGCCGTTTGTCACACGACTGTAACAGAAAGGCTATTTTGGAAATTCTTTAAAATTCTTAAAAGAGCATGTTGTTTCACCTTTAAGAGATACGTTACATGAAAGGGTGATAGAGATATTTAGAACAACATTATTTGACACAAATCACATAGTAATGTGTTGGTATACTTATTTATATTAAGAAATTATTTTTATATATTTAATTAATATGGGATTGAAAAAGAAACATTATGTGTCAAATAGCAATCAAGTTCGTTTTTTCATCTTGAGAGTTTATTTTAAACGAATGGCACCTAAAGCATTTTAGGCATTTATCTAAAACACTTGTGACGCCATTATCTCGGACGTTATTCGTTAAAATATACGATAGCGTGTCGGGTTATATTTGACAATACTATAACGTGGCCTCGATATATCCACATATCGCTGGCACCATCGCCACGACTTCAGTTGGCTGCGTTTCACTTTCAGTTAACCAAAGGCCTGCTAGTCTATTTCTGCAATCCTGACGCTCAATACCATTTCAAAGGATCCTTGTCACCCTTTGTGATTACATCGTTGGAGATAGCAAAATTATGCGCTGCTCGTCTTAAATGTCTTAAATGACACGTCACGAGATGTATCAAATTAACTAATATAAGGATAGCTTAATTAATATTAACTCATTATGCAAATTTCAGGTTCAAATAATGATTCGAGAGATTATGGGTGCGAAAGTGAAAATGTAAAATAGTACGGAACACCTAGCAAGTCATCATGCAACAGGAACGTGGATTCTCAAAATGTCAAAAATACGATGGCAAGGGGAGGAAAAATAGTTAAACAACGAAGGAAATATAATTCCTTATTGTATATATTGTATCAATTTTTCTTAAAATTCTTCATTGCTTCCATTTGTACAATTTTGATTGATTTTAAATTTATTTCTACAGTGATCAATCGTTGATATAATTATTTGAATCTAACGCTATTAGTCATTTTCTCGAATATATCCATTTCACAGAATTTAATTGTTAGGAAGAAATTTATCTAAGGCAAAAGTTTTCTACTGTGTAACTGGAAATCCATCGCTCTCGAAGGACTTTAGCTGAAGGTAATAGGTAGAAATGTCTCTTTATCAAAGCTATCCAATTTGTCTCACGTTGACACAAGCAATATGGAAGCCTGCCAATTAATCGAAGCGCTGTTGCGAACTAATTACCTACGGCGAAAAGAAAAACTAGATTTTACAATCGTATCATGGCCTTGAACGAGTCAAATTCTGGCACATTTGATACTTTAACAACTCAATGTCCAAAACGCCGCTCTTACTACACGACGAGATGTGAAATATTTTTGACAAAACATCGACTGTGTCTTATGTAAATAAAATCATCATCTACTCCAAAGCCAAGTGAAACGAAATTTTCAAAATTTTATTCCACACTTGTACTTGTATCTTCAAGTCTGATTACATTTGTGAATTCCCATCTTTCTCGCCAAAATTTCGAGAAATCATAAAGTCGAAAGGTTCTTGTTAAAATATCTCGTTGTCTTTGAATCTATTTGAGAAAATTCAATCGGATGTCGGAGAATCAGAATACAGAATACATTGTAATAACTCGGCAATATAATCATTTTTGCAAGGGGATCAAAAGTTTCATTCAATGGTTGCAGAATATTAAATCTTCTCCATTTTCCACGTGGAAAGTTGAAACGTTCATCGGAATGGTAAATCGATGTTCTGGCGAACCATGGTGGCCGAGGGGCGTATAGTACAAACTGAGCGGAATACGAATAGCAAGAAAAGCCACATCAACGGTGGACCTCCATGATCCTCGAAGACAATGATCCGAACAGGCTCAAGTGGCACTGGCTGAATGTTATTGTGCAATGCTACAAGAGGCAGTTGACCTAAATGGGCCATAACTGGCGCGGGCGTGCGGGCGCTCGCATATGTGTGTCAGTACGTACACTCATTTCCGGATATTTGAAAATCGATTACATCAATAAACTGCAAAGTATTATATATCGGTCGTACGGCGTCAGTGAAACGAAACGAAATTCCGATACAGTGAATTATATCGTTGGAGAATATACGAGATTATTGTCACGTGGGAACGATGATTGAAATATTACGATGTTCTCGTTCAATATCCCAAAAATTTGTTATTTCGAAGTGATCTAATGAAACTTTTAATACAGCAGCTTGACGTGCTTGTCGTGTTCGATATTTCATCGTCGTATTATCGACATGGGGTTAGATTTCGTTTTATTAGGTAAAAATGAAAAATCGTGCTGATATTTGCTGAGTTTGGAACGTCTAAAATAGACCAGCTGTATAAAGGTAGACAGTTTGTTTCAGTCGAAAGATTGTTACACCAATTATTTTTGCGTTTGTACTAATGGAACGAAGGTCTTTTCACAATTCATTATGACATACTCAATGAACATAACGATATGGGTACAAGGAGAAATTTGATTGGAGTTTGAGGGCAAACGTGCATTTGTTCGTTTGATATAAACACACCTTTAAGAAGACTGCACGATTTGAGCCAAGATTTGGGATTGTTAAGACAGATTAATAGCAGGATGATTTGACACTGTCTCATTACAAGAGAAAGTCGCATCAGAAATTCTATTAGTTCAGCACAACTTTGTCCCTCGGCAGTAGCTTGGTGATGCGCCAGATTGTTACAAATGATGGAAGCGGTATTGCACGGGTCAAATTGAGCAAAAAAGTAACTACGTATTAATTTTCACGCGCGAGAAAGACAAAGACGGTTGCCTGTAACTTTTATGCCCGTTATAAATTTCAATGGAATAGACGCGCTTCTTTTTTTTCAAATAACTAAGCGCAGCATCCAATCCATCCAACGATTATTAATTTTGTATAATCATCGTGTGCGTTTGTCTCTTGATAATAGCAGCGTACCTGGAATGATTATAGCACGCTTATGAAGCTAATGCACTTCATAAACTACGGATATAATCGTATTTCATATAATTCGCCGCGTTAAAAAGATTAACGTGTATAATTAATTTTTAAGCACGACGTCGGCTCGGTCCATTACATCATGTATGGATTTTGCTCCGTTACATAGGATAATATAATAACAGAATAATAATCGCATAATCTCGATATATATATATATATATGTGTGTGTGTGTGTGTGTGTGTGTGTGTGTATTTGCACACATATCGCTCGAAAGTGGAATCATTTATAAGACAGAAATCTTCATACGCTCTGTTAAACTGTTCGTTATAATGAATTCATAGTCCAGTCGGTGATGGCGGTTTGCGGTTCCTTTTGACCCAAAATAATTTGCCACCGATTACCTTCCCTATCGTGGATTTCCTCCGACCAATCTGTTCGGTCACGTATGACCGAAATCGACGTAACGCGACTCGAAACGATCGCGAGGCTCTGTTGACATTTCAAAGAGCGCGTTAATGCCGAGGCTCGTTTAAAAATCGCGACTTAAACAGAGCCGGCGATCTCGTTTCGCTTTATCACGCGAAAAGCGTTTTGAACGACGCTTGGGATTGTTGAAGCTAAGTTTTAGATTAAAGAGGCGAAAATGGTTTGAAAATTTGTAATTTCCCCTGTGAAGTAAGTTACATCGATGACAGGGTCTGTTGCGAGCTTCCGATGAAAAAGGGAATTAAATTTGAAAGGGAAATTTTTTTCATCAAACAAGGGTGATTTGAAAATTTGCAATTTTCTTTTGAAATGATCACGTCCGACGTACGTACATCGGCAACAGGATTGTTTGACGCTTTTTCGAAAACAGTGTCTCTCAAGCGTTTCACCTACGTGTTTGAAACAAGCTTTTGTGCTATAGCTGACTGCGAGCAGGGAATTTATTACCCGTGTGCATATTAAAGTTCTGTTTATACGTAATATACGGTCGCATATTATGACTGTTCAATTATCTATACCAGTTTGAAATACTACGAAATGTTACGCAATATTCACGAATCTCTGTATTTTCAGCTTACGTATTACCCTATTCATTTTCTGCAATTTACGCGATTAAAAGTTGCTAGGAGAGTTTAGCAACCAACCCTTGGCATATTTTAAAATTCTATCACCACAGAGACTTTAAATAGAAAAACGCACAGCTTTTTGATTAACGAGCGAAGAGTTGTCGAACTCTATTAAATTTTAAATACCTTCCGATCGTCTATTAATTCCCAAATATTCGCGGTAATTTCTAGCAATAGTCTATGATTTGGTGATATTTGCACATGCATGGCTGTGAAATTGTGGTCACTGCACAGGAGATTGGTTCTGGAACGGATTATTATATCAATGTCTTACACGTGTAACAGGACATGTACAGATAGGTCATCTACAAATTAACGCGCAATATTTCTCGATCATGCAAAAACGAAATTGCTTCTGCAATATATATATATATATTATTTCTTTATTCGTATCACAGCAAATGATGCATAAATTTCAAGGTCCGAAATACTTGACTGAACATTTGAGAAGTAAACGTAAAAGACTACGAGTATTGCGCACACGCACGCACACACACACACACATACACACACAGACAATGTATATTTTTATGAAATCAAACAAACGTGCATGCATTGTGGCAACAGGCGAGCGAACATCGATTTTCAATAGGCGATACTCGATACACCTCGTTCCACCCTTAGCATCTTCCCGATCTGCCCCTTTCTCGCTCTCCTCCCTCTCCCCCTCTTTCACCCTTTATTTTTCTCCGTCTTCCGTATTCTCCGCGGGGTTGCTTCGTTTCGTTCTTTCTGCTTGATGCTCTCCTCTCTTGTTCCTCGTTCTAAATTCACCGAGCGGAGGAAGAAGAGTAAACACGCGCACGTTCGCATTGTCCCGCGGTGGCCAATAAAAATTGCTGTGACGTGAAAAAAGAGGACGCGACATGTACAAATATCGAGAAAGGTACGTGCATTTTGCGGTCTATCGCGTAGTTTCGCGTACGGAGAAGGAACAGCTGATTTGCTTTTCTTCTTTTTTCTTTCTTTTTTCTTTGTTCCGATAACAGCGGACAGGATTTCGAAGGGAATGTAGGGGACCTAAATCCTCTCGACACTCTGGTGTTAGTCTTTGTTAGTGTAAGAATGGTATTGTCGATGTAACGACAGGAGAGAAACGATATACGACTCACTTCGTTCAAGCAAATTGGTAGACTTTTGTTAATTTGAGACAAAAGTTTCACCGATTATTCACTTCCATTCTGACTTTAATCCCAGTATCTTTGGTATTTCTTTTACTTATCATCGAGGTGTCTCTTTTTAAAAGATCAACTACATTAAGGATAATTTGCAATAATATTCTACATTTTTGATTGTCGAATATTCTCTATGCTAAAAATCTAACACATCAAAATAGAAAATAGGGGAAAGTTTTTTGAACAACATTGAGAGTTTTTTTTTTTTTTAAATAAAGTTTCGAAGGCCTGGACGGTGCCGGATCAATATGAAATTTTTTGAGGACAGAGGGGAAAGGAGAAAAAATAAAATAAAATATGAAATTTCAGTTTCAGATATTTATCAGTTTCCGAAATATTAATTCGGTACGATGCATTGAATAATTAAGTTTAAATCTCCCATCATATATTAATCCGTGGAATACATCCGCGATGAACAATAAACAATTATAATATATGGAACATTTTACGCGTACTGAAATCTTTTATAGATAGTTTCGAAACTTCTTTTCTTGCCATTACGATATCTAGATGTTCAAATTTCCTTCAAATGTAATCTTTTCAATTTTTCAAAATCAATTCAACCATAGAATAGAATTTTTTTCTATAAATTTAATTTATCAATTAATAACATTATACTGCATGCTTGATTTACACAATGAAATTAAATGTTTCTATACTCTGGTATGCTATGAAATCTAGAGAACCGTGAAAATTTACTATGAAATCAGATCGAAGACAATTCAAATGTATCACTTTAGGAAATATTTTCCTCTCTGCCTGAAGCTATTCTGCCAAAGAGTTACTTGTTTGCTATGGAGGAAATAACTGATTGAGAATCAGTTCGAGTTAATAAATCACGGACTCTCGAATAGGAAATGGTATATCGCAAGTGAAGAGGAAACGAGAGGGTGGTGGTCATGAAAAGAAACCTCTTGCCTATCGCGAGATATTTTTACTATTTTCCTCCTGTTGCCTCTTTGAATGTCAGATTTCCATCGGTGCAGAAGATGAGGAAAAAAGACACCGAAATATGTACTTCTTCCGGTCAGCAAACCCGAAGGTTGAACAGATTTTCGATAGCCAGACTGTCGGAAATTCTGTAGCTAAAATATTCTAGTTGTTACTTTCTTCAGAACAGAACCCTAAAATCGGACCATCGTCGATCGTAATTATCACACGCGTGCATTTCAATTTCGTTAACGAGAAAGTGATAAAAAAAAATAAATTGAACAATTAACTAGCACGATAAGCGTGTTGTTCTCGTGCAGAAAATCTCAGAATTTCAAAAAAAAATATTTTTAAAGTATCGAGAATGATTATGTAAGAATTGTAAAAATAATCAATTGAAAGGGCAACATGAAGTTTGGAATTTTACATTGACGTCTGATTTTTACGACGTTTTATTACATATAAATATACATAATTACATATTATAATAATAACAATATTATTATTATTAAAACATTAATATTTATATCATTATTATTATTATTATATTATATTATATTAATACGCGATACAGAGAGTTTATAAATTTCAATACTAGGAAGTACAAAAATAATTACTTACCTTTGTGATGCTAGTTTCATTGTTTGCTCGACCGTTCAATCGACAATAATGACCGTTTGACGTCAACGAATTTTCATTGTGGAAACAATACATCAGAAATGAGAGCTTTGTATGCGTTTCTAATTTTGTAACTTTGTCAATCTCTCATTACTCGAATCGAGTTCTTTCCGCAGCTCTTTCAATTCTACGCGCTCTGACGTTTCAAGCATTTATCTGAAAATAAATCTTTTATTTAATTTCCGCGAATATTCCTGCGAAGGGAAATAAATAATTTGGCCGCGACGTGTTTTAAAAATCATCATCTCGCTCGACTTCCATTTCCATTCGCGTGGACTTGAAAAAAGAACGACTTGTAAGAACGAATTTTATTACCGCGCTAACAGTGTGCGTGATGTTATTAAAGAAAAAGAAAGAAAAAAAAATTGTAAGGAAAATATTCATGAAGGGTTGCGAGCGTTTGCTCCAGTATGGGTGAACACGCAGTGCGTGTGCACCGATACTTATACCGGGAAAACTAATTATAGCTGTTCATTTCCATAATTAGAACAGACAGCGGCGTAAATATTGCATTAGGGATGATACGATGCTGGTACTTATCGATTAAGGATGATATTTACCGAAGAATACAAGAACATCGATTTAATACTTCCATATTCTAAAAATACAAGGCACATCTTCACGGAATACTTAGATATTAAAAAGAATGTCAAGTGTTCAAAAAGACATAAAAAGAAATAAAACACTATATACGAAACATGAAATTTTCAACCACACAATTTTTTTAAAACCATTATGAACATACCATAAAACCATGAATTTTCGTCTACACAATTTTTTAAACGCCATTGGAAATCAAATTAAATCACAATTTTAAATCCCGGTTTAGCGTTTAAGATTACCTCAAATGGCCTGCGCCATTTGTTTCATCCAGTAGCTGCAACCGTCGCGTCGGTACACAATCAATTTATATCACTTATCTGTTCTAGGTAGCAGACGGACCCTTCCGGCGGAGATCGACCGGAATCTATCAATGCCCGATCGGCTCGATCGTCCGGTATTTTTCACTGCAGAAGCTAGACTGTGCCTGCTGTGGATGTAAGACCTCCCTAAGTCATTTACGTGAGTAGCCATCGACGCTTATGATAAATTGTCCCGCGCCGTCTTATCTGCCACACTTCGAGCCGAGTTCTCCAAAAAAATTATCTACGATCGTCGGGAACGATAAGCGTAAGTCGTTGTCGTTGGTCGAATCGGAACCAGGCGGGAGTGGCGTTTTCCGGGATGGAGAAAGGTTGTTCGTGTCGAGGATAAACGAGGGGATGAAACAGGGGGTGCTCCGCGTGGCGATTAAATCGCTGAGACCTCGAGAAAAATCTCGGAACTGCTCATTGACGAGTCAAAGTCGAGTACGTGGAAATGTCGGTCGAAAGGATTACGCCACTTGCTGTCTTCCTCTTTTTCCTTCTCGTCCCTTCTCTTCCTCCGGCATGAAGGCAACCCTTTTTCGTATTCATACAGTCGAGCAACCACGCTCCGCGGGAACTACTCGGTGGTGTTCGTTGCTCGTACGTGCAACCGAAAAATTTATTCAAAGTCCATTGCGGCCATTTCCTACACGTTCGTGCGAATGTACGCCGACACGAAAATTACGCGGAAAAAGGGAGGTACGGTTGTTGCAGGGGTTGCTGCTGTTAGGTAAACACAGACACACGACGGGTGGTTGGGTAATGTAGGCGAGGCGAGGGCTTATTTTCGATTTGAGGCTTGGACCAAACGCGTCGAAATAAACGAGACTGTCCCGGGGAAATAAGGTTTCGGTAACAGATTATCGATCATGTTGCAGCTGTGGAAATGATTGTCGAGAAACGTACTTGGCAAACGTGTTTGTAATTTTATTTCGCAATATATTATATATGAGAAATCTGCGAATTTATAAAGATGCGCAAAAAAGGGAAAAGTATCTTTGTTTTAATTTCATAATTTCGTCCCATTTTCATAATATCAAACTTTTGCAGACGTACGAAAGTACCAAAGTAAATGATACGAAATTTAATATACCGTACTTGATTAATTAATATATAAAGGCTTATAAATATACTATACGTAGGTGCAAATTTTTGTCGTTCAAACGTTACTAAAATTCGATTACCTTTCGTAACGAATATCGATTTATTTGATGTACCGGATACCAAGTATGAGAATTAACGTGGAATTTAATTTAATATCGCTGAAGAAATAAACTCGGGGTGATAAAACAAAGCGTAACACGTAGGAGCTAGGCTGACTGTGACACGCTCGCTTCCCTTAAGCAGATTCACGTAGTTAGGGAGTCTGTCTATCCTCGCACAGTCTGGATATGCAAATTTTTAGCAACTACGTGCTTGGATAAGTTTGTGATCCGTGTTCATCCTCATGTCCTTAAGATCATATGTTTCTCTTTGAAATGACTTTTGAAAGCTCCGCGGCATTGACTGTGATTCTTGTGACGATTAAGCGGCTTGCACGTCAAGAAATAACGCGTATCCAGATTCGATACAACGTACATTCACAAAACGTGATGTTAGATTCACAATACGCGATACACGACACCACCCACCATACGTGAGATACGCGTTCGGTCTAATCGTATTTCTTCTTTTGTGCTCGAACAACGCTAATATCAATGGCAGTGCTAACCGTTTGAAACAACAGGGAATACGTAACGTTGCAAGACATCGTATCCAGCTTCAGTTTCACTCACGTTAATAACTCATTTAGCCGTAGTCAGTTCAAAAGCGACCAATATCTCGTTAATTAATCTTCAATTCTATGCTATCGAAAGGGGGAGAACGAGCTGCGACGTGTAGATATACATAATCAATATAAAATCAATTTCCGATAGTATAGGGAAAAAATGAAAGTTGTTTCAATGCATAACGGATGATACCTATAGAAAAAGGAACGAATGCATAATTATATTCGATAAAGTGCATTATTAACTTTGGAATTTTGAAATGTGAGCCTCTACCGCGGAGAATGTAGAATACAAAATGAAATTTCAATATATCTATATTTGAAAGTTAATGAATTCGTGCAATTTTGAGAAATTTTTGCGAGAAAGTTCGTTTGACGAACTAAAAGCTATAAAATTTGCAACGTTATGACGAAGCAGCAGCTGTAGGAACGTTCGGAAGCGAGCAAGAGATTGAACACCGTGATTGCGACGAACTTGAACTGGCCATCTCAGATTCAACGAACTTCTGGTCGGAAGTGGAAACTGCACGCTGCAACAGCCAGAATTTGAGATACTCCCATAAAGGTGGTCGTTACTTAAGGAACTATAGTTCGGACCTGGCTAGCTAGGGACTCATTTAGACTCAGTCGGTACTCAGACTTAACTGAAGATACTTCTGAGTTGTGGTTCCTAGACGAAACTATGGACACGAGGGAGTCGACCGGACCAACTACTCTTACATATATAGACGAGCTTTGTATATGTGGAGGCATTGGAAGCGAAAACGTACGAAAATTGACAAAACTCCGATCGAGGATCCGAATTCGACAAATTTGGGCAAAGTCAGACAGAAGACTCGAGTGACATCGTGGAAATCTAGCTGGAAACAATAAGGTTTCAGTGTACGACTGTAGAGACTTGAAGGATCCAGCTGGAGGCAACCTAAATCAGGGTGACGACGAGTGAAGATGACTTTTCACACAGATAATTATAACGCTTCTCCAGAGTGTTGTTTCACGTCTGATCTGGGAGAACTTTAGCGCAAAGATCGTTAGTAATTTAGTTCAATTTAAGTTGAGAGCGTCGCTGAATCAACAGTGTATTATCGCAATATGTAGTGATGTTCCTATATTTGAGATAAGGTCAATATTTATGCGATTAATGTGGCACTGTTGTGCTTTAAAGATAATAAAATCACACGCAAGTTGATCGTACGATAGTACAGGACTTTACTGTGTGTTAGAAAATTGAAATTGATTCTGACACTATCGTGTTTCGTGGTTGACTCTTTTATTATTCGAAATCGCGAAAAATTGGTTTACAGTTTTACCGTGTCTACAATTGGCGTGCAATGTTTGAGACGATGCGTCAAAGTATAAAAATTTCTAGATACTCAAATAGTCGCGTTGAAGTGAGCTCTCCTTTCGTTCCATTTTGCTTTGATTATCCTGGTTATCGAACCATCTGTTGTCTCGAAGCGAATAAATTCTGATAAAGCTGAAATTCTGCGAAACGACGCGATAAGGTCTATTGAACGTGTCAACAATGACAATGAACAGGCTAGGAAGTAGACGCGATGACGAAACTTTTCGTGTACACGGCAAACACTTACGCTTCGACAAGTTCTTTAACGTAAGGCAGATGTGTTGAAAAGATTTGTCACCATAGTGACCATGTTATAACATGGGTACACCTTACTGATATTTTCTTGGAAAATTGATCGTTTTGGTCATGTTTAAGTTGTAATTTTCAATTATCATTTTGGAAATTGCATTTCGTATTCACGTACGTTTGTAAAACAAATTACTTAGGGAGAAATCATTTTCTCGATGCAAGATTGCTCCAACAAGTCGGCAGAAATATTCATCTCCTCCTCTTTAAAGAAATCTCACGTATATGCAATAACTTATCCTATCTTAAAAAAACGTATCACGCAGAATCGCGGAAAATAACCCATCTCGTAATAATAACACGCTCTCGAAATATAACGCAACACATTACATTTTATTCCACGTTATTACCACCGAGAGATCGATATTACGTTCACGAGCCGAGGAAGGATTAACGGAAGCGCGACGAGCTGAAATTATTTGATGTGACAAAAATTTAACGAGCCTTATATCCGCGTCGAGAGACTCTCACGAGTATAAAGCACCATTCACAACGTACACCAACGTACAGCAAATTTTAATAGACGACGCTCCGTCTAATCGTGATGCACGGACCCAAAGATCGAGGCTGCTGTCAGCGAGTATCGAGATCAATGAGCCGAAGCGAAATAGACCATCGACGGAGAAGATTGCGAGAATTCCACGTCTGATTGTCGGAGAGTGGCCGCTACACGTTCGTTCAATTTCGCGAGCCCGACAATCGTCGTTAATGGCCTGGCCATCTCTCGACCTGGAATCCCTGCTTCTGACGACGAGACATTATACGGCGAGGTGGAAGGAAAAATCTTGAACGTTTTGAGGAGGGGGGAGAAGGAAGCCGGAAACGAGTGAGACATTCGACCAATTTAATCGCGTCACGTTGATCGCGCACGTTTCTGCGCCAGTGTTTCGTTAGAAATTCAGTCCGCTTTCGAACTATTGAACGTGTTTCCGGGTTCTAGATGCACGTGGAAGGATAAAAACTGCACTGAAAGGCCCAGAAGCAATTGTTCCGACTAGGAAATAAAGACGACATTTTTACCATAAAATTTTATTGATATGCAATTTGAATCGATACGAAACAAATTACAGGCGCGATCGCTCAGTACCAGACAACGCCACTCCTACTCGAGGTCTACGCCACGCCCCCTCGCGAATCACGTGACCCAAATCTACCAATCGCTAATTTTCGTTGCATTAGCTTTTCACCGTGTTTCTTCGTGATACGGACGCGGGATACCTTTGAGGCGGGCGATTTAAATTAAGGCACGTAGTACTTACCGTTCTCCTGGCATGTCAGAAAAATAAATCCTCCTCTGCGACCGACACTTTGATGACAGATCGCGAGGTTTTGAAAAATCAGTGTCGAGCGATTTTGAGGGTTTTCGAGAGATTCGACGGAAAAGAAATTTTGCTGACGTTGAAATTCGGGGAGTGGATTTTTGAACTTGGCAGTTTTTAACGAGTTTTTTTTTTTTTTTTTTTGATCGAACGATGAATATGTCATCGTTATGACAAAAATGAACAAAAAGTATCCTAGTAAAAATGAAAAAAAAAATCCTATAGGTAGTGTGTCAAATATTTCAATGAAACAGAATTTCATTAAAAAACATTTCACGTTATTCGTATTTTTTTATGGATTTTGAAGGAAACGCTTACGAATCTTTCAGTTTTGATGAAAATATTTCGCATCGATAAACACTTTGCTACGCATTTTATCATGGAAAATTACCCTTAATATTGCCATTGAAATGAATTTCAATGTTTCTGTGATCGAGTTATTTTCGACAGTAATAATCCGCGTCTCGGATCGGTCGGGTTTAATGAGAAATTCGGAAAATCCGCGTTTCCAAATTGATGAAATATAATGCATCAAGAAAGGTAGATGGACGGACAGACATTTTATACGTTATATCTTCTCGTCTGTCATATTTTGCGCGAGAGGTGCAACACATGTTGGCCGAGTCAACGTTTGAAATGTTCACGGGACCTGAAACTATTACTGTCTCTGTAACAGATCGTTCATGTTCCGCTGTTCGCGTGACATTCCGTGGGAAATTGCGTTTGAACGTAACGTAAGTCGAAGAAAATGAGACAGAAGACGTACGATACCCCAGCAGAGAAGAATCCAATAATTAAATCCAATAATTAGGTTTTTAAAAATAATACCTATACTCGAAAATTATAAATTAGAGGGAATTTCCGTCAAATTTGTATCTCTCTATATTTTTGCTACTTGCGTTTACACGTTTATTATATTTGTTGTCAAATTCAACTTCATCGTCGCGTAAATATAAATGTAAATCTTTCGCCGCTTTATTTATTCACTACGTTCGGAGAGTGTAATCGTGAATTGCGTACGATTCAACAAGTTAAACGCAAACGGTTGGGCAGAGAACAGAAACCAACTCGAAAAGTGGAAACAATAAAGAGGCTTCTCGCCGGAGCGGGATCCAGACGATCGTTGAATAAAGATTTTCACCTGTTCTTCGTAAATACCCGCATCCCCGACTACCGTTATCGTTGCTCGTATTCGTGGAACCATTTACACAACAACCGATAATTAGTTTTCACTAAACCGTTATTTCCACGAACAGCTCTATTCGCCGTTATCGTTAATCAATTGAGAATGAATCGCACAATTATATTATACAAAATTGCTGGTATATTGTAGTTTCTTTTTTGTCGTAACCTCAACTGAAGAATATTATTAATACTATCAACAGAACATTGCGCTTAATTTTTATTTTAGCTTACGTAGAAATATCTTTTACTCAGACAGCGTAAAGTTAGTCGGTGGAAATATCTTTCACTTGTTAGATAACAAGTGTTTGGTAAAATTTTATCCGATAGTTGAACCGTGTAATTTAACGGACGGTTGAGCCAGCTTTTACTTTGGGACGATAGCTCTTTGTTATTTATGTTTTCTCGGTTGCTTTACACAGCCGTTCGCCAGCTAATAACGCTAATGAATTGCCAAGTCACAGGCTGCGGATTATAAATTTCTCATTCGCCGTAAATTTCTCACTTTACGAATTTCACCTCAAGTTGATGAAACAAACTACGACATGCCGTTTTGTAAAATTTACCGTGCCATTTTCATTTATTTTATTGCCAAATTTGACGCGGGATGGATTATCAACTCGTGGCACGTAAAATCTCACGAACAATGAGATTTATAAAGTCGTGCGAATACCAATGGTATCCCGACGTGTTAATGAAATTATATTATTCAACCGCGTGTACTTTGTTCTTATTTACACAATTTTCCAATTTTCCACGTTCAAACGAATTCGCATTCTCGCGAGTGTAATTGCAAAGACTGTGAGCTAAATAAGAATTCATACTTCAAATATTTCACACGCTTTTCGCTAAACGATTAATTAATATTTTGCTAAATCGTTGACGCTGAAGCTATCATCAGAGAAACGAAAGTACGACAAATAGAAGAGCACGAAGGTTACAAATTTACATTTCTGTGAAGCTCGCGGTCATAATTCGAGCGCCGTGGCAATTCTGCGCTATTCTAATTTTTACATCCTGGAATTCTGCGAGAACGCGTAAACATCCGCAGAGTCCACCGATAAAAATGGATCGCGTACAGGTTTAATATCGCCGGGTTAATTCTCTGCAAATCCTCTTTGAACTCTTCCTTTCTTCTTCCATTCCCTTTCGTTCGAATCGAAATTGTCACGCGCGTTTCAACGAGGCGTAGACAGGTTTGGAACCGTGCCGATAACGGTTAATCCTGCAGAACGGCAAATATGTTCGAATGTCACGCTTTGATTGCGAGTTTCATTGTGCGCTGCATAAAACTGCCGGGGAAGAAGCGCAATGAGCACAATATATAATATCTCGCGGAGCGGAGACGGACGATCCGTACCAATACGAACGCCATTTGGACGATTGAAAATCGGTGGAGATGCGATCCACGTCGTAGATCCCCGCTCGCGCCGCGATTCAATGTCTCCGCCCCCCGGAGGCTGAATGTGTCCCTAACTACATCAGGTTTTACCTTTAGCTTATCGAGCTTACCTTTAACTTATCTCGAAATTTATACCGCGATTGGTCCGGAGGAATTTAATAAACAGCTGCGCCAACACTTTCCGAGCCTCCGGAGTCAGCGAAATTACATTTACGATTTCTGTATCGAGTCCATTCTGTTTCATCTTCCTATTTAATATCGAGAGTTTTGTCAGTGTTTTCGCGGCTGTTGGAATAAAAACCACTCTCTAATAAGTACACTGCGGACTTTTAGGTAATTGACAAAGGTACATGGAATATTCGTTGATAGATATATGGCAATCACATTCGTTTCTTTAATTTCATGGTTGATAAAAATGCAGGAAAATCTGAGCAATTAGACATAAAACAAAATGCGTTTGGAAATTATTTTTAATTAATTCTTTGAATCGAAGAGAAGTTTTGATTAAGCCCCCAACTTCCTCGCGTCCGTTCAAAAACGAATTCCAGTTGAAATTGCGCGGTGATATACTTTGAAGCAGGTTATTTCTCAACAATGTTATTTCGTTTATGCGCGAAATTACTGCGAAATAGTAATTAATTAATTAATAGTTGTTACGATTGCGAGTTGTTCGCTCGTTCGTGAGAAATCTGGCGGTAGAGAGACATAAAGAATGACATGTGGAAACGTTATTATATACAGCGGATGAAATTTGACCACGTTCGTTGAAATATGAAATTTCATAAACATTAGCAGTCTAGTTGTTATCGTCGTTTTCAAATTCTTAATAATATAATAAAATTATTAATTCAAGCCTTTTTTGTTAAATACGGCGGATTATTATCAAGTGACGAAACGCGCAGGAAAAGTAATTTTGAATAAATAAAAAAAAATAATATTCGAGCAAAATAGAGCAGACACTGTGCAATTTAAAAATATCGTTTCAAATGGTACTTTGCTCGCTCGGAGCAAAACGAAATTTGCAGTGGAACGTTTGAGAATGTTCCTCAGTGTGTGATAACGTAACGTCTAACAAACTGCTTGCACCTGCGTTAGCCACGATTTACGTAATACGTAGACGAGGCACTCGAACTACAGTTTCACCAAATACACGTTATCGAACTTTCGGTTCTACATCTTTCCACGCCATCGTCCTCATTCCGTCAGCCTCGAATTCCGGCATCGACTGAATCTCATTTGTAAACTTCTTAGGAACACCAGAATCTACAAAATCCTCGTGGCTTGCGCGAGTTCTTCGAATTTTCCCTCCGCTACCCTTGCCCTGGTTTCCTCTTCCTGAAAACCTGAGAACAGCAGTTCGCACTTCGCTACTTATCATCCGCATTGAGAATTAACTTCGTTTCCGCTCCATTTTCGTGCCATTTGCAAAGCGAGAGAAAGAAAAAAAGGAGATACAAATTATTCTCGAGCATTTGAGACCGTCGTTGCATGAAGCAAACGATTCGAAAAACTGTCCAACGACGACATATCGCGGTGTCCGATCGTAGAAGGAGAAGGTAATGGCACGGATCAGGCATAATACGTCGGAGCAATCGAATACACCTTGTCATTCTGTATCATTGGCATCGATAGAAGGACGAGACGGGGGGGGGGGGGGAGCCAAAGTGGATCGATGCGTTTCGCAGCGTACGCAGTTAACGTCGTCCCGGAGGGATCGCGTTATTTCTATATAGATCAATAATGCGATAAAACTCGTCTCTCGATGCCAGGAACTCGTTTCTCGGTCCACGCACGTCGGGCCGAGCGAACGGTGTGAACGCACCCAGAGGCCTCCGCGTGAGCGGAGCAGGCGGCAGGCAGGTACGTACAGGGGCCAGGCTTGCCAGGAGAGCGTAGGTGAGCTGAAATAGATCGATGGACGTGCTGCGCACGCAAGTACCTCCGGTTGTAACCCCTGCAGGGGGTAGGGAGAGCCCCATGCTCCTAGGTAGGGTTATCAGAGACCGAGGAGAAGGGATCGAGCATGGGGGTGGAATCGGGAGAAAGCGAGACAAAGAGAAAGGAGGAACGCCGGGACAGAGAGAAGAATGAAAAGCGGAATTACGGAGAGGGAGGAGGAAGAGAACCCTCTGCCTCGACGAGAGCGAGAAGGAGATACCGAATCGAGAACAACGAATGTCAGGCGAACGCGTCCTTGATCAGACGGGGATAGAAGACCGGACTGGGGTGAAAGGAAGAGAGAGGACGAGTGAAAGACACGCAACCACCGATCGTGTGCGGTTGAAATGGAAAGAAACAGCAGCGAGGGAGACGATAAGACTCGAGGAAGTAACGTGGAAATGGCCTCGGAGGGGATCAAGAAGAAAAAAAAAAAAGAGAAAGGAAAGAAAGAAACGACGTCTCACGGCGTTTATTCGTGACGCGTAAAAAGAAAGAGAGAAAGAGAGAGAGAGAGACGTCACCTTAAAAAGTTTCAGTATCTCCCCGTAAAAAGAAGCCGTATGAGGTAAATACGAACCCGCAAGGACGAAGCTGGCGTAGAATCTGGGGGTTGATACGCGCCTCGGGTTGGAGAGAGAGGGTTGTGTGCGCGCGCGTGCACGTGTGTGTGTGTGTGTGTGTGATACGCTGGAGTGGGAGGAGCATGAGGACAAAGAGGAAGAGGGGAACTCGTGGAGCAGGAAAGGAGATGGAAAACGGACCAGCCGGGTTATTGGAGGAGGGTGACAGGGTGGGAGCGCGAGGAACCGAGACGGAGAAAGACGGGCACGCGACGGCATCTCACCTGTTTGCCAACCCGCCAGTCTAGTTTACGCGCCCGGTCATCCGCCGGCTCTACAAGTGGGTATTTTCACTGCGACCGTTAGACGCGCGCTCCTTCGCCACCGCGTACGAACGCTCGTTTCCCTCGCGTATCACCCCGTACCGTGTTTTTTTCTTTTTTTTTTTTTTCATCTGAACTCGACGCTTCGCACAGAGGAGTCTCCGCTTCGGGGAAATTCGAATCTTCCAATCGGCGGACAGGGTGACGAGGCACGGAAACGGTGAGTACTCGAGGGTCACCGCACTTGAAACGATCGGTCCGGCGAGAGATGGATCATTCGGTTCGCGATCTCCGATGTGTTCGTTGTCGAGTCTCGCTCGAAGAGAAAGTGCGATTGTCCGACACTGGTTGGCTCGAAGTTTACAGCGCGTTCGACGATCGAGAGCGCGAATTGGCCTGATCTACGATCAGCTGGTGTTTTCGAACGATCGATCGAGGGACACGACTGATAGCGGGTCTTTTATTGGGAAACTATTCGTAGAGAGTGATCTGTGAGTCGTTTGTTCAGATTCAGAGTGACTCTTGCACAATTGGTGTCGAAAGGATTGATGTTGGGTAATATCGAGATACAACGTGCGATTACTTTTTTGCCCGGAACAACGTAGAGTACGATTCTTTCTTTTCGGTTTCACACACTGTTACGGTCGAACGTGATATTTGTGGCGAAAACGCGGAATTTCTACGAGCATTAATATCTCGAAATTTCGTCGATCCACGTTCGTGGAGTAGTATCGTGGCGGAGCTTCTCACGGTAAAGGGGAGAAGTTTAATTCGAGGAATTGTCCAGTGTCCGAGTGTCTGCATTCCATTTGCTTTCTGCGTGTCACGAGTATTTGCATACACTTCGTTCAACGAGTCTTTCAATTCCTAACAACTTTCGGGCTAAAGTATTTCGCTTTGCTCTCTTTTCCTTTGCTTTCATCCGAAAGGAAAAAGGAAAAAAGAGAGGGAGAGAGAGAGAGAGAGAGAGAGGCGGATGAAAGAGTAAAAAGAGAGGGTGTGGATGAAGGCCAGCGCATTTTCGCGAATAAAAAAGGTAATCAGGCAAAAGGGTGTCGAAGGTAATCGAGTGGGCGAAACGGTGCCTTGCCGCTCGATGAAAAAGTTTCAACCATCGAGCCCTAATTTTGAAGGCCGGGGGTCGCAATTTTCACAGCGCGGTTGTTCGTTTTTAAATAAACCGGAGGTGGTCAAACGGGTTTCTGTTTGTTGCCTCGTATTCTGTTCTCCTTCCCTATACGCGCAGTCGTACTGCGTTTGAAATAAATTTTCATTGCCGATGCGAATAAACTCGTCGACAGATATCGGGGAAGACGTATCGAACGAAAAGATAAGTTTGCCAATAGTCGATCGATCGATCTCGCGGAAAGTAGAGACACAAAATTTCGGAATGTCGAGATTTTTACAATTTTCCAAATTTCTATACTTGTTTGAAATTTCGACACTTGAAAAATTTATTATTTATCGCGAGACGCGATCTGATGCGTATTAATTTTTATCATTTTTCAAATCGAGCCAAATCGTGCAGAACGATCGTGTTAGAGTTGAAAGTATCGGAAGAAGTAAAAATCGAAAGAATCTTAATGCGAGAGATATAAATGACCCGTTGGTGGATTGTGGCCGCGATTCAACAAACTTTTGAACATAAACGAAAGAAGATATTAATAGAGGCGATCCGTTGCTGAAAGAAAAGCACCGACGGTGACTTATTGTTGAGCGGATCCGATAAATTTAATGTCGGAGTTTGATTCATCGCGAGGCAAACAGTTGCTCGGTGGTCTTTGTAATTCCGCAGTCCCTGCGGATTTTGCTCTCGTTGCAAATCTTCATCCTCGTTCTTCTTCTTCGCCAGCCATCTATTATTAATTATAGTTGTACTATTTAATTATAGTCTCATTATGCACTATTTAATTATAATTTTATTACCCAAAAGTTTGAATATTTCAGTCAATCTGAAAAATAGCAGTCTGGTTGATCCTGTTCCTGCGAATATTTTTTCTTGTAATTGCGCGGTAGAAAAATGAAACTTTTTTAATGTAAAGAAGACGTTTACTCGTGTGTGGGATAAAACGAACAAATAACGAAGAACGGACGAATTGTTAAAATATTAACGTTGGGGAATATTGACGGATGGTAATGTACAGAGTGGATCACTTAACACGATTAGTTCTTATTTTCGTTGCTAATAAATTAAAAGGAATCTTTAGCCTTTAGATCTTTTTACGTCTGTCCCTCTCTGAAACTATCTTCGACTTTGTTCAGTAATTTATCACGTCCGTTTCAGAGTTTCTTTTTTGTACAAATTCAATTTATACAGAATAAGTGGAAAAAATTTAATCGCGACACCTTTAAAAATATTTTCAACAGAGAGATAGTTACATCGAACAACCCGCTTCCTACATTCTAATTTAAAATTCTCACTTTGTCCGAAATTTCTTTAATACCTACCGAATGTTTCAATCGCTTAATTAACTCAATTACATTCGAAAACAGAAAAACTGACTCTGCTTTGTTGGCAGAGTGTGGCGGATCCACCTAAACGTTTACGCGCTTAGGATTGTGCAAAACTCTCAAATGGCCCTTCGTCTATGGTAGGAAAATGCTAATCGAGAGCTTCTTGGTTATCTCGCAATTATTTCGTGGTTTCGGTAACCCATCGTGCCTGTAATTTCTGGCGAGACAACGCCGGCCACGGCCACGTAACAACAGTGATTTAACTTTAATTTGTTCGACCGTCTCTCCCTCCCCTCTCACCCCCTCCTCCCTCTCCCTTCCTGTTTTCGTTGTCGTTGAGTGCCGACTTTAATTAAAGCGTCATCCGCAATTAAAAAAAATTCGTACAAAGGACACTCGGTATTTCTTAATTTTGGTATTACAGCTTCGAAGCTTCTTCTTGGTACGCTGGTATAGTCGCGCGAAGAGAGAAGAAGAAAGAAGTAATTCGAGGAAACGAGACCTTTTTATCGGATTTCTTTTTTTCTCTTACTCAGGTGTTTCGTTCCTATTTATTCGAACATTCTAGCAGTATTTTGCTGCATAAATTGATATTGTCTATTGTATTGGGCCTTCCGAAGATTCACTTTGAGATGTAATTCGTAAATCGGGAAATTATTACAAATTTAATAGTTTGAAAAAACAGTAAATTAAAAATTTACTCTGACATTACAGTGAAATTTAATCGTAAATCTGAAGTATAGTTCGTAGACTTAGAATATGTATTTGTAATTGAACAAAGGATGCAGATGTAATAAAAAAAAATCATCTCAATCGTTAGATTAATCAGTGGATTGTTTTTTTTTTTTTAGTAATTTATTCCGCAATATTTTTTCCACAGTATTCTCCGTAAAAGTGAGTTCAAGCTAAAGTTAGTACGTGTATTAAAGCAGCAGCCGTTTCGTTGTAGTTTCATACCATTTCCCACGTCTTTGTAGTCGTTTCTCGTATCCCGGTGATTGCTTGCATGCAAATACCATAAATTGTTTCCGCGATATTTCGTATTTTTTTGAATAATATTCTGTTTCCTCTTTTCTCCGACGTTAATTTCTTACCTCGCCCGGGGAGTTGGAGTAATTTTCATCGCATGCACTTCGCGATAAACACGAAAGGATCTTGATAAAGGGAACTGCTTTCACGATATTGATATCGTTGCAGAACAAGATAATTATTTGATCAAATTAAAAGATCAATTTGTTGCTCTCCTTTGTTTTCTCGTTGATACGCCTTGCTAATGAACACTCCAGCCTGATGCTTTTTGATTATGCAACTACCCACGATAAATATGGTACAAGCCTCTTCATTCTGAATAGTACAGCTAATAAATCTCTCTATTTATAATTACCAGACAATAGAGTTCATTGTTAATCCTAAAGTGTAAAGAAATTCGTGTTAGAGAAATTGAAACACAGGAAATTTACAATAAAATTTTCCAATGAATCTATAAAATTTCGATGAAAAATTACAAATTGATCGTTTCGATCGCTCTTCGATGATCCCAGAGAGTTGCAGTTTCAGATTCAGAATTTATTTCTCCAGATTTTTACAGAATTGACTAACGACAACGACCCGACCGAAATTTAATTCAATCCGGCGACTTTAGACTAGGGTGAAAAATTCGAAAGGAGGACGAGAAAAGAATGGAAGATGAAAAACTACCGAAATTTTCCGAAGCCGATATAAGATCCAGAGCGGAAAGATGCAACTTCGAAACTATCGATCAGTTTCTTGAGCACGTTGCCAGCGTCGAATTCATCTTTCGAAAGTTTCGCGGTAACGATCGACGCGATCGAAACTAAAAACTTCTCCAACTTGCGTTACAAATTCGCGAAACCTGTTCTCACTCTCGCAAAATAAAAATCGGAGCAAAGCAGCAAAGAGGAAACGGTCCAAAACTGAAGGAAAACGAAGTCGGAAGATTCAATCGTATTTGATCGTGCTACTTTGTAAAATATTCGTTTGTCGCAGTCGGGCGTTTTGTGTTCCGTGAGAGGCCAGCGGATCAAAAATACGGAGAGGGAAGGAGAAAAAAAAAAGAAAGCACGCACGATGGAGGGAAAATAAAGCGTGCTTCTTTCCGTTCGCGATAAAAATTCAACTGGGCCCGCGGTAGTTGCCGACTTTTCGGCCTGTGCTTAATATCGAAACCATGGCGCCGTGCACTTTCCAATAACTGGCTGACCTGGCCATCGAAATCGATGCAAATGAACCGTTTATTGGGGGAAAATATGCCGAACAATAGGTAGAAACGTAGCGCAGCTAGCGTTGCGATCGTGGCCCCGTCTAATCACTCGCTGCCTTGCATTTTCCTCCTCGAAGAACCGACTTATTTTATGCGAGAAATATATATTTCTATGTATGTAACATAAATCATATTTTGTATTTTTGTCATAACTTCTCAACAAAGCATTTATGGACTTTTTGTTATATAACATATTATTTTTATCTTATTTTTTATTTGTAAAACACACTCCCGAAGTATGTACGGAAAAATACGAGACACCCTGTATATACTGTAGAGATAAAATATAAATGATATTAGTGATGGAACAGTACATAATTAGGCAAGGCAAAGAACACAGATTAAACACCTTATATGAAGTGAACTCTAAATGCAATTAAAGATAAAAAAATCTACACGACTTGTATCCCAGTACGATTCGTCTCACTGAAAGGTCCAGAAGCAACTCTTGCCATAAAACTTTATTGATATGCAAACATTTGAATCGACACAAATTACAGACGCGATCGCTTAGACAAAGGCCATTCCTACTCGAGGTCTACCTCACGCCCCCTCACGAATCACGTGACCTAAACCAACCAATCGCTAATTTTCGTTGCATTAGCGTTGCACCTGAAGAGGCCCGATTTTCTGGGTTATCCCTGCTAAAATCACTTTCAATGATAAACCTACGATATTGCAATATATAGAAATGTCTATTGGAAAAATTGCTCGCTGATTTATTATCCCGGTATTGCAAATATTCGAGAGTGTTGTATTTCAACAGGTCGTCAAAAAGAATCGCAATTTACCGATCTCGACAAATGCTCGAGCGATTATTCCGTTCAATTATTTTCGACGTTTATCGCGTTGTCCGGCGATCGATTCGGCGGGGATTCTGTGACAACGTTTGTATTAATTATACGCTGGCCGTTTCTAGGAACAATACGGCAGAAATGGGAGACCTAATTGGTTAATCGCGGGTGGTAACAATCCAACGCCGGCACAAACCGGTTGTTGCAGTGGATGTTACGCCAATTTTGAAAGTGAAACAGGTGTTTCTCCTTGCAGGCGTAAATACCAAACAGAGTTGGATCTGTCGTCTTGCAAACAGCGTGACGATATTTTAAGCGGAATGATAATTCAGCGAGTAATTAAAACGCAACCGGTATAATCAACGATAATGATTACAAATTAAAGTGTGTTACGTTGCGCGCCGACGGACGGTATGTATCTCTGTGTTTATTCGAAACGTTTCTCTCTTCCACCGAGCGAAATATCGGTCTATCGAATCAATATTTAGGCGCGTAACGCCGCTCTCACGTTCATTTGCTCTCACGTTAACGTCGATATCCGATCGACATTGAGCGAAATCGTCGTCGTTGAAAGTCGTGTCGCTCAACCGTGTCTATTAATTGCGACGAATCACGGTTTATCAAGGCGCGAACCGCTGGTCGTTCGAAAAAGTACCTATACATACATATACATACGCGTGGCTTGTGTCGATCGATCGGTGTTCGCCTTCGTGGCATTGCTCGTCTTTCGACTCGGATGCTGCTGGTAATCTCTTGTTGACCTCGCCGAACGATTCCGAGAGAAAGAATGGAGGAAAGCTATTACTTAATGTTTCAAGCCTTTCGAACGTTCTTCCTCTGTGTCCCGGCTCTCTGTGCTCCACGCGCGAAAATCTCATTCGAAGCGCCTTGGAAACGGTTGAAACGTTTCTCCTTTCAATCGATGCGTGAACGCGCCACGATTTGTTTCTCCGCAGTTACAGATGTCTCGAGTTAAAATTGATTTGAAAATTGATCCAAACGAGAGTTGTCAATTTTTCCTTTTACAGAATAAAAATCGACATTGATCCTCAGAGGTGAGAAATTGGATATTTGTAATCCTGTTATTCTGAAATTCATTCAAATTATTAGCTTAGTTTGAATTTATTATCTCATCTGACTTACAAATCTCCGACACAAGCGCAAGTTGATCATATGAATATTTCACGAATATTCGATCGAAGAATTATCATTCTCATGTCGTTCTGTTTCCCTCAAAATTTCGCCGATAAATTCCTCTCTTTTCGAGACACGGAGTATTTATCCTCCCCTGTCGTAACGAAGGTTCCTCGAAGGATTTGGAACCGAGACGCCAACTTGGGAAGTTAGCCACGGACAAAAGCCACGTTGCATTAAAACTTGAACACGTTTGATTAGAAACTCCGCTTCAAATTGTTCCCCTTATCACTCCATTCACCGTATTCAATATTCCGCACGGATGGCAAACAGTAGACGGCAAAGGCGGTAGACGCGTTTCCAAAGAGCGTTCGTTTTGAAATCCGGCGGGGAACGCACGCATCTCCCAAAGCCTCTTTCGCTTTCGCGAGGGTGAAGTATTCCGAAGGGAGTAAAGACAAAAGGCGCGTATTATATTTCTCGTTCAAGATCTGTCGGCAGTTTAAACGACAGAAACGGGGGAAAGAGAGAACGATGCTAAATTGAAGAGCTCGTTGCTCGCGGAATCGTTCGTCCGATTCAGTTATCCGCAATTTATCTTTGCGGATAACTTGCCTTGCAAAGCCTTCTGTTATCGCGGCAAATGTGCTCGGGGAAACGCACGCAGAAAAATTAGTTATAACATGCCGGATACCAACGTCCAATGCACGCCTCTCCCGAACATTTTCCATTTATCAGGCAATGAGTAAAAAATTCCTTTTTACCATTGCGCGTTGCAAAGGCAGAAAATCGCGATAAATACGTTCCAGCCAGTAGTACGAGTCAACGTTCTATCGGACAAAAGTATAAAAAAGTATAACACAGCTATAATTTTTAGGAAATTTTAAACATTTGATGGTACAGATACAGGTGTTTATTTCGACTAACACAATGAACGATTAAACACGCAAGTATAATAATGTTA
Source organism: Melipona bicolor (assembly GCA_030673865.1). NCBI lineage: Eukaryota > Metazoa > Arthropoda > Insecta > Hymenoptera > Apidae > Melipona > Melipona bicolor. Next base: position 3,968,792 of record JAHYIQ010000016.1, on the reverse strand, counting down.
TTCGTATTTTTTGCAATAACAGGCGGCGGAAAGGGAGCACGTTTAAAATAACAGTCGGGGGAAATGAAATTTTTCAAACAAATTGAATATTTCAACGAAATTGATACAGTTTGTATACTTAATAACGAGTCGAGTCTCCATTCTTCTATAACTTCTGTATATGTTCGCCCCGATGTTTAGCTTGTAACCGAGTTGGCCACTCTCTGTGCGAAAGTCTGCCACGTGCGGGACAGTCACGTAGAAATAAACGAGAATAACGTCTCTTCTGCAATATTCGGACGAAAATTTACCAGTGATTGCCTTGTCGAAGCGGTCAACTTAGAACGTAGGATACAAGCGTCGAAAAGACTAGTATCAAGCACGAAAAATATTTTTTTATATCCTTTTCTGTACATATTAACACTGGAACTACCAAAGTGGTCAAAATGACCAATTTACAATTTTCTATGGAAATTTTATATAAATCTATGGCAGTGTGTTTCTAGATACTCAAGTGATTTTTAGAAGCTTGTGTTCTTTCTTGTATTATTAACTTTTTCAAGTGTACCTTGCACTTTAATTTCTTTGCTACGAATATCATAATTTACTACTACGCTAGAACTACCAAAGTGGTCAAAATGACCAATTTACAATTTTCTATAAAAATTTTATATATTTGTGACAGTGTGTTTTTGGATGCTCGAGTGATTTTTAGTAGAAACTTGCGTTCTTTGTTATATTATTAATTTTTTAGCTAATATTACCAATGTGCTATCTTTTCATTGCCAAAAGAATCTTAAATATTCCATCTTCGGTTCACTTTTCTTTTCGTTCTCGTTTCGTGTCGCAAAAGTGTTAAAAAAGTTTGAAGAGTCGAACCCACTGATTTTTTTCTTCGATAAAGTTCAGTTCGCGCCTAAGACTAAAGTTCCAAGCAAGAAACGACGATCCGCTCTTGTCCCTCGTCGTTGTTCTCATCGAGGAAATTCCTTTTCACAACGGATCCGCTCGGTTCGTCCGAGTTTTGACTTTTACCAAAGCGTTTCGAGTTTGGAATTTAAATTCGATTCTTCTCGTATCTTTCACGCCGGCTAACGGGAAATTTCAAAAGCGTGAATGGCGACAGCGGGGCGTTTCCTGCGGCGAGAGCTGGACGCGCGGATACAGAAAGCGCAGCGAACCCGAAACGCGAATTGAAAGCAAAGAGAGTTGCAGAATTTCTTTCGTCTGTTCAATCCTAAGACGGTCGACGTGACCCAAATTGAAACAAGCGGCAAGAAGGGGAGAGGCACTAACTCAACTAACTCGAACATTCAACGAAAGTTTTCCCTCTAACTTTTTAATATCGCGTGATGCACACAGGCTCGAGTGGATGCCAGTGAGCACGAAATATCACCCCTCTCTTTCCAACTCTACATATATGTGTACAAATATAAAGTGTCCCATGGAAAGATAGGTAATTTCACGTTAAAAGAATCTTTCTTTTCTTTTCACGAAAAAAGGTGAATTTGGAAATTTGCTCGGTAAATTTCGAAATAAACTGGATTCATTCGTCTTATTTATCGGCTCGAATCGTACGAGGAGATAAAAGATTCAGTTCGAATAACTAAATGAAATTAATTGACGAAATTTGTATTCAATACTACTCGTAGATATTTGTCTACCTATAGATCATAGTTATTGTTGTACTATGCCACAACATTGTGAAAATTTAATTAAAATAGGAAAAGGATATATATACTCATTCCGTGCAATTTTATATCTTTAGAAAAGTAGAAACTGAACAGAATTTATCTATTAAATATTGCAACAAGCACTCTGCTTTGCATTTTACACATTTTATCACTGAAAGTGATTTTAGTGGGGGTAACCCAGAAAATCGTGCCTCTTCAGGTGCAACGCTAATGCAACGAAAATTAGCGATTGGTTGATTTGGATAGATCCCGAGTAGGAGTGGCGTTGTCTGGTACTGAGCAATCGCGCCTGTAATTTGTTTTGTATCAGTGAGACGAATTGGACTGAGGTACAAGTCGTGCAGTTTTTATATATAATGTGTCTACTTAAGATTTAGTCTTCTTCTACAGCTCGAAATATCACAATCTTCGAATTTTGCATCTCCAAGGACAAAGCTTGGATATTATTTTCCATTGCTCCCATAAAAAAATCTCAAACGAAAATGTTTTACTTCACATACACTCGATTTCTTACTGTTCTCTCAATTGAAATCGTGGTACCTATTTTGAGAGACACTGTACGTAACAGTGAGGCCAAAGTGTAGCAAAGGCCCGATCGTTAAGCACCGTTTACGGCGAATCATTAACACTGGCAGTTTATCGCAGTAGGTGTTCCACGATTAGAATCTCTCAACGAACGGTTGAAGGGTGATGTTCTCGGTTCCATCGCCGCGTTTTTCTCGTCTCGTCGAATCGTCACGAGGGCTAGCTTACCGCGCTCGCTTGTAATCGCAGAACGTGACTGTGAAAGAAACTCCCTTTATTCAACTTTAATCCATTCCACGGGCGTGAAACGCTCGAGATTACGTTCTCTTTAGACTCATTATTCCGCCGTGCATACCAGCTTTTACTATCGTTGCTGGGAAATTGATCAATCGAGATTTTACGATTCGTAATGGATGGCACGAGCGGGTCGTCTCAATCGCAAGTTTGTTTCTTTCGTAATATTTTCGTAAGATGGCATTTATCAGAGTGTACGAAAGTTTTGAATTACACAGATTTTTCTGTTTATATATTATATAAACAGAATTTTATACATTATTATACATTTCGGAGAATTTCAATCGACGTTGTATAATTATTCGTTGTACAGATATACAATACAATACACTTTTAAATTTAATATTAATATTACTTAAATATTTTTTCATGTTTTTAACGTTGCTTAAATGTTTGACATTAAAAATAATTTTTAACCATTTAACGTTATTGTTTACTTGCTGCGTGTCAAATTTATTAACGTTCTTTTAAATACTGCTTTTAGAATTCGTAAAGTGAGAAATCTAATTTTTACACTTCGGAACAGAACAGAATTCATACTGAATTTATCACTTTGAATAATATTTTCTGCAGACATTCGACTTTGTACGTAGGAAACTTTGTCCACGACATGCGAATTTTATTCCCTGTTTCGTACTCGCGTGTAAAACCGGAAGGTTTAATAAATGCGCCGAGGATGCACGTTCCTTTTTAAAGTCGCATGCAGATTCCTCTGTGACACGTTATTAATATCTGTAAATATTGTTCGAGCGCATATTTAATCGGGATCGTAGGTACGAAAGGGAAAGCGTGTAAACAAACGTCAAATTTAATATCTTTGCCGGAATATCTCTCAACGGAGTCGCTGGATGAAATTACGATGGTAGGGGAATGAAAAGCTACGCTGTTTAATTCACGTGCGTTCAATGCGTTTTAATAATTTCGTCCTTATTAAACGAGGAGCCCGGAGAAATGAGTTTCCTCGATTTTCCAACTTACGTGGAATCCGGCTTCATTTTTGAGAAATGCAAACGCAGGAATGTACAAATTCCGCGCTGTCGAACAAAGTTCATCTCGTTCGAATTTTAAACAGAGTACATCGAAACTGGAAACTCGTGCAATTATCGACGAACAAAGCGCATGCCAGTTTATTCTGTTGCTTTAATTTTTTTTACAAAAATGAAAACGAGATTTCCGAATTTCTGAAAAATAGAATTAATATTACGTTGTCGCGAGTGAACAAAGCACGCAACTTTACTATCTATCGACCGCTTTTTCTAACAGAACCAAGGTTATCAAATTTCAAGCTGAACGGACCGCTTTTGAATATATGATATATTTCACTCTACTCGTATTCGCATTCGGTGTTCATCGTATCATATTTTCATTAACATTAACGTTTCTCTCATTTATACTTTCGTGTTATTTCCCGTTTCAAAATTCGCTTGTCTCTATCCCGTTCGTTACTTTATTATTACCACAATGGCATTTATCAAGGCAGACCGCGGATCTTCCTGCGAATTTACACTTTTACTAATATTAATGTTAATCCGGGCAATGAATTATTTTACCTGCTAAATAATGTTATCGATAATGCGTATTAATGCATGAGCTACTAAAAAGTTGAAACATTGCGAAACGTTCCTGAAAACTCTCTGACGAGTTCTCGCGTCGAGGAACCGTGCGATCTACGCGTTGACATCGTGGCGCATGAACTTTCGACGAACCGGCAGATCTTCATTTCGTCAAGTTCTAACGAGCTCTTCGCGAATTTCCGCGACAGTCCCTTTTAAACTAAGCGAGCATTTATTTAATAAGGCGGCCTCGAAGGCGGCCTCAAAGTGACAACGTGGCGACGTACGCATCTCAAATTTTTCGAGACTCCGGGCCGTCGCTTTTAGAACAGACGTTTCGAAAGCGACAGGAAATTAACTCTCGACGGAGAGGATCGCGTCTCGCGTTGTTGCTGAAAATCGTTAGTTGTCGAATCGAGGTCGAATTGTTTAAAATAATGAAAGTATCTTTGGAATTTATCGATTCAGTCAATCGATTCTCACAAATTTATATAATTCTTTGCAAATTTCATTCGTTCAAATATCGACGTTATAAATATTAGATTCTTTAAGGTTTAAATATTTGGAGCTGAAAAGAATTATTTTAGTGCTGAAGAGAATCTTTGCGGCTTTGTTGGGTGTGGAAGGATTATTTATTGGGACAAAATATTATTCAAATATTCAACTTCTTGTGATCGATACTTTTTATAAATATTTTTACTGGAATTTTTTATTTTCATTGTTTAGTATTTATCGTTTCAATTGCATTTAAGTGTTTGTCAATAGATTTTTCACCATGTAAGGTACCATTTAATTTCTTATATTATATTTTGAGACAGACATAGCACTCGTGTAGATTTATAATTAATTTACCAGTTATAAATCAGAGTTATTAAAATTTCACTTGTTTCTTTATCTAATATTCACTTACTATTATAAGTATTTCTCGCTGTTAAGGACCAAGCAGTAGTTCATCGTAATATTACAAATACCTGAATTACTTCAAATTTAATAAAATCGCAGAATCCAGGAAAAGTGACCATTGTTGAAGAATTTGTCTCAATATTAAGATAGAAGATTGTATAATTTGACAGAACAAATCGATCGAACAGGATCAAAAATAGAGCGTCGACGAGTTAAAAACCATTCCTCTTTTTTTCACACAAAGGAAAATTCTTCCACTCCCGCATTCAACGTTACGTACGTACAAAATGTTTTCAAGTCAAGAAACTGAATTCCCTACGTGTTCCATTCTTGTCTTCCACTCTCGCAAACCCATTCACGGTACATTTGCGCGTGACGAAACACGGGCCTCGCATCTTCGTCGCCGGTATTTCCTTTCATCGCCGTCAAAAAATGGTTCATTAGGTTCGTGCCGCCTTGCAGGTGAGTCGTCGGTACAGCGCGTATATCGATCGCGGGTCGAAGCAAGCAAGCAAGCAGTTTAAGGGTGTGCACCCTTTCCAAGCCCCTGGAACATAACCTTAATCCGATTTATCTGCCCTCGCTGCGCGATCAGAATGTTAAAACGAACATCCGCGTTCCACCGGCGTTTCGCCTCTGCTCATCTCGATCCATTTTCGAGATTCTTCAAATTCGCGGCAAACTCGAAGGGAAACACCAAGTTGAAAGTTGGACGGGGCTTCCGTCGATTCTTTTTCTCGAATTATTTAGCGAGGGCGGGCGTTTTTGCATTCGAAAGGGGACACTGGGACACTCGGTTGAATCTCATTTATAATTCCGAGGAAGTAATTTGCAGTTGGGAAGGATCCCTCCCATCCTTCGTCACCGTGGCAACTTCCCAAATTGATAATTGTCTCGGGGAATTTTTCAAATATCTTTGCTGCCATTGACATAGGCGCCGATTGGTGTGAAATTAATTGAATCGCTTCGTCTTAGTGTTTTCAATCGAATTGAATTTTATTAGTCATTCGAGATAAATTATTATAGTCATTGGTGCTTCAATATAACGATATCGATCCACTAACTATCAACTCGTGGATTTTAAATTTGGATTAAAAACGATCAATGTCAACTTATTTTTTCTTCCTTCAATAAATTGAAAAAACTGTAGCTAACAACTCGCGCGTTTCGACGTTCCAATTTCCACAAAACAGAAACAAAGTCGATGGTTAACTCGAGAAACAAGGAACTGCAAACTCACTGCTATCTGTTAATTACCGCGAACTTTTTTGCTGGCATTTAAACGCGAAGTTAATTAAACTACACTAGTCCCCCTTCCTCCTCCTCCTCCTCCCCCTCCCGAATAAAAACAGGAGGGTCCCCCTTGTCTCGTCCGACGAGCGATTAGTAAATTCTTCTCTTCTCCTAACGGAAGAGATACACCGAGTCTTTGCCCTCTTCTTTTTCTTCCGCACGAAGAAAAACAAAGTTCTCCTCTGCCTTAAGAGATCGATGAACGGACTTCGAATGCTGGCAAAAGTTCGCGGGAACGAGTGAAAAAGACGGTATCGATACGTCTCGATCACGTGCAACCGGCGAAACTTTCTGATTTCCTCCATTCGGCTTCGATGCCTGTTGTTGCCGCTCTTAAAATATTAACCAGTTAGCCAGCCGTACTCCAGCCGAGTCGTAGAGCCAGCTTACGTACATGCATATTTACAGGTCTTACTGGTCAGACGGATGCGTAACAAAAGCTGAGACGTATTAATATTCCTCAATCGCGGAATAAAAATTCTATTTTTAACAGCTGCTTCAGATTGAATTTACGAGGAAAATTTAAATGCGAGTATTTGCACGAACTGTGTGTAATACGAAGATCCTTTTATTCAGGGATGAAAAAGATCTCTACCCAAGATAATACAAATTAAAATATCAATTTGTATAAATATGTTTTTCATATCTTTCGTATCAATATTTTCCCATTTTCTTGTCTGCATCAATATCAATAAACTTGATTTTATATTCAATTGTTATCAGATCGTGCCATTTATTTTCTTGTATTTTCTCTTTTGATGTTGCCGAAGTAAGAATATCGCAACTTTGATTTTTAAATATTTAAACTAGTTATTGAATAAGCGTAATAAAATATTTCTTGCAATATTAACGTGATCTAAGTTTTCCAACTAGAGTACGACAGAAGGTACGTATCTATGTCGCCGCACAAAACACTTCGTGACAAATGATGTCTCTGGCGTACCGTGTAATGACTCGAAGCTGAAATAATATTTCGTGCAGGCGAAACGACTTGGACGGCGATGTGTCATAGTTAACAGGGAGCAACGAGGTGTTCCTCGGTTTCTCGCGTAAATGGCCAATTCGACAATGATGAACTCTGCGATTTCAGATGTCTGGTATCGAACGATACGGACAGTTACGGAGAATGACAAAGTTGTTAGCGTCAAACGTTCCGTTTAATTAAACTATGCCTTCTGACCGATGTTACCCGTGACGGCAGCTCGCAATCAGTTTCGAGCGAGACTCTGGCTACGAAATGTCCGACAGCTGGCACGACTGGATGCAACTGGAAGAAACGCGACTCCGCGGTCGTGCATAATGAGAAACATTATCTCGCAGACGGCTAGAAAAATGCTGCCAATTCGTTCGCGAGTCGTTTCTTCCCTCTGACCGAATATAACGGGGAAATTGCAGTCGTGATACGCTCGCATCAACGTGCGTGATTAAACACTTATACGTTCGAATTTAATGCGTTTATTTTTGGAATTTAAGATAATTACGGAATTAATTGGAAACGCGTGTATCAACTCGGGGATTAATAACTTGGCTATAATTCTGTCCTTACAATTTTTTTATCTAACAGGATCAAACGGGAAAAGATTTAATCTCAAATTTTGAAATATATCTGATATGATCAATTTATATCATCTGATGCATCATATTTATATAATCAAGTGTTACACGATCAATTCACCTATTTTTTTTACCTTTTAGCACGAATAGAATGAATAGAATGTATTTTTGCATCCTCAAATTTGAATCATTTTATTAAATCGTTTGATTAATAATTGTTAATTGAAATTAATAGTAGTACAAGAGAGCTATTTATTACTATTTATTACTATACCAGAGAATTGTCAAAACGGTAGGATAAATGGCTTTGAGCGCTTACACGTGCGTAGTTTCTATTCTCTTATTCACTGATCCCTTTCGCAACGTTAAATCGCATAATGATGTCTACTAGTGGATGGAAATTATGGTATTATATTTACACGCGCCGAGGCGTGAAAATATTTCCCTCGTATAAAGTGATCTTACACGCACGAGCGGTTATACAGCATTAATTAATATTACTTTATTTAGTGAACATGAAATTTAGCTCTCTCTCTCTCTTTCTCTGTTGATCAAGGAATTAATCTCGTTTGTTTCGCCGACTGGTAATTTTCAAATTCTCATCTGAGTGCTGAGTTTACTTTTTTAGTTGACAAGGTAGATATTCTTCTTGATATTTACTTTCAACAATCTTTTAATTTTCTTTGAAATTTAAAATTATATAACAAAGCCTGTGAAACATATTTTGACTAAAAGTTTCGTACCGAAACTGGAACTACTCCGCAGAATCAAAAATTTCAAAAAGTATTTGCAATTCTGTGAGGTAACAATGATAATGTTCACAATTGCAATTATTCTTTACATTTTATAATTATTAGAATATTATTAGACTAAGATGTAGAATATAAAGCCATTATTACTTCATAAAGTCGCAGAAATTGTTTAAAGAAGGGAAATAGTAGTATCTATCAGCCCATCGGTCATCCACAACGATGAAACCATTGACACGCAAAAGAAAAAAAAAGAAAATGAACGAACACCATTTCTGAGCGATCCAACTCGCTCGGATAGCTCTTTAAAAAGCCAGACTTGTCCGCCCTCGGTGCAAGAAGAGGCGCAGCGGAACCTCGCGAGAGCATTACCCTCGTTCTCGAAAAAAAGGATACCAAAGAGGAAGGTGCTTCCGATGATTACGTGCACGAAAAGAAGGGCGCGAGAGAGAGAGAGAGAGAGAGAGAGAGAGAGAGAGGGAAAGGAGAAGGAGGAAACGCAACCCCGCGGTCCGTGAAATTGCCTCTCTGTCAATCATTCGGCTCGAGGTCAGAAAGGAGAGGGTCGAGAATAGAGAAAATCGAGAAACTCGAGCGTAATTAATGGCTTAGTCACGAGCGTTCTCGCGCTCGGACGCGCGCGATTTCTTTATTAAATTCACGAGCGAGGGACTGCTCGAGTGACATATCGACCGGCGTGTAATCGTCGTTCCATCGTGTGATTTCCGTTGTGTCGTGACCGTCAATGTATGCGCATGTATTATTTACGAAGTCGACGGGGCCTTTCCATCCGAGGCGGATTTTCCCGTGCCGCGGAACATTGTCATCGAATGTTACGCCGGTATCGCCATAGACTCGCAGTTATATTTGAAATGGACTTGTTCGAAAGTCTCGGGACAGTTCTTGTTAGACTGCAAATTTTTATGTAGATTCGTATTTTTCAGAGTATGTGCATTAAAAAAAAGAAAATACAACGATGGGCAGAGAATGTTATATTAGTAGAACATTATTTTATTAATATTAATAGAATATTATATTATTATAACATTCTATTTTATTATAATATTCTATATTATTGTAATATTATATTTTATTAATTTTAGTAGAATATTATATTATTATAATATTATATTTTATTAATATTAGTAGAATATTATATTATTATAATATTCTATTTTATTAATATTAGTAGAATATTAAGAAACGTTTCATAGTTTCAAATTTAATATGAAAAACTCGTAGTCCAGTAAATTGAAAAAATTATATCGCAATTGGTTTATTTAATTCGGCAGCTTACGCGATACGAGAGGTCAGTTGAAAATTCAAAGCACCAAATGTCCAAATTTTATCAAGTGTAAGGGGACGTCTTAAGACTTCTGAGAAAGCGTATATACGGAAATTTGATTTGCAATGAGAGAGTACGAATGGTAAGAGAGATGAAGAGGTACAAAGAAAATTCGACGTCAGAATAAAACAGAATGAATGTAATGGGCTACGTTGAAATAAGAAAAATACAATATACAGACGAACAACGCAGACCTCGCTCTTGCAATATATTTTCATATTTGAATCTCGTGAAGCCAGTGTCATCCACGTTCGATACCATTCGTATAAAAATTCTCTTAAAATTCACGTTTCACGTGGAATTGATGTATGATCGATGCTCATTCTCTATAAATTCTATAATAACAATTCTACGATACAAATGAATTATTCTAGCTAATAACATAAAAATTTGCGTGTTCTATTTCTAAGATTTTGCAGAAGAATTTTTGTGATCGTGAACCGAATTAATCCGTATTTTTCTTTTTTCTTCTTTGCTGCATTTCTTGCACTTTATTTGAGCGGTGTCAATTAGGCGATCATCGAGAATCACGTCGTTACGAAATTGCACACGATTGGTTTGAAAACCAGCGGGTCTTGTCGAGCATACATACATTTGGCGATGATGTGTGTCGCAGAATGCAGCAATAAAGATAACTTCGGCGTTCAATTTGTAATTTAAACTATAATGTTAGAGAGTTTAGATTTACATACATTGGAAATTTAAACGAGGCAGATGAAACATCCACCGTGCGAACGGGAAGAGAAATGACGTTTAAAAAACACGAAAAATATTGAAAAACATTTTAACGCAATTAAGGAAGAATGAACGATGACTGTTAAGAGAGTAAAAATTACAATTGTAATTAAAAAATTATTAAAATTCAAATGCCTGCAATAATAGGAAATGTTATGATATTATACATATATATGCACACGCAATAACATATTTCAAAAGTAAAACTTGCATCATTGAATTTTCCTTTGAAGTTGCGAGCGCAAAAGAATGATATCCCCTTATAGCGTTCAAATATTCTGAAACGAGCGAGTTGAAAGATAGAAACATCCCGTAAATGTAAAAGAGATAATACACAGAACAAACAGAATGGTAGTTTAAAACAGAAACCCGCTGGTTTTTAGTGCCTCCGTTGGCCTGAACAAGTAAACGAACGCGCAAGCCACAAATCCGAATAAAAAACACACGGCACACTTCGCGAGTAGCCGGTTCAATTGCCAAGTTATGACATGATATAGCTGCTGTACATAGCTCGAAACGATCTGTCCGCTATCTATATTTAATTCGAGTCGTAACACAAGTGTGTACGCGATCGTCGCCGCACCTCTAGACTCTACATGTCGCCATTTTAATTGACATAGATATTTTCAATCTTTATTTACCTATCGATCAATTTTCCATTCTAATCGTTCTAGCATCTAGGTTTTAACCTAGTCGTTATATTTTATGACATTAAGGTGTTTATTAGTTTCTTTATATTTATTACTATCATTGATACATGTTTGTGTGCATCGTATCACTTCAATCATTTTATAATGTATTTAAATTAAATGAACAATTAGTTCGACCACCTTTCTCGTGCACGTTTATTATACCAAAATTTCAAAGCAATCCATGTTCGCTGTTTGTGGACAATTTGCAAGCAACGACAGATAAAACTGTGAAAATTCGAGTCGAGAAAATGTCCACTGGAATGAAAAACAGCAAATAGTGTTTGCAAATTGTACACATGTGTCTGTTAACTTGGATTAATGTAATAAACGAATTTTATAACGTAACGAGCACAAATTTGGTCAAGCAGAGGAGTGAACGAACGTTCCAATTTTGCTCGAAAATTTGTCGTAACAACGATTGAGTAATACTACTGACGCAATCGTTGCGTTTCCAATAGAAACACGAAAGAATTGACGGGCTGTGTTTTCATTACTTGAAACAAAGAGACATCTCTGACAAAACAAAATATACGATTCGGTACTTTACCGGCAACGAATAACCTACAAACTATAGACTCACCTTCAGAACCCAGTCCTAGAGTGTTACATTCTCGCCCGTGTCTCTCGGACAAAAGAATTCCCATAAAAGGATTACAGGAAAAAAGTGTGAGGTTGCAGCATGGAGTGCCGACGTACTTGCAAATTTCGGAGCCAACCTATAAACTTGCTCCAACGTTCGCGATCTATCACGCGTCGCTCTATCTCCGACATTTTAATTGTATTTTTAACGCGATTCCAGGCCGGCTGATCGGCGTTCGACGACACCCTGGGAAAAAAAAGTTGGAAACCCCATGCATCCTCATCGATCTATCTGGCCAATTGAAACCCTCGTCGTTCGACGGGCATCGAATTTTTTTCGCGCGCACTGTTGCACATCGAACGCAAGTCCCGGTGATAAAATAGATGTGCCCCCCTCCACACACACACACACACATACACACATATACAAAAAAAAGGGGAAGGGGTGAGGAGAAAGACGAGCCACCAACGTTACCGGAATATTTGCTTTTCTGCAAAGACTCCTCCGATGATCCGTGTAAAGCCGTCCTTTCACAGAATCCCTTAAAAACATTTTTATAGCGGGCGGACAACAAAAGTATCGCGAGGAATTTCTGTGGGGCTGGTTTTTCGGATCGAGAGGGTCTCGTTTCTTCGTAACCGAAGCAAATCTCCCGGATCTCGTGTGTTTTCGAGAGCTTTGATGGGATCCTGCTGAACGATTCGGGGGGAGGTGGAAGGTAAAAACGCGTTTCCAGTTTTTCTGGACGAACAAGCGAATATACGATGAAAATATTTAATTTGGTTTAACGCAATGGGAAAGTTATTTGATATTAAATGTAGCGCAGTGTAAAATGTAAATATTAAATATGAAATTACATTTTTACGTTAGACTGCGGATTTTTTATCACTGAAAGTGATTTTAACGGGGGTAACCCAGAAAATCGGGCCTCTTCAGGTGCAACGCTAATGCAACGAAAATTAGCCATTGGTTGGTTTGGGTCACGTGATTCGCGAGAGGGCGTGGGGTAGATGTTACATCACGTATCGTATTTCGAATACTTATTATATCTTCGCGTATTGTGTGCATTCTATTCATTTTCGCGCCTTCTTGTTTTTCATAAATGCATAGAAATCCGCAGTTTATGTATCACTATTAAATATCATACAAGAAAATACATCTTTTAATATCTTACTTTAAACAGTTTGCTAGAGACTTATAGGCCGATTTTGAGATAAGTCTCTACAATTTTCCATTCCGATATGGAAGTTCAAACATTTTCAGCGATCTTTATTAATGATGTTTGTGTCATACCAAGGAGTTACGTGGCCAAACACATCACCACGATACAGTCAAAGTAAACACCACTGAAAAAATACATATCGCATTCTGCGACGCAAAATTTGTTGCCGGGGGTCCATATTTCAAACTCTATTCAATATTTGCTCGCACGTAAGTTTGCAGTATAAAACGTTTATAGAACTTCGTGTGTATGTGTGTGCCCGTTTTACTTATCGCAGTTTTCCCGAAAAAGTGGTACATTTGAAAAATGTCGAGCAGACTTTTTCAATAACTTGTTCTAGAAAAATATTGTATCTTTCGAGGATGTCGTATCTTTTTCCAAATATCTTGCGACGAATGTCGAAATCACGAAATTTGTAATTCGAACGAACATTAACGAGGAAATGCTTCGGAACGTTTATTTTTTATAGTTTTCGTTTCAGGGAGGCTCTGTTTTCCGGTCATATCGAACAGCGACAATTTTGAAACCAACATTTTTGTCTCTTATTTAAAATACGCGATAAATTTTTCAGGGAATAATTGCGACACTGCGCGATATAGGAACACGTGAGTGTACATGACGCAAATATCGTCGGACAGAACTCGCTTTTCGAATCCCCAACGGACATGTACCTACACATACGCACGCTGCGTTGTGTGAGTTTCAAAATGGATCGGAGGAGGAGAAAAAAAAGTTTTGGGGAAATCGAATTTCGAGGCTGATTGCGATATATTGTCTGTCTAGGACATTTACGTCTCGCAGCAACTGTGCCGGCTGTATTTAGTTTCCGTCGGATTTTTGTACGCGGTGGTCGTTTATGTCGGAGAATTATCATTTGCAACTATTGTTGTACGCGTTTGGCACATGTTCGTTCGTGAATGATGAAAAATAATAATAATATGCGTCTCTCGACACTTTATTTTTTATTTTCCTTCTTGATCACTGCAATGCTTTGCTATTTATTGATGCTTGGAGAATATGTCTACTTTATTAGATCGTCGCGAATTTCCAACACGTGTAACACATCCACCAATTACATAATCCAACAAATTTTTATTGTTACAAAACAGAGTTATAATAATTATAATTAAAGTATCTCGGTTCTTTCGTAAATTAAAAATTTATTAATTTACTTTTCTATCTTTTTTATTTTTGCACTATACCATTGCAAGTTTTATAATATATAAGACTATATAGCACATAGGTCAAGTATAAGCCTGAGGCTAATAAATTAAGAAAAGAAAAAAAAACGATATTACTTATGAGTACCCCTAATATTACGCAAATGACAACGCTCAATCACGATCATTTTTACGTTGCACCCGTGTAACGAAGCACCCTCGAAGGGAAGCTTTAAATACACGAAGTGGCTACCGGAAGTAACGAGGACAGGGCTGAGGACGTCGGCGTAAAAGAAAGAGAAGAGCTGCTTCTTTTCTCTCAATTTCACTCTCTTGCATTTCACTGCCCTCTTTGCTCCGCTTTCCGCGTTGCTTCTACCGAAAGTTGCTTCAGAGTTAGCCTTTAAATCCTTCCACGGCCCTTTCAGTTCTCGTCCTATCCTCCGTCAACTTCCACCCCTCGTCTTTTCGATTTCAGCCAGTCCTTTTACAGCCTTTCTTTGCATTTACTTCGCTCTTTGAAGCACGTGTTGCCGCGATGGAAGCAACGTTTCCGCACGATTCGACGCACGTGCAGTTTTCGAAATTCGAAATGGCCGAATAGAGAGATTGCCTTCGCGTTACTTGCTGTGAAGCAGAGTCGACGTTAAATTTGAAGTTGATGGTTTGTTTATTTTAATTAAAATTTCTTTTTCCTGGTGATAATTAACTTCATAACGAACGTGGTAAGATGAGTGATCACAGAGTTACGTTTCTTGGAAATTCGGAATATTCGAGCGACTGGTTTCATTCTGCTGGTAATACGATCTACTACTGCTGTCTCACAATTCGAAAAATTCGGTCCATACGTGCGAAAAATATGACGCATCGCAACTGTCGCCAAAAGGCCACAAATATTTTCTACAAACCCATAGTCCATTAAGAGCGGACAAAATAAAAATATAGTCTATACCTTTCGTATTTATTCTAATAGAAGTACGATATTCATTAAAAGTTGAATATTTATCTGTCCTCTATAATTTCTAACGAAAACACAAACTACCGAACGCGCGAAGGAAGAAGAGAAATATTCTGACTAGGAAACAAAGACGACTTTTTTGCCATAAAATTTTATCGATATGCAAAGATTTGAATCGATACAAAACAAATTACAGGCGCGATTACTTAGTACCAGACAACGCCACTCCTTCTCGAGGTGTACTCCACGCCCTCTCGCGAATCACGTGACCCAAATCAACCAATCGCTAATTTTCGTTGCATTAGCGTTGCACCCGAAGAGGCCCGATTTTCTATCCCCGCTAAAATCACTTTCAGTGATGAAATATATTTTGACAAGACAGAAAAATATTCTTTAATACTTATTCTGAAGAAAGGAAAACATAAAATACAATTTCTAACCGACACGTGTGAAAATGAGACCCAAGAAGCTTTTTGATGCGAAAAAAAGAAAAAACAGAATCTTTAACACGCGTTTGAGAGAAAAAGTGACGGAGGAAACGATAATGTAATTAGAAAAAGGTGTAAAACAACGCACAAAAGACGTACATATAAAACGACAACGACTGGTCAACACGTTCCCGATAGAGAAAAGAAGTACAAGAAATGCCATGCTATACTACCGTCGAGGAAGATCGATAAAGAATTGTGTTTACAATGGGTATACGGCGATTTGCACTTACCTTGCTCAGTTTCGCAGTGGCCAGGCTGTTGAACACAGCTGGCGAGGCTGGAAATTGAAACGACGCCAGCCAGGAAATCCTTTAAGCGCAGTGTGTGCTGGGTGACGGGTTGATTCGCGAAGAAACCGCCAACCACGGGGGGTTGACATTACGATCTCGTCTCTGTCGATATTCTAGCATCGTAGGTTTAAGTCATAACTTTTAGTTGCAGCGCGTTTAATTATACCAGATGGCCTGTAGTGTATTTATCGAGTGAAGGAAAGAAGAAAGTGCTACCATAACATTTCAATATGGCTGAAAATACTTCAAAACAACCTTCTTTCCGTCAACTATTCTATTCACATTTGGGATACAACTCGCCAGATTACAACGCAGGAACTCACTACCTAAATCCTTAGAATCTCTAGATAATCAAGGGCTATAATTGGACCTATGGGCCATATGTTGTAAAGTCCACGGTCTTTCCTTCTTCTTTCAATAAATTAAATTAAAATTAAAATTCAAAGAGAAAAGTGTGACATTGGTATGAGGTGTTTTTCTTAAAAAAAAGAAAAAAAAATGAAATAGAATTGATTGAGTTGTGAAAATGAGTTTTTTTTCTTCGAATGGTGACCGAGTTTATTTGTTATTAATTTGTATTTGTTACCTTACAGCTAGTCTCTACAATATTATTGTGTGCGTTAGTTAAACACGACATAATTGACGAAAATCTCGATACTTGACGATCGACTTGATCAAACTCTCATTACAATTAGGCGAATCGAAATCGTGAAGGTGAAACGTTTTCAAGAAACTCGATTAAAATTAAGAGAATGATCGACGAGATTGTTTTTCGTTGGAAAGTAACAAGACTCTCTGTATTCGCCTGTGGGAATCGGGCCTTTGTTCGTTTTAGAGGATTCGGGATTTAATGGAACGCACGTGGCAACTCGTTGGGCGGTCATTCCGCGCGATTAATCTTCGATGCTCGCTTTGATTTTGATAAATCTCGTGGAATTATAGAATTGTTTCGTTAAAGATTTCGTTTAGTTTCGTTAGAGGTTCGCTTTTGTTCTTGTCTTCTCGATTTATGTGCGATTGGATGGAAGATTCAGGGAAATTTGAATCAACGTCAAACGTTTGGTTAGTCATTTAATTTTGTGAGATAATTATTAGAAAATTAATTAATAGATTATAGAAGATAAATTATATATATTAATAGATTATAATAGATAAATTATAGAAGAAAAGTAGAAAGGATACAGCTGCGCTGTACAGTGATTTTTGGAGTAATTTTATTTTAAAATTCTGTAGAGACGTAACTATTAATTCAAATGACTGATTTTTTAATAAAAAATTTCCAGTTTTCATTCGGTTTATACTCTTCCTGAAAATAATATCAATTGCGTGTAATTCATCAGATTCAATGCATTTTGATTATTGTAAAACAAAGATGCGATTATTCTAATTCCAATTTCTGCTCAACCATTGTTAATAGGTTTCATGTTATGGTTGAACAGTTTTAAGCTTCAAACTGACGATTAACAGACACTCACTAAATTCCGAGTAATCTTATAAAGCTACAAAATCGATCGATTCCATAAACACCTTAATGCTTCGATTAAAACAAAATCGTCTTGCAAGAATTAATACTTTAAAACTATATAGTAGAGAGGATAACTGTATCAATGAAAAATTATCGATACTTTAAACTGACGTAACATCGTAAAAGAACATCACACGACGATCAACTTACTCTCATTTTAAAGCACGAAGTTACGTTCAAAGCAGCGAGTCCGTTTTTTCGAAAATGATTTTACATCATGTTGTGAAGGGGAAAGTGAAGATACTCTTCTTGTCAAAATTCAAAATTCAAACTCATATCAAAACATTAAAAAATTCTTTTTCCTGACTAAATCTACCATGATCTCGACGATTCAAACTTTCTCTTTGCAACAATTATTTGGAACTCGCTGTGTGATTTCTCTTTTTTTTTACCACTTTGTTGAATTTTGAGCATTAGGATTAAACGACGAAGCGTCAGAATTTCTTGAATATTTGTTAAACCTTAATTTGTTCAATGGTACACAGAAAAATCGTACAATAAGTTTTAAGAAGAGATTTCAGTTTTTCAAATGATTCTAACTTATCTTCTTGCGAATGAAAAAATTTCATTCTACACTTTTTAATTATTTTTGAATAACAGGATACTCTTCTGTCAATTATTCTTTTCTGTCGCGTCTAGAATCAGAGTGAAATTCAAGCATTCAGTCTGTGATTACAAATTCTCATTTCAAACTCGATTGTCTCGAAAGCCAAGCCTTAAATCGAAAAAATTTATTTTCTTTCCGAAAAGAAAGTGTTTTTTTCTTTTTTATTAGAGATAGAATCATCTGTCAATTTTACCACGACGTCGGAAACGCTCTGTATATCGAGTAACGAAGCAAAAAAGAAAAAAAAAGAAAGAAATAGCAGGCAACTGTCGCACAAAAAACCATACTACTCTACTAATTGTTCATAAAACATCCTAGCATCGTCCATCATCGAGTGCACGAGGCAGCGAGACAAAGCGTAACAAAAGCAGAAAGCGCACAATTCAACAGAAAATTGTTCTACCGGTGCGTATCTAACTCGAGCACGCGGGTTGACCCTCGCGAATCGATGCTCGTGCCATCCGGACGTGCTCGCGTACACGCACGCCCTCGAGAAAACAACGAGCAAACACGCGCGCCACGAACGACAAACGTTCGATAAAATCGTAAACCCAGAGAGTCTTCCTTTCGCTATTCATACATTCGTAAGCTGGCTCAGTAGTATCTCGTGCCATTTACCAAGGTTGATACACACCGAGCAAAATCTCGTGCGGCGGACCATCAAATAAGTGAGTTACTCAAACTTTCAAGTCTCCCCACGAGCCCCGCGTTTCCTTTTCGTTCAACATTCTCACGGCCAGAAGTCTAAGCACCGCCACTCGTGCATGAATAGTCAGCGACTGATATTTTTAGCGGATTCTCGCGTTCAGAGCTCAAGGGAAAGAATTGGAATAATAATAGGTTTCTACACGCTTTTAACGACTCGAGCGTTTAATGACTTGCGATAA
This sequence comes from Melipona bicolor, assembly GCA_030673865.1. Lineage (NCBI taxonomy): Eukaryota > Metazoa > Arthropoda > Insecta > Hymenoptera > Apidae > Melipona > Melipona bicolor. The sequence continues at coordinate 3,949,756 of JAHYIQ010000016.1, read as the reverse complement.
CAGGCAGTTTGCAATCTTTCCTTTTTTTTTCTTTTTATTACTGAAAGTGAGGGTAACCCAGAAAATCGGGCCTCTTCAGGTGCAACGTTAATGCAACGAAAATTAGCGATTGGTTGATTTGGGTCACGTGATTCGTGAGGGGGCGTGGAGTAGACCTCTAGTAGGAGTGGCGTTGTCTGGTACTGAGCGATCGAGCCTGTAATTTGTTTTGTATCGATTCAAATGTTTGCATATCGATAAAATTTTATGGCAAAAGAGTCGTCTTCATTTCCTAGTCAGGACAGTTGCTTCTGGGCCTTTCAGTGAGACGAATCGTACTAGGGTACAAGTCGTGCAGTTTTTTAGATCATTTGCATTATCGATTTCTGCTTTATTTCTGTAGTATTTTGTTCGTAACGATTTCTTCAGCTAAGCAAGATTTGAAGAATTTTACGGAGTTAAAGAATCAAAAGAGTTAATTCGAAAAGCAGAAATTAAAATTGGAAATTTACTATTATCTTTGAAATCGCGAAATCTCACGTTTCGTGTCTTTTTAGACATCTATTGCAATCGCATATTTTTTACTTATATTTGAAAAATATGGCACGCGAGATATTTGTACTTATGTCAATCTGTATTTAGTAATCTGTTCTAAAAAAGTGTGAATAGCATTTTCAACTCTCGACTGAAACAATTTCACCACGTCGACGCGAAGATAATTCTGTTGTTGAAGTTTGAGTTAGATTCATCCTCTTAAGAGGACGAAAGTTGATAAATCAAGAATTTCTTTCGTCGTTTGTGAGACTTGTCTCCTTGGCGGAAAGTACTTGCACCTTTTATCAACGAAATACTCGAGTAAATTACCGACATCTGCCTCGTAGACTTCGCATTCGTTTGAAACTTGAAGTTATAACTATGAAGTTATAACATAGTTTTATGTATACAAACGTACTGCTCTGTGAAATATGTTGCTGCTTTTCATTTTTGACTTCTTCTCATAAGTGCTGAGATATGGTACAAAACGGCTTGCTCATTTTTCTTTGCTTTCTTTCGTAGTCTTAAAAATTCGATTATAAAAAGTAATATACCATACTGTGGAATACTACTTTGTATGTTCTTATACTTAATAGTATGTTATTTTAATATACATTATTATTGTTAATATCATATTAAGAATATAATATTAAAATAATGTATCATAATGTAATATTAAAATAATATATGTTACATTGAGGAATAACTTACGAATTAATTCAACAACTACGAAAGTAATGTAGATAAAAAACGAAACAAATTATATCGACAGAAAGTCGAATGATCGACATTTTCATCATCAGACTCGACAATGTTTTAAAAACAAAACAGCTTGTCAGAAAAGACAAGAATCGATTTTATGTCGACAATAGCCTGAAATCTGAGCTTTCTTTTACAATAAAATATTTCTTACAAAGTAATTACATAATGTCATTGTATCTCCAAGAAAAAATTTATCATCGGTAAATGACGAATTTTCACGTAAATTCACATTTTTGCGAACATAATTAAAAAAATAAAACCCCGGTTCAAAACTATTTTATGCATCAAATATCATAGAAAGAACTGTCGTTGAAATTTTTCACAAGTACATAAAGATGTCTAATTATCGAATCAATCAAAATTCAAATTAATTTTTTAACAAAATTGGAAACAGGATGTTTCATTTTTATATGAACCTGTTCTATGATTAAAAATGAAGGTATATATATATATATATATGATATAAACATAGGCTCACATATACATTATTACAAAATTGAAATAAAAATATCAAAATTACGAGTAATTGATTTCGTTACAAGTGATTGATGTCATTTTTAATTGATAGAACACGCTGACATCGTTTGGTCGAACAAAAATGAAACACCCTGTATTTCTCCCGGTTTTAAGGTCATAGTAAAAAATAAAAAAAAAAAAATTGAAAGAATCTTTGTTACGGCAAAGGTAAAATTGTTGGCCATAACGACTAGTTGTTTGTTTCCAATTACAATGGTTGACGCGTACTTGTTATCGGTGCCGTAATTTTTAACAAGCTCGAAGCTTACCCATTCTTTCGTTTCTCTAAATGATTGCGACTACCTTTAACGAATAACATTCTTTGAAATATTATTTCGAACTAGCTCCTATCGTACTTCTGTTTTTTCCCTCGCATCTTCATTACGTAATAGAGCCGCGTTCAATTTCCAATTTCCTATTTTCATTGGATGTCTCTCTCGTCTACCAAGACGTAACACAGTGCGATCAAAGAATAAAGGTTGAAGTAGATATTATTTTTCCGTCAATATTCGAATATAAAGAGATAAAAATTGCATGTTTGAAATGCGCGACTATTATTAAAAATATTACGATGTAGAATTATTTGCTTGGCATACCACTGCTGTAGAAATAATTATTCAAGTGCTGATAAATATATAGCGTTCTTTAAAGAATGGCTGGCTTTTTCCATAAAGAGAAAGACAAAGAAGAATTTAGAATAATTTTTCTTCGTCTCTTATAACATTTTCCAACTTTGATTGCATGCCGACATTTTTTGGGTCTCATTTCATTTTTCATTTCCGTAAAGAATTTTTGTTCTTTGAGAATAACAAGTTACGTTGTCACTTTACGTGGTTTTAAGTTAAATTTTCCTACGCTCACGGAAAAGATTCGAATTGAAACGATAGAGTTATTTTTCATCGGAGAAAAGGAGTAATTAAATTTGGTGCTGAAATCATTCGAACGGAAATATTTCCACCTGTTCGTTTTTATCCTTTTTTTTAAACCGAAAATGCTGCCACGAGAGTACACAGCTGAAAGGTTCAATCAATATTTCTCCATCGTAAAACTCGACGCAAACATAATATAAACCGGGGTACATTTTCGAGCAGCGTGATACGTAACTTTCACTTAAGCACCTAGACGAACCTGTTTCACGCGAAATATGAAATTCTCAGATTAATTATTCACGAGTTGAAAACGTTTTCTATGGAGTTCACTCGATATGCGCGTCATGTATTCGTCTCCTCGCTCGCATAATCGCAATAGGGCTCTTTCAAACGCGCGCACGTACATCAAGGTTTATCGGTGCCCGCATTTCCTATCTAGATCAGTCTCGGTCGAACTAGATAAGATCGCACGAAAGTTCCCTAGCTAGGGGAGATCCCGCTTAAAATTCAAACAATGGGGTTTGCGTTTATTACACGCTGCTTGCGTTCTTGCCCGATATTTTCAGTCGAACGAACGAACGTTCAGGTGGAGTCGCAATGCTCTCTGGAAATGAGCATTAGGAACCAGCTGCTGAAAATTATTTTTTTATCACTGAAAGTGATTTTAGCGGGGGCAACCCAGAGAATCGGGCCTCTTCAGGTGCAACGCTGATGCAACGAAAATTAGCGATTGGTTGATTTGGGTCACGTGATTCGTGAGGGGGCGTGGGGTAGACCTCTAATAGGAGTGGCGTTGTCTGGTACTGAGCGATCGAGTCTGTAATTTGTTTTGTATCGATTTAAATGTTTGCATGTCAATAAAATTTTATGGAATATTTAAATGGACTCGAATAGTGGATTATCATTGAGATTCGAATAATTCAAAGTTTTTGTTTATTCTGTGATATAGTGTTCTTCGAGGAATCAAATATTTGTACATTTGTGCATAAGCTTGATGTAAAATACAGTTTATTGGTAGTCAAAATTTTATGATATTTCCCACAAGCCACATAGTACATACGTGTGTCCTGAGATAGTTAAAGAGAAGAGATGAGAATTTTACTGCATAAAGTCTATTTAATTTTGGACTCTTTGAATTATTATATTTAGAAACATAGTAGTAGCAGATTTTCGTCGATTACATAGAGTTAACAAAGACTCTAAATTTCCTTCTTTAAAAATTTCAACTTTCACATCTCTAAGCTTCCAATTTCTTCACACATTTGTATTCGAAAGATATTTTTCCGAAATTTGGCCTAAAGAAATTTTGACGTATTTTAGAATAATGTCACACGTCACACGGGTGCCATGTGTCCCGGGCTGAACTTTCTATTCAAGCTGCTGATATTTTTAGTATATATAAAACGAGCGCCGGTATGGACGTGTCGCTTGAATTGCAAATGGCACGAAAACAGCAGTGCACAGAGCGTGTTAAAGAATAAAGTTAATATTTGATCCGAAACGTTTCCATCTCTCAAGAAAGGGAGAAAAAAAAAAGAGAAACTAAGTATTTGTGTCAAAACCGCACTTTGTAGATAATAATTTCTTACGTAACGAATAATTAAATTTATTACCTTGGAAAAATTTAAATTTAAACGAAATTTATAAATTTCATACATGCGAAAATATATAGAATATATATATGTATATCGTAAAGCTCGTTATAACGTTTAATAAATGAAATAAATTATTACTTAATTTGCATAAAAATTGCCAGTGTGTTATATTTTATTAATTATGCACTTTATTATACATAACATTATCTGTATTGTATTATATGTAGTCGACGAGGAATTTAATACTAGAATTACAGAAATTTGCATCACGGAAAATAAAAGTGTGCCAGGAATAAAGAAAAGTTTATATAATAAGGAACAAAAGCTTTTATTCGCATCTTTGAAATCGCGTATATTCTATCTTTTTCATTCTTCCTCCCTTCTTATTTGCTTCATGAAAAATCACTGAAATCTCTGATCTCTGAAAAGTAGATCTACTCTGAAAATTTCTGTAAAAAATTATCACTCGATCAATCACTGTGATCAGTCTGATGGTTTTATCTTTCAAGTAAAATGTACGCGACGAAACACAATGCACGTCAAGTAAATCTCTGCCATGATCGTGTATCATGTAATACAAATTTACATAAATATATCCCTCGCGTAATGCAGAAATCATTTGAGGTGTGCAAGTTAGGTAAATCATTCTCCGTGATAGTTACAAACTTGGAGATTGCAAGGAGTAAATAGATAAATAGACAGTGGAAGCGGACGAGAAATTTATCCAGCCGCAACAGTGAGGAAACAGTCGGGATAGATCCGCGTAGCCTTGGTGTAACGTTGCAATGATGAAGACTGTAATGGCGGCGGGAGAGTATAACGATGAGGGAAGAAACTGGCTGAATAGGTTAATCGAGAAGGTTAATCCAAATAACTTTGAAGGAAACGAACAAGCCGAAAAATAAAATAAAGAGACAATTGATACGTTAAATCACGTTTTAAATTCACTGAAATGTAAATATTTTTGAAAATGAGAAAAATAAATTGCTAAACGCAACGAATATTTTTTGTTTGAACAACATTTGATGGAATGAACGAATGAATCAGCTTCAGCTTGTTAGCTGGGTTATTCCTCAGTTTGGAAACTAGGTCTGAAGCTTTGAACATTTGCAAAATGGGATTAGCGTTTAAAACAGGGTTTAAATTTTGTTCCTTGATATGAATAATTCGCGGTTTTTCTTTTTAATTCATCAATTTATCGTAACGTCGTTCCGAACAATAAAAAAGTAAATTCTGTCTGTTTCTTGACATAATGATATGATATTTGTCAGTAATGAGACGATTTCGAAATTATTCGAAGGATATCATTCCTATTTAATTTTCCATAATTATAAACTTGGGAAATTTCAAAGGAAGATCTGAGGATAATGACAAACCTTGTAATGAGACGATTGTGTTTGACCGCTCAGCTCTTATCCCAGAACTTTCGCGAGTTTCACAGAATCCATGTCCAACATGTTTCATCATTTATATTTTACGTGGAAATACAACATTTCGTTGTTTTTCAACGTTTATTTGTTTCTCATTTGCTTGTAGACAGTTACAAACAATATGCTGCAAAATGCGTTTATGAGGAAAATAACAATTACAAATCAACAAGAGTAAATTAATCGTTGAAAGAATTTTAAGAAATTTCGTTGATAATTTGTTGCGAATTTATTGTGAACGCGTTATAAATAAATAAATAAATAAATAAATCAACGAGGACAGTTGTGCAACAACGAGTGATTTCACTGATAAACCATAAAAGAGAAATAACTTTCCTGTTTTCATAAAAGATCTATTATATAATATAACAATTATTTATATAATACAATATCACTGTATATAATATATAGTAGTATAATATATATTAGTATAATACATACTAATATATAGTAATATAGTAGTATAATAGTAAACTTAATTACTCTCTAAATCAATCTTCCAAATTCAACTTTCATCGAGACTAGTCCAGCTCATTATTGTTAGAAAAAAAAAGAAATCTCCGATCGAAACGGTAATGGAAAATCGATAGTAGGAAAAGGAAAAAATGTCGACAGACAACGCAAAAAGACTCGAGGCACGACAAAACTGCGGTCACCTGCGTTGGATTGGGTCGAGTATCGATTGATACAGTAGAACTTTCTTGCACTGACCAGACGTAACACACATGGCAGAAACCCAGTGAAACGTTGGGAGACAAACGAGCTGGCCAATAGTTTACATCGAAACAGAGCTTAGAATATCGTTGGATATACTTGAATTTCGTCAGTTGGCTTTGACAGAGTCCCGTGGGATCACGACGAGAACGTTTTAGTCGGAGATCTCTATGCAACGTATGTAACAACGTCCTTTGACGTTATCTTTGACTCCGATGGAATTACAGTAGCAACGGATACTGTGCTTGACTAGGTATCTTCATGGTTTGACTAAATCAGCAGCTGAAGCTAAGTAGAGAAATTACCACGGAGATTGTTGATGATTGGTCACGTTAGGAGATTTTTACTTATATCAGTTTACTGTCTGAAATTCAACGTTTCACACATAGGAGTTTTAAATTCGAAGGTGAAACTGTACGTCATACCAAATGTCTAGGACATGGCATGGTCTTAATATTAACTTGGAATCACATAGTTTATTTAAATGACAGAAATTTCTGCTATGACATCTATTGGTATCATCTTTTTTCAATCGTTGCAAACAGATGCGTCATACGATTCAGTATTGAAAAGAGAAAATATCTTTAATTTCGATGCGAAATGTGACTTTTAATTTCCCATACCGAGTCTGATAAAACTGCCATCGGGTGAATTTTTATTGCGCCGCGGGGAGCAGCTTTTAATCCGAATATTAATTCGGAACAACGAAGCAAAATCTATAATAACGACGTCAACTTCCGCAATGAATGCTAAAATAATTAAAATACCCGTCGCAGTAGTTATAGCTGCGTTTCATTGAACGAAACGGAATATTTCACGCAGAATAATACCAGGAGCCCTTCGTTATCGCACAAAACGAAAGTTTAATAAATTCAGTCCCGAAGAAACTAAAATCTACGTTCCTGCAGCAAAAGTCAAGTAGTAAAATCGTCGAAACGCGCGGCATGAAAATTGCAAAGTTTGCCGAACGCGATGGAATTCCGTGGCATTGAACGAAGTACCATCTTTAACTAGTTCACACGGAGCGGATCTTTAAATCCAATCTCAAACAAACTGGGAATCCACATTTCCGTCGTTTACTTTCCTCGCGATAAATAGCAAAAGTCTTAAAAGTTGAAATACCGAAAGTTGTCGACGCTGAAAGTTGCTAAATGAAAGGGGCCAATATAAGCGAAACGTTACGAAGTTACACACGAACGACGAACGAAGCACGTGCTATCTTCGAATATTTCACGCACAATTGCACCAGAAGCGACTCGGGCTCGGGGAAGCGTAGAATCGCGTCTGACGCGAGCGCGGAGCGCCATTGTGCCGCTGTTTCGTTAGCTCCTCTGTCACGAACGAAACAATTTCTGGACCGTGTCATCGATAGGTATGCCATCGGCCGTCGGGTCGGGTCGGGTCGATCGGCAAGTGCTCGCTTGGAACGTAATTCTCCGGCGCGGAGCGTGGCCCGATGCTCGTTTAATAATACTTCGACCGACCTAACTTATTACCTTGTCGGAGTCGAGCGCGACTCAAAAGCGTGTTTCCCGCCGTGGAAGACCCCGCGCGAATGTTTAAACGCTTTGTCGAAGTCGCGAGAACGCAGATCGTCTTTGTGAAATGGAAAATCGCTGCTGGAAACGACAGTAGTTTCGATAAACAGAGCAATCGAGCAATTTTTTGTTCGAATTAAGTGAAATAAGTCATCCCGCGGAGAGAGACGCGGAAATTGTCTTACAAAAGGATACAGGAAATAAATAACGAAGTGTTTTCTGTATCGGGACAAAGTTATTGGAAAAGAGACTTTTGTTTCTTTTAATTTTCGTTCGACTCTCGAATATTTCTTTCTCTCAGCGTACACGTTCGGAAGCAGATTTTTATACCAAATGTTCCTTTTACATTGAATATTGGAATGTGCTTCTCTTCTAACGAATTAAATATGATATTAGCGAGACGGAGGTTGTTTTTCAAAAAGATACAGAAATACGAAACGAAATATGAAACAGAGTTATTGGAAATGACGATACATTTGTTTCTTTTGATTTTCGTTTAACCCTAGAACAGTGTGCGTGCTCGAAAGCAGATTTTCATATTGAATGTTTTTCTTATATTGGATATTGGAGTAAAGTCTAATAAATTAAATAAAATGTGTTGTCAAACACGAGGTGGAAGTTGTTTTTTCTGAAAAGGTACAGAAACGACGAGATGTGAAACAGTTATTGGAAAAAATACTTTTATTTCTTTTGATCTTCGGTTGACTCTAGAATAGCAAATATTTCTTTTTCTACGTATATATTCGAAAGCAGATTTCTATATCAAATGTTCTTTTATATTGGGTTACTTTAGTTTAATATATATAATAATATAATTTAATATATTTAGTTTATTATTTATTATTGAGCAATTTATTTTAATATATAATGAAAAAACACATATTTACAAATTATTACTACATTTTGATCAATGTACATTCATTCTCTAATTATTCTCCAATTAATTTTCCTCCATAGCCTACTCTACCATCACCATCGCTCAAGAATTAAGTGGTGATTAATTTATCAACTCGTAGGATTACTCTCTATTATCGATGAGAGAGTCTATTTAATCTCAATGTACAATATTTGTCGTTACGTAATCAACGATTGATGTTAGTCAAATAGTTTGAATTCAAATGTGTTGCCTCAAACACATTACGTAACCGTGTCAACAACACCAATACCAATAGAGAAACTTGTCGAGTGCAATATCTATTTGCTAAAAAAAAGAAACATTCGAAACGAGAAAAAAAGAATCTGGTGTTTGATGCCGATAAAAATTCAACGCCAGATGTCACGATACGTTATAACAGACAATGTACAGAAACTGTGTATGTGTCGAACCAATTAACAACGTTTGGTTAGTTTCCTATTTCGCTTACGAAACTTCCTACCAAAATCATTTATCATCTCACCACTGACTGCAACTCCTTTTATCCTGTTATTCTCGCAACCCTGCACATATTATAACTACAATATTTTGACAATTATTATATAAATAGTTGAAAATTTTCGTCATCGAAGAAACAGATTCTACAAAAATTTTATTTCATCTGCTACATATTACAATATTTTATAATGTAAAGTCTATTTTGAACAATTTGTATATTATGCAATATTCAAATGTTGCATAATAATAATATTTAAATAATAAATAATAAATTAACAATAATATTTAAATATTTGTATATTATTTGTATATATTTGCATATTAGATGCACGCTTTTACAAAAACTTTATGTATTTTTCCATAAATTACATATAATTCTAGGATCCCTTTGGACGCTTTAGACTTTCTATTAATAAAGGAATTTTTAATTTTTGCCAAGATTTTACGATTTTATTATATTTTTCCACTTGGAATTGCAAATGTACACTGCTCCATCCTAATTTCTCCATTTTTTTTATTTCACGGAGCTAATCGAGTCGAGCTGTTCAAAGAACCACAGGACAAAATTCAACGTGTACGGTTTACTGTAAAATGTGAGAACGTTTCGTTTAATATAAATATCGAACACAGTCGCGTGCAAACGTTTGCTCGTGCGAAATTACCAGTGCGTCAGCACGAATGAAAAAGAAATAAAAAATAAAAAAATTTTAAAAACGCGAGGCTTACGGGCATTTCTCGTTGATGCAGAGCGTAAACCAAATATATAGGGGGATATTTGGCATGGTAGAGTAAGTTGATGAAAAATAGCGACGACGCGGTCGAAACGTACACGGTTTCAACAGTCGACCGAAGTAACTCGTTGAAACGGGACCCGGGTATCACGTTGACACGCGTCGAGCAATAACGTACAAAATGCTCGTGCAAAATGTAATTTCCTTGCTGAATAAAGCCAATCATTAATGATGCGTCGATCTCCCTTCCCCGCCGTGGCTCCAGATTCTCGCTGGTAATCGGGACTTTTCAGCGATTTCTGTGTGGCGTTGTTTCGCGCGAAAGAAAGGAAAACGAATATCGAGCTGGGAATTAAAGCCCCAGTTATGTTTCGCGTGTTCATCCGTCAAACGTGGTGAAACTCGATTGTTTAGAAATTTACGGATAGATTCCACGGATACCAGATTGTGAATTGTTTGAAAGCGTTATTGGCGGAGCTTTTTCTCGGGGGCTCGCTTTTGTCCAATTTCCCGGAACGTTGGTGAAAAATTTCACGATTTTCCCCCACCTTCCCAATTTTCGTGCCCAGGGAAATTTCCAGTGGGACGTAACGCAGAGATGGAAATTTAGTTTATCGCAATTGGGATTTTGCTTTGGATATCTTTTTATTAGATTTCTTTGTTGCTGTTTAAATCCGTGCAAGTAAAATAATTTTTGGGATCTTTTATCAAGATACGTGTTATTTATATTTCATAGTTTACTGTATAATTTAGAGAATGATGATAAAATTTGTATGTACGGACCAGTAATAGTATTGATGCAGAGATGGAATTGTTTATTGAGATTTTGTTTTGAATATTTTTATCACTGAAAGTGATTTTACCGGGAGTAACCCAGAAAATTGGGCCTCTTCAGGTGCAACGCTGATGCAACGAAAATTAGCGACTGGTTGATTTGGGTCACGTGATTCGCGAGGGGGCGTGGTATAGACTCGAGTAGGAGTGGCGTTGTCTGGTACTGAGCGATCGCGCCTGTAATTTGTTTTGTGTCTATTCAAATGTTTACATATCAATAAAATTTTATGGCAAAAAGTCCTCTTCGTTTCCTAGTCAGAACAGTTGCTTCTGGGCCTTTCAGTGAGACGAATCGTACTGGAGTACGAGTCGTGCAGTTTTTTTATTAAATTTCTTTGTTGCTTGTTCTGTGATTTCTTATTTAAGTCTATGCAAGTAAAATAATTTTTGTAGTCTTTTATCGAGATGCAAAATACATATCATGTATGTTTTGTGAAAGTTTACTATACAGTTTAGGAAAGGATGATGAAATTTGTATGTATGATTCAGTAATAGCGTTTAATTAGACAATCATAGTACGACATGGAGTAAATCTCTCTTGTAAGACCACTAATGCTAAATTCCTTGGAAAGTATTGCGTTAACGCGATTGACCCCTTCATCAATTCCCGCGATTATTTTGAACTCTTTTAATTTAGAAACACAATACTCTGTTGCTTGCGGAATGTATCACGCAGATAGAACGTCCGCTCACAGTATCAAGAGAAAGGTATTTTCAGCCGAATTCTATCCAATTCAATCCACTCACAGTAGAAAAATTCAAAATCAAAGAGACCAGCCATTCAATCCACTAAAAAAAAACGTTCTCAATCGAAGTCTATTCAATTCGACTCAGACAAGAGAAAGTTCAACTCTCCCGCTATCGAACTCAATTCCTGCAAATTCAAAAGTCACGATCTCTTAGCACTAGAACTATCAAAAGTGAAAGTCAATCAATCTATAATTATCGTTGAATAATTTATAAATGCAAAATAGAATCTACTTTTTGGAGATGATTTACATGATTTGTCGTAACTCTCCGTCGTTTTTACATGAAAGCTCGTAATTCACTCCTACATTATTGACTGTGAGTGACGAGTATACTCGTCGTGAGAGAAAGGTAACTACAATTTGTCACTTAAATTAGATTTTTTCTGAAAAATAAAATATACACATTTGTAAATTTTGGACGTTTCAGAATATTTCGAGACTAGTTCTTTTTATATCATTTCCAAATATTTCCTTTTTATTAATACCAATCAAGTTGATTGATTAAGATTAATTAAGATTAATATCAACAATGAAACTATTGATTTTTCAAAAAAAAGCTAGTGTTATTTCCTTGTAATTTAATTCAATTTTATAGCAGTGTAATTTACAGTGTGTTTCTAGCAACACAATGTAGCCACTTTTAAAAGTGGCATCGCGCGTTTAACCAAGAGATTAAAGGGTCTTCGTGCTCAAATCGTGGATACAACAGATGTTCAACCCTCGTGGATCGTGTAAATTTCTCCATCGTTTAATTATCCTTCGTCAGAGTGTATACCCAACACCGAAATGGTGTTTTGACTGTGCGTGTCATTTTCTAGCACGATCGCAATCTTGGAAATGCGGTTGGGAATGTAAAATCTCCGTACTCTCTCTCTCTCTCTCTCTCTCTCTCGCTCTCTCTCGGTGTTTGATAACGGCGCTTTGGAGATTATTCAGTGTGTCGTAAAGATAAGGGTCAGACAGTGTTTCTGCGGGGAGTGCGAGTTACTAATGGAATTGACTTCCTTCTGCTACGGGGCGTTGAGGGTGTGTGTGGCGAGTGGGAGCGGGTTATAAACGCGCGAGAACAACGACCGGTTTAAGCGGCGTCCGTAGTTAAAAGTTCGCGGGGCAAAAAATATCGATCCCGCCGACGAAATTACTGGAACAATTACCGGTTTGAAAGTCGGATCTCTCGGCAAGTTTTATCATTGCCGGCCGTAACTAATCCCGGATTTTATTTTCCAGTGAATGTTGCGCGTGCCGCTGAATTTTTATTGCCGCGCTGTAAAACGTTTAACGCACCGACTAAGTGGAGAGTCGAGCTCGAGGGACGAATTCCACGAGAGTGGAATGTAATAATAAGATTTGCGTCATTTTGATTTTAGATAAGGAGAAAGGAATGTCAGAAACTGAGTCGGAAAAAAGCTAATCTCGGTTTGACAAATATATCGAAATATGGTAATTGCGAGATGATTGACGCTTGCGAGTGCAATGATACACGTATACGTACGTACGCAAATTAGACTGTGAGAAATTTTTGAGCTCAAAGTGGGTGATTTAAGGAATCGTAGGCGATTTATTACGACGGAATTTCGTTGTCGGTGTTGCCCGTTGCTGCGTTTGAAAAACGAGCTCGTTTGCCATTCTAATCCATTTAGATTCCTAAAGATGAATGCTGATAAGAGAAAGGGGTTCTCGTTCTAGTCTAGCTATCAGCTATCGTCGTTTAAGGAGGCAATTAGTGCAGATATTACCTTTGTCTCCGAACGAGTCATTATCGAAGATTGATATGAATACTCGTTAAGGTATTTCGTTTTTACTTTCCAACGGAAGGAAATGAGGCAAGAATGTGCTTCGGAAAGTTCGATCGTACACACGAGCAAACTGACGGTTCGATGTGAATAACAATTAGCAGTGAACGACTCTCTAATTGGTACGTTGTTATTGATTCATCGTTCGCGTAAACAGCGGAATAGTTTCTAATTGATGTGGCAAATTAGCAGTAGTACAAGCGTACGATCAGTCCGTCGAAATTACTCTTGCATCGATGCTGTAATAATTTAATAACACAGCAATTGTAATATTATATATATACACGTAATTGTAGCAATCATGTATTATTATGATTATAATTATACATTATAGTAATTGTAATTATAATTCGAACAATGTTGTAATATTATAATAATTGCAATCGTAATTTGAATAATGTTGCAATGTCCTATTTCTATTCGAACAGCTATTGGATTAGTTTTGAAGAAACGTGAAAAATTGTTCATACTTTACAATTATGTAAATATTATGTAATTACAAATATTACGTAATTTATGTCAGAATCCTGACACTCAATTTCGAGAATACAGATACCTGTGTGATATAATGACAGACTTAAATAATCATCAACATGCATGAATCGCATGTAGATTCGTATGTAAATCTGTTTGCTACAAGATCATCGACTCCGAAGGTGATGGATTTGTTTCGTATTGCCCACGCACGGAAAACCGATGACACGCGCGTTACGTTGCACATTCTGCCACATCAAACGAACATCTGAACGAACCATTTGCATGCGGAATTAGACGAAATGGGATTACATCGGTGCGCAATCTCTTCATCGCGTTTGTTTCGAATTAAAAACTCGTTTCCACGGTTTGCTGTTATCCCTGCTTAATGTATTGGTAGCGCCTTGTCAAAAAACTGCAAAACGACTCGTATCCCAGTACGATTCGTCTCACTGAAAGGCCCAGAAGCAACTGTTCTGACTAGGAAATAAAGACGACCTTTGCCATAAAATTTTATTGACATGCAAACATTTGAATCGATAGAAAACAAATTACAGGCGCGATCGCTCAGTACCAGACAACGCCACTTCTACTCGAGTCTATACCACGCCCCCTCGCGAATCACGTGACCCAAATCAACCAATCGCTAATTTTCGTTGCATCAGCGTTGCACCTGAAGAGGCCCGATTTTCTGGGTTACCCCCGCTAAAATCACTTTCAGTGATAAAATCAGTTGGAAGAAAACCTTAAATGTCCCGCAGTTTGAATATCTCCCGTTCCTGTTTAATCGGAATGATTCATTTGCTCGAAGAAAAACAGATTCGACAAATATCACATTGCAGACGTTAAACAGCTACAAATTGAGTCAATAGTAATTAGTACGTTTATTGCTCGCAATATTGACTCCATATGAAATTAACAAACATCCCCATGGTACTTACGTCACATTTTCCAAATACTATTAATTTCGTTTCACTGCGTTTGCCGAATGTTTAATTCGAAAATACATCGAAACCGATGGCAATTTCTTCTTTTTTTTTCCAACTGAAATCGCGGTCGAGCAAAACTGGGAACATATTCGAGTTGGGTTGTATCCGAGGAAAACGCTTCTAATCTACCTTGGAAATAGTTTCTCTCTTGCTGTTGTTTAGCGCCCCCCGTTGTGCGATAAATTTGTAAATCTCGCAAGATACACTTGACAGGAAACGAGCTCCCGGAGCAATTATTGTTTTGGGATATCGCGAGAAAGACTCGGAAGAGGACACACCGAAATGCTGAGCAACGACCATTTTCATCGATGGCTTTCCGAAACTCTCCCCGGAAACAATTATCTTGGCAAATGTTGTTATCTCTGCTTGACGCGATCGCGCTCTGGTATCGTGTCGCATTTCCCTCTTTTCCTTTCGATACTCGCGCGCAATTCGTCAATAATTACTGTTGTTATTGTTGCATTGACCTCGCAGCTGGAAAATGTTATTATTTAAATATTGGTAATTTTAACGTTGCTTCTCTTTATTGCAGTATCATTTCATTTCGTTCGCTTGACACGTTTACGACACGATTTGACGTATGTTTGACAAATAATTTTAACGAATTAATTTCAATGTTTGACTCGAGAGTTTAAACCGTAGTTCAACGATGTACAATTTTGCAAAGTATCGTTTGACTTTCGTGCGAGAGAAAAATTGATGTGAATTTGTAAAATTATGACATTGCTGACGTCATAACGAAGATTGAAAAGAGAATCTTTTATTAGTACCTTAAAATCTATACAATATTGAATTCAACCTTCCACATCTCCTTTCTCCATTTAAAAAATTAAAATTAGAACTGTGAATTAAGACAATAATTTTAGAGATTTTTAACGGAGTAATTCTAGAAATTGAATTTAAGTAGAGATTCGTTCAATCTATTAAACATCATAATTAGTATTTCACTTTACATATTTTATATAATTTTATATAAAACTTTACACGCGCGAACGTAACAAGTATTTTAATTTACATTGCAAATACAAATATTCCAATTTTTCAGTGCGTTTCGTGACGCTGAAATAATTAATACGTTCACGGACTATATATATATAATAGAGTACGAAACTTTCCTTCCGGATATTAACGAATTTCTTCCTTATCCGAGGATGGAGCGCGATAATGTCTTGATGTCTCGTGTTTCCATTTCAGAGATCTAAATCTCTCGTTGGTGTTTATTAACGCAACTTAATGATAGTCGCGGGGGAAGTTTTAATGAAGTTAGCTCCGTTAAAGTCAGGATTCGAGTATCACCAGAGTCAATAACAAACAAATTACATTTCGTTGCTCGTTTCGCTCACTGTCCTCAGATTCGTTCAAAGTTTCTCCTCGCGATCCCTCTGGGAATTTTTTTCTTTTATTGTTCTTTCTTGTTTTGTTTCCTGTTTTGATTAACGAAAGACCGAGTGCAATATTCTTTTTCCCTTCTCCGCGTTACCACAGCTCATAAATCTTACCCGGAACTCGTTAAACTTTATTCCATCGCGACCGGGCATCAGTCGTTTGCAAACGGATGCGAATTGCTAACGACTGACGCCCGTCTATCCAGTAACATTTTTCGTTAAAGAGAGAAAGGATCTTAAATAAATTTTTAGTTCAGCTTTACCCAATTTTTCTTTGATATTTCTTTTATAAGAGATTTGTGTTATCGTTAAAACAAATCTGAATGATCTAGATCGGTAATGATCTAGATGTCTCGTATTACTTTTCTTGAACAAAAAAAAAAAAAATGTCGCATTATAAAAATTATAACAGGCAGAAATAGTCAAAATTGACAAAAGTCGCTAAATTAAAAATTTATCAGAATTCTAATAAAGTGACAAAAATCCATCTAAATCTAATTTGTACTCTAATGTTCAAAGTTGAACGAAAAAGTTGAGAAAAAATCGTACAGCAAGTTTCAAGGAATTGTCGCAAAGAGAAGACGTTTGGTACGTCTTCAAGACTATAGTGCACGGATCGTCGTGAAAAAAATGTTTAAATGTCTTCGATTGTAAAATTAAAAATTAAATATCTTTGAAATGAATTTTTACAATTTTCGAGAAGAAAATACTCTCGCTTTTCCCGATACACTCTCCGCTACACGATGTGGAATCATCTTCAAAAAAGCAGACTTAGGTTTGCAAAAGTGGAAACTTTGCCTTTTGCAAAAAATGACACCAAGTGTGTCGTTGTACGATTCTTTCTTACAAAATTTTCAGCGTCATTGGTTCAATTATATTCCTCACTTCACTCTAGTTTCAAGCGAGTGAATTTTATCGAACAACAACGAAAATTCAAATACGAACGTTTGGAACAACAACAAACCGTAGGATCTCGTTTCTGAGAGTAACGACGCGATGACACGAGCTTTATAGGATTTGGTCTCGAAAATCTCGGTCCCCCTTCGCGTGACGAAGGATGTGCTCCGAGCGGGGAATACTAATATGACATAGAAATTTCGTAAATTTCCGAGTTCACGAAGATCCTACAGCTCCTCGGGATCCTTAAGGGCTTTATGGATCCTCAACTTCCCCAAATTTCGGTCTTTGAGGTTATTAAAGTTCCGCGGATTTTCGAGGTTCAAAGGCCTTCTTGCGATCTTCAAGATGTGTTTGTTAAGACTATTAGAAATTCTATAATCTCCCTAGTTGCTGGAATTTCCATAAAGTCCCGTGATGTTCGTGGATCCGAGGTATTGGCCTATTTACCTACTTCCTCGTTTCTAAATGCTATTCGTGTCCAGAGCTAGAGACTATCTCTTGTCTAGAGACAGGAAGTTTGTCAATTTGCAAGATGCTCGTTCCAATGTTGAAACATTTTATTTTATTATATTTTAATTCGTTTAATTTAATTTTATTTCATTATATTTTAGTTCGTTTAATTTAATTTTATTTCATTATATTTTAGTTCGTTTAATTTAATTTTATTTCATTATATTTTAGTAGTTCATTTAATTTTATTTTATTTCATTATATTTTAGTTAATTTAATTTAATTTAATTTTATTTTATTATATTTTTATATTTTACTTATTCGACACACAGATTGAACGTCTGTTTCACTTCTCCGGTAGTCTAATGAAAGAATCACTCGAGAGAGAGAGAGAGAAAGGGGCTATAATTAGTCATCGGATGCGAGGATGCGAGGACGCTGAAGGAGAATTCCAATGACGACTTAATTTAAACGCAAATTGTCGTCAAGGGTATCGCCTTTGTTAGCCTGGGAAAATCCCAAGGAACCAATATCCACGGGGAGCGGCGACATCGTAGACGATCTTGAAGCAGTATCGATTAAGGGGTTAATTAATCGCGGTTGTGGAGCGTCGACAGGATTGCGACATGCCGCAAGAAGAGCTCGTGGCACGCTCGTGGATTTCATCTGTCGACTGTGCTTGTGAAACTGTTCGGCGAATTTCGCGCGTGACTCCCTCTGCGCCAATTGCCGACGAGAATAACAGGGATGCGTTCAGAAAAATCATGGAAGCGGAAGGTTGTTAACTTCTCCGAGCAACTAATTTTCTTCAGGAGTGCTGACGTTGTTGTTATTGCAAGGGTGTTTTCTGAATTTGTCGGATATATTTATTTGTAGGGTATGTTTGTGAGAAAATAAATTAGAAAGATTTTGAAATAAATAAAATGATTTTTGGAAATAGATCAGACCAATTTTGGAATCTTATTCGAATTGGTGAATGGTTTTGGTTTTATTAGAATTGGTAAATTTCATTTATTAGGATTTGTTTTTCAAATTAATGTTACGAGTAAATTAATTTGTAACAATGTTTAATAGATTAGCAGTTGGATAGATTTACAGAATAATATAAATGTAAATGGAGAATGTTCATACTTAACACTTGGTATTATTTAATTATCATACCTGGTACTGTTGGACGTTGTTTAACATTGTTAGAAACTTCCAGGAGCGAGCATTTCGTCTGAAAATTATAGAAACTTTAATCAATTTCGTTTCAACAGCGTTTCATGAATTAGAAACTAACGGACGGTTGAAGCAAATTAAATCGAACGATTAATCGACGTGAATTAAAGCGCGATATTCCCTCTATACATATCGTACGTATGTACACGTGTAACATTGTTTGTACGCGTGTATTGTGACATTGTTTTGCTTTTAAACATGGGAAATTACATTGAACAACGTGACAGCTCGAAAATTTATTGAAAAATTGAAAGTAAAAATGTAAAATTTTAATAGAATCATGCCGAGTGTAACTTATATCCCGTGAAACTTACACACGACGCTTTTCCAATTTTATCAATCCGTGTATCTTCTGTCGTTTTCCCTGAGAAGCTTAACACGTCGAAACGAGAGGCATTCGAACGTACGTTGTTCCGGATTCCGATGAATTTCAACTCGTTCCAAGTGAAATTCATTTAATCAGACGCGCGATTGGGGCCGAACAACAGTGATAATTGCAAGAATGTATTGATCCACGCAGAAACAGTAGGTGCGGGCACAGTTGATATTTTAGCAACCGCATTACTCAATTTCTCGCTGTGTTATTAAGAAAAATGCGTCGGAAACAACCCACGTCCCTTCTCGTTCGTTCGTTCTCTATCAATTTTTCATTTGTCAGCGGAACAATCTCGAAACGACAACACGCGAACGATGACGTTACTTTATATATCGGGACAAGGTGCAATAAAGCTCTGCGCTCCGAGGATTTGTCATCTTTCATTTCGCGCCGACGCTGACTGAAATTCGAAATCGATTTATCGACCAATCGAATTAATGAAATTCCTTTCTTCGCGGCAACTGTGTAACGCTTCGAAGTTCACAGTTCGTTCTTGTCAGGGGATGATGGATTAAACGGACAGTGAAAGGTCCTCGTTTGAGGAACGTCAATGTTTTCCGGAAGGAGGTACAAATTTTTTGACGTCCATCGTGTTTATCTATCAC
Organism: Melipona bicolor; assembly: GCA_030673865.1. Lineage (NCBI taxonomy): Eukaryota > Metazoa > Arthropoda > Insecta > Hymenoptera > Apidae > Melipona > Melipona bicolor. The sequence continues at coordinate 3,929,943 of JAHYIQ010000016.1, read as the reverse complement.
TCCAGGTACGAAATATAGGTGGAAACAATAATTGAGAAGAAAATTGACATGGAAGAGGATATTGTTATTTCTCATTTTATGAACTCTTTGAAGCACGAATTCTTGTGATGAAACAAGTTTGTACAAACTTGTTTTTTAACAAAATATGTAAAAAGAAAGTTGCGTTCAATATGGTGAAATTAAATAAACTGAGAATGACCTAATTTTGCAATTTTCTAATGAAAAATAAAAAAAAATGGGACATTTTTTAATCCACTACGTTCCAAAGATTTTAGCAATTAAAATGAACGAGATTAAATTTCGCGAAAAGGAATATTTGTGTAAAATTATTTCCCGTCTGCTGTAATCTGGATTACACAAATTATTGATCGAAGCTTTCGTTTAAGCCGCGTTTAATTGTTCTTGTACTGCATTGCCGGTAGTCACCCAATTTTCCAACGTCATTAATAATCGCCAGGTACCAGATGATTAAAAATAATTTTAAAATAATTGTGCGCTGCGATTCGAGTGCCTCGGTACTGTTTGCCGAACGGTACGTTTTTTCTCGTAAAATGTTCGTTTCGATTAATGACGAACAATCGGCCGAATCATTGGCCGCCGTGCGTAACTGACGATCGATGCTCGCCAAATTCGGCTTCATCGCGTTCGCGTATATCAACGAAACCGCAGCGGAAATGTAACTGCGCGCCCATTTCGTTTTCCCAAACCCCTAAAAGCTCGTTCATCGTCCCTGTATGATCCGCCAGTTCTCCATTAATGTTCCAAACGTGCGTCAAAATTTTCGCCGATTTATCAAGGAATTAAAATAGAAATGCGATTTACCGCTTTGAAATTGCTTCTTCGAGCGATTTGAGATCACTCGTTTCATTCGCCATTTTTATGGGTGTCAACGAGAAAGTTGCACGTTTTGAGTCGATCGAACGTTTCCGAAAGCGGAGAAGTTTTTTGGAGAACATGTTACTCGAATATATTGTCTAAGAAAATTATTGAGATCTCGGAAACGAGGCACGTAACGAGGGAAGTTTGAGAAACGTACGAATTGAATTCACGAAATTTAAAAGTAATAAACGGCGAATTTTTATTATTAATCGTACAAAAATACACGAAACACGTATAACACTCAAAAACAAACGAAATATTCAAAAGAGAAGAGTGCTGTAATTTCGAATAGATCAAATGAACTTCGATATAAATGAACATAGTGTGCATTTCATCAAATGTTCTTACTGGCTCGTTACATTTAGAGTTTTTAATCTAATTGAACTTTATTTATAGTTACTAAAATACGAAACAAAACTGAGAATAGTAATTGAGATTTTTTGAGCTACTCTATGAAAAGATGTATAATTAGTGAATTAGATAAAATCAATAATCCTAAATTATCCTTTATAACTTACTTTGGGGTCTTAACAATCTTACTTTCTATCAGAGTTAAGCGAAAGCTTTACTGTGCCCATAACATGCACTATGCACATGGAATAGTTAACCACTTACTTTATTACGTCGAGTCACACACCTGACGCAGATTATAATCCACGTGTTAGTTCTCGCGGTGAGATTTAACTTCTATTCTTATTTCAATTTCAATTTGCAAGCCTGAAAGTTATCGTCAATTTTGTTCATAGAATTAAAACAGCTGAAATATTTGATATCTAATGTATCGTGTATTGAGATATATGTATGTAGTCAATAATTGATTATAAAAACAAGTACTTAACTCTTGCTTCCCATTTGAAATCCTGCTTTTTCTTTCTCGTCTCTGTCCATTACTTTTCTCTATTATTCTTAATTTATTGCATTAGATCTTTTATCTTGAAAAGTTTAACTGGGATTGTCTGACCATGGTGGCCTTATTCTACTTTCAAACAATAAAATCTCTGCCCGATATCAATGAAAAAGTAACAAAATAAAAATTTGTAAGTGACAATACGTTAAATCATTTTTAATCAATCTTAATATTCTATTTTTATTACTAATTTATTTATCATAATTAATTTATTACAAGTGTTTGAAGTGACGATACGTTAAATCATTTTTAATCAATTTTAATATTCTATTTTTATTAGTAATTTGAATCAAAATTTTCATACCGATTCGCTCTTAAAATTAAAATTTTCAAAAACTTCTTCAAACAATTTGCAAAATTTCACATATACATGTAGTACATATGTAACACACAGCAAATAATAGCATTTCGCTGTTCGACGGTGCGTATTTTCCTTCAGTTGTCCGAAAATCATCCCTGAAATTCTCCGCAAAAATATCCGTCAAGTTCTTTTTTAACGGAGCCGCGCATTTTTCTTCCAGATGCGAGAGATCCAGCACGGGAATAGGACACGTGCTCGGCCGACGGGAACCCATCGTTAAAAGATCGTGGACAGGACGATGACTTAAGCGCTCGAGGAACCGCAAGCGGACGGAAAGGAAGGAAGGAAGGAAGGAAGCAACGATATTGCAAATGGCTGTGGGGCAGAATCGATATCGTGACGCAAAGAACCGTGAAAGTTGCCGAGGTCGAGGTGCTCTCCTTCACGTATCACCGAGCCAATCCAGCGTGTGTCGCTTCGAGATCGATGCGTGTAAAGTTGCCGCGCACTGAACGCCCCGAAGCCGTGTTGTTCGGTAACACGAACGTGCCGAAAGGAAAACGATGACAATTGCCCCAGTGATTCGCGCGCGCCAGTGTACCGTTTGAACTTTGACAGGCTCAGAGGCTGCAACCTCATCTTTTTTTCTTTTCTTTTCCGTTTCCGTTCCCTCGCGCATCGACAATGAGCTTCTTCAACTCGTTGCAACAGTACGTGAGCGACAGCGTCGCGAATCTGACGCTGAGCCCGAAAAGGTTCTCCTTCAGCCGCGAGGATTCAACGACCAACGCGACCGGAAGGAGCGGCTCCACCGGAAGCGTCACCGGCACCACCAACACCAACTCCACCGCGCAGCAATCCACTCCTCACGGTTATCCCAAGGTGAGCGAGACATTTATTAAATTGCTACTCACTGTATAAATGGACTGCATTTGTGCAAATGAAAACAAAAGAAATTGCACGTGATGATCAGATCAACAGTTGTTAGATCAACTATCAGAGTTGAAGATGTATTTCAAATCTTTGGTACCTGGAATACATTTTCCGACACTTTTAAAGTTGAAGCAAAGTTTCAAAAGGAAATCAAAATCATTCATTTGTGTTTTGAACATTCCTGCAAGATGTGAAGTTTGAAAATTTTTCTTCCGTGAATTAATTCTATTCAATAATATTATCTCGTTGTCTAAATGATTAACCATAATCAGTTCTTGATGGTACAACTCTGTACAACTATATTTGAAATGATGTAAGTAATATAAAAATAAGGAAATAATTAAACGACACAAATAACACCCGAAAACATTTTTTAATGATTATCCGAGTTCGCAGAAACCTTCGATTTCAAAGTATCCTTTATCGTCCGTGCATCCTTCAGGGGCAATCGGGTAGATCATACGTTCATCGGTCTCTTCGTGCGAGAGTCGCAAATACATTGTTGGCAATTGACTTTGTACGTAGACTTCGTTATCTGACGCGGCCTCGTTTGAAAAAAAAAAAAAAAAACGGGGACGTCGAAACTTTTTAATAAACGCTGTGGCTTTCGAATGACCAAGCCAGGTGGAAATGCGATAGAGCGTAATCTAACGAAGAAACAGTTTACGGGCAAACTTTTACTTCTTTGTATACATTATTCAAACAGGCTTGGTGGTCAAAGTGCCTATCAAATGCGTGCGCATACGCGAGAGGGAATAATCGTGGTACCTGGAACACGTGTCTCCGCTTTACGTGATATTTATGTCAAACTATCGAAGTACAACTTCGTTTCGTCTACGTTTTACGAAGGTTTGACATATTTCACACATTTCGTGGGGAATTTTTCATTTGTATTTCCTACGAAACCCTCACTGATACGTAGCGTACTCAATCTACTCGATCTTTACAACCATTCCCACGTTCCTCTATCCTGCTGATATCTACGCTGATATCCTAAAAATAGAATTTATTTAGTCGTGACGCGTCGTTCATCCCGTTTACCTTTTCATTATTTTCAAGTTAATTAATAAAGCGTAGTGAATCTTTTTAAATTAACCACGTTGTTTCGTGCCCGCTCGGAAACAGTGATATTAATAAAGTAAAATGAACGTACAGGGAACGTACGGGGAAAGTTAATTCTAGCTCATGACAGTGGCTGCTATCCGTAATCTTAATAACGGTTCGCCTTACTCGCGTGGCATACAATTTGAAACACTCGTTATATCGTGGTTTCACCTCCAATAATACAACCACCCATCTCACATATAAACTGTATTAACCTTCCCGCAGTGGCCAGCTATAATACTTGAAACGCCCAATTTCCACTCGATTATCCGTACCACACGCAAACCACATGTTTCCCAACCCCGCGAAACCACGTCTTCTCGTACGAAAGATCTCGTGAATAGATCGGAAAATTTCAGAAACAAATCTGATTCGTTCGCTTCAACTGGAAGCTTTGTCTTGAAGGGCGCACGTTAAAAGGACGAACGCGTTAAAAATCTAAATCTCAACAAAACGAGAAATCCACATTTTAACGAGATTAAAATGAGAAATTTCCAATTTATAAGTTTCGTGGCGTATTCTAATGTAACGTTAACTTTGAAAAGTATTTATTTGTCGCGCAATGTGTTACACTTAACCAATTGATATGTTTATACGAGAATTTGTTTGTACGAATGAGTCGAATTAATTTCAAAATTACACATTACATACGTAGAAGTATTTTTCACACGAATATTTAATATTTAATTTATTTACGATAAATGACCATTAATAAAATTACTTTTAGGCAAAAAGTTCTCAATCAAATTGGACCACGCCTGGAAATCGTTCGTGCTCGCGGATCAAATTGAAACCGCAAATTTCATTTTACTGCATCATTTCAAACAAACACAACAGTGTTTCGTGCCGTATCAATTTCGAATACATTTGAATATTCGCTTTTCGTCAGAGATAAAAAATAAAATAAAAAACACACTAATATTCCGTACTAATATCGAAACCAATATCTAAATTTTTATGAATACAATCTAAGCAGAAATTACGTGTCTTTGCGTTCTCTGTATTCTTACATCCTCAACCCTTCGCTCTATAATTATTTTCCCAGTTCGTCATTTGTCGCGTTAGGGTTGACTACAAAGTGCAAAGGGTTAAACTTATAAACGCATAAGGATTTCTCGCCTAATTATAGAAACGAATGGAATGAAACGCCGTTCAAGACGGATCTACAGGGAAAATTTAACGAAACTCTGGCAAAAGCCAGAGTCGACCGATAATTAGAAATTAAAAACTATTAAACTATCTGGTTTCTTCACGATTTTTCTCCTCGAAACCTTCGTCATTCACACACAAACACAACCATGCTGGATGACTGGAACAAACGTTCGCAAGCCTAACTTTCGCTATAACAATTGCGAGAAAGTTTCCTCGTCCCACGTTACTCCTCGATCTCTGTGTCACTGGTTTCAGGTGGTGCCGCCACCAGGAGCTGCGACGAGTTCCCATGGCCGGTCGTTGTCGGCACGCAGACGGACCCTCGAGTGCACTTCCGCTCCCGGCCTGACGGTGCACCCGGCCGCCGGAAGTGCATCGGGCAGCACGTCGCCCCGCAGAGTTGGCTCTTTCCGAAGAAGCACCGGTTCCGGCGATCGGCCCCCTTTGATGTTCTGCCGGAGGAGGCCCTCTTGGCCGGAAGTCGACATACAAGCCACTTCCGGGTAAGTAGACCACCCTTCCAATACGTTTGCGAGCTATTCGACGCCTGTTGGCATTGCTACCTTCGAGATCTCTCTTCTTAGTCGGATGGATAAACGTGGGTTTTTCGCGGAGGCGTTGATAAATCGTCGCGTGCGCCTCTGCATTGTAAATCGTAAAGTAGTTCTAGAAAGTTCATTTTATTTCGACTTTATTCCTTCTTCTTCGTGAATATTTTGGGACGTGAAAATTTTGACACGTAAACTTGAGGAAAGCATTACTCGTTTTCAGTAGTTGTTCGTTTTACTTTTATTTACTTTTATTATTAGTTGTTGATTGTAATTTGTTCAGTCGTCATATTATAATATAAATATAATATATTATATTATAACGTTATAATTACAGTGACAGACAGGAATGATAGATAAGATATAATTTCGTAAAATCAAATTACTAACAATAACTATATGAAAGAATAATACAAAAATACAAAAATTACCAATCCTCTCTTACATATAGACAGGTACCAATTTCTAACTTTCTTTCGTCCACCACTTCATGAGTGAACACAAAGGTCTTATTGGCGAATTTTATACGTAATTTATTTAATTGTTGGTTTATAAGTTTTCGTCGTATGGTATAATTCTTCGTTTCAAATATCCGCAGTCTGAAGTTTGTTACAACGGTACAGTTCGGTAGCAGAAAAGGGAATAACGAACTGATACGGGGAATAAGCAACTGTTCCGACTTTTTTGCTACAAAATTTTATTGATGTGCAAACATTTGAATCGATACAAAACAAATTACAGGCGCGATCGCTCAGTACCAGACAACGTCATTTCTACTCGAGGTCTATCCCACGCTCCCTCACGAATCACGTGACTCAAATCAACCAATCGCTAATTTTCGTTGCATCAGCGTTGCACCTGAAGAGGCCAGATTTTTTGGGTTACCTCCGCTAAAATCACTTTCAGTGATAAAAAAACTCTCGATAAAAGGCTCTCAAAAAAAAAAAAAAATGGAGAAATACAAATTGAATTCGTATCTTTTCCGAGCTGCCCGTATTCGATCAAAAATTCATGGATTCTCTGTATCTGTTACTTTGTACTTTCGACGAACGATCTTTTTACTGAGTGCGAAAGCATACATACTGGTCGTATCGTAATGTACATACGTGCGAGTCGAAGTTTCATTTCAGCTTAATTTTCACGTCACGTCACGGTGAGTTTCTGCCGGCGAAAGAGTTCGCAAATCCAGCGAACTGGAAAAGAAAATTTAAGACTTTGCGCGGAGCGTGTAAATGACGAATACTATTAACTGTCGTCGCAACTTTCGTCATCGTCGAAGGCGAAGGTGGAAGAAGCGAGGCGTCAAACTCGATTAATTGCAATGTGCAGCAATTAATCTGAGGAAAGAGGGCTCCGTGCTTCCGCTCCAAACTGTACATTGATAGTTTAATCTGTTTGTCTCTTAGTTCCTCTAAGCTTTCCAATTAACCGTACTAATCCTGTTTGGCTAAGGTCATTTTAATTAACTAAAATCGAGGATGTGCCGAGAGGTATCCTAAACGTATTGCAGGGCAAAATTCACCGAGCAATATTCGCATTCAGTGTATCGCTGAAGAAAAATAGATATTTAGTGAATGTCAAGTCTCTTGATGTCGAGCTCTAAGCAAATACGCACTGTACCGCGCTAGAATATTTATACGAAACGGTTAATTGATGTATTTTTATCTGGGATCTTTCGCGTTGTGAATATTTCATTTGCATATTTTTATTTAGATACACGCGCTCTATTATTGGATTCGTTCTCAACTTTCTCCCGTTTTCGTTCGAATGCATTGTTTTGTTTCATCTTGCCCACTTTTCGTTTCTCGCGAGCTCTCCTCGAGGCTATGAATTTTTGGTTTGGAAAAGCTGCTTTCATAAGCGACTTTCAATTTTTTCCGATCGCGGCGGCGGGTTTTGCAATTTCGGTTGACAAATATTTTCCGAGCAAATATTTCGGGGAGAGTAAATAGGAACAGGAGCACAAAGATTTATTTTTATTAGGAATTAGTAAAAATCGTAGCTTCGAAATACGCACGCGGTTGAAAACAATTTGTTTGTTCTTTCCTCAATCTCTGTTTGGTTCTTTCGGAAATAACCGCACAAGGAGGCATTTGTTTGCCGTATCAATTCGGAAATACTTCGTTTCGTTCGCTGTCGTTCTTTATTGCGTCACAAACTTTTCTCCGTTCTTTGCGCGTTTATAGTAATTCTGGTGTTAGAGTACTACCTACAGAAAAATCGGAACAATGGAAAAAACAAGTTTTAATTGCCGGCTTAAATGAGTAACGAAGAAAAATGAGGCGAACCGCTTTAAGTGGAATAGGACAGCTTATGGTCGGACATATACCTAACAAAGTATACACCTCTAATCTTTCAGAACTCTTCGCAAATTATTATTCCCACTGTTATTGATCAACACTGCACTCTCGTGTAAGTTTAAAAACGAAATATATACACAACAATTCGTACACTATTTATGTCAATAGAAAAACTTATTTTTCTTCTTTGAAGGTGTTTGAACAAACATCGTAATTAATACGGACGATCTCGAAGAATGAATTATCGTGATGCCGATTTTATTTTATCCGCCGTTTCTCAGTTGCTCGATAATTATCAGGAACGAATTAATTGATAGAACGTATAAGTAGAGGAGAACGAAATCCAATCGTCGATTTCAATGATGAGCGGACAATGTGAACGAGAGATTATAATGTGGAACGAGTGTTCCGAGAGGGAGCAGACGGGTCATCTTCGGGATCGTTCATCGACGAAATCGAGTTTCTGAAGAGCTATCGCGTTGTAATCGTGTGTAATCGAACGTTTAAAATCGAGTTTACCTACGACAGCAGTTTATGATTTGCACGGAGAAAGCGATCTATCTTGAATGAAGAAAAGGAGCGGAGGGGGAAGCAAATCAAATGCGTTTATGAATTTTCAATTATTAGACGAACGTCTAACTTAACAGTCCGATTGATTAAATATAGAGTCGATTGATCGAGGATTGAGAAGCTTGAAATGAATTCGAATAAATTTTGTTTCCTGCATTTTAACTTATTCCCTTGAGGTCATCGCACCTAATATGCCTTTAAAATTCGAAATTTTTGAAATTGAAATTTTCTATGACTGAGAAAAGAGAGGATCTGTAACTTGGAAGGACAAAGGATATATTGCTTCTGAGGATCGAGAGTAGCCGAAATTTTTAATTAAAAAAAAAAAAATTTCTGGTTTTTAGAGCGGTTTGTTGTTGAGAAATGTTATAAAATGTTTCTTTTTTTTTTATTTTTTAATGTCAAGCGAAAAGCTAAACTTCTGATATTTCAGAATCGTTTTAAACATTATCGGATAAACGACGTACGCACGCAGGTTAGGAAGTTCTTAAATTGCGTAAACGGAGTTACGCGGGGCTATTTAAACAATTTATACTGGATAAACTTGAAGCGATTAGGGCATAGTCGTAGGTAACTGGGTTAGTTTCGAGTACTCGAAGCTTGGGCGTTTACTCGATGTAAACTCTCCATCGTGGGATCATAATCTACGGATTCGGAGCTCCCCGATGTTCGATATTTAACTCTAAAATATTTGACATTTCGAAATCGCTTTCCACCGTATTTCCACAACGTCGCTATTACAGCTATCAAAACCGTAAGTTTCACGGTGGTCGTTTCCCCGAAATTCTGAAATTTTCGAAGATGCTTTAACGATTGAATATTGCGGTATGCAATGTTAAAAAGAATTAATAATCAATTTTCACGTATTCATCTATACATTGTACTTTTTATAACGCAATATCGACGCTGTAACAACAACAACAACAATAATAAATTAATAATTATATCATTACGTGTGAGTTATGCAAACATAAAATTATTATTATTGTGTTACTATACACGACTTTTGCAAACATTGACTTTGCAAACTCCAATTATTAGGAAAGATGATACGTCATCAAGAAATAGAAATTTGTTATATTTTTGCAACTTTTCGATTCCCCACAAATGCGTAAAAATCCACAATCTACCGGCAAGATTCGGAAATATTCGCCAGAAATTTTTAACTTCTTTTATTGAAATTATAATGACACGAGCATCGAGTCGAAAGACGCGGTTTATTTGAAATTCATGAATAAAGATTTGAAACGTCATTAAGAAACCATGCTTGTTATAACAGTTTGAACGAATCTATATTCTGGGAAAGAAGGATCTCCATTAACCCCTTAAAGAAACGTGAACGAGCGTGTTGTATGACTTATGGTTTCGCCTCACGCGACGATTAATCGCAAGTAAAACGCGAAACGAATCCAAGATTTTTATCACCCGCACAAAACTCGTTAGATTCGGGCTGAATTTATTTATTTTCTTTTTTTTTTTTGTGGTATTCTACGTTGCTCGATCCTTTATGGTTGGAGCCTACATTGTTTTCAAAAATTGTAGATAATTGGATCCTTTGTTCAGTTCAGGAACCGAAAGACTAATAACAGTGAAATTTTATATCATAATTACGCGAGTTTTCGTGTAATTGCGTATCTTTTATGAACATAATTAATTACGTAAAAATACAAATTGTGGATTGTCTACAAAAGCGGAAGCGGAAGTTTCCTCAACTTTGACACATTATTTAGACCAAGGATTTTCAATAATTTAAACAGACTTATTTATTTTCACTTTTGGTTTATTTCAAACACAGTTCGATGCTTACGATCGTAATTCTGTTCTACGATAACTCCGACTTTAAAGTTCAAATGAATTATTCTATCACGTGTAATATCTTGTTTCTTGTATTCTGCAGAGGGTTTACATCTTTTTATATTAAAATAAAATCGAATAATTTATTTCATCTTCGAAATTCATATTTTTGAAGATGTAATTTAAAAAATAGAACCTCTAGAATTGTTTTACTTATTAAATATTGTAGAAAGTGTTATATTTTGAATATTTTGCATAATTTCTCACTTAAAAATTTGCTGTAAATGTGCAAGAAATACCCCTTAAAAAGTGCGTACTTCAACTCTTTCGATGTTGAGTATATTTGTTTTGTAGTAAAAAAAAATTTGCATTTCCTATTAAAACAAAATGAAAATTATATTCGCAATTTTAACAAATTTTAAAACTTTAGGACGAAAAGAGAAATTATTATCAACTGTAATTATATAATACATAACTTTTTATGAATTAATACAATCTTACAAAGAATATTTATAGCAAGATACGATTTTTAAAACGCAATTAGAAAATTCTGTCGGTTTATTATAATTTACTTCAATTTCACGCACTTACCGTGCTTTTATCGGGTATACTCGCCGCAGCTTGAAAACAATTAAACGCGCAAAATTTAATACATACAAATTTTACAAATTTTACAAACGTACCAACATGCACGTTCCATCAGTAACAACGATAAACAAGGAAAACGAAGTAAGATTAAAGAGGAAGATGCGGTAGGTAACTTTCGGGTCGCCGAGAATTATAGAGACGGTAACTCGATTATCGGGATCGTCTTCAAAGAGACCGAAACAAAGAGTGACAGGCGAGCTACTTCGCGTTCCTCCGTAAAAAGGCAGGAAGGACGTTGAAAAAGCTCGAGGAAGATTCTTTCTCTGTGATCGAGATCGCAAAGTCGAAGTTGCCTCCTTTCGGGTGGTGGAGATGGAGAGAGGGGTTAGTACATGAAATATTTCCACGAAAGAACGTCAGTGTGCACTTTCGTTCTTGCGACGTTCGGGAGCTGCGTAATCAACGAAGAACGACGACCAATGCAAACATATAGAAATCCGTGGCGACTGTCTGTCTGTCTGCCGAGAGCACGCGAAGAGCACGCGAGTTTCGCGGCGGAATAAAACTTGAAATTGCGATATGAAATTTCGATAAAACGAAAGTTTTCCACTGTCGCTGCTTTTCCAACGGGGGTTGGAATTTACGTACGTAGAGTAGGTGGCGCGGAGGCAAGGAAATGGGTGATGGTTCTTTTATTATCACGACAAGCGGGAGAGTAGCAAAGTTAATAACGCGAGATAGATTGGGATATTTATTCTGTATTAATCGAGAGTATTTTTTTTTTCTTTTGATTAAAACGATTTTAATTCTTTACGTCTTCCGAAATTTAATTACGTGCGTATGGTTTTTTTTTTTTTATCACTGAAAGTGATTTTAACGCGGGTAACCCAGAAAATCGCCCAGCGGGCCTCTTCGGGTGCAACGCTGATGCAACGAAAATTAGCGATTGGTTTTGATTTGGGTCACGTGTTTCGTGAGGGGGCGTGCGGTAGACCCCGAGTAGGAGTCTTTCACGTGTAATGTATCCAGAATGTAAGTCGTTCGATTATCCGATCATTCTGAACAGAATTAATCCAGATAATTGAAGTTCTACCGTATTCGAAACCTGCGAAGCAGAACTTAAATATCGAATGTCACTCGCGAGACTAGACTTGAATTCATCCTCACGATCGTCATCATTTAGTTTCTTCGCTCGGTTTGTTTCGTGCTTTCGGTTTAATTAAGAAATAAACGAGACTGCACGAAGAATTCAGAGAGACAATTCGAAAGTTTCGGTCGAAGCGTATAATTGACCTTTCTTTGTGCTTCTTTTTTTTTAATTCTCTATCTGAGTGGTTCCAATCTTTCGATGGGAAAGCAATCGGTTCTTCTGGGGATTTATTATTTGCTTTTCGTTGTATAGACATGGTTCGTGAAAATGGGACGTGACTTCTTCGTATTTTTGGGTATTAACGATCTGCTTGATATTTCGGTCAAGTATCTGAAACTCTTCTACTGCGATCGAGGGGAAAATATAGGTTCAAATATTCTAATCTTACTTATACTTGAAATGTTTTACTCGACACTTGAACGAAGAAGGAATGCAATTGCTTTGTAATCTTTTATCAGAAAGAAACTCTATAGGGACAAACTTATAATTACGCAAGTCCCGCTTTATATACTGCACTAGGAAAGAAACGTTTATTTCAATTATTAAACATAAAACATTTCTTAAAATGAAAAAAAGTAATATTTAAATTAAAATTTAAATAAAATATAACAATGTATGAGCATTAGTAATTTCAATTTTGTTAGGTCGGTTAAAAAATATCCATTATTAATTAACTATCAAAAAAAATGTGGAACAAAACCTAATCTAAACCCCAAAGAGTTAAATGGGGTTGTTTCTCTTACGTTGTCTCCTTCGCTCCTTCGGCAGCTTTGTTTTCTCGTTAGTTAAGATTTCCCCCGTCGTTTCGTCGTTCGCGGCATTGTCATCGTTTCGCGGAGACGCGTTCGATTTATCAGCGGCCGCGTTGTTCGCGATTCCATCGGCGACAGCGAGCGATCGGCCCATCGATGGCTTCCGGCGGATTTCGAAAGAAACATCGAGAGCCTGCTCACGATTCCAATTTATTCCGTCGATACCGTCTGGCTTCATCGTCGGCTGTCAGCGAGTCGGCATCAAAGCAGCTTTCTGTGCCATCGAGCACTGTAAATATGTACCTGTTACGCGTGTTTTCCCTCCCCCTTTGTTCTCCGGTTCTCTCTCTCCATTCTTTTCAAATGAGAATTCTCTCGCCGACGAGCCGCGGAGAAGTCGCGAAAAAGTTTCGAACGCGGCTTTGATCACGGGAGCGGGTGAACAGGCGAGAGTTGCCGAGGGAAACTCGTTAATTTCTTTAGTTTACAACGTCGTTCTGCACAACTGTTGGCGAGTTTTCAAGAAGAAACAAGTCTGCCTGAAACGGATCCTCGTTGCATTGATTTGCTACTGGACCCGTGCCATTGTTGCATAGGTTTAGGTTAGGTTTATACAATCTTTCTTTTCTTACAAACGCACAATCGAGAGGCATATCTTTTTCAATTCTCTGGTCATATCGATAAAAATAGGCGAAGATAGACTAGAAATGAAAATTCTGTGGGCATGCTCGCGCAACGGCCTTGTTGAAAGCGTGTTTTTAACCCCTTGCGCTGGCAACTGATTCACGGACCATAACGAGTGACCAAAATAATTCGTCGTTTTCTTTTTAAACTCGGGGCTGGAATAATATCACTGGATAGAAATTACTAAGAAGTGATAAATTTATTATTTATTTTGCTGAGTTATATTTAAATATACTTAAAACTGAGAAAATTTTGCAATTTTGCAGCAAAAAACTCTCAACATGTGTGTCACGTCATTCCAGCGCAAGAGGTTAAAGAACCGATTTCACGTAAATAACCGGGAAAGTACTTGGAGAAATATTTCAGTTGAACGTGATCTTTGAGCACGTAGCGCGATACTTTACGCTTCTCGAAAAAAAAAAACCTTGCAATTTAGTCGAGGAGAAAATTAATTTAATTCGACGTCGGATAACATCGATTTACGCCGCTGTTGCAGTGTGAAATTCGAGAAGTCGTTCGAAATAATATTAACGAGCGATCGATTTCAGGAGTAACTTAATAGGTATAATAATTATAATCGAAGATTGTATTAAATTTCTTAAGTAACACCGAACTGGTTAGTGTTAAATATATTATGTAAACGTGAACACGAGGAAAATCGACACTTCCCGAAACGATTTTCTAGAAAAAATTAGTCAACTCTACTCTAATTTATGATACGAGATTTCCGTTTTTACGTTTTTCGTAAAATATTAAAGATTTTATTCTATTCAGTGAAAATTTCGTTTCACGAGATTCGACTCGATACGACTCGTATCGTACAGACTCCTCCAGAGTCCGCGTGAACAGTGGAATATCCGACGTTGGTTTACAGTTTGCTACGTGTTGGGAATTCTTGCGTGAAACGCAGCACACGCGGATGGTCATACACGGTTCGATTAGACCAGAACGAAAGTGGCAGCCAATTCGAGACGCTGAGTTCCAACCGATTCTCGATTCCACGGGGAAGGGCGAGTTTGGGATTCCAGACCATCCCGTGGGATATTTTCCACGACTTGAATGCCTGTCGTAAACGCGAAGGACATGCCTCTTGTCAATTTATTCGCTTTTATGGTCGCGCGTTGAACCACGCGATGAAGTGTCGAACATTTTTTGAAATATGTATGCATGTCTCGTAGGTACTTTTCGCGAAACTTGTTGACGATGCGAGATTGCAATTTTTATTACACATCTTATCGCTCGATTTGCTCTATTGCACGTGTATGTGAAGTTTTAACCTCCGTCACATCGTGCAGTTTAGGAATTACGTGTTCATACATTCACACTTTGAAAATTTCATTTCGTCTGCTTATTATATTGCTTTGTCATTGTGCTTCATCAACCATAAGATGAACCTAACCAAAATAATAAATTATTACTTATTAAAATTAAAACAGATAGCTACGATTAATTAATAATTTTTTCTCTTGTGAATAAAAATTACGAGAGTTGAAGAATGCAACAATAAAAATATCTAGTGTGTAAAATTTAAAACCGAACATAATATTCAATAATAACATAATAACAAAAACCTACAAATTGGATGAAGATTCCCAAGGCTGAAATTAAAAATTTTCCTCTCCTATTCTCGTTGAAAAAAGCATATATATACAAATTTCTCAACGAATTTGTAACGTCTTCTTAAATCACGAATGGACCACGTTGGAATTTCCAAGGAATCTTGGTTAACCGAGTCGATTTCCCAGCGAGCCTCAAACGCCATCAGTATTTCGCGCAGCGTTAAACCGCAGGAGTAATGCGTTTACTTTGTCTCTGTGAGGCACGACTCGTAGAACGTTGTACTTGGGTGTTCGTGTATTGAGAGATCGGACGCAAGGATTTCTCTCGTTACTTAACCGTAATGGAAGACGTCTCAGCAGCCACGGAAGCGCGTTCGGGTGATCGTAAAAGCTTCGCGATCCGCCACTTCTCTGGCAAATAGCATCAACGGCACCAGGTGTGGTCTAATAAAACCCACGATGACGACGATCAACATGGACATAATGATCGACGACGCACGCAGCCTGCTATTTATCACGTTATTTTTCATTCTTATCCGAGAAAATATTTCAAATGCGCGCAATTGTCCAGAAAGTCGATTTCTTTTAACTTTGACGTTTCAATATTTGTTACTTTTAACTAATTAATATTTTGAACCTTCGTCGTTTAGATAATTAGTATCTTCGACTTTGATATTGTAAATAATTAATATTTCAAAGTTGAGTATTTCGAAAATCCTTGTTTTTTCTTTTTAAATTTCCTCTGATTAAAAGTCAAATTTTTTTTTCTATAGATTATAATTTTACAGTGTAATGTGATATATTTTATTACGTGGTTTGGTTTGTGTTATAACTTCTCTGTATGTGTGTGGTGGTTCCGTGGTACAAATTTGCTGCTTTGGTTGTTGGAAGTTTCAGTGTTAAACGAGTTCACCCTGTTAAATGAACGACGAGGGTGGAAAGATACGTGTAGATAACATCAGACTTTAGAGGATGGAAAAATGAGTGTTCTTTGGTATAGAATTATTTATAGTTGAAAAAAGAAAGTTTCAAGAGAAAATAGGTTGTTGACACGAGGTGATAGTGATATCTTGGAATTCAAAATGTACCAAATCTAAATAAAAGTTAGAAATAATACTAAAAGTAATATGTTTTGATGAAATATTGAACGTGATTGTGGAAGTATCTTTCACGTTTAAAATTAAAAGATAATCTACTTTAAAATTACTAGACATTCATGATATATTCCTTTTTAATTTTAATTAATTAGGAACATTAATTAATCCCTTGCAACCAAAATTTCGTTTACTTTTAAAAGAAAAGAAATATTAATTAATTGTCATTATTTAAAACCAGCGAACAAATTGCAATAATTGTCATAATATTGTATTATATACAATAAGCAGATGAAATTAGAATTTCAAACTTGCTTATGGTATAGAGGATTTAAGGATATAGCGTCTTAGAAAAGTGTATCAACTATTACCTTAATTAGATCGTACAAATTGCGAATTCAATAGTTTATCAATTTGAAAAAATTCGATTGCATAATATTCCAATCGATTGTTTTCTGTCAGAAAATACGGCGCAGTTTCGACAAACTCGTTCGTAAGTTTCTACGAACATGTATCGACACACTAAACAGAAAACAACCCACTTGAGAGAAAATTGGTGAAGTTGGGACGTTCCAAGAGCGGACGGATACTTCAGTCGCGAGATCGCTGAAAGAATCATAGGAATTTCAATTTTATGAGACTCTAAATTATTTAATATTTATTATGAAACTCGAATACCACACGCACACCAGTATCTTGCAACAGAGAAGAAAGGAAGAGAAATTATTTTTCATTATCTACAGCTACGTGTAATCTTTTGATATAAATCTCCTTTTGTAAGCTAACTTTTATTACAATATCGTGCTGAAACTTGCTAATGAAAGATGGAGAGAAAATATGATTCACGTATGAATAATAATAATTGTTGTTATTAGAGAACGGCGGATTTTCGTGAATTTATGAAAAATTGGAAGATGCAAGAATTACAATATTATAGCGGGTAAAATAATTGTCTATTCAAGTTTTATTTCTTCTTTTTATCACTGAAAGTGATTTAAGCTTGAAAAATTCTAATGATAGCTAATCTTCAAATATCTAAACAAATTCATATTTTTAGCCATATAATTTAAAAAAAAAACTGCACGACTTGTACGATTCGTCTCACTGAAAGGCCCAGAAACAACTGTTCCGACTAGAAAATGAAGACGACTTTTTTGCCATAAAATTTTATCGACATGCAAACATTTGAATCGATACAAAACAAATTACAGCCGCGATCGCTCAGTACCAGACAATGCCACTCCTACTCGAGGTCTACGCCACGCCCCCTCACGAATCACGTGACCCAAATCAACCAATCGCTAATTTTCGTTGCATTAGCGTTGCAGATGAAGAGGCACGATTTTCTGGGTTATCCCGGCTGGCAATTATGTAGATTGCTCGTAATGTGAAAAAATATAGTGAGATATATATATCTACAAAGTACGGTGCTCTCTAATTATATCTCTTCAATCATGTTTTTCCATAAAAAACGCGAATATTGGTTATTATTTCCCATATTGTGAATCAGTGTAGCGACGATGGCAAGTATTTGCTTCGAAGTGTTACACAGTTTCGGATTTGTCGCTGAATTTTCTTCTCTCGAACGTTCTTTTCCCTTGGCACCCGCAACTGGATGCGGAAAGATGTTGCTCTGGTGGGATCGCCGCCAGGGGAGCAAGTTATCTAGCAACGGGTGATAAATCCTCGAGAAAAGTGCATCGAGTATTGCCATTTCAATGCGAGAGAACAGTTCGATGCTCCGAGCAATCTACTTAAATGGATATTAACAATAACCGTGCAACGAATAAATGAAATAAATAATTTGCAACGTGTGCATCTGTCGTATTTCTAATTACTTTTAAAAAATTACGCAAGAAGCAGAGAAAGAGAGAACGAAGAAACAAAAAAGAGGAAAGAAATAAAAGGAGAAGATTTTTTTAAACAAACGAAATATAATGGGCAAGGAGAAATAGAAAATAAAATATTTCACATATCAATTCTATTAAACTGTGAAAAATAATATGACGAAAAGATGAATGCAACGTCTGATGCAAAGAAAAAATAAATAAAGAGATAAGCAGAAACATACGAGAGACAGCAATAAAAGGAAAGAGTAATAAAAAGGAATAAAGAAGGACAAAGAGAATACGTCCGTGTTGAAATAAATTTTAAATGAAAGTGTCCTCCTAGATCTCGACCATTGCACGAGGTAACGTTTTGCCGCGAGATTGCAAGCAAACGACGGGACGAAAGCCAACGAAAATCGAGCAAATCGCTCGTGGATGTAACTTCTCGGCTTGAGAATGTGCTCGGTCATTCGTTGGAAATCTGAGAATCTCTGCGAGTTTTACACGTGAAAACGCGTCGACTGCTCGTACTTCGTCGCTGAGGAGTGATCGTTACGTCAATCGCGAGATTTCGAGTCTGAATGTGAAACTTGTGAAATTTAGAGACAACGATGACATTACACAAGAATGCTGCTACAACATTTTACAATAGAAAAATCATTTTTAACCGTTGCTGCGTTCTATCAGTCACTTTCGACTCGCTTGTGTTCACCGAGTTTGAATGAAATCTGAAAAAGTTCTTACTAATACGTACAATTTCCCAATGAAATCTTGAGAAATTGTTAAACGTTATGGATTCTTTTTGTCCCCCCAAAAGTGAGAGCGAGAGAGGGGAAGTAAAGAGAAAAGACAAATGAAAGAAGAGAAAGACAATGAAAAGGAATAGGATAGGCAGAAGGAAGAAAAGATGAGACAGGAAATGAAAATGGAGTAAAAAAAGGAATAGGAAGGAATTATAGGTCAATTATGTCTGTTTTTAATTAAGTGCTGGAGATATTGATTAATTCTGTTGTTTACTGCTGATCTGTCAGATACAATCGTTTTACAAATATTCCCTAATAAAAACCTACCCACTTAGTTAACTTAGAGAAATTTGCTTCCTTTTTCTTCTTCTTCTTCTTCTTCTTTTCATTTCAAAAATTATATCGACCACTGTAAAAATATTAGAATGTCAAAATGTCATTGGAATAGAATAAGAATTATTATAAAAATTATTATTATTAGAAGACTGATACACATAATGTAACGTAATTTCTTTGTAAGAAATTAATCAATCATAGTTTGACAATTAATATTATTAATTTTATTAATAATTAACAATCGTGAAAATAGAACTCTAGAATTCTGTAACGAAAGTCCTTATATTTAATATTTCAGTAATATGTTACTAATGTATTCTGTAATATATAGACAGCACTATAAATATGTATATATAGTAACACGCATTTGGAAACTAATTTGGAATACATCAGCCTTCCTTGAAAGGAAGAAACAACTCGAGTCACTGAGTGAACGGAACAAATGTTTCGTTGAACAAATTGGAAATGTAACCGACGTCATTAAATTTCCAGCGGTGAGGTTTTCGACCGGTGTTCGTTGTTACACGGTTGAGAGATAGTCTCTGATACTTTACTTGGAAAGGACGAATTGGGTGAGCTGGTTAATTCTGTAGCGAAGCTTGCCAAGAAATTCTCGTTTCTCAATGGTTCGTCGAGCATTGTCTCCCAAGCCAATGCTTGTCTTCCAATTTCATTTGCTTGAAATCGCTTACCGGAAATGTTCTTTTTAAAGATTTTAGTTACATCCAGACGCATGTGCATGGCACAATCGTAATTTTTGTTGTGCGAAATAATTGTACTTGTTCCTTTGTAAAATGCTCTTAATTCTCCTTTCAGAAGTATATAATGAAGGAAATTGTTTTCATCGTTAGAAAATATTCAGTCCAGTCTAAAGAATAAATAAAAATCTGGAAATGTGTATCTGAGAGGTAAAATCATTTTCAATGTAAGGAGAAGTCAGAGGTGCAAGCATGAAGATATTTTATACTTTGAAATATAGTATCTTTTACTGGATGCGTCAGCAATTAAAATAATTCCCTTGAATACCTTCGAGAGATATTTAAAAATATCCGAGAACAGCAATACTCGATAGTAAAGGACGTTGAGTCGGCGAAAAGTGTTTCAGAAATCTTTCGAGGAACCTAAAGTAAAAATCCGAACGAGGGAAATTTCGTCGATTTAACATAATCAAATTCCAAAGTTAAAAAAGTGAAAATTAATTATTCGAAAGTTGCCACTCTAATTAATGATAAATGGAGTATACAATTTTACACTTCGAGCGAAGTCTGATGTACAACACTAATTTCTGTTTCAAAGTTTAATTTATCAGACACGAGGCAAGTCGCAGTTCGTTGTGCCGGGGAAGTTGTAAAAGGACACGCGTGAATAAAATCAATTAATTCCAGTATATTTAACGTGAATTGTAGATTCACCTAATTAACGAATTTTCGGTAACAGCAAACTCAAACACTAACAAAATTCGTTTTTATATAAGTTTTGTCTTGATTGAAGTTCTACTCTGATTATTGCTTAATAATAAATATATAATCTGAATTGAAATTAATGCTTTTACACATGCGATGATATATTGAGCACGTACAATGAAATAAATATTTTTATAAATGCAAATGTAACAATATATGTGCAAAAAGCAAATGATAAAATGATAAATTGGAATCCGAGTTAAAAATTACGTCAATTAAAAATAAAAGTACAACTTGTATTATTTATTAAGTGTTATAACGACGACTAATGTTATGTAACATATATGTAACATGTATTTCTTCTCATTTTTATACTTTTGAATTTCTCACGATCACCTACCCCGTTAGAATCGCGAAATGTCGATTCAAAATTTAAAAATATATTAATTAATCGAGTTTTGTTGGAGTTTCACCATCGTGCTTTATTATCACTAAGTGATTTTCGCGGGGGTAATCCAGAAAATCAGTGCAACGCTAATGCAACGAAAATTAGCGATTGGTTGATTTGGGTCACGCGATTCGCGAGGGGGCGTGACCTCGAGTAGGAGTGACATTGTTTGGTACTGAGCGATCGCACCTGTAATTTGTTTTCTATCGATTTAAATGTTTGCATGTCAATAAAATTTTATGGCAAAAAAGTCGTCTCCATTTTCTAGTCAGAGCAATTGCTTCTAGGCTTTTCAGTGAGACGAATCGTATTGGAGTACAAGTCGTGCGGTTTTTTAAAGACGTTCTGAATTAAGCGCCAGACAGAAAAACATCTTTTAAAAGCGTCCAAGAAGACAGATCGCTGAGCCAATTCAATTGTCGGTTGCGTTGCTTGAGCAAAAAATGCCGGGACGTTTGAATAGAGATCGAATTTGCCAGCTTAACGACGTTCCCCCTTCGTCTTCGCGTCTTTTCCGGTCGGAGGAATTGCTGACGACAATATACGACTCCCTGGAACTGTCCACATGACTCGCACTTCTGCGTCGGAGGAAAATTCCCTTACCGTCGACTACCATTAGACGAAAGTAGACTTTACCGACGCACCTTTGTATTTACGTCGCTTCTCCCCGTCACCTCCCTATCCATCCAACTGTTTTTGCATTCGAACCGAATTATTCGATCGCTCGTATACCAGCTTCGAAGTTCTTTGTTTTTAAGCTACTTTTGATTCATTGTTCGAACAGCTGTGAAATTCATGGTTCTGCTGATCTCCAAGATTAACGTATAGTTTGTTTCGAAAGAATGTACGTTCGAGTCTTCGTTTTACATGCTGCAAAAAATTGATTTTTTTTAAAAATTGATGTTTTATTCATTGTATTACGAATTCATTTTTTTACTACTGAAACAATACTCGCGACAGATACATATTCGTCGCTACGTTTTATTTCTATTTGTACAAAGTTTATCCTTTTATCACGTTACTAGATCATGTAAAAATATCACGTAAAAAGGAAAGTGAGGGTATACGTGTGAAATATTCAATACATAAATCATTTGATTTAATCAATTGAGATTCATAATTTGAACGTTATAATTATAGTTCTTTTAAACAATTGCATAAATGCTGACGATTTTAGAATTAATTACGACCTTGAATGTCTATTGAACGACCTCGATGACTAGTGTGTCCTTAAATAATCCGAGAGACGTTGATAACATCATCACGGTATCTCCCTAAATTACCTCGAATGTAATCAAGTGATCTCTATATAACCTACAAGTGACTAGACTCGCTGTAACTCGACCTCAATGATCCTGCACGATCTTCAAATAACCTCGAGTAGCAATTACGCGATCTCGATGACTCCTCTCAGGATCCTCAAGCGACCTCGAGTACCAATGACACGACTTAATTGACCACTTGTAATTTCCAATCTCAGGTGGCCATCACTCTCGATGACAGAACGTTAATGATTTTGCGTGATCTACAGGTGATTCTTGAGTTACAGTGGCTTGATCACAACACGGCAGTTCCGAGTGGCCTTCAATCCCAGTGACATGATCTCGACAATTTTACGTGATCTGCAGATGATCTTGAGTCGCAGTGATTCAATCGTGATTCAATCGTGATTCAATCTCTAGCGATAACAACTTCAAACGTCAATGACATGATCTCTGACGACTTCAAATCTCTCAACGACATAACTTTCATGGTCCTTTATGACTTTCGAATTTATGGCTTTCAATCGCGATGACAGAATCTTCACAGTTTTGCGTGATTTACAAATGATGTTGAGGTGCAGTGATTCAATTATAACAGCCTCTGGTAATTTTTAAATAATTTTGTATGCCACTCACACACTCTCGAGGGACTTTAAATCTTAATGATATAATTTTAATGGTCCCTTATGATTTTCGAATAACTTTCAATCTTGATGATTTAGAACTCTGATGATTTTTAAATAATTTTGAGTGCCATTGACACGACCTCGAGGGACTTAAAATTCAATTCAACGTGCCCCACGCGAACTCTGAATACGAGAAAAGATGTTGATAGGAGTTTCTTTCTTCTTTCCTCCAAGGCAGCGACATTAAATATTTCCTCTTTATTTCTTCCTCCGTTTATTCATTAATTACGATGAGAATACGCTGTTATAAAACCGGGTTATCTATTTCATTGCACATTATGTGCCCTACTTATCGAATAAGAACGAAAGGCCACAGACAAAATTCCACAGGTGCTTCGTGCATCGATTGTTGGATACGAAGACATCTCGATAACGAGATTCAAGGAAAAGTGAAACAATGCTGTTGTACGAGCCGTGAAACGAGATTCGACTATTGGATCATCGAATGCTAATAATACAGGAAAAATAGAGATACACGATATACTTTTTAGATATTTATTTGAAAACAGATATTAATTAAATTTTAATAATCGATTTCATGTTTATTTATTTTTAACAACCGAAATTTTAATATTTGCGTTACATCCCAGCTTCAGCTGGTTATTCGCGATGAGCGTGCTCCTCTCTCCGTTTTTTTTTTTTTTTTTTTGAAATGTTAATTAAATTTAGAAAGGTAGCACGGTAATTTCGGAGGAGCTTTTAACGAGGTTCTTAATGAAGTCACGTACTGAATTTTATACTCTTGGCGGAGCTGATTACGAAAAATCTGACGGGTTTAATGGCGAGTGAGAAAGATGTCGAGTTAAGTGTTTTCGCAAGTGCTCTGCAAGATGAAGTTTCAAATATTCATTAGAATCTTTAGAGGGATTTATCAATTACTGATATCGGGATGAAAGAAATGTGTTCTTTGTCGTTGTCAAAGCAACCAATGTTCGTAAATAACTCACCTAAACGATATAAAACAGAAAAGAGATAACGCAAATAAAATAATTTGTCCATGGTATTTATTTGTTATAAAAATATTGTACGTGTATATTAATTAGTGTAATTCATTTTCGTATAGTGGAGATTCCTCGGATCCTCGTAAAATCCTCAGACGTATCCCCAAGGAATGTAATATCGCATCCAGTGAATTCTCTCAAACAATAGATGGTATAAATATGGAGTTCATGATTAACGAGTTCGTCGAAGCGCTTTGTTAATCGTTCTCTAAATATGCCTCGACGGTCGCCCCCCGTTGTGTGTCAACATTAACTAATAGCTCGACAGATCCCAACGGAAGTCACCCGATAATATTTCACTGGTACTCCACTTACATTACGTGTTCGACACCGGGGTAAGCGCGCCGAAGGTCGAGCATCGACCAAAAGGAAACCAGTCCTTTGATACTCGACGTGAAATAATTATCGATATCGTAAGAAGTTTGATTCGCAGGCAGCCAATAATCGTTGCATGCCATTCCAGCGTTCTGACGACGAATTTATTGCTTCGTTAAGGAGTTGATTTATTAAGGCCATCAAGTCGGATTAACGCAATAAAATCAATAAAGCGCGCTTCGCCGACTTACGTTACTTTTATTTCACGTACGTACATTCGTTACGCTTTTTCTTTTTTATCAGTTCACGAGTTAATTAATTATCAGTTCATTGACAAGCTAGGAAAGCTGGTTTATGGATTTTATACTTTGATTGAATTTAATTTTGATTAGATAGTGAAGTATACGTGCATAAAGGAAAATAAATTGAAATTATTTAATTAAAAATAAAATATTTCAGTTCGTTCGAGACTCCAACGTATATCATTTATATTGAAATTTTTGACAATTTTTCGAGTCAAAATTGAAACTACTTTTCATGTAGGTAAAGAATTTATATATTTGCATTCAATATTCTCTACAAAAGAAAATTAGAAATTAAAGAATACAAAACAATTCACGTCACTTGGAAAATATGCGAAATTCCATTTACATCAAATTATAGTGTAACGAGCAATTTAAATGACTAAAGTTACTGAAAAAGGTTTTCGTTTGTACATTAAAACCGTCTCAAAATCGAGTACTTCAACTCTGATAGCTGTTGAGTTTGTTGAAATTTCTGATAAATGACAATGATGCACAAATTTTTCCCAACAAGTGGCGACAGGCGTAATCAACTTCCCGGAGGGAGTCTATTTTGTCAGTCTGTCCGGTGGGTTTTTCCAAGCATCCCCATCTCACTGTCGTTCCATCTTCGCAGTCGGAGGTTGGCAAGTAGCCAAGGCAATATCGGTTCCCTGCTAATTTGCAATTAAGGCCACGACGTGTTGCGAATTCTGCGCGATGTACCAGCACGATTTGGCTCCCTAGGTTCGACCCTTTTACCTCTCCCCCCCTTCCCCGCAGCTAATACGTGTCGTAACATTGTAACATCGCCTGCGCGGAAAAATTCAGCCAGGAACGACCTTTTCTCTTCTCACTTCCGCTTCCACTTCACTTTCTTTCTTTTTTTTTTTAATTTATAGCAAGCTAATTTGCTCCATTTTTCATCCTTTTGTTCCTCTCCCTTTTTTTCTGTGTGTGTGTGTTTTTTTTAATAAATTGGAACTAATTTGCGAGATTCGAAGTAATTAATTCGTTGCTCTTGGATCTTGGTGTATGAAGTGATCCATTGTTCCTCTTGATCCTAGTTATTGTCATTAGCAAGCAGGTCAGTTCGATTGTAGATCGTAAAATGATGTTCAAATTGGAGAAAATGAATTTTGAAATCGCAGGAATTGTAAATTAGTAAACAAATTGAGTACTGTATAAAAATTGAAATAGTGGAATTCAATTCAACATGTGTCAATTTGAATCAGTATTTAAAAATCAGTAATTGTACTGCTTTAATCGCTTATCATAGTTATCGATACAACGAGGTTACTAACTGGACCAACGATTTTCATGCATATTTATGCGAAATTAAAAAGTACAAAAATACATAGAGAGCGGAATTTAAAGGTACAAGAGAGCACGTATAAAGTGTACATTGTACAAAGTATAAAGTACAGAAAATTCAGAATTAAATGAACAGAAAATTCAAAATAATATTGCAACAGACGAAACGAATCTCGACAGATGCCACATTAAAAATCATTTTTATAAGAACATTATTTTATTGTTTATTATCACGATTATTATCTGCCGATATTTTCAACGACACCGGGATATTTCCCATTTAAAGTACGTTTTCGACCGAACGAAAATTTTCAAAAATTCAATGGCAATTCTCCATGAAATTTAGGCGAGAATTACAGCACAATGGTAGACAGAGAACGAGAGTTAAAGCGCGATCGTTTCGTTCGCTTCAGCCGATGTCGATTTTCACCGAGAGCTCGTTACGGTCTTCTCAAACAATTTCAACAGGCCCGCGGGAGGTCGGAGTCAATGGTTGATAAAAATTTATGAGCAAACACGGGATTACTCCGTCTCCGTTGCCTCTCGCTACGAGGACGGTAAGTGCCATCCAGCAATTACGCGAACAGCCGTACAATCGTGAATCGGCACTAGGGAAGAGAATGAAGACGAATGTTGGTCGAACGCGGCCATCGCGAAGCTGCGTCATTTGCATTCTAATGTGCGAAATCGGAACACTCGGGCGTGACTGTCGAATTTTCGAACGTCGAAAGAGAAAATTTTCCTCGATCCTTTGAATGAAAATGACAGACGACGTTTTTCGAAAAAGACTGATTTACACGTGGAAATTGTTTCACGTGGAAGAGGCGAATTCCTCCGGAATGGAAAATTCGTTCTTCGATCAGTTTTTACGAGGAAGACGTTTTATGGAGAGTCAAGGATGAAAATTTGCGAGGGTTAGGAAACTGCCAAGTAAGTTCCGCTGAAGGGGATTTTTATTTTATAAGAATATCTTTTAGTCTATTTCATTTTTTTTTTTTTTTTTCGTAAATTCTTATGAAGAAAGTGATTGTTTTGTACTATCTCGCTGTTTTTATTTTTGGAAATAATGCGATTTTTATTTAATCGTGTATTTTATAACACAATTACTGATATATTACATTTCATACGTTTTCGTTATATAAAGAGTTATTTCACGTTTTCAATTTTGAAACAATTTTGAAACATTAATGAAGGTGCGTGCAACTGAAGAAGTGAAACACGAATACTGTTATACGTTACAATTAATTATTTTTACGTAATAAATTTTTGCACCATTCAATTTCCCATAAATTCATGAAAATACGCAATATATTAATCATGGTATTGACAGAAATATTACGTCAATATAACATAATATTATAAATGATCTTCTATTCTATTCTTTTCGTGAATTTATGATCAATGGTTGTTTGATAAAACCATCATTAATATTTTTGTACTTTTACATAATACACATAAACAGAATCTGAATCAGAAATTTGTTTTATCTATTATAGTTCAATTTTGATATTTCACATTCACTGTGTGCATCTCGGCACCTTCCAATTTCCCATAGATCCACGAAAATCCGCATCCACTAATCATGGAAACACGCAAACATAACGTACAGCGTCACGACCGGTGATGGCCCAACACACGTCAAATCCTTTTGTACTTCTAATCACCCTAATTATTGCAGTTGATGGGAACGTTACATCAGTGTACCGCGTGAATTCCCTTTTTCGACGGGCGAGCTGTGCGAGTTCACGTTGGCGTTCATGGTTGTAACATTTGCGTCAGCATTCGCATGAATAAACGGTAAACTCGTAATGAATTCGAGATATCGAGTTCACTGAATTTCAGATATTATTACGCTAGTCGCCGTTATTACGTGATTACGCATACGTTGGTCGGTTTAAATCATTATATAGGGTGTTTCGCGATTCGCGGCCGACCGATTGCGAAGACGGTGACTCTACGTGTGACAGAAAGAATAAAATTTTCTCGTTAAAGCCTTCGTTTTCGAGAGAATCGAATTTGAAAATTTATTCGAGTACACTTGAGTTTAAATAATTTGGACAGAGACGAATTGGAGGATATTCTACAAAAATAAGTAAAAAGTATAGAATAAAATTTTTTCACTCGTTTTCATGAAAATAGACTATGAATACGTTTCGTTGAAGATTATCCTAAACGCATCTACGTACTTGATAAAGTTCCAAACTCGATTTTCTCGGAAACGGGGAGCGTCTTACAGAAAAGTTTTTTTCTAGTTCTTTTATTTAAAACAGAGTTTTTTAATTTATTTTCGAAGGTAGACTAACCTTCTATCACGTCTAGAATTAGTTAAATTCGATAGATTTTCAAACTCAAAGTTTTCTCGAAAACAAAGGCTTCGACGAACAAATTTTATTCTTTCACATATAGAATCACCTCCGAGTCGTGGGACACCCTGTATACATGCATATCCGATGGCGGGATTTACAGACGACGGAAATTCTAATCCCAAATTCAATCTTGAAGCGCGCGCCCTGAAATCGTGCGATAAATTTTCGACACGGGACGTTGTTCCTTCGAATGCGAGGGGAGCAACGTCCGTGTAATACTCGGGTAAACTGCAAGGAAGATCGCCAAGAGTGTCGTTGCTTTATTGGACACGTGACAAACGATACTCTTATAATGGCGTATTCGATAAAATCGCTACTGAGTTATCGTTTTATCGTTAATTTCACTCGTTATTTATTCAAGCACAGACGAATTCTCCGCAGTTTAAAATAACGGACCGATAATGACAAAACGCGAACTATATCGTGTAATAAATTAAGTCAGACAGGAAGTGCCGAGCTTTTATTACCATATTAGATCGATACAACACTCGTTTCAGTTGATTTCCTTGTGAAAAAGAGTCGAAAGTATTTAAAAAAATAATTGGGCACGTGTACCGAATTATTCAAGGTAAAAGCGTTTACTAATTGCTTCCGTCAAATGGACAGATTTAATCGCACACTGAGAAGTGAAATGTTTAAAATCTCATTCTTATTCTCTTTGATATTCATACGATTTATACGACGAGAGAGAAAATGGATGCTCGTATGTTGATCGTATGTAGCGTAATCCTGTATAAGCATTGTGTTCATTTCGGAATTGGAAAAACAAAATAACGCTTCATATAATTATGCAAAAAAAACTGCGCGACTTGTACCCCAGTACGATTCGTCTCACTGAAAGGCTCAGAAGCAACTGTTCCGACTAGGAAATGAAGACGATTTTTTTGCCATAAAATTTTATCGATACGCAAACATTTGAATCGATACGAAACAAATTACAGGCGCGATCGCTCAGTGTCAGACCACTCCTACTCGAGGTCTACCCTACGCCCCCTCACGAATCACGTGACCCAAATCAACCAATGGCTAATTTTCGTTGCATTAGCGTTGCATCTGAAGAGGCCCGATTTTCCGGGTTACCCCCGCTAAAATCACTTTCAGTGATAATATCTGTGAATATTTGTACTATAAACCTGTCGATACATTAGTTGTTATATCATTAAATGCAATTGAAAAATTTTATTATTTACAGTAAGTATTAAATAAAGAAGTATCAGAAATAAAAAAGTATCTTGAAACTTTAATTTTTGTGCGAATGTACTCTCAAATATTTGATACATCAAATTCTTTATTCGTTCGATACAAGCTCCACGAAATTTTGATTAAGAAACACTACGAAATCGTTGTTCGAGAATTTTTGATGTTCTGAAAATTCTAATTCTTTTCAGTTCTTTGCCTTCTTAAATTTTACGACACTGCGCTTCTCAAAAGTGGATAGAGAATTCAGGTTAACCTAGAAACAAGTAGGTTCGAATTTATCGCGGCTTTTGGTGGGGGAGGGGGAATATGCGGAGGTTGAATTAATTCAGCGGTGAACCGCGGCGGAAGAAAGCATTTTAGAAGAAAGTTGCAAGTTTCCTGCGGAATCCGAGATTACCGTGGTGAATATGCGAGTTCTTTGTTGCATGAAAATATCGAACAGAAACGGAAGAGGATTACGGTTGTATTAACAAAGAAAGAAACGGAACAGCGCGAGAGTGAACGTCGCTGTCCGCGAAAAAATGAATGTTGCTAACTAATCCTCGCGAAGAGAAAAATGTTGGAAAACTTTTCCCTGCGTGGAAAAATAATTTCTGCGATATTTCGCGTATTACTAGATTCAGGGTGATGAATAATGTTTTTTAATTTGCGATTGAACGACAATCTCGAGAGTCTATTTTTTTAGATAGAATCCATACTTTGACACGATTCTGGTTAATTAATGAAATAATAAATTGGATCTCTATCTCGTTAATTATTCCATCTTGATTCTGTATGTATATTTGCATAGAAATCATCTTTGCAAATTTTTCGAGATTGCGGATAATTTATTTGATACTTAACGTCATCTGTATTCGAGGTATAACGAGGAATGAAATATTCATTTAAATTGGCAGATTAATACAGTGCTAATTGCGATTTAGGTACTGATAATCCTGAATAATGTCATGCCTTAAATAGCAAACTGATCGATCGGACCAACGATTAAACAATAAACTACACCTAATAAATATATATATTTCGATTCCTCTTCGAGTAAATAAAAGTAATTTTAAAATTGCCAGAACTTCAAAAGAAAAAAAAAAAAGAAAAATAAAAAGAAAAAAAGAGAGGAAAGAAACAATGAATGACCTCGTTCCTTGAAAAAGGTAATTTACTGAATAAAATATTGGACTTTCCATTGAATATTATAAATATTAACATTTTGTCGGAAAAGAAATTTCTAGAATTTTAAAAAGAAGGAGCCCATGAAGAAAATTGATTCACCGAATATAATTAAAGCACAAAAATAATCAATATTTAGTGACCGTCAATTTGTATTTTAAAAGAGGAATTGAATGAAGGAAGGGAGGGGAGAAAAAAAGTGAACTGTAACTAATTGGTTGCTTTCATTAGCGAGAATACGTTCAATAAAATCAATACTGGTAATCTATCTCGAGGTTAGTCCCACCTACGCAAACTACTCTCCATTATCACTCCATTGCATTAACCGCGTTAATACAATGCATGTGTACCCGTATTCATGCTCATACGCACGCAACCAGCCACTGTTTGTCGCTCGTCGAACAAAAGCTCGTCGGACACGCTCACGACGCTTCGAGAACAATTTTCGCCACTGCGAGGGCACCGTAAGAGTTAGAAACGGTCGTTCGAATCTCGAGCGGAGGATATAAAGGAGCTCTCGCGGCCAGGTTCTCCAAACTAAAAGCGTTTCCACTAACTGAAGATGTTTCACGGAGGTCGAAGGGACGGTTGAAAAGCTCTCGCCGCGGTTGTTGACATCGCGGCGGGTGATTAGCGAGGAAAAGCACGTGCCCACCAGCCAAGCTGTCCACCAACTCGCTGGAAGAGCTCTCGAGACCACCGGCAACCGACGCAACGTGTTATCGTCTCTCGAGTAATCGCTAATTCGATTCGAACTGACTCGAGAAATCGCAACGGTAGGATAACGCAGCTGGCGAGAGAGTAACCTGCTTGACAAGTTGAGCAAAATAGAAATGAATCGTCACGTTAGCGAGTAGTAATTTTATTTAGAATAATTTTCGTGGGAAAATACAATTTAATTTTAATATAATTAAACTGTATTGATTGATTGATTGATTCCAGGGTACGAAATTATAAAACGATTCATAATTGTATGGCTCATTGCAATATTGTAAAATAATTTTTTAAACATTTGAAACGTGAATTTTTGTTTGAATCATAAGTGAAGATTGCTCGCAAATGATCGTACATAGTATTACTAATACTTCAAAAGTGAGAACTTTAAATTTAATTTAAGTATTTCCAATTATTTCTTTACAATTTTTCAAAGCAGAAACGTTTTAATTAAGTTAATAATAATAATTGAACCTAACCTACCATCGATTAAATTCTGCTCAAAATTGAAGATCAAGTATCTGTTGCAAATGAGAAGTCTATAAAACTTAACGATCCGAGTCAATCTCAATTATCGACGTCAATAATTGCCAAATCAGTCGTCATTCTTATCCAAACGGACCGCAAGTCGCCAATTACAAACAACCTCCGAATCCACGCGAGGACAGTATCGCTTTCGATTAGTATACCTTGCACAAACAAATAAATACAGACTGCTAGTTTCACAACGTTTGTGTACGTTGTAGCAGTCAGCAAACGATCAAATCGTGTCATTACGATTAATTATTTTGTTATACATTGTCATCCAAAATCACTTTCCAGAAAAATTTTGTGAATATAACGTGACGAATATATATATACATGTAGCATGTGGTATATGGAACGTGGCAAAAGAAGAGAATTACAAGTCGAGCGCTGGTATCGAGATTTTTCGAGTCGCAATTTTGTCCCATTCTTCTTGGTCTTTTCTCTCCGAAATAAATCCGGTTCGCTCGTATCCGAATGCTCGTGCAGCTTGAAGGCTTCATTTCGCATTTTCGTGATTAAATCGCGCTGATGAAAAGATCGCATTTTGCATTTTCTAATCTAGCCCGATATTGTCTCGCCGAGAGACCCGAATTACGCGTAGTCCGCCTAGCGCAGCTTAATTTCTTCGCGGTTTTTCATCGCAGTCGCGAAAGAAGAGAAAGTCGTGATCTTTGTTTTCCTTGGATTTCAGATTCGCTGATAGCAGGGAGAAAAGATAACTAAATTTATCACGTGACTTAATGGAACTGTCGAGTTAATTGCGATAATGCATAAATTCTTCGTGATAAATAACTCTTCGTGAAAATCTCAGACTCGTAATGGTATATTACTAAAAATTTAAAAAATAACTTTCAATCAAACCTGTGGATGGAGATTCTTCTTTTTTTCCTTTTCTTTCCTCTTGCAGTACGCATTTTCCCAGATATTTTTCATTTAATAATATCAACGGAAGTTTTTAATTTAATGTAATGTAGCGAAAGAGATCAAATCGCAGCTTTAAATACGAAATTTCAAGGAAATAAAAATTTTTCTGCTTTTATTTAAAAATCCATCGCAGTGTTTTGTTTTTTTAACTTTGTAATATTGTTAAGACACTAGATGAGCACTCTGGCATTCTCGTTTCAACTTTGT
Organism: Melipona bicolor; assembly: GCA_030673865.1. Classification (NCBI taxonomy): domain Eukaryota; kingdom Metazoa; phylum Arthropoda; class Insecta; order Hymenoptera; family Apidae; genus Melipona; species Melipona bicolor. The sequence continues at coordinate 3,896,907 of JAHYIQ010000016.1, read as the reverse complement.
AATATTGTTTAAAATGTTGTACGAAACTTTTGAAATGCATATTAATGTTTAATGCGACATTTAATCCATGGTTGAAAGAGAGTGCTAGAAACGCAATTGCGTTGCGGGAATTTGTCCCAGAATTCCAATGTCATGAAAAATATCTAGAAAAGGGAGGAAAAAACCACCCTGTCGTTGGGTGAAATTTACCTCTCTTTGTTGGGGTGGATCTCCGTCCACGAAACGACAAGGTAAAAAAGGATTTTCTCGTGACTCCTTGCTCTCAGCGGGTTTCCTATGTTCTCGCGGGAATATTACGTGGAAAATGTGTCAACAATAATTACATTATTGAGAGAGAGAGAGAGAGGCAGATTAGATATCACTTTTCTCCGAGCCAGTTTCGCAAGAGAAAATAATTAAAATCAAAGGGACGTGAAATAGGTCAACATAGTTCAAACATTTTTAATTTTCAGCGAGTATATAATTCCAAAGTCTTGAAAAAAGAGAAAGTTAATATTTACGAGCGCTGATGGAATTGCGTCAAATAGCAGGCAGTGTTGGGGAAAAGTAATTTAAGTATTATCGAAACTTGGATTGTTGCTTTCCTATGAATAAATTTAACATTCGTTAACATCCATTAACGTCAACGTGCGTTCTAAGCTTCATCAATGTTTGCTACTTGCAATTCGTCATTTTCATCGAGCATCCTATTCGTTCGTTCTCACAATTTTACTTTTCAAGCCTTCTGATTTCCCCAAAATTTTCTTTGACACTGCACTCTGCAATATTTAATCACAATTTTCTCTTCTGATAATATTTTAACATTTTTATTAGCAATTCAAACTCTTATATTGCTCAATTTTTGTTTTCTTATAGTCACTCTTAAACTTTTATATTAACTGTAATACTAGTATTAAATTATTACCAAAGTTCAGTTTCCTTTTTCATTGCTAATCCCCATCAAGCAGAATGTACAACACAAAATATACAAAAGAAGAAAATTAAATATTTAAGAATCAAACACAAATCACCACCAGTGCTCTTTGAAAATGATTAGAAACGGAATAAACTCGACAATATCTCAACGATATCGTTTCAGAGAAAAAGAGAAACATGAAAAGAATGAGAAGCCCAGGACAACGCACGTTGATTCTTAATTCTTCAATATCACCTCTTAAAGTGTCCCACAAATTTATCTTCGACAACTACTTCGAAATAAAATTCGAAAAACACAGTTAACGCTGAGAAGATCAGACGACGATGTTTTACAAATCCATGAGAATAGAAAACTTTGAACGATTATCGACAATGATTGACACTCGATGTGTTTGATGTGACTGGTCAATTTCTAAAAATGGTGGGAATCCTTGTACAGGTACAAGGTCGAGGGGTCGAAAGGTCGTGGACATCGAAGAACGACGGTTTCGTATCCTTTTATCTCGGAGGGGTCAAGCCATATTTCTTGCGAGGCCCTTTCCCTCGCGCCATTACCCTCATTAGGGTCGACCACAAGTCCTGTTTCCATCTGCGGGAAGCGGTGGACATCGATCAAGCTGCGTGCGTACGCGTTCGAACCGAGCCCATTGTGTTCTTCGCGCGGTAACCTCGTCGTCGTTCACGAGGTGTCAGGTCATTCCTGAACGAGGAACACGGGAATTGATTTAACTTCGCTCCTTCTTCCACTGACGTGACTTTGTTGAAGTGATTTGTGAAAGACAGGGAATAGCCGAGGGGAGAGAAGAGCAATGGCAGAAGATTTGCAACGATGGAATCACTTGTGAACGATACAAGATGGAGAAAATGACATTAAGCTTTGATGAAATTTGTAAACGATAATTAAAAAAATGACGTTAAGTCTCTTACGTTAATATCCTAGAGGAATATCGTGTTATAGTGCAGAGAGAAATGGATTTACACACAGACTCTACTTACGTATGTTCTTTTTATCACTGAAAATGATTTTAGCGGGGGTAATCCAGAAAATCGGGCCTCTTCGGGTGCAACGCTGATGCAACGAAAATTAGCGATTGGTTGATTTGGGTCACGTGATTCGTGAGGAGGCGTGGGGTAGACCTCGAGTAGGAGTGGCGTTGTCTAATACTGAGCGATCGCGCCTGTAATTTGTTTTCTATCGATTCAAATGTTTGCATATCAATAAAATTTTATGACAAAAAAGTCAAAACAGTTGCTTCTGGGCCTTTCAGTGAGAGGAATCGTACTGGGGTACAAGTCGTGCAGTTTTTTTACTGTTCCGAGCTTTGATGAGATTTGTAAACGATGACAAAGAAAATAGTGTATTAATATTCTTTGTAAAGGAATATCATACTGCGGAGGAAAATGGGTCGTTTGTGCTCAGACCAACTATCTTTTTGCTATTTTTGGTTACGATAAAATTTGAAAAATGTTATGATTCTTCGATCAATTTACTTAACAGTCCCTGATTTCATTTTATTTTCGTAGTTTGTTAATTTCGTTTGCGTTTCAATCAAATATTTAATATATTATATGTTTAATATGTTGCGTTATTAAATATATTAATATCGTGTTATAACATACGCGATATTTAACACATTAAAATATCTCAATTTAAATTTTAAATTATTGAAAAGTTAGGAAACATTTTCTAATTATCGTAAAAGTTTCAAAAATATTCTACAGATAAAAATATTCTTCTGCAAAAGTTCAACGTTAGCGAGAATTTCATAAATTTCGACAAAATATGACTATCGAAAGGTTAAAAGGAAACGGCGTTTTTTAATAATCGTATTTTATACATCGCATCGAACTTTCTTCGACTTGAATTTAAATTTCTGAAAAGGATGGAATTTACGAGGGTTCATAAGCAGTGAATTGCTCCCGTAACACTTTGCATCGTCGAACAGAATTTTCGGAAATATTAAATTGTCAGTTTATCGATTTTTATTCTGCGCGAGGTGCGTGCGCTCGAAACTATCAAGCACGAAGAATAAAATTCTTTGCGCGTAGGAATTTTCTGAAAATTAAATTTTTACTTGAAAATTCGTTTCTACCGACGAAGGAAAATTCACGCAATTACTTTACGACGTTGCTACGACAATTTTGAGATTTTTTAGTATCTTCAAAGACAGTTCTTGCGGATCAAATTGCCGTTCCAACGCAATTTTCCACGAAAGACTAACTTAAAATATCTCGAGCGATCTTAATGGCGACAGACAAAACCTATCTTCGAACTTTGCTCAATTTCGAGTAAAAACTCGCATAACTTATCGCGTTTCAAGAAACTTTCTTGCCTGCTCCGATTTTCAGTTTTTCAACTCGAGCATCCTATAATAATAAGGGATATGTTGAAAATATACATACTTTTTATTAACCCTAATAATTAATTTAATTTTCTTTAAATCGACTATGTATGTTATAAATCAATAATCACTTATTAATCAGAGACGAAGTAAATATCACTCGCCCGAAAAAGTACGCAAATATAACAAGATTAATAATTTCGAACTAGTTATAACTAAAAATGTAAAGTCACAACGCTGAAAACGACGAAGCTTGAACGACAATCAAAATGAAATTATACGAGACGAGAATGTCACGACAAAAATAAGATTTTTCTATTAGAAATGCTAATTCTCTCGTTAAATATTAATTCCTCCATTTGACAAATACCATTTGAAAATCCTAATCCCATCTCTCGTCACTCTGCAGACAAGCGTGCTTGTTGATTCTTATCCCTCGTGAACACGCGAGAATATCGTCGGATATCACACCATTTCTCCATGCAATTCGCTATATTATACCGAAACTCGCCAAGCTTCTTATGGAAATAATTCAAGATACAGACTACAAAAACAGTGGACGTGACGGATATTTTCCTTTTCTCTCAGTTTCTGAAAGTTCTTTTTTCTTTGGAGAAAAAGAATGACGAACAAACTCAAACAAACAACGACGTGAGACAAACGTGACACTTGTTGGGGCTTCGATCGCGAGGCAACGGTTGAGAAGATTTGTTGGAAAGGTTTTTCGAGACCACGCCCTTCCTCCCGAGCCGACGCGTTAATTAACTGCCGGAGTAATTAGCGGCTGAATAAGATTAGCATCTTTCTTAAGTTCCTAAGCGAGCAGGTTTGAGAGCGGCTCGCATCGGTTCGTCGCTGTCTGGGCCTGTATGAAGTACTCGCCGGACGAGAGATAGTCTCGACGAGTTGGTCGAGGGGTTTTTGATGAGCGTTTATTGACGAGCCTCGAGTCGAGTCATTAATTTGAGGAAACAACGTGCTATTTTGTTACTCGTCCGACACGATACATCGAGTGTGGGTATTTTTAGCATTTCCGGATCAATTTCATTGCTTTCTGTTCTTTGCGTGAAACTGTTTCTTCGGCAAGTTAATTTTCCATCGGAAAATTGCAATACCAGTTAATTATCGTCAGGGCGAGTGTTTCAATTATATTTTAAATTGGGATATGAGGGGAATCAAATAATTTACTGCTACGCGAAAGGTAAATTGGGATATGGATGTGTTTGAAATTAAAATTTTTTGCTACTTCTGACGGTATTGGGTTTAACGTACGACAATTATGATTAGTATAATTTATAAGTATTTTTTGTTGTACTTCTGGTAATTTATTATCAAAAGTTAATCAATTATTATCAGAAGACGTTAGTCCGAGTAGAATTTTATTTTAAATTCCAGTAGGTGAAATTGTTGAAAAGCTTGATTACTATGAAATTACTAAATGATCAAGGAAGAACTTTATGATGAAAAAATGGTTGTACTTGCGATTTTTATTAAATATTCATACGATACATTGAATTCTACTTATTGAAGATACTGATCGACAACTGTAGACCAAAAACCTTTACAAAGCGTAATTTTTCAATTTTATTTCTCACATCCAATTATCTTCCATATCCTTTCGCACGAATTCAGACCGCAATATCGTAATTGATCAATAGCAATAATAATTGAACACGAATGAATTCCGGGAAAAGTAAATTGGAAATATTGAAACACAATCGCAAGAGCGATTCAACCGCTTGATTAGATTAATTACTCTACAGTAATCACAGGAATGACGCAATTACTGTTAACTAACCAATCCACGTCTGAACTACTCGACTATTAATGAAGACGTTCTCCGCAGTTCGCGCGGATTGACATGTTCGTCGGAGGTAACTGTCCGCGGTTCGGTTTATTCGCTCGATAAATTACGCGATCGAACAGCTCGGAGGAACGTGAAAGGAAAAGAATCGCGTCGCCCTTCAATTCCCCAGACGAGTCGAACGCTTTGACGATACACTGACGAATTTACTGGGGCACAGATCCGATTAAAGATACAAAAAGAGGAGCGACAGTTTAAAAGGACAAAGGGGAATTCCTCTGGGCTGCCAAATCGTTCCCTCATCGAGGGAAAAGAGAGCGAACAAAGGGATGAAAGAAACGACCGTTTGTCTGAATATAATTTATAATACGATGGGAATTAATAATAATTGAGATAATAAGATGCCTCGTTAGTTTTGAATTTAGAATTTCTCTCGATGAAGGCGCTCGATTCTGAAAATCTGGTAAAATTGAGAATAAAGGATTTGAGGAAGAAAAATTTCCAGGGATTAGAAAAGATTTTTATTTATTTATTTATTGTAATAAACAATATTTATTTATTTATTTATTTATTATATCGGTAGATTATATCTACTTATCATTTATTTCAGTCCGCAGAATTTGACAAATTTAAATTTTCTTATTTGCATATTTGTCAATTTCTAAGTTTCTAATTTTTTAAATTTCCAATTACCTAAATATCTATTACCAAATTAAATTCCAAGTTCCCAAATCATCCAAATTCTCTTAAATTTTATAGATCTTCAAATCCTTCACTTTCTAGATTTTGAAATTTCTCTCTCTCCAAATTTCCAAATTCTTCGACTTCTATCAGGTACCTAAATTCCTTGATTTCTCGAGTTCTTAAACTCAAACTTTCAAATTCCTAGATATCTAAATCCCCAAATTCTCAAATTACCGAAATTTCCGTATTTTCAAAATGTTGTTGATACCAATTACTGCCAGATAAGCCAGTCGTCCGCAAAAGGAACCTTTTTTATCCTTCTTGTTCCCTATACTGTCTTTTATCGCAACATGGCCCCTATTTAGCTCAGTAGGTTACCCAGGATCGGAGTACATAACCGGGACGATCGATGATCCTTCGACAACCGAAACCACGACCAAGGATATGAAGTTTCGTTGGATCTGACTGTTGAGGGTTCGTGGATAAGGGCGCGAATTTCTACGGACAGGAGGCTTAAGATTAATCCTTGGATTTCGTCGTGCTAGTCCTCCATCTGTTTGCGATATTACGCTCCATCTCCTCGGCTACGCGAATAAACGTTAGGGGCAATGAGCCGTAAGGCAACTCAATGAAACGTAGTTCTTCATATTCCATGGAAATTTAACGATTCCTACATAAATCGACCGTTCAACTCATCGTTCAGGAGCTGAAAGCTTCTCTCTAGTTCCTAGACTCGATGTTTATCGTTTCGACAAGAGCAGAAATTCACAACACAATTGATTGAATGAAAAGTACCCAATTATTTAAACTTCCTTTGCAACCCAGAAAATCGGGCCTCTGCAGGTGCAACGCTAATGCAACGAAAATTAGCGATTGGTTGATTTAGGTCACGTGACTCGCGAGGGGGCGTGGCTTAGACCTCGAGTGGGAGTGACGTTGTCTGGTACTGAGCGATCGCGCCTGTAATTTGTTTTCTATCGATTCAAATGTTTGCATATCAATAAAATTTCCTAGTCAGAACAGTTGCTTCAGTGAGACGAATCGTACTGAGGTACAAGTCGTGCAGTTTTTTATTTCTTTCCTTTTCGTTTTTTTCTTCCTTCTCTTATCGATAACAATCGCGAACAAGAAATGACAGAGAATTTTCTGTCTGAGTTACTGGGCCAAAACAAATCTTATTAGGTTAGAAAGTAGGTTAGAAATGGCGAGGGACGATATACGATATCAACATCCATTCTGGCGTTAACAACGTACGAACCGGATGCCGAGGACGCTGACCATCGAGTTATACGGTCATCCGTTATCGAAGACACGTACGACAGTGAAAATTGGAAATCGTAAATTTTCATCGAGCGGTATCCAAATGGTACCGTGGCATTCAAATTTTGTACGAACGTTTCGAGAGACTGGAACAGACTTTTGCAACAACAACAATTTCTGTATTCGTTAACTCCTTGTCTTTCAATTTTTAAATTAGATGCTGAAATTGTAACATTAATTTAGAGCATTTAAAGTAGCGGAATGTTATTTGTAATTTTCACTAATAATTGTCAGTGTTCAGTCGAAAGAAATTGAATTTAAAATTTAGATTGGATTCGCGAGTTTGCAATTTACTCTCTCTTTCGCATCGAAACCATAACTACGTACTACGAGTACGACGCGATATCATAAGACGAGGAGTTGAAAATACATGAGTGTGTCTGGATACGTGTAATTTTACACTTGATGATGAGAAAAATTATTGGAATAAGAAATATACTTTCTCTTAAAGTAACAGGCAAAATTAGATGTTGGAAGAAAAATAAATACAGATGTACGTACGTACGTTCCTCTTAATATAAAATCAAGTCAGACGATGGGGGATGTGGAAAATGTGAAAGAAATTTGAAATTATACGTGCATAACGTGAGAAGGTTTTCGATTTGAAGTGAAACATTGAAAAAATATGAATATTACCGTGGAATTATAATTTTATGTTGCGTTCGGTTCGTATTCGTATTCGTATTTTATATTGACGTTTTATAATGAAAGATTACAATATATAATTCATATTTACGTATCACGATTTACATTTCATATTCACGTTTACGCGAATGTTCGTAATTTGCATTCGCATTCTGCGGTATACAATTGATATTTGTACTTGATGATAAATACGTGTTTTATAAATACACGATTGAAAATGTCAAAGGAAAAGTATAAAAGTGAAAAGACACCAAAAATTAATTATTAATTACTGTTGGAAAATAACAAACTTCTTCTGAACATCAATTATAATATAAATACGAAAATTAATTATTTTAATTCGAGAAATCAGTGTCGTTGAAGATGAGGCAGAATAACGAATTCTCCTTGTAGAACAAAATTAAAATAAAAAACGAATAAGTAGAATACTCTAATTCTGAAGAAATTAATCGCATCTTCTCCAAATTGTCAGACGGTGGCAAAAACTGACACCTTAATAAGAGAAAGGTGTAACAAAAGAATAGCGTAGCATAAAATTATAAAAAAGCAAACCTAAAGTCGTGTACGTACCATCGTGAAGAGATTACTGATTATACTTTGATAGAACACCATAGAAAGCCGCTCCAGAAAGAAAAAAACAAATAAATATTCGATATTCGCAAGATAAAAATCCACAAAGAGACGGATCTGAAAGAACCAATTGCGCGTCGTCACGTTTCTCGCTGACAGAAATCTTTTCGATTTGCATCTGCGAACCTCTATCTTCTCAGAAACGATCGGAGAAGAAGTTCGAAACCCAGAATTCATAGAAAAACGCGAGACGGTTATCAGGTGAGACGGGTCAAAGTGTCGCGTGGATACGCGGAGGCATGATTCATACGGTCGTGCCTTTGGATACCGCGTTTCTCAGTCACGTATCAGTTTTGTATCTCGTCGCCATCCAGCCCCCCTCCCGCGCCCCTCTGCCCACGACGTTCCCCTTTGAACTTTATCGATACGTCTCACCTTCGATGCGCCACCGTTTTCGCCCTGGTTTCAGCAACAGATGTTCCGGGAAACGTCAAAGAAGCTCGTGGAAGTGTAGGTACGAACGTAGAAATCGGTGGTCGTAGCATCGAAGAGAGAAGAGAGGAGAACGCGTGAACGTTTCCCGCATTGAAATTCCATTTTCCAGGGCAGGGAGAGCGCTCTTTGTGCCCCGCCGTCGTCGAATAGATTAAATAAACCATGGCCGGGACGAAGGCGGCGTCAGATTTACTCTGTCGTGCGTCGGCGACGGTAACGAAATTATTGCCGGAACGCGGTAATTCACTTGAAATTGGAGTATGAAGGGACTGAGCTACTTGTACTTGTATAATACTTGTTGAGAGGTGACTGCGAGAGACTCGTTTCAAAATTGCAGTTCTGTTGTTTAACGTCTATGATGGTATTGGATCTGTCACATCGCAATGGTGATTCTTGGGATTTTGTCGTCTTTCTTTTATATTTTTTGCACTTCTGGTTAGAATGAAGTGATTTTTTGTAATTATAAGTATATTATTTCTTATATTTTTCTGTTGAGAATGAAGTGGTTTTTTAATAATTACAAGTATAACTCATAAATATAAAAGTGCTAAAATATATTATAAATGTAGAAGTCTTAAGATATGTTATAAACATAGAAGAATTTTTTATATTTTTGGTATTTCTTGTGAAACTGAAGTGGTTTCGTACATTACAAGTATATTATAAATATAAAAGTGGTTCTTTTTCACATGTTTTGTATTTCTTTGTTATTAAATATTTTGAATCCGAGGTAAACGAATCTATTTTGAAGATCTAGAATTGAAGTAAATGAATCTATTTCAATTTAATTTCTTTCATTTTGCAAATTGTTAATTGTTAGTTGTTAACGATTTAGCAAAGAACAAGTGTCTGTAGAGTGAATAAAATTTGGAAATGACAATTATTACATGATATTTATTCTGGAACTTCGGTGACAATTTTATTATAAATGAACTTCCTCGATATCGTGTAACAAATCCTCTGATACGTATTACGGAATTATTAGCGCCGCACTCTTCACACTCCTTGAATAAATAATTTAATCATTTAAATGGAACCTCATTCACACCTGTTATTCAAAACGATTAAAAACTCAATTTGAAGATTAATTTCGGAATTATAAATAAAATGTAATTTTCGTAAGCATCGTACATATTAAGCTTTTGAAATATCAAACGTTCGATATCCTGTAATGAAATCTACACAAATGATTCGCCACGAAATTCATCGAAAGAGAAAAAAACCATAATTTCCAGAATAATCGTTCTTGAAAGAGTCATAATTTCAGATTAACAGAATTACGTGAACCAAAAGAAACGAAAGGTTTGAAAACAAGTTCAACCCTTTCAACTCTGTGACAATTTAACTCTTTCGCAAGTCCCGAGGTCATTCTTGCAAAGATTAGCCGAAATTGTTCGTTCATTTTTATTTGAAAAATTGTTTTCTTTACTCTAAATTTTCATGTATTTGACAACTGTCAGCTTTGTTGTACTTTTTTAAAAATTGCATTATCTGTCTTTGTATTGTCTGTCTTTTTTTAAATTTTGCTATTATTTTGCATTATTATAGTGTTACGTTCATCGTTAAAAAGAATAATATCCTGTCTTTGAATATTATAATGCACTTATCGTTATACTGTATAATACTACACCTTGGAATGTATAATAGTTAAAATGGAAAATCGTCATATTTGCCACGGACGTTTATTAATGTTAGACTTAATATACAACGAGTCGACTCCTTTGTACAAATTAGCGCAGCAGACTGTATTTAACGAGGTAAGCGTGGCGTATTCCTCAAGTGTGATATCGAGTGCCTGTTACCCTCTTAACGAGAAAGACGTTCCTTCCTTTTATTCTCCGTTTCGTTCTCGACTCGAACGTTTCTTCCTTCAGGCGTCTCCTGTGCATCATATCTTCTTTATTTCACATTTTACGTTTTACTGCTTTGCTTCTCAGTTTTTGCTGCTCTATTTTCCTATCTCGTTCCATTTAATCACGCTGTTGTTCAGATATCTTCCTCTTTTTCTTTTGGAACACTTATGTCCTTAGAAAGCTTAGAACTTTATTTAGAAAACTTGGAACATATAGAATTCACAATTTAAAATCGCGAAAATTTGAGATTTATTTTCATATATAATTAACTTGGAATTTGAGATTCTGGAGACAAGTATTTTTGCTAGTAAAGGTTGGATTAGAAAGTTTGTTAAATATATCGATCTGACGGAGTAGACTTTGTCAAGAGCGTCATCGAACGTCGAAGAATTTCGTCACGTAACATGAACGGAATAAGCTCGAGTATGTATGTGAAAGCACTAAAGAACTCCACTTAATGCGGATATCGTGTAAGCAAGTTCCATAAATCCTGTTACAGTTTAACGATCTGTTCATTACCTCGTTAATTTCTTTATGCCGCAACAAATTGGAAGGTTAATCATCCTTTCATTATGTGCCAGAATGTTGCCAGAATGTCTGATGTTGATCGAATTCTTGAAAGAAGATCATAAAAAGAAAATCAAACGTAATAAATGACATTAAATGTTAATTCATCGTCATTGAGTTCTTTAAAATAACTTTATTTTCGCTTTATTTCTACTTTCAATTTCTACTTTCAATTTCTACTTTCTCCTGTAACTCCTGTAACTATATATTTTTAAATTGTACGCTAATAAAAGAAAGTAGAACTCTAAACGACATAAATGCACGATTTAATCGTCCATTTTCTCATCGTCTTCTCGTTCTATTTTCCCTGATCGAACAGAAGCAAGATTGATTTCGTAGTACGAGAAACGATCAAATGTTGCCTTCTACCTCCATTTGTTACGTAAGTAAGTCGGTTTCATTGTCAAAGCATAGCAGGATGCGCTTGTAACAATGCACTTGCTTCTAAGAAAACGTCAGATCCTCCCTTTGACGCCGCATTTGTCTGCGTCAAGTGTTTGATTTCAACAGTGTGAGACCGAGTGAATTGCGATTTAAACGCGTTTCGATTAAATTCACCAACGTTAAAATTGAAACCGAAATTCAATTAATTACCTCATTGATCATTTACCTTTTCTTCCTTCTTACTTACTCTGCGTCGGAGTATCAAAAGGGCGTTCGACACAATTTTTTGATAGAATTTTCAAAATATTTCTAAAAGCCAAGTTTTTAGTCTACGAATTTTTCCAGATTTTGTTCTTTTTTTTTGAGACATTATTATTTCCTGCAATAACTTCGAAAGCTAGATCCGTTTGATCTTTGGAAATTTCCAAAGTTTGAAACTGAACAGAAATTCTGTTAGACTCCCTCATTAATAATTTATCTCTATTTCGTTCTATCTTTCACTCTAAGTTTCAAAGAGCAAAGTTTTGTCAAGTAGTTTGATATAATTTTCAATTTTGCTGAACTTTTTATTTTCTTTTCCTCTTTCAGAGTATTATTATTTCGTAATATACTCGGGAACTGAATTTACTCGCTCCTCAGAAATTTCTGAATCTTTGCAATAGCTTCATCCTTGTAATTCTAATGGTTCGTATAGAAAATATCTCATAGGATCCTTTAACGCGATCCGAACCACTATAAATTCAAATCAGGCTGTAATAAATCCTCTCGAAGGAATCATAAATCCAGCAGAACGTGTAACGTTACGCGAACGCTGAACGGTCGTGTGTTTCTTGAGTAACGTCCTGCTACATCGATCGTCGCTTCCTGACAAGATCGTTTAACCACTTAATGCAGTCAAGTAACTGAGGTGCTATAAAAACATTTGTGATCTACGACGCTATCACTTTCCGAGTAAAATGAAACAACAGAGCAAAGGAACAACGAACTCTAATTTTCACGAGTATTTAAATATTTAGGATTCGCGAGCGCGAAAGAGATTAGAATTAAAGGTCTGTCGCATAAAATTATTCTTTGAAATTGTTTTGTCTTCAACCCCTTGCGCTGGGAACTGGGTCGCGGACCATAACGAGGGACCGAACCGTATACAATAATTCGTCGCTCTCTTTCACTTTTGAACTCGTCGATATGATATTACTGGATGGAAATTATTAAAATTTAATAAACTTATCATTAGTTTTGCCTGGGTTACATTTAACTATATGTAAAACCGAGAAAATATTACAATTCCAGCGAAAGAGGTTAATTAACCTCCAAATGAATTTCTTAAAATTTCGTATTTATATTGGAATTGGCAAATATCGGAAGAAAGTCTAGTTTTCCTTAACAATCGAAGCGACATTTATTTACAACAACTTGATTCGTCATTCGTTTCATGCCGTTTGACGAAGATGAAATTTATCTCGTTTTTACAAAGATGACAAAGAGACGCGACAGGATAAATGAAACACGTGACGCGATTCAACGCGTGTTCGACAAGGGTGAAGGAGAAAGCAGCGGAAAAGCTGCTTTTTAGAAAGAAAATGACTGGGTTTAAGAAGGGCTTTTATAGAGGGACAAGGGTAAAGATAGACAAAGATGAAGATAAAGAACGCGCTGAAGGAGGGAAACACGAGAGAAAACAGTAGTATCCGTTCGCGTTTACCTGAACTTGCTTACTTGAACGCTTTACACGTGCAGTGTAATCCAACAACGTGCAAGGGTTGAAAGATGGTCGTACGAAATAAAACGACAAACGAGAATTGAAGTGAAAAAGAAGAAAAGTAGAAAATATATAATGAATATACAAAAAACGTAAAATATTCTAATTGATACTCTATCGCCATTTCCTTTGCCAACGAGTGATTTAAAAGAGTAAGTAAAAAGTTTTATATTGCAGAGAATATAAAGTTTACTGGAGAGAATTGGAATTTCATAGCTCTTCAATTGGAATTTGTAACCATCCGAAACAGTATCACCTGCGTGTCGCAAAATCACGCAACGGATTTGAAATGATTGAGATGAACGTATCGATAGATTCGAGATTAACGACCTATCGCTCGTGTCGTTTAATACCTGTAGCCGATGATTTCATACGCGGTCACGTACAAACGTTCGGATATGTTATCTGTCAATTCTCGTACAATAATTAGGAACATCGTTCTGCCACGGGAGAGAATGGTAAAATAATTAGCGTCGAGTATTTCAAAATACGTGTGTGAAATAATAGAAATGAGGGATTTAATACAAATTACGATGTTAAGATCATTATTTTTTAATATTGAAAAAATTAACACAATGTTAAGGGATAGTTCTCGTACCTTTATCGTATTTGCAAAAATATACTGTATGAATTTCTGAATTTCAATCAATAGTAACTTACATTAACCTTGCTAATGCAAGTCGAAATTTTAATAAGTTTATTTTTAAGAACGAACAGAAAGAATTAAAAGAAACTTCAATATCGAATATTATAGTACATTTGGGTTTAATATCCTGAATATTTCGTTTCAAAATCATTGTATTTCGTCGTATGTTTTACGTAACAAAAATTTCTAACAAAATTCGTTTAAATGAAAAATGACGCGAGTCGACAGCCAACGTGAAATTTAACTCGAAAAATTGCGCGCGCCGTTGCGAACTTTTTCGCATCTCGTTCAAACGCGAGATATATTCGTACGTCAGAAAAAAAATACAGGTGACTCGAAAATGGTCGACAGAATGGCGTTACAATTAATCATTAATATCTCCAGCCAGATTATCCTTGGAAAAAATATTTCCTGCTCTTTCTTTTCCTTTTTCCCCTTCAAATTTTCATTCTCGATTTCTTCGTTTCGATTCTATTTCGCGACGCTTGGCTCTAATAACGCGCCAAACTCGAGCGTGTCAAGCGAAACGATGTTTCTTCGTAGAATCAAGGAGAATATCGGTTCTATTTCGTCGAATCGCCGTGACGGAGGGAGCTTCTCGTTTTCATATCGGGGCCAGGTACAAGTGGAACGCTCCCCCGGGACACGAAGCGCGGCGTCGTCGTTTCTTTTCGGATTTAAATTAGATTCGAGACCGAGCCGCGGTTCCCTCAGACGCATCAAAGACACGCTCGCTTAGCGTACTTTCATCTGCATATTTTTCATTTCGCTATTTTGGCCCTCTCTAACAGGGCGTCGCTCGAAAGAGCCGCTTTTATTGTTTCTAAGGAAGCTGTTCTTTCCTCCTCTTTTTTTCGAGGATTATTGCGTCGAGGGATCCTCGCGCGTTACAGCAGTTTCTCCGTACTTCCAAACGACGACACGTGCGAAAATGAAATTAAGCGTACACAGGATACTCTGCGAACGGAATATTTTTTCCCGCGAGTATAAATATACGGTGGGTGAAAAGGAAAAGTACTGAGAGAACAATTCGTTGGCAAACTCTGTGTAAAGTATAAGTATGTGTACAATTCCAATAATTCGAGAGTCGAAAAACTATCGATACACTTGTAATTTCAGTTGTGTTATTAGAAAAGTTACGAAATATTTTTCGTTTGTTCATTGAATGATAGCGCGCCAGCATAAGAGATGATTGTCTTTAAACCATTAAAAATATTTTATATTTTGCTCAAATACACAGTGGAACAGCCCCCTCGTGTCTCAGTACCTTCTTGATCCTCAAATTTTTTATATTATCACTGAAAGTGATTTTAGCGGGGGTAACCCAGAAAATCGGACCTCTTCAAGTGCAACGCTAATGCAACGAAAATTTGCGATTGGTTGATTTGGGTCACGTGATTCGTGAGGGGGCGTGGGATAGACCTCGAGTAGGAGTGGCGTTGTCTGGTACTGAGCGATCGCGCCTGTAATTTGTTTTCTATCGATTCAAATGTTTGCGTATCAATAAAATTTTATGGTAAAAAGGTCGTCTTCATTTCCTAGTCAGAACAGTTCCTTCTGGGCTTTTCAGTGAGACGAATTGTACTGGGGTACAAGTCGTGCAGTTTTATTATACTTGTATTTTATTACACTTCTATTATAATTGTATAACTCATTATTGGAAATTGCTACTGTATTTGACCGAACTATTTATGGAAACAGATTTTGCCAATATATCACTTGCTTTCACAAAGACGTCGCCAACAAACTGGGTGTGCCAACACTTTCTTCACCCACTGTATTCATAGCTTTTTTTTAGAATTAAGTCTGAAGATGTTACACTAACAATAAGAGTTGCGTAAAATCTGAAAATATGAAAAGAAAATGAAAAATGACGTAAAAAATGAAAAAGAATGCATGAAGAGTTTTTAATGAAAAAACAAAGAGCATTTTTAGAATTTAAAGTTGAATCATTGATTAATAAATCGCGGATCTTTTATTTATTTGTGAGAATGCACGTAACGTGGAAAATTATATAAAATAGTAGGATACTAATTACAATATTTAATGTTTAACTGCTATTTTGTCCTGGTGCCATAACAGATGGAAATATGCTACACCATAACGTTTAATCTTCGCAGAATATTTTTATCTGACGTTATCTAAGTCGTAAACATGCATAAAAATGCATCAGGAGTGAGGTTTGAATTCAGTGTTAATGGAATTCAGTGTTATGGCAAAAATTAATGCCACACCTGTTGACTTTATGGAACTCTGCCATTAACTCGAAACACACTAACCGCCTAACTACACTATTAGATTCAATATAGCGATAGGCTTTACTGAATATAAATACTTTTCCTTCATTAGATAACAGATATCATTTCTTCATTGTCAACGAGACGAATTGAAATTGTTTAACATTTCCTCGCTCTTTCGTCACATTTGATAAACTTCTATCAATATAGTATTCCTATTTTGAACGAAATATCCATTGAGGCAATGATCGAGAGAAATATGGAAAGTGATCATCTTTTAACTCATGCGACATGTATAAGATAACCTATACATCCGATCATTGATCGAATCGTAAAAGTACAAAGAATAGATTTTAGACTCTCAAATATCATCAAATAATTAAAGATTAGAGTATTTGATTTATGAGTATTGATATTATTTTGTATCTCAGATTTCTAACTTATAAGAGATCAGCAATAAAATTGAATCAAATTGAAAATCGTAAAACTTGAGTAATTGGAAATTCTAAACTTTTATAGTTAATATTAGTGAAAATGTTAAACTTAATGAAACTAAATGAAAGTTGAATGAATATTAGATGTTAACAGTAGAAAGTAGAAAGAAAGAAGAAAGATTAAAATAGAAAGAAAATTAAATTAAAATAAAATTAGAGTAAAATGTTAAAATGAGTCGAAGTCAGGAAAAAACACATTTTCAATTCGATTGAAACTCGTGACAAATGAGTGGAAAATACGATATTTTCATAAGAAATAAACGTGTCTAAATACATTTATTAACGCAGCCTTGCTCAAAGGGTAGATAATGTAATTACAAAATCGGGCTTCTCAAAGGAGTGCGAGTCAGACACGTTTCTTCGAAATCGATTTTTCAAAGTTACACTCCCGCCGACAGACAACGAAACGGAAGGAAGTTCAACTTTGTCCAGGAATTATGAATGCTTTTCAAAGCAACAGTTTTCAAACTGCAGCGGAACGTGTTTCGTTGTGCCGGTCTCGCTCGCACGGTACATTAATTAAAAAAAAGGGGTGCAGGCTAAAAAGAGAAGGAAAAAAAAGTACGTGGAATACCTCGACTGATCGATATTACTGCAACGACGCAAAACTCAGGGCACACGCAAGTGCGAGGGAAAAAAACGAACGGAAACACTATGTGCAAACCTGCGAAAATTAGACGAACGAATTCTCCTTCAATGATTACCACGATCATTGTCGTCTGTTTATCAGAATTTTCAACGGTGCTTGCTTTCTCGGTCGAAAATCATTTTTCACGATTTTTTGACAACAATATAGTGAATATATATCAATTTTATATTCATTAGGTAAAAAAGAAAGTTAAGTAAAATATTTTTAAAATTTACACTGATGTATTTGATTTCAAGATAGAGATAGCAATAATTATCCTGGATATTTCGAAGCAAACATGAAGCGTGTTTTATCAATAAATATTTATATGATTACATAGTAATGAAGTGAATAATGTAAATGACTTGACGTATCGATTATTATTTATTTAATGTGCATATAATGCTATGTATACTCTGTTAATGAGTTTATTTAATTATATAGGAATGAAATAATAAATGTATTGTACTACAAATTTGGAATAATGTAGATGATTTGACAGAAATCACAGATGTTATTGTTCGATATACACACCACTGCAGATATTTTATTAATAAATTTATTTGACTGCGTAGTAACGAAGTGATGAATGAATTAATATAAAATTGCATTGGTATAAATTAATATAATGCATTAATATAAATATTTAAAGTAATGTAAATGATTTGACAGAGTAAATATTATCATTTGATATATACAGGGTGATTCACGCAACTTGCACACAACTTTTGAAATAACTTTTAAATCATGCGTCTAATGAAAAATTGTTTACTACAAAAGTTGCATGGTTTTAAGGGAGGCAAAATACGACCAAACAATTTTTCATTGAACGCATAATTTGGTTTAAGTTACTTCAGATGTATAAAGTACGTGAATCATCCTGTATATGAGTTTCTTATTAAAATGATCTTTATTATATGACTGTATATACGTACATGTACATTATGATACTCAATGGGAGAAGCAACAAGTGACGAGGATGAAACGTAATTGATCTTGCAGAGTTCAAGAAACAGATGGCTCCTTCTTCGAAAGTTTCACCGCGTTATCTTGGCGACAGGAAAATCGAAGGCTCGTGGTGCTTCAAGAAGTGGAGGCCAGGGCCAAGGAACCACCACCCCCGTCCAGAGAAACCAGCTTGACGCAATCCTATCGTTTCACCAAAAAGGAGGTAAGCTTTCACCACCAAATAATTGTATTACATTACTTAATAATATTTATACTGTCGTATAAATTTACCGATATCAATTATAAATTAATCTCTTGAAATTGACAAGGGATTATTTTCATTTTTCATTTTGAATTATCCTCTACGTTGTTTTTACACGTGAGTATTTATAGAAATTAAATTCCGATAAAATTCTGTAAATAAATTAACGTGAATTTACGAAATCGGTTATTAAATTCGCCGAAAATTCGATTGCAAATTAACAGGTAGTTTAAACTTTGAAATAATTCGCAAAAATTCAGTTTCCTGGGAATCATGGAATTCCTGCGAACGATCAGAAGAATTTAAAGAAAGAAAACCAATATCTTAGAAATACATCTATGGAACAAAAAAAAAAAGCTGCACGACTTGTACCCCAGTACGATTCGTCTCACTGAAAGGCTAGTAAATGAAGACGACTTTTTTGCCATAAAATTTTATCGATATACAAACATTTGAATCGATAGAAAACAAATTACAAGGTCTACGCCACGCCCCTTCACGTGACCCAAATCAACCAATCGCTAATTTTCGTTGCATTAGCGTTGCACCTGAAGAGGCTCAATTTTCTGGGTTACTTCCGCTAAAATCAGTGATAAAAAAAAATACATCAAACGCAAAGCGAAAAGTTGAAAGACTAAGATTGTCCGAGAGTCAGGTTGCTTTATCCGAAATTTTGAAAGTTTACTAGACGAAACGCAACGAGTATAAGTTTCGGGTTTTCGGCGTGTCAGTAACGACACACTGCGCGAGTAAATGCGAAAGCTTGCAACCATCCGCTATCGTTTAACGCGAGATAGAGTTGTTAACTACTTTCAGTCGGCGTAATGCAAGCAGTTGCGCGTCGAATTTAATCGCACTTTAAACAATAGACTTTCGTGTTTGAAGTTAACCATGCGTCGAAGGGAACGAAAACATGTTAACATGTCAAAACACGATCTCGCGTACAAAATCCAAAGTGTATTTGGTCTTTAAATCATATTTTTTGTGTAAAGCTGTAATTTTCATATTTTTGCTCATTTTTGCGACAAAGGCGACGCTATAATTTGAAACAGTGTTTATATGATGAAAAAGAAAGGGTGTAGAAGATTCTGATAATTGTGAAAAATCGAAGATAACCGTGAACAGATTTATTTAACTGAATTACGAGATACGCAATAAAAGAAATTGTTGCGAATAAATTGTTGTAACGGATGGAAACGGAACGCGCGTATCCACTTCACAAAATGAAAAGTTCAATTGACCAGTTTTTCTAGTACGTTGATTTCATTCGTTATTTTTATTCGTTTCAATTTTTGTAATTTCATTTTCCGGACAGTGCTAGAACCACTAAAATAATCAAATTGACCTGTTTATTGCTTTTAAGTAAATATAGATAAAGTTTGTTTCTTTAATAAAAGACAAAAAATCAAACTACCTCTCGATTTCAGCTACTGAACAACGTAAATAGATTTCACATTATCTCGAACATTATTAGAAAAATCGAACCTAGGTAGAAAATTATATTTTATTTAATAATTGTTATCAGTACTGTACCTTGAATATTTTATATCATCTTACATTTATTATTTTTCATCTTAAAATTTTCCACAAACCTGCAATGTAATCGTAATAAGTGTTCCATTTCCGATATTTTCTATATTTCGCCATACAGTATGCATTCTTTGCATTCAATTTCCCACAAATGGATAAAAAGTTGGTGAATCGTATTGAATTCTCTGTTTTCGATATTTCATTTCATCTTTCCACATTGCGTTTATTCTCTGTGCCAGCATTTTCCAATTTCCAATAATCGCGTAAAAGTCTAATTACAATAAATTCTCTGCTTTCAGTGTTCTGTATATTTTGTCACATCGTTTTCATTCCCTGTTCCACCTTTCAGTGTCCCATAAATCCATGGAAATCCGCAGTCTAATTACAATGAACGTATCTCGCACATTTTCTGCACGTTCTGCGTACTCTGATCTAATATCTCGTTTAAATGCATAAAAAATTCGCAGTCTAATTAAAATAAATTACCTACTTGCGCATTTTTATTACATTACACACCCGCGATTTAGTATGATAATTACCAACAATTGTAATCCAACAAGCTCCCCTTATCATGAAACACAGCGGCAACAATCAGGGTCGAGTCTTTATATACTTGCTGCGTGAACGTTCATTAATATCAACGTCAGTGCTGCCACCATTGCAGCCTCGTATTCGCTCCGATGACGCATACTTTGTCATCTGTCACTGCGCTTACGATATTTGTAGATCGCATGCGGCTTGGTAGTTATACCTCCCTTGAAACATTATGCGCGCAGATCAATCGAAATGACGGACAATCGCTTTAATGATACCGCCAGCTTAACATCTGTTTATCCCGCGCAATTTCATGATTGCCTTCGCGAGAAATCTCGATATCTCGCGCGAGATATCGAGGACAGGCACGACAATATCCTCAACCACGGTAATCCTTTCGACTTTTATCTTTTATCCTTCTGTTATCCTTTCTTTGCTTTTCGTCGTCTGAAATCGACGAAAATCGTTTTGTCGTCGATCGTATTAGAGATATTATTGTACGGTAGATCTTGAGTAAGCGTTCCCTCGTGAGAGCGGAGAGCTGAACCGAATCACCGACTATGAAAAATTGTTGGATGTTTCAAAGTGTAAAGAGATATCTCGTAGCAGTACGCGTTGATCTCGTTTTAAAGCGTGAAGCGTCTACTTTCACAGCAGCGAGATCGTTTCTTTCAAAGAACGTTCGTGTTTTTATTCCTGAAGATTCGAGGGTGTTTGCAAACAATTCTTTTTTTTTTCTCGTTAAATTTACCACAGTCTCGAAGATTGAATATGTAACGGTTCATCGAAACACGTTCTACGATTTTTTCTCGCTATTTTATTGAACTTCAAATAATAGAACAAATTGGACAAAATGTTCTTGGAGGGTTCTTGCATTTTTGTCAAAATTTGTGTTAGAAAAATTAGAAGAATAGAAAAAAAGTGTATAATGTTACAGATTTTTATTTATTTCATAAAAACTTCGTTCAAAACTCTAAAAGTGCATCACTTGTATAAACGTGTAAAGTCTTTCAAGAAAATTATCAATTTGTCACTTTATAATATGCACCATCTTGATATATTTATATTTTATAATTTAACCTACATTTTATATTTTATATAATATTTGTTTCTGCATTTTTTATTTTATTTCATTATATTACATATCATTTGCAAAATTTAGCGAGATTAGGAAATGCATTTTGGTAGCAAAAAATCGTATAAATTAATACAGTTAATGTGTTTGATTTGATTTTGTTCAGACGTCGATCAAAACTGAATTAATTTTCGTTTGATTGGATTAGATTTGGGCTTCGGTTGGATTATTAAATCATGTTATAACAATAGTGGCCAATTATTGCGATCAATACATTAAATTGTGAATATTATATATTGTTATATTGGTAATATTGGAATAGGTTCTATAGGAAACTATTGGTTTCTCTGTAAATTCCAATAGCGTACTTTATGACAGAAATTGGAACGAACACGAACTTTATTATCAAATTA
The DNA here is from genome assembly GCA_030673865.1 of Melipona bicolor. NCBI lineage: Eukaryota > Metazoa > Arthropoda > Insecta > Hymenoptera > Apidae > Melipona > Melipona bicolor. The sequence goes on along the minus strand of JAHYIQ010000016.1, from coordinate 3,874,802 downwards.
TTATTCATGAGTGAATATTTTTCTTTCGTTTGCATTAAAATTATCAAAAAAAAAAAAACGATAGATACAGTATTGTTCATTTCACGCCATGGAGATTACAATCACAATGTCGAGCTGAATTGAATTTATTTGACAAATGAAATATTAATTCGATATGCAAGGCCAAACTATCAATACATATTAAAAGTTCATTGATTTATATGCTGGTCACAATAATTGAAAATCGGGATGGAAAGTCTTTCAATGAATATAAATGAATATCTTTAGAATTATTTAAATACATACAAATTCTGTTTTGAGATAAATCAGGAATTGAACAAGTTGAAATGCTTTATTTTAATTTTGGCGTTTTTCAGAACCTTTCCAATAAAATCTTCATAACTGTGGCTTATTACTTTATTAGTTTCCAATAAAACATTTTTTATCAGATTGCACATTCCTTCTTTAATATTAAATCTTCGTAATCACGTAAAAATCATATTTAATATAAATTTAATGTAAAATTTATATACTCGGATCTAGAAAATTAAATTTGGAAACTTGATATAATTAGATGCAATCAACTCATATACAGCATAAGTACTACAATAAATACAGTAGTGTACAAACATTTTTCGTGTTTTATATTTTATTTTTTATTATCACTGAAAGTGATTTTAGCGGAGGTAACCCAGAAAATCGGGCCTCTTTAGGTGCAACGAAAATTAGCGATTGGTTGATTTGGGTCACGTGATTCGCGAGGGGGCGTGGGATAGACCTCGAGTAGGAGTGGCGTTGTCTGGTACTGAGCGATCGCTGTAATTTGTTTTGTATCGATTCAAATGCTTGCATATCAATAAAATTTTGTGGCAAAAAAGTCGTCTTCATTTCCTAGTCAGAACAGTTGCTTCTAGGCCTTTCAATGAGACGAATCGTACTGGGGTACAAGTCGTGCAGTTTTTTACTTTATCTTTTCATTGTGAAATAATTCAGAAAGCTTGCGCGAAATTTTGTAGAGTATTCGTGAAAGTAGTAGCTGCTCTTGATGTTCTTTTCTAGCATAATCCCAATCATTGTCTTTCACAAAGTAGTCTAACACAATATAGAAGGGTTACGACATAATAGATGAACATTTCGTGGACTATCCTACGTGAGGTTCAAACTCAAATACAACTTCGTGGAATGATAAACCTGTGGATCGTGTTAGAAATTTCGTACCCATGTTCGTTTAAGATGGAACCTGGAATGTTCATTACAATTTGGAGAACTTTCAGAATAGTATATGAAACTAAAAATTAATCGTATTTGTAATTGTAATTTGAGACAACATTTCACGTTTCTTACGGATGAAGAATTCTCTGGGATTACGTTGTCGTCTTTTTGAAACCATGTTGAAATCTTTCCTCTCACTCTAAAATTCAAATATCCTTTTTAACTTTTTAAAAGGAAAGACCTTTAAGCTTAAGCTCTTGAAATCTGAACTTTCACCTTTCAAATGTTTCCAACATTAATTTTACTGAACTTTTCACCATTGTGTTTACCAATTTCTCCCGTGTGACCATTGTGTTAGTTTTCATTGTTAAATATTTTCATTTGTTTCAAAATATTACAAATGAAATCATACTTCGTTATTATTTTTAACCTGTGAGCTCTTAACGATAAATTTCACTAATTGAAGTTTCGTTATTTAATGTGGTATTAACAAACGCACCGTAAAGTTCGTAAAACTCTCGAGAAATTTTACAATTTTACAAAATTTCGAAATAAATTAAAGAATTTCTTTTTCACATAAATTTTAAAATTTGTATATTATTTATATATATGTACATGAGTCATTGTGTAATTTTATTAATATTAACTTAATATTAAATTTATATATATATTATTTACTATATAAATTTTAAAACATCGTGAAAAGAGATTGGAAAAATTCGATCTCTTTCTGATCTCAAAAAGATTCCCGTAATATTACGAAGAGTCTGAATCTTATTTAGATCGTAAAGAAAAAAACGATCTAAATAAAATTTATACGAACTTCAACTGTACGAACATTGATTAAATAAATTTTGTATTTTTCATTCATTGTATTTTAAATTCTTAAATATCGCAACTTAAAAACGCGATTCAAAGAGTCATTACGAGAGTGGAAGAATTCTTCACGTTCGACCAGACGTCTTTCTGACCTCGTAAAAGAGATTCCTCGTACAAAACGATCGCAACGTCGTTTATCTGGAAGAAAATGAGTAACAAGCAACGAGAAACGATCCGCGGGTAGAATAATGGCGTTCGCGTTTCCTCGAATGACTCGAAAGAAGTCGACGAAGTCGAATTGTTCCGTGCACAGCGTTCTCGTCTCTTTTCTCTCAATTTTTGTTATGAAGCGGAAACGCGATCGTTTTCTGTTTATTATTTCAGCTGAAATCACGTTACATGCTCCTTTCTGACCGATACGCTGCAACAACGAAGAAATTTAGCGAGAAATAACATACCGAGATGAAGAATGAACGATTCTTTCGATAAATATATAGGAATTCATGAAAAAAACCAAGTTTACGATTCTTCTGAACGTCGCACCGAGAAATGATGTTTCCTCGAAAGCTCGCGACAATTTGAATTCGAAAAAGTTTGAGTTCTTTAATTTATAAAATATTTACAAATTTTTATTTTTAATTTCTTCAAATTGTTTTTATCTTTGATCTTAGATTGCATTAAAATTTGTGAGATTCGTTGAAAGCAAATATATATGCGAATTCTGTGCGAGATAAATCAAGGAAGTTTGAATAATCTTTCGTTGAAAGTTTGCAAAAATTCAGATTTAAAAGTTCCATTATCTGTCAAAATTGTTTTTGCCTCGTCCTTAAGTGGAAATCCTTTGTAAAGTGAGAAGAAATGTTAAAAAGAAAGACAAGTACCTGGGTAGCGTTCTAAAAGGATCTCAAGCTAGAGGAAGTGTCAGTGAGAAAATATAGATTGTAACTCAAATATTTGAAGTGGATCTTCGTAACGTTAGCTAATGTTGTAACAACCAATATTTTTGGAGTATTCCATGTGGCGTCAAAAGTACACATTTAAATTCATTAAAGTACAATCTTGATAGTATAAAATTTGTTGGTGTATTAAATTTTAAAGTTGTTTGACAAGAAACGATATATAATGTCGCGTGGTTTTGAATTGTTTAAATTATCACATTTTCATATTGAAAATTAAACAATTTATCGTCAATATTCTACTTTTTTAAATTTTGAAAAGAAATAATTTATCATTGAATCATTGGAAGTCTTGTACTTATATTTTTATATTGAAAATTAAACAATTTAGAGTCAATATACCACTCTCTCGAATTTTCAAATTGCGTCTTCATGTTTGCAAATTGAACAATTTAGAGTTCATATAACAAGTTTTATCAAGAAACCAAGTCTACAGAAATAAATTTTCATCAGTCTTATAGTTAATCTTACAAAGCTGTATTTGATTGTGTATCAGCTGTTAGCTACAAAATTATTTCATTACCTGTCTTAATTGTAAATCTCTCTTATTTTTTTCCCGCGCCAAATTCCCCGTCGAAAATTTTGAAATTTATATTTGTACTCGTCTAATTACGAGCCAGCTCAAAATTGAAAATCTTATTCCACGAGTCTCAACTTCCAACGAAATTACGCTTAATTAACCACCTTGTAGCGCAGGTTATATCGCAAATAGAATTCGTGAAACTCGCGTTCACGTTTAAAATTTCGCGTTTCATATAAATTGAAACGAAGCGTGTTTTTCCCGAAATTCGAGCTGATCGTTCTTACCAATATCACTATATATCACGTCAGTAGTTTTTTATTTCATTTTTACACGTTACAAAAACTTTTATATTTTTTATTTTTTCATCTGCTGTATCAGCAAATGAAGGATGTATTTTAAAAAATAGAATGTTTCAATTTTTGCTGAATTATGTCCTTTATTTTACGAAAATACCACCATAACGACTTGTAGCCCAGAAGCAACTGTTCTGACTAGGAAATGAAGACGACATTTTGCCATAAAATTTTATTGATACGCAAACATTTGAATCGCTACAAAACAAATTACAGGCGCTATCGCTCAGTACCAGACAACGCCACTCCTACTCGAGGTCTACGCCCCCTCACGAGTCACGTGACCCAAATCAACCAGTCGCTAATTTTCGTTGCATTAGCTTTGCACCTGACGAGGCCCGATTTTCTGGGTTACCCCCGCTAAAATCACTTTCAGTGCTAAAAAGTTCTATCCGTGTTTTAGAGATTTATCGACACCTCGTTTCCACGTAGAGTATTGAAATTTTAAATTCCAAGTTCTAAAAAAGGAACATTGATACACATTTTAATTTTATATAACCATCGTTAGTAATTTTTAACTAACTAAACTTTTCAATTACTTTTTAAAATTATTTTGGGCTTCCGAATGGTCACTGATCCAGGGGGTGCGAAGATCTAAGGATATAAAATCCTAGCTTCGAGAATTCATCACTCGAGAACAAATCGATAGATGGTTCAATCTTATGAAATCCACTACATATAAAGTAAAAATAAGCAGCTAACGATTTTCGTCCGACCATACGTTGACTTGTAACACTTATTCACTCATACGTTGACCTATATTACTGAACTCTCGAAACATAAGAAACGAAAAAGTGGACCTATCCTAGTTAGTCAATAATATTAACTAACAGTAGAGTATACCATTAATGGTCAGACTGTTCGAAATCGTTCGTGTTCGTTCCAATTTGCGTTCACACGCTTCGACGACTTTATTTCCACAGCTTTCCTCGCGCGCTGTTTCACCACCTTATTTCCATAACATTGATATGTTTTGTTGATAAAAAGAGAGAGAGAGAGAGAGAGAGAGAGAGAAAGAGAAAAAAAAATTAACGAAAGGGAAAAGGAAACGATTTGTAGAAACGCAGCCCACTCTTTCGCGTGTGCCAGCTACGTTGCGGAATTTAGTGAAACGGTTCTAATTAGCGTAAATTGAGGGCCGACGGGGGAGCAACTTCCAGCGGGAAAGAGAACTTTTCATAAGCTCCGGCTGTGCTGTTTGTCTTGCGACTTGGACAAACCTTGGCCAGTTTCGCTTGCGCCGCGCGATTCAATGGAGCCGACTGAAAGCGCGGCCCTGAAGAGGCTCGTGGAATATTCCTCGTCGAAAAATCACTTGGAAATCTCGTTTACCATTAAACGAATTACCGAGCTTAATAGCTGGGACATGCGTTGTACAAAGCTGCGACACTTCGTGTCGAGATCTTCGCAATTTTCGCTAATGACGATAACTTGATACTGCCCATATTGTATTAAATTAATGAAATGTTAATTTTTTTTATAAATTACGATAATACGTAGTTCAGGGGATTTTTGATACTTTAAAATGAAAAACCGAGATATATTTTCCATCCATTAAGATGTTTGCAGAATGATACCAAGTGAAAATATAGTAGAACCTTATTTGTGCGAAATAGTTATCGAACTTGTAATTGATCAACTTTTGTTATTCTCCTTGAACTGTAGAAAATTTTTACTGGAAATAGACTCAGCCATTTCGCCAAGAATCTATTAATATTGCAACACTTTGGACACTGAAAAATTATTGCGTGAGTATTTTATATTATACATTCTCGTAGCTTGAAATTCTTTATCATTACAACCAGAACTCTTATTTATAAGAGAAGAAAAATTATGCAATTTTCCAATTTCAAATCTAGGCACTGACAAATAATTATAAATAATTCATTTGAAATTTTTGAGACATTGTCGAAACCATAAATACAGAAAAAAGAAAAGAAAAGGTAAAATGTTTCCAAAGAATGGACGTACGAGTGTCCATAAATTGAAACGATTGCGCAATATCATAGAAGATTAAACCAACATTTGTACAGCCAATTAAATCCGAAATGAGCTACCGTCAGTGTTACAAATTGTAATAACGTCCACCCGGCAACTTCCAACTGTTACTATTATTCCACTCATTCCGTTGTTTAAATTCCGCTCTTAAATAATAAATCGCCGTGTCTGTTTAAACTTCCCTCGTCGCTCGGTACCAGCAAACGAAGAGAAACAAAGAAGACAGCGAAGACAGGTTAAGAATGATAAAGACGCTTCACGCTCGCGGAATATTTTCACCGGCGGCCGGTAGAACAAAGAGGTCTAACGATCCAGTTTTAAAGTTCCCCCGCGAAAACGGAAAACGTCAAATTGATAACGAAAAACGCGGTTGTACGTTCAACGGCGGATTGTCGCGCGAACAAACTTGTCTCCCAGCAGCGGAGTACAATGGCGCGTTTAAAAACAATGTTTCAGCTGGAGCAGTTGTACATAGAAGTCCTCTACACGGTCGCCAACACTGTGGGCGCGAGCACCGGACAATACGCCCACTACAAAGAGGATCTTTATAGGTACGCGCAGGAAGCGTTCGGAGTCCCGCAGGATCAACATCGACGATACCTGAACATTGCATCGGAAGAGAAAGTATGATTTATGCTTCTTTCCTTCTTTCTTTATTTATTAGATTTAGTTGCTCAATTTTATTTCGATGTGTCAGTTTGATGCATGGACAAACATTTGTTGGTTTCATACACGATCAAACTTTCAAATCGCAGGTAGTTCCTTTGGGAATCAAAGTATCAGGGATACCTACAAGTAACTTCGTTTTTTGACAAAACTTTATTTCATTTAAGAATTGGTCTGTAATATAATTTAACAGTGAGCATACTATGTTCCACTAAAATATAAGTTAAGTTGTAACAAGTTAAATTATTGTCGCTAGATGGCAATAATGTTTATTAAATTTGAAAAAATATAATATTTAATGTACAATTTATAATAAAATAAAATAATATTGAAAATTATATTATAATTATAATATAATATATTATATTTTCTTCTTGCTTCGAAATTAAATTGTTCAGATGGAGCAAAAAATATGTTTAACCTTGTCCAAATATTATATAAATTTATGCTCGTGGAAATTTTCCAAATTTAATTTATCTAGCGTGAGAGAATATTTTGATTAATGTAGATTAATGTCGCAATCACTGAAATTTCGCAAGATTGAATATACGTGATACGCAGTGAATTTCTTCTTGCATAATTCAAGGAAACGACGCGCGTAGCCTGAGATGTTTATTATCATACAGCGATGTGACAGGAATGCGAATGAAACGTATCATCGCGAGCAACTGCATATCAGAAGTAATCCATTTACACGTCGAAGTTCAAACAGAATCGCATTGCGACTGCAGTATACTGTTTACAGTCACAATGTTTATTCATTGCACCACGTACGAGCGGAACGTTATTTAATTATCTCTCTCTCGCCGGTGATCGCGTTTTACACTCTCTGATACATACTTCGATTTTTAATGCTTGCTTGCCAAAATGGTCGTCTCATTTCTTTTCTTTTTCTTTTTCTTTTTTTCCAGCCCCCGATCGTCGTGCTGAGCGTGGTGGTCGTCGAAGCTGAGGGACTAGAAGCGAAAGACGCGAACGGTGAGGATTTTGTTTCGCGTTTAATTATGCGTCATGCCGTACGTAATACCCGTGCAAGTTTAACGAAGGGTTTGCTGAAACGCGAATGAATTTCCCCATTGAATTACGGGCATGAATAATCCAGCCCGGAATCGGTCGATGTCATAAATTCTGACGGTGGAAAGCGATGCATCGCCTTGGCCCTCGACCCCCAATCTTTTCAATATTTCACAGCCGTTTGCATGATAACGGATTAAATAATTGCGAAGACGGTTTCACCCTTAATCTGTCTCGATCACCGGGGAATGATCGATATCGTGCAATGCATCATCTTCGCGGGAATTTAAATACATCTTTCATATCCCATCCGCCTTGAAATGTCGTTCGGTGGTTATCTGTTATCTCTCTTTCCTTTTTATTTTTTTTTTTTGCGAATGTGTCTATCTTGTACGTGCAAAATATTTACATTTTTTTTTTTTTTTTGATAGATATAAAAATTAGAGTACAATCCTGATCTGTTCCTTGTGTCCAACACAGACCGCGGATTTTCATATTTATATTTATATTTCACTGTTGTATTTAACTTTATGAGAATTTGTGTAGTAATTAAAAAATGGGACCTGGATTTTATCTCTTCGTGTTCTGTGATATTTTTACAAACGAGAATTGTTCACGAGTGAATAAAGATCCGCAAACTGGCGATATTAACGTCGGGATTTGAAAAAATTAATAAAATTTTCAGGAGATTGCCGATGTTTATACAAATTCACGTTCGTATGGATGCAGCTGGAAAAAAAACGGAAGTCAAAAAGAAATTTGTTTCATTTACAAATATTTCAATATTGATACGAGTAATTTATTTTGAATATTCACTCTGTAGCTTTTAGACGTCTCGCATATTTTGTGTATTTTTGTACGTTCGAATTTTCCATAAAATCCGCAGTTTTTTACCGAGAATAAAAATAATAATACCCGTGAATTTCGCATAATAGCTGGCAACAATAATATCGCGCGCGTCAGCTACGAGAGAATTTCAAACAGAAAAATGCTTCAAAATCCTCGTGGAATAATCCTCAATGTATAACGTGCGTTAATAAAAATTCATTTCGCAAATACTGTTAATAAATTAGAATATTTTATAGATCGAAGTGCATATTTCACAGGACAAGAATTTTGTACTTTGTTAGTTATGTTTTTCCAAAGTCATAGTACGACTTCAACACGACAAACTGCACTTGGATTTTAATACGAAGTAAGTCATAATACAAATTGGGTCAGAGTGATTCTGCAGTTCAGCAGAACGACAAAATTGCGATGCGAGGTTTATTTTTCGGGGAAACACGTTTGAAAATTGTGCACTCGTGCTAATAATCGTCATTGCGGATTTTACCGCAGACCTTGCTCTGCAGGATTAAATCAAAAGTTGCGCATCTGCAACTTTCGCTCAAATCAAGTCATCGGAGCATAAAGGTATTTTCTCTGCGTAACTACGTATTTGGTACTAAAAAATTTCTATTTTCGACGCTTGATCGTTAAATGACTGAAAAAAGTCTCTTCTCTAAAATTATTTGCCAAACCTCTCACCTTTCGCAGTTAACGCAGTAACGCTACGGTAATTGTGTTCGATACGACATCGAGTTTTTTTCCATCAGAAAAACACAATTTTCACGATCAATGAGATCTACAGCGACGATTATTAATTTGGCGCACGCTCGAATCGATTTTCCAAACGAAGCTCACAACGCAGTTCCGTCGTCCTTTGATTTTCACCTTCCAGCTCCGAGCCACATGGAACCACCCTGACCCAATTCGCGACCCTTTGCCCCTGCACAGTCTTGCCGCTCGTTTTTCTAATTACGAGAGTCGTTAGGTCTGAGTGTTCGCCGGAGGTGAGGTTACTCTGAACGAGATTCTGCATATGTCCTCCAGGATTCAGCGACCCTTACTGCATGCTAGGGATTCAACCGGGCAACACGGGCGCACCGTTGAGCCCGCAGACGAATTTAACGGCGCACTCGCCGCACACGCCGCCAGCTTCACCGAGGCAAGCGACTCGCGCCCTTTCCGACGGCGGTGAAACTGAGAATTCTCATCACGAGAAATTACGGAAGCACCATAGGTAAGTGTCTCGCGGCACTCGGGCTTAGAGCTGTTTCGAAAATGATCGGCGTTCGTCGTTCGTTCTCTCGACGAAACCAGTTGCAACGTTAGTAAATCCTAAACACAGATTTAGATTTTTGTCCGAATTTTAGAGTAGATACTATACACAAGCGTGTGAAAATCGTCGACGTGTTCTTGATTGCGTGATTATTTTCAGGAGCTTTATTTGCTTATTCTCGACAAAGTGATTCTTAGTTACTGATGAATCAAACTTTGTTCTTGTTCTTTCTAATCATCGACGCATGGCCAATTAATTCGAATTTTTTTAAATTCAATGTACCATAATAAATTCAAAGTTAATAATTATCAAATTTTACAGAAATTGTACTGTTACTTGAGAATTTTCATAAAAATCCATAATCGACCGATTTATGTGGTTTATCTAATATTTCAATATCGTAGAATTTCAAGATACATCGTAATACTCTATCGAGAAACATTTGAATATATACTTCAGTGACTATTATTTCTATTTAATATTGAGGTTGTTGCATATATAATGGTTGTACGAAATGACGAATTTTAAATGGTCGGACCGGGTTTGGGCGATTGAAAGACGCAGCACCAAACGTCGAGTTTTATCACTGTGATGTTGGGAATTTTACTTAATCCAGATTCAATAACGTTCGACAGGAATTGATAGTTTGACCCGTGTATATTTATATAGATGTATGTAACGATAACTGAATAAAACTCTGTATTCAAATGGATAACTCGATAGCTCAGTTCTTTTTCAGTAGCTCCAAACATACCTAGTTTGGTAAAAACACTGCATTTGTATTCTACAGGTGTAAGTAATAATTTAATAATCTAATTTAAAACTAGATAGTATCTATCGAGAGCCTTCTTTAATTAACTTTTATCTCTTAAAATAATCCCTTCGAATATTCTACCACTTAAATTAAAGCTTTAACAGTTCTCGTTCTTAATTGTTATTATTTTCATTATCGACAATGAAACCAATATCTATGAAAATCTGAATTAATATTTCTGTATCAAACAATGCAATTTTCATAATCTTCTTTGGAAATTTTACCACTTAAATTAACTTTGGTACTTCTTACTCCCAATTATTACCTTTCTTGGTATTCAGTGAAAATGAAGTCTTTGAAATCAGATATGGATCTGTAGAATCTGTATTAATATTTCTGTACCAAATTATACAATCTCCATGATCGTTCGCCATTTAAATTAAAACTCGAATATTTCAAATAGTTTCAATCGTTATCTTTAATATCCTTAAATATCTTTAAATGTAGATGTTAATAATAAAGATCGCAATCTTTAAAATAATCAAATCAGTCTACAGAAACCTAAATCAATATTTCTACATGCAATACCAAATATTTCTATATCAAGTCACATCAAATTTCTATATCAAATGTGTTCTACATCATATTCTATAGTACAGAAATATGTTCTAAATCAATATTTCTATATCAAATTAAACTTCTCTCTCATATATATTCTAAATCATATTCTATATTTTATAGTATAGGAATATATTCTAAATCACATTCTAAATTCTAAATCAATATTTCTATATCAAATTCTATATTAAAAATACCAAAGACTTCTCTATTAAATACATTCCTGTATCAAATTTCCATAATTATATATCAAACGCCAATACATTTCTATACTACATATGTTTCTACATTAAATCAAATTAAATTTCTCTCATATATATTCTAAATCATATTCTATATTTTATAGTATAGGAATATATTCTAAATCACATTCTAAATTCTAAATCAATATTTCTATATCAAATTCTATATTAAAAATACCAAAGACTTCTCTATTAAATACATTCCTGTATCAAATTTCCACAATTATATATCAAACGCCAATATATTTCTATACTACATATATTAAATCAGACAAAATTTCTGTATTAAGTAATCCAATGCTCTCTTTCACTGAAATTGAACACTTGAACACTTCCTACCGGTATGAAAAAATTCCGTCCCAAATGAAACAAGAGGCACGGTTGAATTTGCAACTCGAATTCGAACTGCACGATTAATCCGATCCGTGTTCGATCGGTGAGGCAAAGTAACTGCGAAGAGACACGTACGCGAGAGACGGCCAATCGAGTGACATTTCCACAATGAGCCGCGATAACAATGAACGGATGGTTGCCGGATGCGGCAAGTTCTGTTGGCGGACGGTTCGCGGCAGAATAAGGCCGCCGGGTTGCATTGAGAATCGAGCGTTTCGTGGCTCTATCTCGTCGTCATTGTCCCCACGTGCAGCCAGCAACGCGATTAATTCTCAGTTGGCATCGTGTCGACGCGCCTAACGAGACCGCCAACGTTCGCCGCCACGTGCCTCACTCACTTTCCTGCGTTTAGACGAGAGAGATCGAGCGTTGGCGAAACGGCCGAGATGCCGAACGTCGAGAAACTGGCCAAGAAACGACTGAAGAAAATGTGAGCAACACATTTCACGCGCGATGTGAAAGTATATACAACGAAACGGAACGTCAAATTTTCGCGTCGAGGTTGTTTGAAAGTGATCGAGATCGTCGGGTTAATTCGGTTAAGCGTGACGTTTCCCGGGGAAATTGGTTCGGTAGTTCGGATTTAGTTTGAAACGAGTTTGCACGCGGTTATGCGATATTTGGTAGGAATCGATGGCTCTTGAGTTTATCGGTAATTGGTAAATTTCTGAACGACGAATTGAAACTCTGTTGTGTAGTAAAATTGTTACGTAGCAGAACACTATTGGTTTTTGTTGCGTTTTAAGTTAACGTGGCACGTTCTTCTGTTGCCGCGAATGATAATTGCTGTAATGAGTACGTAAATAATACAGTTCGATTAATTAATTATAATTAGCGTTTCGTGTTACGAAAGAATCAGTTATTCTTCAGAAACGTAAAAAACTTGCACTTTTTAATAAAAATAAATATTAGCTGACAGTGCGACAGGCAAATAACAGCAATTAAAAAAATTGTTTCAAGAAGCCATTAAATGAAGCTTTTTTTTTTTAACAAACCATGTTTTAATTAAAGTCACAACGTTGATAACGATGAAAGAAAATAATGAATTTAACAAAAAGTAAAACACACATTATGAAACTTCATACGTACAATATACGTATCGCCACTTCGAGCAACTGTTCAATTCGTATTTTCGATCCAAGTGTAAAAATTCGACAATTTTTAACGCGTTCGCGAAAACACAACGAATTTCATTTGTCACGCGGAGTTTTATCTCTGGTACCGCCCGGCGACAAATTGCGAGACACGGGTCCCAACGAAAGAAACGAAAATTTCGTTTGGAAACTAGATTAACCGGGGGATGTACGTGTTTCCGCGAAGCCCGAAAGGAGTCGAAGAAGCGCGTGGAATATCTATCCGTGGTTGCTATTGTAGTCGTTGGGAATCAGTTTCAGGTTGTCGTTCAAGCGCAAGGAGCACACGAGCAGACGCGAGCATCGAGAATCACTGAGCGGCGCGGTGCCAGCCAAGTTTATACGCGCGACCAGTGTGAAGCAGCACACGCTGAGCCCACGATGGAACGAGAAGTTTCGTTTGTAAGCAGCCCCTTGGCAACTTTTCTTCTTCTTCTTCTTCTTCTTCTTCTTTCTACTTTCTACTTTTCTTTATCCTCTTGTTGCCATTTTATCCCGGTTGCTTTCTCTGTCGACCAGAAAAGCGTCACGCGGAATTCTGTATCGGATCAACGTAACAAAATATGGTTTAATATTTAACATGTTAAATTATTTATTTAATATTAATTATTTATTGTAATATTTAACGTGTTCGCGTTTCTCTCTTCCTTGCTTTTCAGCGACATCGACGACATCAACACGGACATTCTGCACCTGGACATATGGTGAGTGCCGTCGTTTACCCCGAGAGCTGGTTCGCGTTCGCGTTTCCTCGTCTGAAATTTGCTTTTCGAAGAGCGCCGATCTGAATGGAAGTTAGAAATTTCCACGTGGAGTCAGTTGGTATTTACGATTTTCAGTGAAATGCACGTCTACCATTTTTTTTAATCTTAGAGACGAACGCACACGTGTTTTCATTTTCGTAAAAGGATTTTTCCATTTATGAACCTGTACGTTGTGTCAATTTTTCTTCTTCTTTTTCTTTTTCATTGATTCAACTACGAACAAAGTATTATTTCGCCCAAATTATCCACTCCATTTTAGTTTAGAAAACTGTTTCGTCTTTTATATTATATTTATATAAAAAAATTATATAAATTTATAACACTCTTTATATTAAGTTGTTCCAGACAAACACAAACGTTTGTTACCTTATTTCGTTGTTATTACTGACATTGATACTCCAAATATGGATCAATGTACTCCAAAAGATCAGGTTGATCAACTCCACAAATTCAAATAATAGAAGATTTCTTTTCATTTTTCTTTCAAATTTACAATTATTTGCGTTATCTCCTCGTGATAGATATATTTATTGTGACAAGATGTATTTTTCTGAGATACACATGTCCGTATAACGCGAAATTGATAATTTCGTGAAAAATCAGGTTCAGTTTGGCGTTGTTCGTTGAGTTCATTCAAGGGAGTCTTTCACGCAAATTCCAAATCCGTATCTCTTCCTGTCGGAAGTGTTTGTGTTGCCCTGACAGACATAGTTTCAGGGACCACGACGACGAGTCCTCCGTGTTCGATGCAGTGAGCAAGCTGAACGAGGTACGCGGTGTCAAGGGCCTTGGAAGATTCTTCAAGCAGATCGCGCAGAGCGCGAGATCCGGGGGCCAGGATGATTTTCTGGGCTGCGTCAACATTCCTCTCCAGGTATCTCCAGCAAATTCTTTATATTTTAATATATTATAATTATACAATTATCTTTGTTATATTAATATATTATAATTATAATTATATTTGTAATTTTAATATATTATACATATATATTATTTCTATATATTAATTTTTCAATTTCACTTTCCACGACAGTGGAATCGCAGAGATTTAGATTCAATTTCGTTTAGCAATTTCTCAACATCTTCGTAATCTCAATTTCCGATATTAGAAACAAATTTTTCACGCAATGTTTCAATATTCTTCCCCGGACGTTGGTATTTACTTTCATGACAATCGGCTAAAGTTGAGCTGCAAGACAGGTTGTGAATTATTCATCCGGCACGAGAATTTATCAAGTCCCCTCGAACTCTACTCCATTTATTAAATTCAGCTTTGAATACTTGGACAGTTCACTGGTCTGAAATTTTTCATCCAGTGACAAAGGAGCAACACATTTAAAGATATATATATATATAAAACAATTCGTCCTTCCAATGTAATAAAATATAATTTACAATTATTATAATTATATTGATAGTTGGACATGTACGATACTGGATAAAAAACAAATTATCTTCCGTGAGCACAGATTCTCCTCCAGAAAACCAGTTTCCACGGTTAATATCACGAACAACTGTCACTGCTGTCTACCGATCGATGAAAACAATGTTACACGACGTTAACTTTGAAAGTTGCAGTCTCTCGTTCTTTTCTTCTTTTCTTCTTTCCTTTTTCCCATGTTCCAACACCGGTTGGGTAAGAGAGGATCGTTTGTTGTCAGGATATTCCAAGCACCGGGCTGGATCGATGGTACAAACTAGAGGCCAGAACGCAACGAAGCACCATTCAAGGTAGAATTAGATTAAAGTTGTGGTTATCAACGAGAGAGGATCGCGGGACGTCCGAAGAAGACAACTGGGGTGAGCTCAGGCAACAGGAGCGACTGTACACGGTCTTTCTCAATCACGAGATGAACAAACAAGGGGTACGCATCGTGAACGAGCAAAAGATAAATATAAATACAATATACAGTCGTATTTCCCTGAAAAATGTTTGAGAAATCCTTTGGAAAATTCGGAAACGCACGCAGATTCGTTTCAGATTTAAGCGTGAAAATTCACGGGGAGAGGGGGCGGGGGGGGGCGAAATATTTTTGGGAATGGAAATTCTCATAGTGCACGCGGCGGATAATATTTGTGCAACATTTAATATCTACGGTATTTAAATATTTACACACGAGCTTCGCGAAATTCGCAGGAAATTTATTACGGATTTTAATTTGGTTTTAAAATGTTGTGAAACATGAAATGAACAAAATATTTTGTTAATAATTTTGCGAAGGAAAAATACCACGCGAATACATTCATTTTTTTTTTTTTCACGTCACATGTATATTATAACACGGATTATGTTATATTTTTTATAATAGAAACTGTCGTTCGTGGTACATTTAGTGAAAATAAAATATGCTGCTAAGTATAAAATATCCCCCTGGAGGAGGGAAAGATCTCCATTTTTCTTCTATTTTTATTCCGTTAAATATTAATAAACCAACGTCGTAGATACTCGACACTTTAATAGAAAATAAAAAAAGACCAAAGGAGCTTCTAAATATTTCCGTAAATAAATCTCCGCTGTCGTCTTATACTATGAATAAAAATAAAAATGAAATACATACATATTTCTAAAAGTGCAGGAAAGAAATAAATGAATGTAATTGTTTTTTACCTACTTGTAGGAAATTTAAATTTAAATTTAAAGTCACCAAAGTTTATTGAACATTTCTCTATATTGTTATTTTCAAGAAAATCCACAGTCCAATATTTCAACGTACAAAACATAATCACTCTATCAACAATATTTGAAATTTAAATTTAAAGTCACCAAGATTCATGGAACGCCTCTGCATTGTACACTCGTGCAAAAATCCGCAGTCCAATGACCAAATTTTTGCTCCGTCCTTTTATTTCACTCGACCGGACAGCATCTGTCATTTTCATTTGCTCTAACGCAGCTTAGAATTAAATTGCTCCCTCTTGTTCTCGCCATTCAACGAAGCAACCTATTTATCGACGTAACGATGCGCTTCTCCCTGCGTCATTTAGGAAGACTTCACAGGGGAATTGCCACAAACGGCACTAACGATTCTTCATCAACACGCCGTCCAAGGTGACGTCACGGAACTGCAACAAGCGTTAGTTAGATGGGTGGCGTCATCCAGGCAATCAGCCTGCGATCCAAGGATTCTCCATCGTCTCCTTCAGGTTCAGTTCCCTTTTCCTCTCTCCACTTCTTCTCTCTATATTCTGCATTATCGTTCTCTCTAACGCTGCTCCGTTCTTCCCGTTTCGGGCAAATTTACCTGTTCAGGAATTGGACAACGTGTGGCACACGGACACCCTCTCTCGGGACGAGGAACAGTGTCTGGCGGACTCTTTCAACGAATTCCTCGAAGTGACGTTGAAGAAAGTCCGACAGCATCGAGTACTGTTCCCGCCGTTGCATCGGCCATCGATCTCCAAGTTGGATTATCTTCTTAGGTGCGTACGTTCGCCTAACTAGGAGAAGAAACGTGTATTTTATTTCGTGCCTTTGTTGTATTTGTCTTCTGTGTATTTTTTGTTTAATAAAAATTTTACCCATTTTTTTTTTTTCTAATGTATACAGAAAATGGTGATCATTTGAGGAAATGTTTGTTGTTTTTCACACATAATTTCACTGAGAAAAATCCATTAATTGTATTTTCAAATGAAATAATACAAAGTTAAGAAAACATGTGTCTTTGTGAAAGTTATTTTTGTTTTATATCATTCAGTCTTTCAGTGACCATCCTGTACAAACACACGTTTTTTTAACTTTAATTTATTATTTTATTTGGAAATATAATTAATGGATTTCTTTCAGTATTACGTATTTTTGATCTCCAAGGGATACATGCTCTGTGTCTGCTACCTAAAAAGAAAATAAAAGAGATTGAAAATGAACAGGTTATGACTTTTTCAAACTCTTCAGTTTTTCAATGGCCACCTTATAAATGTCAATCATTTAAAAGTACTTTCATTATCAAACCCCTGATTTTGTACAAAAATGTAAGATCTTCAGAACCCTCGGTGCAACTAGGACATTGTCAACTTGCACATTGAAAGCTAAAAAGAAAAAGCTGACGTTGAAGAATTGAAAAATATTTCCTACAGAATTTCTTCGTGAAAAATCCCTGACACGATTGAAGTAACTACAAAATTAAAAATCACCGACATCGAAATATCACTTTGTCATTTGTCTCTTACAGATGTTTGGGACTGCTGTCGAACATGAAGGCGTTCCGTGCTTGTTGCCCGTTCAACAAGGAAATCCGCGGAGAGATAATAACCGCCCTAAGAAAAGGAACCCTCGAATGGTCAGTGCACCAGCCAACTTTCTTTCATATTTCTTTTCTCTGTGTCTTTGAAATTAAGCGTCGTTGTCTGATCGTTTAGGTACGAGGACACGAGGCAGCAAACGATGTGCTACGACAAGGAGCCGGATCAGGACGCTGATAAGGTCCTGCAGGACTTCACGAACTTGGTGACTGCGTTACTGGTTGACTTGGAACAGGGACTCACTTACTACAACAACCTCTTCGAAAGGTGAGCCTCTCCCCCGATAGGCAAAGTAAAATCACTCAAGTTCGCGGAAGCAAACGGAAGACAATCGTTTCACTCTGTGCGCTCGGGATTCTTTTTGATTAAAAGTTAAACATGGAACGGTGTTTACTACAGAGGAGATTCTTTAAAAGTTTTTTTATTTTGCGATCAAAGTGATTTTGCTCGTAGAATAAATTAAAGTGAGGAAGTACTTGCTCCTCAAAAACTGGAAAGTCAACGTTTGTCTAGTTGAGTGCGGTGCATATATTTTTCTCTTACAGCTAGTCACGTGAAAAGTGAAAAGATTGTTTCTTACGAGAGATTGAAAATATGATCGTTGTATAAAATTTTTGAGCAGATATCGTACTTCCAATAACCGCTCACTGTATCGTGATCTTTCTTAAAAATTTTGCATCTAATTTTATTAAAATTGCATCAAAATTTTGTACCAAAGTTCGTTCAATTTTCAGCAATGTACATCTCCTAGAATTTTATATTTTCCTCGATAAATTCTTGTCATATGTCATTGCTACTTCAGATATTAATATATTGCAAACAAATGATACGTCATCTCCATACATCTCATATATGTAAATACAAATGGCCAGGACAAATGTCCCAAATGAAAGGGAGATAAAATCAATTGACGAACGATGTGTGAAATATGTTGCAGCACGAACGGCGTGCCATATTTCTCGGCGGTGTATAAACAATTGGACAAGCTGGTAAGCAATCCTCGAAACGAGAAAAGTGTGATCATTTCCGTCAATACGAGAAATATACGAACGATACATCTATGAAATATTCTCACTTGATAGATACTCGCGACGATGATGAATCAAAGCACACAAATCATTATGACACACGACTATATTTAATTTCGTTGTTTCGTGAAGCTGGATGTGCTATGTTTGGCTTTATGCTTTATTCAAGACGTCGATCGTGTTTTTCTTCACTCGCAAATTTGAGCTCGCAAGTTTGAAAACGAAACGATCCCTCCCGCGAGAGTGAAGTTAATTATCGTTCGAATCGATCGAAAGATAAAGAGAAAAGAAGACCGAAAGTAAAAGTAAAAGACGAGAAATAATTTATCGACTACTTCACGACGCGCTCGTGATTAATTAGATCATTCTTGAACTCGGCGAATCCGGTCGACGTCCTTGCATCGAAATAACTACAGAACATATTACTCTTTATATATATAGGGTGTTCCAGGGAGGAAAATCTAAAAAGAACAAAGCGAATAAGAATTGAAAAATTAAATGCATTGAACCCTTTGCGATGTTATATAGAAGGTAATCAGGTATACCTAAATTTGAACTACGTAATTACAAAATATTCTTACAATTACGTTGCGATTGAATATTCGATATTCCTCAGATTTAATTAAATTTTACAAATTTAAAGTTCAGAACCGGAATACTCTCTAATTAGAATTGAAAATTTAAAAATTAAACAGTTTCGTTGTGAACGTACCTTTATAATTGAATACCCAACCCTCCGCGGGAAATCTGGCAATTTGCGCCTGACGTCTTTCGCACTTTCGTTTCTTTCGAAGTGAATTTTTACGTTCGCTAACTGCTCCTTTGAATACTTGATTCGAGGGTCGATCGTTCATTAAGGCAGGAAGTTCCAACGAGTGTCCCAGAATTTTTCCAAATTTCGCCATCTGCAGCTGTAAAAGAAAAAACGCGGCACGTCGCAGTTTCAAAAAATTATTTGTGCATTAATGGAATTTTTGGAATGTAGAATTTATATACATTTATGACAAAAGAATGCATGAAATTCGATAAAAAGAGCTTCGAATGAAAGCTCGTGGCAGTCTGTCTGGAAAAATTGAACGACTGTCTAATTCTGTCCAGTCGAAACGTAATATCTAGATTAATGTGGTATCGCAAAGGGTTGAATAACAAGGAAAATGAAATAAACAGACGATGAAGGGAAAAACGCTACAAGGGACACCCTATAGATAAGCGAATCGCAGTGACCTGAAGGCTAGGTTCAACGAAGATCGAACGACGTTCGAGGATGAGTTTTTCGACATTGTCCGTCAGGTCATCGCGATCTTACTGTACACGAGATGTTTGTCCATAGCTGGCGGAACACGTGGCGAAACACATGGAGAACACATCCGAGGTACTTTTTCATCGCCACCACGAACTGTTAAAAGACCCTCTTCTATTTTTCTATTCTGTCTTTCTTCTTCGATCTCCTTATGTATAATATATGTGACATTCGACTGTCGTATTGAGACCGCTTGCTTTTATTCGCGTGAAATTATTCCATTTTGTCCGAGGGAAACTAATGTTAAAACATTGTTTTTCTAACGTCGATGACGAGAATTCGAAAGAGACATTGGACGAACGAATTTAAATAGTCGGACGATTGACTTTTATACCGCGTGACGTAAGTTGATTTTCGAATACGCAAATAAAAAGAACGGCGGTTGATTTACTGGTAGTTTCTTGAATATGCCGTTTCTACTGACGACATGTCACTTGTAAATATTACCCTCTGTCGTTCTCGATTTACTGGATTACTTAGCGAAGTTTAGAATTTTCTGAGATTTAGTCTGAGGTTTGAACGAGCCGACTTGCTTACACTGTAGCTTAATTTCGAAGAAAAGCGGTAGTTCCTGCTGTTGACGACTTTTTTTAGTGCGACTCTGCTGTAAATAATCTTCATTTTATTATACGCATATGCGAAACGTTTCACGAGATCAGAGGGAAAAAAATTGTCTCTCTGCGAATGAAAATGTTGTTCCGACTCGAAAGCAGCTCAAGAAAGTAACAATCTGCAGACGTTCTTTAATTAATACAGACAACCTAGCCTGTTCACACTGTATGTAGTTCTTGATGAAGTTTTTGGTGTTCGTGAGTGTAGTTTGCTGTATCTTTTTCTTTTTCCCTTTTATTTTTTTTTTTTTTTTTTTTTTGGAGGGAGGGAGAAACACGGCGATGGAAGTGGAGATCGAATCGACAGCGTGCTGAGAAGGGAATTAAGAAAAAATTGCTTCGTTTTTTAAATAATTTGCTAGTGGTGAGTGTCGAACGTGGTGAGAATTACTTATTTGTAATATCGTATTCAAAGTAAAATATGAACTTGAATCTCAAGGTTCGACGAAATGATCTGTCTAATTTAATAGTCAATTTCGAGCACATGTTGTAGTTTATAACACGTTCATTTATAATTGCATACATTATTGATAGAAATTGGCGTACAGAGATACTCGTGCCCAATACGTTTATATTTTGTTTATATAAACAAATATTACGTAGTCAGAGGAAATGAAACAAAAACCGGAGTCAAATTGAATATTCTGCGAATAAACACTCACGTCAAAAGTCGCCCATTGTATTAAAAATGAAAGATGAGAATGTTAAAAAAAAAAACAATTTTATTGAAAGCGAAAGATCAACAAAACATTCAAAATACGAAAAATTTAAAGATCCAAATGTTAAAAAATTCGGAAATTCAAAGATTCAAAGGTTTGGTAATTCGACGATTCAAAGGTTCAGAGATTCGAAGATTCAAAGGCTCAATGATTTCATGATTCAAAGATCAAATATATTCAATAATTCAAAGGCTGAAGTTTCCACGATTAAAAAATCACATATTTAATAATTGAACGATGCAAATTATCAATGACACGAATGTTCAAAAATTCAATGATTCCGTGATTCAAGAATCATATGTTCAATAATTCAAAGATTCAAATATTCAAAGGTTCAAGTATTCAACGATTCTATGAACCGAAAATTCAAAGATTCAAGTATTCAAAGATTCAAGTATTCAACGATTCCTTGAAACAAAGATTCAAAGATTCAATGACTCCGGGATTCAAGGATCATGTATTCAATAATTCAAAGATTCGAAGATTTAAAGGCTCGTATATTCCAAGATCCAACGATTGGATGGTCACGTATTCAATACTCGAAGGATCCAAAAATTTAAAGATTCGAAACCCCGAACATGCAGGAATTTTCAAACTTCCAAAATCGACTCTTCGACTATCCCACTTTTGGCTTATTTCTCGAAATTTTCTCTCTCGAACGCGACACGTTACAAAGTCCGTCAGAAAAACGCTCGATAAACGCCTGACGAACGAAACGCGAACGCGTTTATCCAAAATCTGGATACTCCAATTTCCTGACCTTTTTGTCCTGGCGCAAAGAGAGGCGGGAAAAAGAACGAATGGAAAAGGGAAGCTAGCCGGCCGATTCGTTGCCACTTTCGTCGTCGTGCTGACGTGAAAAGCGGCGTAATTTCTCACCGTGTCTTTCACGGGACACCGGAGACGCGGGGAGAGCCACGCCGTGAACCTTTTCGTGACATTGCCTTTCCATCGACACACCGTGACACCAGCTCTTTTTTTATTCCCAGCCGGCGCTGCGTGGCGCGCGCGTCTCCCTCCTCTCTCAAAGAGAACTACCACCTGTCTGCTACAAACACGTCACACGCTCCGCATGAATCTCTCTAGCTCCGTAATTTGCCCCGGACACCGCATGGAAAATATACAACGGACCTGATGCATGGCGCTCGAACTCGTTTTCGTTACTCGCTCGTTATCGTTTAGACGAAAATTTGCCAACAAGTAGAAACAAGTGGCCTGGGTAGATGGCTCGGACAGTTTTAGTGTTTCCGCTGGTTTCGCGTTTGATACCCTGCGCGCCGCTGGTTCACTTGGTTCGAACTCGCGACGACCTTGTTCGTTGTTCCGCTGAGTTTTTTGGTCGAAGCTGAAATTTTTAATGTAACTCGAGAGTACTTCGAATCGTGAGGGTGAAAAAATGAAAAAATTCTCTTTTCGGTTTGAATTGATCAAATGGATTTGGGA
Organism: Melipona bicolor; assembly: GCA_030673865.1. Taxonomy (NCBI): domain Eukaryota; kingdom Metazoa; phylum Arthropoda; class Insecta; order Hymenoptera; family Apidae; genus Melipona; species Melipona bicolor. The sequence continues at coordinate 3,851,937 of JAHYIQ010000016.1, read as the reverse complement.
AAAGTTCGTAGATTGTGGAAAAATATTTTTTTACGAGCTACTAATAATCGTTTGTGACGTTTCTAAAGAGCAAATTATTGTCAATTTATTTTACCTTTATGTAAAATATTTTATAAGTAATAAATAATTTTTATAAAATATTATTACGATTATATAAAATGGAACATTCGGTGTACCAGTTTGGAAATATTTTCTACGTACACTTTTTTTAGTTGCGACACTTTTTTTAATTTTCCAAGTTAAGTTCGTAATTTAGCTCGTTGTAACATTGCCTAATATTCACTTTATTACAAAATCTGATAATCGCGACAAGAGATGTTTTATCGGACGCGTCAGTCTCGCACGTTTCCCAAAATTCAAAAGAAAATGCAACGATCGGTAGGAGGAATACTCAATTTTCTCACACGGCCGCAAGATATCAAGCTTCCAGATCGATTTCTTTCTTTTTTTTCTTTTTTTTCTTGCACCTCCAGCAATGTGCTTCCCGCGCACAGCCACTCAAACGTTCCCCTCGAAACCCCGATTAACCTTTCTCTCTGTAGGGTGTCCACCACTTTTACGCAAGTTTCCGGAACGTATCAGTCGATACAATTTCGATGGAATTTCGCCAATTTTACGAAACCTGTGATTCTTTGCTATAATCACATTGAGTAATTAAATTGATATTTGACATATTTACATATTTATTTGTATATATTCATATGCAATTTGCGTTTTTATGTATTTATACTAATCAGTTCCAATATTTATTACTAATCAGTTTTCAACTTTATTTTACGTGTGGAAGATCGCGACTTTGTCAGAAACTCAATAGCAATGGAAAAGTATGAATTTTTTCTAAACTCTTTTTGCAGTTACTATTTATTAATTTACAATTTTGGAAATTACTTTAATTATGAAATTATATTCTTGGTAAATAATATAATTTTTAATTCTAATAAATTATATTAAAGATTGTTATTTTAAATTATACTAAACATTATATTTTTGGTAATAACAATCACGAGGAAATGGCAGATTTTGATAAGTCCAACTTTTCTTGAACTATATTATTATCTACTTTATTATCATTTATTATCCTCAGTTTTGGAGATGAGTTCTATTTAATTAGTAGAAAACAGAGTTATTTATTATTTAGAGATTTAATGCGAACGAAGAAGAGATATGAGTTTCTAAATGCTTCACTTAATGATTCGAAACTGGAAAAATCCAAATAATTTAACTTCAGAAATTATTTTATTTCTGTCAATGAGTCACAAAATAGAAAATTGTTTAAATAATAAAATAATGAACACTCAAAAATTAGCCTCACGGGAGGAATTTAAGAGCAAAGTGTTAGAATAATGATCGTGATAGTTGTGGTTTAATTTTCTTGAAAAATTGAATGGACATTTTAATATGAAAATGAGGAGTGTGAAAATTTGATAAAAAATTGGAAATGGTAGTTATCTTGAATGAGAAGCACGTCGGCTAAGCTCCGAGGCTTGGACAACCACTCCCACTTTGTCTTCGTTATCGTAATGCGAAACGTTTACTAACGTCACGTCCTAAGTGAGAAATATGTATCTTACTTTTTCACGCAATTTCATTTTTCTCGGGTTTTGCATTCGCGTGATAAAAACCTACCCCTCTTTGCGAGAGTTTCAGAGGAGACGCTCGACTGAGATTCTTTAATTTGACATTTTCTGATATTTTTTATAATTAACTTCTCACGTACTTATAGCGACTCCTATAAATATTCGAATACTGTATTGTTCCATGTACTCGTTTATGATAATTTGGAATAATTTATAATAATTTAGAAGATTACTTCACGTGCACAGTCTTTTGCAACTGAATGACTATGAAATTTGAAATCGTAAAAATATTTCGATAACGAACAACTAGCTTTGCCAATTTTATTAATTTTATTAATTTTAAATTATTAATGTACACTCCTTACGAAAATTTATATTTTTATTAACTACAATGAATAGTAGCTGTGGTATATTAAAAAACTATAATATTATAAACAGTAATCTTCCTTTATAAATAATAAATAATGAACTGTAAATGCACTATTATAAACAACTACACGGAACAATAATCTTGCCAATACCACCGCGTTCAAATATTAACAAGAGCCACTGTAGTTAATTGAGTTTCACTGCGTATCACGCATTGTCCTATTTCAATAACCACTTAACTGTTCTAATTAACAACAGTAAATAATAATATCAATAGCAGTAAGCTCGGTTTTATTGATTTCAATAACATAATTTAATGGATGAAATGATAGATCGAACAGATGTTACGTCGAGAACTCACTGCTCGAATCGTCGTTGCCAAAACCAAAATCACGCTTCGGCGGATAAACGAAATCGTGTTTTACCTCCATTTTGAAATTTATCACGTGTCGAACAAACGAATTTTCGCTCGGAGAACGGTACCGTGTATTTGCGAGAATTCACCCTCGACTCGCGTAAATGTGGAATAAATAGCAGTCACGTTTCCCCGCAACGTAACTTGGTGATTTAATCTGACATATTATCAGAGCGTGTGCACGAAAACCCGAGCATATACGTCTGATCACTTTTCCATGGCAGCATTTTCGTTTATCAGACGACGACTCGGCGCATTAAGTCAATGAAACATGCTCTCAAACGAAATGAAAATCCTCCGTTGAAAATGGAGTGAAAATTAACTCGCTGTTTCGAGGTACGCGTAATATTGGAGAGATTTTCACTCGGCGTAAGTAAATTTAGAAAGAATTCCTGAGGATTCGCGCAGTTTGGAAAATGTTCCAGAAAATCTAATTTACAACAGCACCGATAGTGCTTGCTAGGAATTCTGAATCTGAAACTCCGAATTAAATTTGGAAATTCATATCTCGAGATTGAAGACTATTATACTTGACTAAAATTTTTGAATTTTAATGTTATAAATTCGGACACTTAAATACTAGAACTAGTTATAATTTTGTAAAAAGAAGTCATACCAACTCGGGGATCGTAAAAATAAATTACTAAATGAAAAGTTCCAATTTTTTTTTTTTTTGTACGCATAATATAAATATCACTTTCAGATTCCTATTTCTATTTTTCTTAAAATCCAAATATTACAAATAACGCAGTCACACATGAATATCAAAGATATTTTATAAGATTCTCAATATTTCGTCCACACTCTAGAATTTCACAATCCGCGAACAATATTTGAAAATTAAAATTAAAATTTCGTTACGAGCGAATGCAACGTTTCGCGACGAAAATTCATTCACCGTTCACGAAAAAATTCGCTGCAACGAGGAAGCTTGCGTAAAAAGTAGAAAAAAAATGAAATGGTGGAAATACAAAAAAATACTTCCGAAGCACTAGTAGAGTCAGACGCTTTTAGTCTGCTTGTCGTTCGGCTTCACTGGAAGGAATGTATTCGATAGATGCAAAACGAACTCGGAGCGAGGGTTACCACAGCTTGCCTTCAGCTTCATGGCCAGAACGCGGACGAAGAGTACGTGCTACCACCTGGAGCGGAAATTGGGACGCCAATGTTCGAGTTGTACCTGGCTCTGCAGGATTTCGTAACGTAACTATCAATGAAATCATTGTTATTACCAACAACAGTAAAATGTTATAGGAAAGTGTCAATATTAATATATAAAATCAATCGAACGATATTATTCTTGAAATTAAATTATTAAGTAAGATATTTTTTTTAATAAAAATTGAATTTAATAAAATATTATTAAAGTCAGTCGAACGATGTTATTCTTAAAATTAAATTATTGAGTAATATACTTTTTTTAATAAAAATTGAATTTAATAAAATATTATTAAAGTCAGTCGAACGATATTATTCTTAAAATTAAATTATTAAGTAATATACTTCTTTGATAAAAATTGACAAAACGAATTGATTTTGAGAGAAATTTGAATATTAGTATTTTAAAATATTTTATTCACTATTAAAAACTAAATGGATCATTTAATTTTCGATAGCAAGAAGTGTAAGTCGAGTTGCTTTTGTCTTGAAATATCAAAGTGTGCAGCTCCATTTAGCAATAATTTCAATTAAAAACAAATTTTGAAAAAATATTATCAAATACCTCAAAATTAGAATTGTTTGACTGTGAGGTATAAGTGAAAAATTCGCATTAAAATTTATGCGAACGTTTCGTTTTCTCAATTTTCCTAAAAGAAATCACTCCAATTTTGAAACAAGTATTCGACAATTGAAATTGAATTAAACCAAACGATCGAGTACGAAGAAAAAAGAGAAACGAAAAGAAAGACGCGAAACTTTCATAACGAAATAATCTGAAACTCTTCGAACCAAGGAAGAGAAATTTGAAAATGGACAAGCGAAGAGAAAGCGAAATCTTTGTTTGCCAGGTTCTAAAATTGAAATTCTGACAAAGATGGAAAACAATCGCGCTTAAGGGCAACGTAATATTTTTAGCATGAAGGAGAACCTGCCGCAGTCCGATCATAAAACTTTAGCGATCTGCAAGTATTACGAGTGGTTCAGACCAGCTGTCGACAAATGGTTGGACCTGGCTAAATTGAAGGCGATCCAACGCGTGAGAAAATCGGCCGAGCTCGATCGGATCTGCCCTGGCGAGTACATCGTGAAGCATGGCACCTCTGCCATTGACGTTACAGCTTGCTTGTATCAGGTAAAATAATATCTACACATATGCACAAGCACGATTCTAAAATTCGCAATAATTGCAGATTAAGGAATTTTGGAAGAAGTTGGCGTGGCCGGATCTTCCTGGATCGTACAACTTGGTCCTGAAAGTTGTAGACGTAAGTAATCGATTTAATGTAACAATACTGGTGTTAATTTTAATTATGGACGGATGCTGAGATTTTTAAAACAAAAATTAGGCAAGTACAAAACGTGTGAAGTACAAATTGGATTCATTCTATTGCAGATATAAAATTGTCTCATAAAAATTCATTGCTTCAAGCTGAATATTTTTTTACATTCCCAGCGTCAAATCTGGAAAATTATCGAATATAAATTAAAACATAAATAGTCAAACTTAAGACTTGATGAGTTTAATGTAATTTATATTAATTTTTATATAATTAGCAAGCATTCATTATTCATTTAAATTGTGAATAATAAAAATAAGAATAATAAAATTTGTCTATTTACACTTCTGTTACAGGCGATCTGTAGTTCAGCAGCCTATTACGCGGAGATAACCCATCAGAAATTGGCAGACAGTGGTTATTACGAGGAACAGACGCCATACAAAACAACAGACGAGGTAATCACTGAGGTAGAGACCGCTTCGCATTAGTATGACACGACACTGCTTTGCAAACATAGTTCCTAGTTGTAGCAACAGCAATAGAGAACACATTTTTCACGAGATTGAAAGAGACAAACATTTTTCTGAACTATTGCACTCTCTGCTTGGCAGAATGTAAAATACAAACATCATACAGTTAGATGGCAACGATACAGCAATTAAATTTAACGCTGCACGTTTAGAAGCTAAAGCTTTTCTTCCTACATCCTTTGTGCAATATTTATTTATAAAAAAATAATATGTGTAATTATAAAATTATATAAAATTTATGAAATATTTATAATTTTATAATAACTGTAAATTCATTTATAAAATGAATTTCATTGGCAATAATTTCAAGAAAACTTTTGACAATGATTATTCCACTAATAAGTCAGTTTTCATCGATGGATGAAAGTGATTCGGGACTCGTTTCTCGCAGATGTGCGTGGCTATTAACGGCCTCGAGTACGTTCGAAGATGGCTTCTGAAGTTAGGCGAGGAGTTGCTAGTCGAGAAGCTTCTAACAGCTTTGGAGTGTCAAGCTGGCGATTCCGCGCGAATGCAGTGGAGAACCGCTTTGACGTCACCTTTGGAACAGACACCGGGACAAATGTTGCTGTTCATAAATCAAATCGTTTCAAGGATCGGTACAAAGGTCAGGCATCTAAAGCGTAAAAAAAAATATCAAAACTGACGATTAGAAATGAATTTTTTAATAATCGAGTTCGATCTGCTCGCTTGGTTTCAATATGAAACGAAGAGGGAATTAGAGGACGCAAATATCTGATGAAACTGCTGATGTTTAACAAATTGATATTTTTAGAAATACTATGATTAATATTATATTATAATATGGATTTATGGTTTACATTTTTATTAATTTCATCAGTTTTTTATGATTTTGCATATTATGCGCATTTTGTACGTTTTTAAATTTAAATTTTTCTCAAAATTCTTTCCTCAAAACGCATAAAATTTTTCTTATTGTTGTTTGTCTTATTGTTATTGTTCCTTTCTTAAACATATAAGTTTACTCTCATCATACAACTTTATTTTAGAGCAATTACAGAAAGGATAGGATGCCACATTGTTCATCAAAATTTATATTTTTAAAATTCTCATAAATTAAGAATAAAGATCTAAATTTTATTTCATAGATTTAAAAATTCACACGGTCAAAATGAATGATGATTAACAGAAGGGAAACTTTATTCTTTCCAAAAAAATTTTCAATAGAAATTTAAAAAAAGAAAGAAACGAAGGATCGGCTAATTTACAGATGAGACCACCGTTGAAGAAGGCGATGTTCCATCTGGCTTGGTCACCGGACAGTTTACCCACCTCGGAGGCAATCGCGCCGTTGCTCGAGTATTTGGACATGCACCTGGTGGTGCTCAATTCGGCGCTGCTTATAGTGAATTTCAATCGAGTCCTCCAAGACATCTGGGAAGTGGTCTTGGCTGAGCTCAGCAACCAGATGGACGGAAACGCCGGTGTAAGCAGAATTTCCAAACCATTTTTTTTATTACAAGAAAAAGATTGTCGATAATTTTTAGTCTGTCAAAAATTAGTAAGTCATTAATTTTGATAATTACATTAAGTAAGTGATGGTGTCTTTGTAACATTTAAAAAAGAAAAACTGTTTTCTTGTAGGATAAACCAGCAATGTTTTACGAAAGACTTCACGAAGCTCTGGACTTATTGGTGAAGTTCTTCCACGAGGACGAGAAGGGTTTACCGTACGAAGTGCTTCACTGTCAGAGCTTCTTGAACGTTGAAGAACGCCTTCAATATCACAAGATGGACACAACGTTCTTGATCGACCGATTCTATCGACAACGACTTCAGGTTGCTATTCGATTCTTCTCTCATACGGAGTGAAAACTAATTACGTTTTGTTCGTACGAGTTTCTTAAACCATTAGTAATCAATTAAGAACCAAGTAAACCATTAATAAATCATTAAGAACCAAGACGTGACAAACGTTGTATATCTCAGTTTCTCCATATTTAGATTTCTTTAGATTAGAAAATTGTAGAATCCACATGTTAAAAATTGGACGATGCAAATTAAATGAAAGAGAAAAGAAAAAGAAAAAGTGAAAATGACAAGCTTTGTCTTTTTAGGACCAACTAAACACCGTGTCGTCGGAGTATGGCGTTCTAACAGTGAGAGCTTATCTAAATCACGACTCACTGTGCGTGGAAGTGATAAATGCCAGAGACGTGATACCATTAGATCCAAACGGCTACAGCGATCCTTTCGTCATAATCGAATTGCTGCCACGAAGAGTCTTCGAACATTGTGCCGAGCAGCACACCAACGTCAAGAAGAAAACCCTGAATCCTATGTTCGACGAGTGTTTTGAATTGTAAGTAATCGCGAGTGAAATTCTAACATTGAACATCACACACTCTGCTGGTGATAACAATAATTCCATCCATGTTAATACCTGGACAGAAAATGAAATTTTATACATTTGTTTGCAGTGCATATTGCACTATAAAATTGTAATAATGTTGTCAAACAAATTTTATTCGAGTTCACTATTATAGTGATAGTAGTAGTGTTATACCATTTGTTCATTTGTTACATGTGTTTGTTTAATTTTATTGTTAACTCTTTTAATTGTTCATTCAGTTGTTATTTATAATGATTTAATAATGACATAACATTCTAGTACCAACTAGTAACTCAAATTATTAATGAAAGCATGAAAAAGTATGAAATTTTTTAATAATAACTCACTGCAAACAGTCTTCCAAATAACTTTACTAGATGTATATCATAATGAAATTTATAAATCACATGATGAGTATTACAAGGAATGCTATAACAAAGTATCTCATCTTTGAATGTAATAATTGACTTTCATCACTGAAGCCAACTTCTTCCTTAAAGTCCAACAGCATAATTTTACAGTACAATCTTAACTCGAAAAGACCAGCAATCTGATACACGTGTTTTTACATACTTTTTCATTTGAATATTTTCACATATCTTACCATCGACTCGACAAATTTCTGTCCGTAGCTCCGTAAGCGTGGAGCAGTGTCGAAGTCCAGACGCGATGGTGTTGTTCACCGTAATGGACCACGACGTGCTCACGGCGAACGATTTCGCGGGCGAGGCATTCTTAGGGCTCAGCATGATACCCGGTGTTACCGACACGAACACCAGCATAGACAATTTCCACGGCCTCAAGCACACCGAGTTACCCCTGATGCATCAGAAGAATCGAAGTGAGTGCGACGAACCCGTTTAATGAAACGCGAAAGCTTCGTTATCGATCTACTTTCGGGAGATATTCGGACGAAAACTATTTGCAACTGTTTTGCTCTTGGGGAACAATTCAATTTCGAACGCTAATATGACTTTTACGGCGGTGAAAGAGCGAGCGAAGAATTTCATTAAACGTAACGTGATTTTCGCAAAGAGTGTTCCACTCGAAAGTGATTATTGATTAATCGAATGTTTTACGGGCTTTTTGCGTTACTCGAAATTGATCAATAACCCCTTCGCTGTTCTACGTTTGCAATCAGATTGTTGAAATATTGTTAAGATAACATTGTTTTCTTTTTTTTCATAACGTTGCATGTAGTCATCGATTCACCTTGTAATATAATACTTTGAATAAGTTATTAACTCGAATGGACGGTTCGGTTAATAACTTATTTTTATTATTCACAATTAAAAAGAAACACAGGCTAATGGAAAATTCAACGAATGAACTGGTCAACTACGAGCAAAGTGTTAAATGAAATCAATTTCTCCTTCCAGATCATCCGATTCTGCAGATTCTGGAGACGAGAGTCGGCGACAAGATGGCCCTCGACTTCGTGAAGAAGCAGAAGCAGCGATTCGCCTCGACGTAAAAAACGACAGATTCGCGTAACGAGCGAACGAACGAAGCGAGGGAGGAGCATCGCGGATAACGACGCGGATTTTCGTCGTCGACGTCGCGTTGAATTTCAGCGGCCCGATGAGGGAAAGGGGGAGAGAAACGAAGAGAAAACTAAAACGAAACGAACAAATCAAAAGTCCATCCCCGCGGAATGCTCCTCGGCTCTCTTCACCGGGGCTCTTAGCCCTGAAATTCGTCAGATCTTTTCTCAGTGTAAATCGTGTTGAATATAGTCAGTGTGTTGGTAACTAAAGAAATTAATTAAACGAGACGAAAGAGAGAGAGAGAGAAATATTGTTACAAAAGAGGAAGCATCGAGGGTTAAGAAAGAGAGAGAATATTGAAAAAAAAGAGAATATACATGTATATTATATATATCGTCAAAACTATTTTTGTGTGGACAAGAGAAAAAAAAAAAAATGTTGAGTCGCAAAAGGAAGAAAAACATTTAAAAAAGACAAAAATATTAAAAAAAAAAAAAAATATCGTTTAAATCTGTCAGCGTGATGTATCTAAGGATAAATGTTTAAAGAAAAAACAAAACAAAACAAAAAAAAAAAAAGGAAACAAAATGCTATCGTCGAGACCGTCGAAACAATGCTCGAAGCAATGCTAAACGGCCGTGCGACGTTTAAAAAACGAAGAGCTCGTCTTTTCGACACCGAAATGAATAAAACGAAATAGAGAAAGAGAAAGAAACACAGGGAGAAAAAATGAAAACACAGGAAGAACGAGAATTTATTTGGAAATCTCGATACGTCCATCGATCGTAATTGAAAGAAAGTGAAGTCCTTTTTCCCCTCAAGTATAAATAATATATCGATAATGAAACGGAGAAGGAACGAAATAATAAAATATATAAATAAATAAATATATATATACACGCATGTATACATTAAAGATATAAAGATATAAAGATAACAAGAACGTTCATCGCCGATTCGCATTGCTTCGACGATTACAGAATCAATCCCACAGAGAGTCGATATACGATATTTTTCTTACTCATCATTGGCTAACGTGTCTCTTTCTATCTTTCCACCGCCGTCGTCTTCTCACTTCTCGATCCAAATGACATTTCCAGCGGCATTCTTCTTCCGATCTCGCGCGACGAATTTCGATCGGCGTTCCGCGAAACGCGAAGTCGAACAGCAGATATAATAACGAAATGAAATATAATATCAAAAAAAAAAAAAAAAAGAAAAAAAAAGAAAAAAAGAAAAAAACAGAAAAGAAGAACGAAGAAACCAAGAGAAAAAGAAAAGGGATTGCGAGTGAAGAAAAAACCTAAAAAAAGAAAAAAACACGAAGAAGAAGAAAGAGAAAGCAAAACGAAAATTCGTAGACGAACTTGATGATCTTGCGCCAGTGTTGCATGTGTACGTAAAGATGTACGCGGAACAAAAACTGAAAAAAAAAAGAACACGCACGTACACACATACACATACACACACACACACACACATGTTACACGCATGTATAATGAATTTACTCGAGTAATTAAGAAAGCGAAAGTGTTTAACCCCCCTGCGCATCTGTGTTCCCGCACACGGGGAATCAGTGTTTGATTTTGCTCGTACAATCTGAAATCTTTCTATACAGCTCTTTTTTCCGATCTCCTCGACACGACGATACGTGTGTCGTGTCTCTAAATCGAATCGATCGATCCGACGAAATTGGACGAGTAACAGACGAACGTATAATAATACAAGGCGTGGCGTATAACAAGCCAGCAGTCGAGCGATCGCGATCGTGGTTTGGAAATTGTGGTAGAATTGTCGGTGAGGAAGCGATCGAAATGCGGGGAAATTATAGGGGAAATTGAATGGGCAATTGATCGAAATCGGCGACCAATAATAACAGTAGATAGAAACACAATCGGAGTAGAGAACTTTCGGAGGGGAAATACGAACGACAAAAAAGTAAAGTAAAATAAAGTAAACTAAAAAAATAAAATAAAATAAAATAAAATAATAATAATAATAATAATAATAACGCACACTCGTCAATTTTTCTATTGCACGATTTATTCACGCGCGTCTCGTTTGCGTCTACATAACACACGTACGTACACACGCGAGAATAAAAACTAAACTAAACTAAAAAAAAGTGAAAATTAAAGAAAACAAAAAAAGATGTCCAAGAAAAAAAAAACTAAAAAAAAAAGTGAGAAAAAAACTGGAGGAGAAGATCGACAACGCGTGAGACTTTTGTCGCGTCTCACCCAACACGCCTTCGAGAAAACAAAAGTTGCAGGAAACGATATCGCGAAAGACACGAACCCTCGGGGGAAATTATTTCAAGGAAAATAAAACGGGAAAAAGAAATATAAATTACGAAGAGAAGAGAAGAAGGAGAAGAAACGATGATCTCTCTCGAAAAAAAAAACGTGTCGTCTGTCCGATCCTCGGTATAATCTCGTGCATCGAATCCAATCGAACTCTATTTGCTTTTTCAACCTTTTACAATCACCAGAAACGTATGTACGATTTGTCTTGTATCGTAAGACGAATAAATTAATATAAATGTACGAAAATGTACGTGTGGTCCGATGTCTACACCCCTCACGATACTTGATTTAATTTAACCAATACTTGATTTCATTTCTGCCTTTTCGTGTACACATAATATCTTCTTATTTCAATTTTCTACGAGGACAATTTTCAAATATCGTTTTTTATTTTTTAAAGTGATATACTGAATATATATTATTAACTGATATATAATATTATTAACGTTAAATTTACAAAAATATTTGCTTCATATTCTACAAAAATTCTACAAAATTTCCTTTCCCTACAAAAATCACCTATGCACGTATGTAAACTGTCTATGAAAGTTTGTTTTTTGAAAATTTACATATACGAATAAAACAGTTCGAGCAAGTTACCAACGACAATCTACAAAATTAAAAATACGTACAATTGAAAAGAGATCCAAAAAAAAGACGTGGTTGTTAAATTGTTAAAATACGATTGTTAAATTACTCCACAGATTTCTGTGTTTGCATCGAGGGACTATCGAGTTTCTGCGACACGTTCACTCATTCTTCCGTTCGTATGATCGGCTCGCCGTCTAATATCTCCAAAGTTGGCAAAAGTCTGGCGACTTCCAGTCTCCAGTTCTCCACCTGAAAATTTGCAGCGTTAAATATTATCACTGCGACACGGCTTTTCACTCAAATTCTCATTCTTTCCGTAAATACAAAATTAAAATTATTTTACAATTTGATAAACTTTCGAATGACCTAGAAGCATGAGAGATATTTTACACTTATCAATAGTCGTGTCGTAGCCGCAGCTACTAAAATTTAAATGACGCGCTATTCTTGATATCAATTTCTCTTTTGCCACGGTAGCAAATTTTCGCCAATAAAAGAGGAAAATTTTAGAAATTCCCAGTTATTTCTGTAAAAAAATTAGTCTATGATCCATTTACAAATTGATGACACTCTCGCCATCAAAATTTAAAAGCCATAGTAACCATATATAAAATATATAAAATTTTAAATCCTTTTATTCATTGGAACGTGATTGTTATTAGTGAAAAAATGGTAAATTGCGGGAAAAGTTTTCAGAAACAAATTCTTCAGAGATCGAAATGGATGGATCGCAAATGGACCAACCTCCAATCTCTCGTACAACGGATTTCCGACGAAGAACAGATCCCGAAGATTGCCGAGTTCCTGGAGCTTGTTAAATTCAGACCACTCTCTGATCAAATTCCAAGACATGTACAGGACACGGAGATTCCTCATCGCGTTGATTCCCTTCATTTTCTCGATGGAGTTGTACGAAATCCAAAGTTCCTCCAGCGTGTCGCCCAACGCCTCCAAGCCGGCGAATCCTTTGATCTGGTTGCGTGCTAACGAAAGGACCTTCAGATTCTTCAAAGCTCCGATTCCTGTAGCCATTCCGAGAAAAGCTCAGGATATTTCTTTAATTCCACTAACGATCTATGAAGTTTTGCTTTCTTCGGAAATTAACTATTAATATTTAATATTTAACCATGCTCAATTGACCAAATGTTTATTTTATAAATTATCAGTTGAGAAATTGAAAAGTTGACCTTGACAGTTTTATTTTGGAAAAAAGTTTTATGAAAGAAACATTTTTAGCTTGATAACGTTTTCTATTTTCTAATTAACGTGTTTTTACTATTCAGCAAGTATGAATATTCCTCTGGTAACTAAAATAATCAATTAGTGTATACATATATAAGCACAGATATTTTTCTAGCAATAAATCTTCTAATAATTAATTAATAAAATTAATTAATAGATAGACATTTTTATTCTTACAGTCTTCTCAATACAAAATTGTACAAAATTATTTTCATCAAACAACAAAATCTCACGTAATAATTTTTCTAGTAATAAATCTTCCAGTGATTAATAAAATCAATTAGTAAACAAAGGTTCTAATAAACAAAGGTTCCTTTTAATATTCGTTTAATATCCTTTCAATAAAATAATAATATACGCAAATATAAAATTGTGCAAAATGACTTTTATATTTTATATTGAAGTGCAAAATATCTCGTGAAATTACAAGGATGAAAAACACGATGACTTGATGTAAAGTATCGATTTTTTGAAAAAAAAGGAAGGACACTAAGAGGACGATATACCGACAAGAGGATACTTTGCAGGGTATTAGATGTTATCTAGGAGGATCCGCTTGTAATCGAGTCAGATCGTATCGTATTAAACGTGATGCAATTAAACGTCAATTAAGGAGATCGAGCAGCAGCTACGATCCATTTCTCTTGACCCGTGGACGTAATTCCATTTAAGCGAAATTATCTGCCCAGTCGGCCGATTTCGTTCATTATTCATCGCGACGAGAGATCCGCGCGAACCTGCGGATTTTCAATTTCGTTTTGAAGTTTTGAATCGCCTTACCGATATCGCTCACGCGTCCAGCTTCTTCAGCGACGCATCGTGACTTGAAAAAAGAAGAATATTTGTCGCTTCATTTTGAAATGATCGTGTTTCATTACTTTATATATAAATATTTTGCAAACGTCGTAACGATCGACGCATGAACACCGTGACTAAAGGGAAAGTGGAATAAATTTTTTACTGGAAAGAATCCAAATATAGGTAATAAAGCGTCCAACTTTTAAAACCTCGACGAGTAGTATAAAATACGATGTTGTAACTTTCAGCAAGATTTTTTAATTGCGTCGCTTAATCTTGAAAAGAAAGGATGTTTAGTACGTGGAGTGAGAAATGATTTACAAATAATTATATTGAATAAAGAATAACAAATAGTCAGTGATTAACATAATTAATGTAAAATGCGATCCTTCGATGACGTTTCTTAATTTAGAAACTAAAATTACAAAGAGAAGAGTTCATTTCATGACAGTAATAAAAAAAATAAAAATACTCAACAATTTACGTGATTGACACAAAATACAATATTTAGTAGTAATTAGTAGTATTTAGTTTTCATTCTGAAAATGATACTACAAAAAAAAAGTTCATTACTAAGTAAACCAATTCAAGAATATCACAATTATGTGGCATATATAACAGCACCTAAATGTGGATAATAATTAGTAATGAAATTAGTAACGGGGAGTAACAGAAATAATTAACAATTACCCGACGGTAAAGAGCAAGGTAAAAAGGATAATTATTGAAAATTATGTATCTACCTGCGAACTTTTCAATCCTGTTCGTCGACAACGAGAGCTTCTCACAGTTGACCAAAACCAACAGAGCGTTGTCCATCTTTTCTATAGGGGGCCATTGAAAACTCAGGGTTACCTCTTTCGCGGTGGAAGCTTCCTGTCCGTTCGCTTCTTCCCATGATCGAATCGCCTCCTTGCAGGTGGTCGGTTTCAAGGTGGTCATCGCTCGTTCTCGTTTGATAAATTTTTTTAGCTAGAAAAACCCGATACTTTGCGTTCCGAGGGAAACTCTGTCGAAATAAACGAGCACGAATCAAACAGAAAACTATTTTGGCAAACGCAACGCGAGTAAATAAAAAAGGATGTTCGCGCGCTGAATATCAGGGGCTTGCTTGTCCTGCAATATTTTTTGGTTTAATGAAAAAGACAAAGCGAAAAGGGGAAAAATATTTGTTTCACCTTTTGATTCTGTTTCATCTTCAATTAACTTCCATCATTTATTCTGCTGAAATATTGACGATACGCAGTACCGTAATATTCCGTGGCTTGTCTTTTATTAATTATTGTACTTTAATGAGAAGTTAGTTAATGCAGTGAAGTAACGATATTGAAAAATGTTTGATTAAATTTAATGGACAACGCGGTGCTATCGAGTTAAAAGTCGAGAGCATGGTATTATATTTTTTAATTGGCAGATTAAGAGCGTGGTATTTATTTTTTAATGGGTTCATAATCGTTTGAACCTGAAGAAATATCCTTCGATATTTTTTATCTCGACGTTTTCAACTTTGTCCTCTTCGATTCCTTTAAACCTGTTTCGTTTCTCTTGTAATTTCATTGTTATTATTGTTATTAATATTGTGAGTTATTAGGGATCTCTTAGAGATTATTAGAGATAAAATTTTTTATTAACAAACAGATTCAAAGTCACATTAGAAAAGTAAGCTCCCTCCCTTTCACCTCGCCTATCCATAAAATTCAAACCTACCTCAAAACACAAACACTCGATAATTCCATAGATCATTCGCTGGAATATTCTCTGCGATGATCAATCGGGGACCGATTGAAACACGTCCTCGTCGAAGATCGTTCCTGACCGACGAAAATTTTGAAATATCTCCGCGTCGCTTCACGCATGTCAAACTCGGCGAGAAATATTTCAATTCGCACCAATTCGTCCACGGTTGCACGAGGGGTTTTAAATTTTCCCTCGTGCTCGCTGTCGTTCGATTACGTTCCGCAGACCATTCGATTTCCCACGGACGTGAAAAACATCGTTCTCTCGCATATTCGACGGAATATCGTTTGTTATCGTTTATCCGGGCGTTCGAGGTTACAAGAATTCGACATTCGTTTCGGCTCGTGGCAAACTGCCACGGCTGGTGCCTGGCAATATCTGGCACCAATCAAAATAATCGATGCTCGCGGGCGCATGCGTTTGGCCCGCGTTATTTATCAACCGAGCGTCCCGCGATGAGATTTACGACGATATTAACATTGAAAAAAGGCGCACGTCCTCGTCTGGGATCGTGTCGATACAGAAAAAGATTCCTACTGTTTGAATTGTGGAACTTTGCCGGACTTGGAAGATATTGCTTGTCAATGATAGAAATAATGTCGGTATTTTTTTAAAATATATCACGCACTGTAATTTGCAACGAGAAGTATGACTCCTCGTTAAGAAAGATAGATATTTTATCGTAGAAAAAAAGAATATCAGGATAAAAAAATTGGACACAGTTGTCAGGACATTTCAAAGGAGAAGAACTAAATTATAATATTGATAGACGAGGATCGAGGATCGAGATTCTTAAAATGTATAATAACTTCGTGTGTCGTGTCTGTTTCAACTAAAATTATTATTTTTTTTTGTCAAATATCGCCTGGATTCGAAGTGACGAACGAGAAACTCGAGATAAAATGGTCGAAACGACCAATAATTTGTAATTTATAATTTTGTTTATAATTTGAAGTTTTGCAGACACGAAACAGCGCATTTTCAGAGATTCAAGTGATTTTTTTGTAAAAGTTTTTATCGTTCTATTTGACCGTGGATTGAAGCACGGCAATAACTTTCCCGAACACGTGAAAAACATGTGCCATAAGTCGGCGACAGGTGCCTGGCCCCTTCGTGCCCCACTCTGGACCCGCGATCTTCCGAAGCCGAAGGAAGGGGAACCGAGAGAGCCTTCTGGCTTTCCTTCGGCTTGCAATTCAGAATCAAGTCGACTTTCGAGCGATAAAGTTCGCTCTCTAGCGACATAGTGTTAACGCGAGGGGACAACCCCCCTGATACTCAGCGCGCGTAATATACGCGCCACGTTCTTTTCTGAACACGATCTCGTCTCGCTACACACGCGCGCGCGAACAATCTTATGCTATCAGTGATCGAAAGTTCTAATGTTGAAATTCCCAAGATTCCTTTCTTCGATGCTTGTAGCTCATTCGAGAACTTACAAATTAACAGAGCTGTGGACTTGAAGAACTTTGAAAACTGCGTGCGATTTGATTCCTTTTTTCTTTTTCTCGATATTTAACAGTAGAACTGAAAACGACGATTAAAAAGCGTAAAATTAAAATTTCCATCAGAGACATTCGAGTAAAGAGAGTAGGAAAACTTTGTCGGAGGAGATTTCACTTGTATATTTTACGAGAAATTATTTAAATTTCGAAAAATACGTTGCTTCGCATCTAAAGTATCTAATAAAAATTACAAATTGGTCATTTCGACCAGTTTTATAACAGTAGCGTGCTTATTTCGTCGAAGTAGGGGTTAAGAGGATTTGAGGAAGAAGGGTGAGATATTGCGGTGGTTTCCGGCAGTCGCGACAATATCTCGCCTCGACTTGGAGAAATTATGATCTCGAGCTCATCTCGGTCGTTTCTGTTTTTTTAATATACGTATTCATGAAATATCAAGTTCGTAGATATTGCAGTCGTTGACTTTGTAGGAAAATTACTTGGAAATTATTTAACAACGAATTTTTCCATACATTTTATAATTTATCATCCTCCTGGAACAAAATTATAATCAACAAACGAACAGTTGAAATTGTCAACTAATACACAAAAATATCATAGAAACGCGTTATTTTATAATTTGAACAATTCGTTTAAAACAATTGAATCATTTTATTTCTACAACATTCCTAAACACTATTTAATATAATTTTCACAACCTTTCTATTACGATCATACGATTAAATTAATTATTTCATTCGATAATTCACTTGTCATTTGTTTTTTAAATACATTGTCCAAGTCAATTGTTACAAATTATTTATATAGTTAAAATTTAGTAACCTGCCTAAATCGATACGATAGAACGTGACACAAAAATGGTACGGGACACGAAAGAGCATTGATTTTTCTGTATGACGCCAATGTGTGCAACTAAATCGACAGCGATTAAGAAGGTACAATCAAAATATAAAAGAGTTGAGTAGGCACGTGGAGGATTTGAAGTGTCGCTTCTTTATTATCACCCGGAGTACAATAATCCCGCGGGATCAGAGCCGTTCGTTTCCCTCTGGATGACAGATAATCTTAGATTAAAATATACCGCAGAAAACGACGCGTGGACCACGTCCAAGAATTTGCTCGGGTTTCTCATCTCCGTTGCCACAATCGTGTCTCTGTCAGCCGAACAGATGGCAGTATTGTCACGTCACGCACCACTCACACAACGAACAGACAACGATGAGTTTTTTCTTTTTTTTTCTTTATTTTTCCGTTCTTTTTTTTCCACTTACTTTAAGTAACATCGATAAGTTCACCTTGACAACGCAACGCGAGTTAATCGATAGACATCGAGCGGGCGTGTCGCGTCGGAAACCGGAAGTGGACGTCGTCGAAACGATTCGTACGTACCTCCAGATTCGAAACTCGTCCCCCGTCGACCGAGAAAATTTGATCTTCCTCGTCTTGTTTCATTTCCTCCTCTCGTACGATTGTTACTCGATTATTTTCGTTATCGCGGTCAATCGCGAATATCTCGGATGTTGTTGCCCGGTCCACAGGAGTAACACGACAGGATTTGAGACAGTTCGACTTCGCGTCGAATTCGGATCACTTCGAACTGTGATTCTTGGAAAAGCATTCGTAAAATTCTTGAAAATCGTGGTCTTGGATATTTCGAAGTCTTAGGAATTGTGCCACGGTGATTCGACAACGCGGCGATTGGACTGCGAATGTTCGTGCAATTTCACGCTTTTACGAGGACAGAATTTAAATACCGAGGATCGAGTAGAAATTTTTTATTTTATTTAGTTAAATATTACAAGAAGCACGATACTTGATATATTTTCTGTAGTTTCACATTAACGGGGCGTTTCTTCTCCAAATTCTTGTTCCCAAAATTCTCAATCCAGCGACGAATACTCGATAACTTGAATCTTCTGGATTTTTTTAAATACTTTACATCAACCTGATCCTCTGCCGGGACTTTCACAATATTCAAGATTTTCCCAAGACTTTCGAGAGTTTCAACGACATCGAGCCACGCTCGGAGCAGATTCGAATTCGTCGTTAAACGATTACAATTTTGAAGCGATTCGAAGCGTCTCGGATCGCACAGCTGCGCAAGAGGCTTTGAAATTTTCTCCTTCCGACGCTCGGAAGAAGAAAATAAGACGAGAATCGAACGTTAATCTCTGAAAGGGACGATAAAGAAAACGAGCATGGAGGAACAGATGAGAAAAAAAAATCGGTTAATCGTCGACGTCGTCGAAAACCCAGAAGAGCATGCGTTTGCAGCGTCGATATACATTTCGTGGTTACACTGTTGTATTTTGTTGGATCAAGACTTACATCGAGTTTAGCTTAAATTACAAAAATACACAAAGGCACTTGATAAGAATTCCCCCCTTTTTTTTTCTTTAAATCTCTCCCTCTTTCGTTTCGCGGAGGTCCTCGTTCACACAGGTTCACAGGTTCTCCACCGAACTCCGCCATTTTCCACTCTTTCGATCTTTTCCTTCTTCTCTTTTTTTTTTCCTTTTTTGATTGTATTTGACAACATCAGCAACGACGACGCAAAACGATGGCAAACGGATAAACATATTTATGTATTTATATATAAATGTACGTATACCTCACACTCGCGTTTCGCAATTTGGTAAAATCGAGCTACAGAACGAATCGAACAGTGTCGATGACAGCGCGTCGTTAATTCGCTATTTTCGTTTCACTGAAACATAATTCATATCGTACGACCAAGGAACAATTTTCGCTTACAGTTGCACGATGTTTGCGTTTCTTGCCGTTTCTTTTCTTCTTTATTCTTCGTCGCTTTTTTCGTTCGATCATGAACAGTGCTGTAAGAAGATAGTCTCGCGATCTGTGAGTCAAGAATCGCGTCGATTAAGAGATCGAGGAATTATTATAGTTCAATTTTTAACGCACATTTTATAGTGACTATTACGTTCTTTCTTTTTCCAACAACTCGTTTGACTCGTGGTGGCGCTTGTCATTTTGATTTGACTTGTTTTGATCATTGGTTTTGCGAGCCGCAAGAATTTCCGTTCTATCGCTATCTATACTGTTTTACGATTCGATAGAGCTTTATCGATTTAGTATTGTCTTCGATTCGGTAGTTCGAGCTAACAAAATAATTTCTTCCCGCTTTCGAACTGTTCCAAATTGGTCAGGACGATTTTGCTTGCACTCAGCAATCGTTTAAGTTTAATTCGTTCGAACTTGCAAAAAGAGATTCCTGAATTTTCTGCATTGAAATAGAAATTTGTTCGCGCGTTTTAAATTCACGCAGAGAGAGTACTCGTGCGTTCGATAAAAAATATTTTAGATTTTGTAAAAAAAGAAGAAATCGTACAACAAGTTTTAAAGGGGACACTTCGATCTTCAACTACAATATATGATTTAGTTGCGGAAGAAATTTTTTCAATGTCCACAGAGACGTTTGAATTTGCAAAATTTTCGAGAAAATTTTAGCTATCTTTAGTCACGTCTTTTTAAAACGGTGTGAAAATATTTTTATCCTTAAAAAGAGAAAATCAGAGTTGTGAGAGCAGAGGATTCGCACTTCAAAATGAACCCTGTTTCTACGATTTTTCTTTCTCTCGCAAAGTTACGAGAATTCAAAGTACTGATTTTATCGATTTTTCATCGAGTGCACGAATACTCTCTACACTTATTGTAATTTTTAAGATTTTCATCGACTTTGTCGAAAATCTTATCTTTGAAATCCCAATCTTTCTGACAGAATCTCAATATATATTGATAGAAATGTATACTGTACATGTTAGCAGTGAAATTATTTTTCCATTCGACATCCCATTTTGCAAACACCAATTTACAGTACTTTGAAAAACACAATACTGATTTAACACTTCCAGTGAATTATTATTATTTGTTTTTTTTTTGATTATGCATTGTTCTTTCTCCAATTTTATATATCCTTCTGTATATTGTTTTCTTTTTCAAGTTCTCACTCGGCATTTCATTTAACTAACGTATTAATTATAGTGGTTCTTCTGTTTGTTCCTTTATTCTACAGCCTTGTTGCTTGGCCCCTGAGACGGATATACCGCTCGAACTATACTTGTTACAACACTGCTTCGTCTCAAATATATGTATACGATGTTTTGAGTAAGATGGTTCGAGATTTATAACTCTCTACGGAGCCAAAAATGATCTGCTAATAAGAATTCAGAAAATCATCTATTGTTCTTGGAGAAAAGTCGCAACGAAGGATAAAATAATGCAAAAACATTCGATCAGTTTATCACGTTTGTAACATTTTGTAAAAGCAACAACATAAGCGAAAAGTGAAAAGCAACGTGTATTATCGAAAACGTAACAGTAATTTCTTACTATAACTCAGAAAAATCATCTAATTAATCGAACAAACTCAGTAAAATCATATAATTAATCAAATATTTCTCAATCAAACTTAAACAAAAAGTGATGTATTATCAAAAAGAGGTAAAATTAGTTATATAATCAACTGAACATCCTCAAACCATCTTTCTTCAACAACGTGTATATACCTGTAGAAATATATATATATATATACACATATATATATTTATACATAATTCGGATATACATAGGCATAGAGATCGCAGAAAATAGACAATGGACAATAGTGTACGTATGTGTGTGTATGTATATACGTGTACAAACGTTTCTCTTCATCTTTTCGTATTTGCTCTGAAAATGCCTCCCCCCTCCCTATTTGAAAAGGGAATATTCTTCACAGTACCCGTTCTTCGAGGGAAAACACGCAATACAGCAACACGTCAATCGTTTAACGATACATCTACAATGTAAACTAACGTAGACTTATGCTTATCGTACATTAAGAATATATATATATATATATTAATATATATATTCTTATATAATTTATATATAATTAATATATATTAATATATATTAATATATAATTAAGCATTATATATATAATATATATATATATGTATATGCATGTAGGTACGTATGTATATTTATAGTAATACGTATCTCGCTGCTCTTCGTCGTTCTTCAATATATTCTTCCACGTTTGTTCCTTCATTTTGTTCCCTCATTCTTTCTTTTTCTCTCTCTCTCTCTCTCTCTCAGGTAGACACACTAATCTGTTTATGATTAAACTTATTGTATGTACAGCTCGGATTAAAAAGATTAAATTGGTCTTATTGTACAGTCAACGACGTAACATTATTGGCCGCTAATTTCATGCCATGGTCCGATTTTTTTCTTTCTTTTTCAAAATTTCTTCGTACCCGTTCTAGAATCGATTTAAACTGTTTGATTTCTTTGCTCTGTAGCTCCCTTCTTTGTCTTTGCTCTTACCTCGAGCGATTCTCGAGGTTCGCGAACGTTCGTCCTTTCGACTAAATCTCCGAAGATGTTCGAGTTTCTCCTTTCTTTTGTTCTTTGCTCGCTTCAATCTCTGGCAGTCTAGTCACTGCCAATGGCCCTTTTAATAACTTAAATCGTCAGTGAAAATAAATTTTCATGTCAAACGAGAGATGGAAGTTTTCATACTGTTCGTTCGAAATTCCAAATTTTTTGTATTTCCGCTGTATCGAGATCGAATTTTATCGACAGACCGCGAATATCTATGCAATTCCTTGCTATTACAAACGCAACTGAAGAAGCAGAGCTTGAAACTGAACATTTCAGCTTGAATATTGATTTTGAAATATTCCATACATTTTTTTACTTTTAAGTTTCCCACAAATGCAAATGTAAACATTCACGGTCTATTTATTTTATTATGTATGTACCGTTGTCAATAATTAATTACAGAACCCCTTCGAAACATCGTTACAAAATTATCGTGAAAAATTACGATTGAATCGTTCTTCGACCAACTCTTCTTCGGTAACTCAAACATCTTTAAATCATTGAAAAATTCGAACGTGTGTTTTCGTAGAAAGACCGGAAGCAACTGAACGATCAAACCGCGCGTGTGTAGCAGATTTTTCCTCGGTTCACCTCCACCACCACGATTTATTTACTATGCGCACGCCAACCAACCAACATAGACGATAATAGCGACTTAACGAACTTATGATTATCGGTATTATACGGTAGGTATCGAGCAGATACTACTCGATGGAAGTTCTTAAGAGCTAACATTAATTAAAAATAACAGTTGAAAAAAAGAAACAGTGGTCGCGTTCGTTTTAATTAATTGGCACCTTGTTCGCCAACCCCCCAATTTTCCCAGAATCTCGTCTGCGTACAAGAACTGAAAGATCGAATTATGAAATATAGTTCAATTTCATTCGACTGCTTCACCTTGGAAGAGAGATTGAAAAAATGTAAAAAAGAAGGAAGATGTGTAAGAGAATTTCAAAGGAAAGAAGAGAATCCTGGAAAAATTTTCATAATCAGAAGCGAAAGAAAGGAAATCGCTTCAAGTGCTATGACACTCAATTGGCCATCCCAAGCGAAATCAACAGCGAATGAAATACAATCTTACCCGAAATTCCAGTTGTACTGAGATACGTGGTTTCTAGTTTCCACTGCTTAACCGAGCAAGAGTGAAATCTCTGACGTGCACGAGCAAGCAAATAAACAGTGGACATTCGATATTCTATAGTCCAGCATAGTCAAACTTGTAGGGATAATGACCAATTATAAAGAGAAGTTGCAAAGACAATTTTATTTTGTGGAGAAAAAACATGGCTAGATTAGCAATGAGAAACTACTCGTCCAAGATGTTATTTCATATAAATTAATTAAGATACATGACCTGACTGCTGTAAAAAAGTTTACAGATTGTAACAATTTATTCGTATTATCGACTATTTGTAAAATAAATAGATATAATTATAGGCACTGCTTTTTATTTAACAATTTTTTTATATCAAACTGAATACTACAAAAAGTTATGGCATTTTAAATCATTCGATCAAAGTTGCCAATGTCAAATATAAAGAGAATAATTTCCTAAATTTAAAAATAAATTACTTGCAGATGTTACTCTTCGTTTAATAATTATCTTGTATCAAATTGAATACTATCAAAAAATTCAGAAACTCCAACACTTTATATTATTCTGTCAAAGTTGCCAATTTCAAATATAAAACGAGTAATTTCACGAGTCACTGAATAAAACAAACCACTCAGAGACATTACTCTTCCTTTAATAATCATTCTTTATCAAACTTTATTTGCTACCAAAAGATTCAGAATCTTATTAAAATCACTCTCTAATTAATTCACAATAAATTAATTTCACGAATTTTGAAACAAATTGTTCATTTAATGATTACTCTGTGTCAAGACGTACATCATCAAAAGATCCGCAAATTGTAATACTCTGTATCTTGTCACGAAAATTTCAAACATAGTTTCGTTACTCCTGTCACAAAACAATTAAGTCTTCTCGGCAGACGTTTGAACCGACAGACGTACGTCCGCGTCTTTGAAATGTTCACTGTGAGCTCACGGTTGCTCGGTCGAGCAGCAAGTCGCGTTCGTGTCACGCCAAGTGACCGTGTCACGCGAGGGGTTGAGCGAGATCGCGCCGAACAGCACCGCCCTTACAATCTACCGTCAGGTACGGCCGCGGGGGGGAGTAGAAAGTCCACCCGCTCGCCTAATTTACAACACGTGGAGATTCTCGCAGTTCTTAAACTTGCTGTCCTCTTTACCGAACAGCCAGGTCAACATCTGTCTGGCCTTCATGCTGGCGCGTACCACGCCCCTCGACTTGTACCAGTGGCCGCTGCCCTCGCTAGCACCGTTCCCAGTACGGTTCTCCGTGTTGCCCGCCTTCTTCAGCCGAATCTGATTGAGAATGCCGACCAGCAAGTGATCCACGTTGTGGTTGATCCCGACCGAGACCTCGATGAACTTCACCCGATAGGTGCACGCCATGCACTTGCCATCTGCGGGCAGCACGCGCCGGATTAGAGAAAAAGGGAAGGCATTATTATATTTAAAGCCCAGCCGCCAGCCTCGCCAAGGACGCGTGTAGGATGGTGGAAAATAGCCGGCGCGAGATTTTTTATCCTGGATAAGAATAGGGAGAAAAGGGGGATCCGAGGAACTTTCCTTTTGTTTGTCAGGAGCGGAGTGCCTTCCGGTTGAGTTGCTCGGGACGCGCGGCGAGAAAAGGTTGCGACGCAGCGGGCTCGTGTTTGGATTCGTTTCGCTCCTTTTTCTTTTTTTTTTTTTTTTTTTAATTTCTGGATTAGAAATTTATCACAACGAAGCTGATGTGTAATTTTGTTGGCGGATTTGAAAGAACGAAGAATTCTCGAATGTATGAGCATGCGAGGGAGAAGTGTAGCTTTTGTTGATGGAGTCTTTTTTTCTTTCGATCGTCAAGAGTATAGTTTTATTGACAGATTTGAAAATACGAAAGTGCAATAAATTTTCAAATATGTGAATTTATGAGCAAGAAATGTAGGTTTGTTAATGAAATTTTCCTTTTGATCATCGGGAGCAGAATATTTTCTGGTTTGTTCGATAATTTCTTCTTGTTTCGTTTTTTTAGGATTAGAAATTTAGAATCATAACGGAATTGATGTATAATTTTATTGACGGATTTGAAAATGCAGGCAACAAATTTTCGAATATATGAGTCTCTGTAAGAGAGAAATATAGCATTCGTGGAATTAGCTTCTGCTGATGGAATTTTCCTTTTGATCATCGGGAGCAAAGTATCTTTTGCTTGATTTGTTCGAGATGTGTGATGAGAAAGCTTGAGATATAAATTCTGTTAGAATAGATTGTTGGAATTGCGAACGTGTCCTCTGGTGAGGGAAAAAATTGTTGGCAGTAATTGTGAAATTATTTTATTATATTATTTATTCCATTCATCATGGGGAATATGTCGTCTATAATATAATATTTTTAGATGTTCTATTTTGTTCAACACGGTGGATATGGAAATGTTTATATGAAACTGAGGATAAACTTTATCTCTCTCTGAACGGATTTTTGGAATATTGGATACGGATTACATCAATAATTGCGCACAAACGCAGTAGAAAAGCAAGGACAAACAGTATTAATTTGTATTGGCGTCGAGCGAGTTATTCGATGGGAATTTTTATGAAAGTTTTTCAAGCCTTGTAATTTGTTTTCGATTGACTCTGACGGTAAAGTATATTAATACGTATATCCTTCGTGGAAAAACATCGGAATTAACAGCCAATAATCAACAAACAATAACTGCCTCGATTAAATACGATTTATGGTCTGGATCATGCACAGATCGCTACTACTTATTACAAACTTCTTACACGATATGCACATAAAATATTTTGAGAAATTCTTTATTAAAATATTTATTCGTTTTACTCGATGAAACTAATTTCAAACATAACTTTGTATACGTATATATGTATATATACCAACCTTGAGAAGAAACCACCCTGGATCGAACCAGATCCACTTTATTCCCAACTAGTATAGCCGATTTTCCTCGAAGGAAATCCTGGTCGTGGAGACGTTCTAGATATTCCTCTGCTCTCTGAAAGGACGCCTTGTCGATCACGGAGTACATGATGACGAAGGCATCCGGGTGTATCACCTCCAGTTCCGTCTGTTTGAAACAGAAGTGCAAACACGCTACTTAAAAGAAGAAAATCGACACGATCTGTTTTATAACTCGGATTATTTAAAGCAGAGGTGGCTAACTGGCGGCTACCAGCCTTGCCCCTACTTTCCTAATTACTAGCGGTACCCCCTCCACTGCAACGATCTCTCTACACGTTGAAATTCCCTCGCTATGTATGAGCTCCACTCTTTCAGTCCGTTGATTTCCCTGTTAAGCAAATGACAGATTGATGCAGCGGAGGGGGTAGCAGTAGAGATCAGAAAAGTGGGAGAAAGGGCCCGCAGGCCGCCAGTTAGCCACCTCTGATTTAAAACAAACGTGTTTGATGCAACTGGAATCAAACAACGACTAGAACATCAACGTTAGAACTGTCAGGGTGGTAAAAATAAATAATAATTCGTAATCTTTCATATTTCACATATTTTTATACAATACTGCGATCCCTAATCTCACTTGTTTGCAATTGAAAATTGAAGATTGAACGTTCAGAATGAATTCAAGTCTCGGATTCGATAGTTGAGATAGTTGATAGTTCTAGTGTTAATTACGTATTCCAACAGTTTATAACGAGTCTTTCATTCCTTTATGACACGAACTTTATTCGAGAACCTCTGTTAGCACAACTTCTACTAATATACTCCATTGTTCCTTCTTCATCGTTCTCGAGCATTCACAAAGAGCCTCTCTCCCCTTTCTAACACAAATCAACATCGCATCAGGATCTCCACTGATCGTGCTATCGATAAATTCGGCCAACAATCAACTTTTCTCTTTACATCGAGGTCAAGCATTCACTCAATAAGAGGAGCACAAATCAACGTCATCATGAACCATCGTACAAAAAAAGGAACGTAGGGAAACAAAAAAAGGCGAGTAACGAGTAGTGATCGAATACAACGCCATCGGCTCGAAAAGTACATTCTCCAGCTAATAGAGAAACGAGCACAATGGACAAGTTGCTCACCGTTGGGTTCGCGATGTTCAGGAATCTCAGCTCGCTCTCCTCGCCGTTCAGCATGACGAAAACAGATTGCTCGCTGGGTACGTCTGAAACAAAGAGAGAAAGGGTGAAGAAAAGGCGACGCATGGTGCCTCGCAAAGCAGCTCAAAGAGCGCGGTTGAAAGAGGCAGTCAAAGGAAAAAGAGGCATTGTCGAGAGGAAGAGGGATGAAAAGAAGGAAGGAAAGAGAAAGAGAGAGAGAGACCCCTTTGATTTGCTGCCTCATTTGTTTCTCCTTCGACTGTCCTCTTCGTTGCCGTGACGAGGGTGAGACACCGACCGAAAGAAAAGAGAAAGAGAGCAGGGGATGGAAATGCGCGGGCGGAAAGGAGAACAATCAAGTCGAAACCGCTGTAAATAAACAAAAGACGAATTCGTTGCAGTCGACGACCGTGTGACCATCATTAGACGTAATTCATTCATGAACAATTGAATCTTTAGGAATTAAAGTTGATGCCATTCCTGATCGAATTAATCAATTAAATTTATTTTCAATTCGACCTGGACTATTTTTTGTTCAATGTTCATAAACATAGATTTATACCAATTATATTAGAAAGAACTAATTATTTAAATTTCATTAGCTAAATAAATAATAATAATTCTTAATATATGAAAATTTGGTTAATAACATAACATTAAAATGTCATTTCAAAATAAATCGAACAAATTAATTTTCTATTCCACAAATAATACCAATTTATTGATTAATGATTTTTTTTATTGCGTTTCTTAATTTTAATAATAATTTTATTTATTTTAAATTCATATTTTGTTATTAATATAATTAATCATAAATTAAAAATAAATAAATTTAAAAATTTATATAAAAACGAAATTAATAAATTTATTTGACTCGTCCATTTATTTTATTTATAATTTTCAATTTTATTATTATATCGTTAATTATTTTTTCTAACAGTTATTGATTAATCATCCGCGCGCGTTCGCTCGCCGACCACACCATCGTCAAACATCCGCCACTTCCGGGAGTTACTCTGCGTCGATACTGTTATCCCATGATTTCAGCTATGCGAGGGATTGTTGATGTTGTGGTTGGTTCCGGAGCAACGTTTGGCAGCGCGAGCCCGCCTTGATAAATGTTTGTGCGAATGAAACAGAGAGACGAAGTGAACAGCGCGAGAAAAGAAAAGTAATTAGAATTCTTGTTTGTACACGTCGCATAAATAAAAATCAACTTGCACGCGATGTGAATTCATTTCCGTCGTGCAAGATACACAACTAACTTTCATTCTTTAACACGCTGACTTGTCGTTTCTATTTGTATAGATATCTTAGAGAAATTAAAACTTTTTAGACTATTTTAAAACTTCGAATAATTGAATTATAATTGGATAATATTGCAAAATGAAAAGTACGCTTTTGTTGCACTTTATTGCAATGTAACAGAAATTAAATGTTGTACCCTATAGATAAATCTCGCATGGCAGTCAACGTGTTAACTTTATGTTTCATAATGATGTAATATAGTTCATTAATAACTTTCCTCCAGTAGCTAGAAATGGAAGAGAGTTGAAAATTATTTTTGCGTTAGAAATTTCCAATTGCCATTAATAACAGTCATCTATTTTAATATACATATATATAGCTCCTGTTAAATACGATTCCATCGATTCCATTTTATAAAATTATATCTTCTTTCATACTACGTGCCTTCGAAATTTTGTCGTGTCCAACATTTTACACTAATTAATTTTCACTTGCATCAAGAAACACAATAAACGCAGACCAAAATGAAATTGTGCCCTATTCTACTAAAACACAAAACCATCCCCCGTTACTCGAAACAGAACAACAAATTCTCCACCACTAACGTATAAATTTCACAATGAAATTTACCTCCAATTCGCAACAACATCCAACTTCAACAAAATTTCTGGCAAAACTACAAACCAATTCTCTTCCAGCAATCGTAACGTACAAATTTCGCATCCGTTTATAACTACGTTCCACCGCCAAAGGGAAATTCCTCCCTTCGTTTGTCAAACTCCTACCCCGGAATTAAGAAAAGCAGCTCGTAAGAACCTTCCAAGAAAAAGAAGAGAAGAAGTCTTCGAGTCGTAAACCAGCAACAGGCTTGTTCCGTTGTGTACGAAGGGACACTGGGTGGAAGAGTGGCGCGAGGCAAACAGAAGAGAAGAAAAAGAAGATCACGAGAAAGAGAAGAAGAAGGAGAGGCAGACGATGAACAGACGCGAAGGCTGTATGATGTATGTTTATAACACGGTCCAGTGCAAAATTAACCAACGCTATTTCTGCCCGGCCTGCGAGCTTTTCTTCTTTTTTACACTTTCTTGGAAATCAGCGTCCTCTCTCTCTCTCTCTCTCTCTCGTGATTTTCCGCCGCTTTTCGCACTTTTGTTTTTCTTCGTCGTCCACTGGCCTCGATCCCGATTTCAAAATTATCGTACAATGCTCGACACCGGCCCCGATTTTTCCTCTCCGTCGGCCACTTTATTTCGCTTCGTTTTACGCTCGAACTTCTGGAGAGCACGGGGATGTTAATACGAAAAGTTTTCTGGCTCGAGACTTGTTGGATAACGGAGCAGGCGTTTCGATGAAACGCAACATTTTTTGCGTTTTTCTTTCCTTTTTTTTTTTTTTTTGGAAGGTTGAGATTCTCGTTCCAATCTGAGGTTTGTTTTGTGTTGCTTGGTGAAGGAGAAACGAGGGATGAGAGCAGAGAGATTAAACTCTGGATTTTTATGCATTCGCGAGATATTTAGAAGTACGCAAATCCGTAGAATGCGATTACATAAAGAAACTGTACGACTTGTTCTGACTAGGAAATGAAGACAACTTTTTTGCCATAAAATTTTATTAATACGCAAACATTTGAATCGATAGAAAACAAATTACAGGCGCGATTGCTCAGCACCAGACAATGCCACTCCTACTCGAAATCTATCCCACGCCCTCTCACGAATCACGTGACCCAAATCAACCAATCGCTAATTTTCGTTGCATTAGCGTTGCATCTGAAGAGGCCCGATTTTCTGGGTTATCCCCGCTAAAATTTCAGTGATAATATTTAAAACAGAGTATCTAATTCGATCTAATTCATCATAATCGATACAATTTCATAATCTTTTGTACATTCCATGCTTTTCGTAAATAAAATATTCTAATAAAAGAATGGTACTTAAGGAGATAGCTGAAAAAAATCTACTTCTCCATTATTTTCACAAAATTGTGAGTTTCCAATAATAAGTGGAACTTTTTGCAAAGTTGATAAATTACCAATTTAGTGTAAAGTTGAGATCTATTGCAAAAAAAACATCTAAAGTATTTTACCAAGGCTTCATAACGTGAATTTTTACTCACACGTTTTTTCCCCTGATATAATTAAAATGTCATAAAGCACACTTTTTCACATCCACGACCTAATATATTCAAATATTTTTCAAATTAAAGATTTATATGCTCACATTATATCATAATAAAGATAATGAAGGAAAATTCATTCATTTAAATAAAAATATTATATTAAAAGAAAAACTCTCTCTTTAAAAAATCTTGTTATTTTCCTTCAATTAAAGCGAAGGTAAAAGAACAACACCAAGTCGATTATAAAAACTATTTGGCAGAAAATTGCAAACGAAAGAATACATAATGTCAAAGACAACGTTCGTAATATATTAAGCTGCTCATCCCATTTTTCGGGCTGAAAACGCAATAAGGAGGAAAGTTCCAACGACGATGGAAAAGAGAGTACACTGTAAAGTTTCTTGACGATTTTAAACTTTTCTAACGCAGTTTCAAGTTGCGTTCGGAGTGGCAAAAAGATACCTGACAAACTCGACATCAACGTTCATAAAGTATTCCGAAGAACTTATACTTTCGAAGAAATTAAGCATTTATCTCATGGTAAACTCGATCAATTTCACATTTTTTATGTAGAAAGTTTACAAGAATATTTTACACTTTATTTATTTCGTGGATTTTATTAATTAAATAAACGTGAGAAGTTCAAAAGTGAGATAAAATTTTTTTTCATAAGTTATTGCCGAATGAAAAGCCCTAATTTTTTTTTATACAAATTTCCAGCTTCGTACTTTAATTTCTCTTAACTTAAAACTATATAAAATGTTACAATAACGAAAACACTATCTTTTTGGTATCTCAATTATTCACAAACATTTAAGGAATTTTTCAATTGCATTGGTGAAAGTAGATTCTTTACTTCGGAAAGAAACGTCATTTTTTGCCATTTTTGTAATAATTAAAATTTTCGAAAATCCGTATGCTACATTTCTCATTTGTAACTTTTCATATCAGATTCCAGCTTTGATTCGAAACGTAAAATTAAAAATTGATAGATTCCATTTAATAATCGCACGTAAAAAACGTTCGCGAAACGATCTGCCAACTTGAACGAATTTCTCTCGCTCCTCTTCCGTGAGTTTTTAATTAACAGGAAACTACTTTTAATTAACAGGAAACAAAAGCCGGTAGGAATGGAAATTCTTGAGAACGAAACACGTTTTTCTCCACCGGCAATTAAATACGTACTGCAATTTCATTTGGAAACACTGCCAACGAAGTGTAATCTGGCCAGTATTTTCTCGAGTGTTCTCTGCTATTGCGAGTATCAGAGGCATTACAACGATGAAGGAGCACGCGTCAGATTTGCATATTTACGAAGGCGCGGTTATCCCGGAAATTTCAAAGAATGCAATTACGGAGGAGCGGTGATAAGGCGCGAAGACGCGTTGAAATTAAATCGTGTCATTGTTCGCACGTGTGCAGGTGTGAACAAGTATGGAGATGTATGTAAAATGCAGGTAAGTATGAGTAAATGCGTTTGACGCGTTATATTTTATATACAAATCAATTTTAACACGAAGATGTAAACGAGCGTTAAATGTACCTGATATGTACATTATATTTTACACAGGAGAATTTAAAAATTGAAAATCTGTAAATATTGAGAGAATGTATGTTTGAATTCCCAAATTCTAGAATTGTTGATAATGTTTGACAGAGTTTTACGAAGAATAATAATATAAAGTTTCTTTATGAAAATTATTATTGTAATGTAAAGTTCTTTTGTAAAGAATTGTTTGATTCAACATGACGAGATTCTTGCTATGTTATATAGGTAATTTATATATAAGTATTTTGAACAACAGCCTTATTGTTGATTTTTGAACTCGTCAAATCTCCTCAAACCTTGATTGTATTGTAGAACAGTTAAACAACTGAATGAAAAAAAATTATCAAATATAATAATCAATCATAAATTATTAAATAAAGTACTGAAGTATCAATGAATTATCATTTATTCAATTATCAATTTTTGAAAAAAAATATTCAATGATTTTAAACAGATCAAATAATTACAATATCGACATGCCACAACATACGTGTACAAATTGTAGGTATTTTTGGTAAGTTTTTTTTTTTGATAAAACTTTAGTAAAATTTTCGGCATCTTTTTAGTAAATTTTTACAAATATTTTTATATCGATCAAGCCAGGAATTTATACTCGAAACTATAAAAGAATCTTGCCACAAAAATGGCGCTGTGAAATTTTCGCTAATTGGCTGGTGAACCTTTCCAAATATTTGACCTACATACAGATATTTTCACAAGAATCGAAAATCAAAAATTCAAACTTTAAATTGCGAAAAACCTTCTCACCGTTCGCTCTCATCGTAGCCATATTGCTGCATGATTTTTACCCTACGACACATTTGCCCCACATATTGCATAACACTGTACAATATGCCAGAATTCAGTTATGGTAACTGTATGTAAATTGAATTTAAACTTGCGCAACGTGCATCGACAATAAGATGACAATATCGCGGGGAACCGTATTATCCGAGTGTATGCTAAACAAAGAGAAACCGTATTCGCGGCTGACCTAAGTTTGTTTCGCGTGGACAAAACAAGAGAAGGAGAAATTTATATTGAAAATCCGAAAGGCACGGCGCATGTAAGGGTATATTTTCCTCGCATATGAAACGTGGGTGGTGAACTTAGAACAGGAAGAAGATTATGAGGACCGTGACGTCAAATGGTGGAGCAATCTGTTCGCGTTCTATATTTACAAATGATATGCTTGCTGGGAACTGAAACGAAGAAACGTGTGTGTAATTTAATTTCTCGAATTAGACATCGTTTTTTCTTTTTTTTAAATAAAATATTAAAAATAGCAAAACACGTTTGTGTCAGATCTGATTTAGATGAATAGGATGGCAAATAAAAATTGAATTTGTAATAGGTTTTAATTGACAGAACAGTGGTGATAAATTTGGTAATAATTTTAATCCAATTCTTTTAATTTTTAATTTACCAATTTGTAGTACAGAACACTGGCAGGACACTTTTCTTTCTATATTTATCGTAAAATTCTAGTAATTTATAATATTTCATTAATAACAATATTAAAATTAAAAAAAAGATCCTGCTGATTGTGGAAATTAGTGACCCTTCGTGAAGAGATTGAACAATTTTTTCAAACGAATTTTCAATTTCGAAAACTGATCCTCGATTCTAATTTCATAATGTTCAAAGATTTCATTGATAACGAGGGTACAATGGCAAGGAGTGGAAACGCTCGTGAACGTGAACAGCGCGGGGGAGAAATTTCGAAAATAGTGGAGTCGCGAAGAACAGGAGCGTTCACTGGCTAAGTGGATCGCGAAGGTTAATGACACCGTGGTCTTATTAAAAGCGTCGTATTTAAAGCATCGTATTAACGATTCCGTCGAGAACCTCGGCCAGAGATTCGTGCTATGATTTCATACTGTTTATTCTGACACGCGTATATATCGTCGTGCGCGTGTGTACGACTTGTGTACATTAGCGTGCGAGTAGTGGCACGTCGAAAATTGAACCGAAGACATTGAGATAAAAAGAGTGACGCAAATAATCATTTCTCTGGCAGTAACGTGGTCACTGCAGTTATATAAAATCTAAATTACAAAATTTATATAAAATTGAAAGTTATATAAAATTTTATATAAAATTGAAACGTAGAAATTTAACACGTCTGTATTACATAAAAAGATCTAGAAATTATTTTTTCTTATTATCACTGAAAGTGATTTTAGCGGGAGTAACCCAGGAAATCGGCCCTCTTCAAGTGCAACGCTAATGCAACGAAAATTTGCGATTGGTTGATTTGGGTCACGTGATTCGTGAGGAGGCATGGGGTAGATCTCAAATAGGAGTGGCGTTGTCTGGTACTGAGCGATCGCGCCTGTAATTTGTTTTGTATCGATTCAAATGCTTGTATATCAATAAAATTTTATGGCAGAAAGGTCGTCTTCATTTCCTAGTCAAAACAGTTGCTTCTGGGCCTTTCAGTGAGACGAATCGTACTGGGGTACAAGTCGTGCAGTTTTTTAATTACTCTTATTCGAGAGCAAAATATCAATGTGAAATTTATCTCCCTTTCAGAGCTTGATTCACCCAAGTTCATCTCGATTCAATTACCGTGACTTTTACGGGACAATTAAACATACGAGCAATTACGCAAGTATGCACATGATAATTAATTGCTAATTTATAATAGTCGTGTTAATTATAAGAGTAACGATTGTAATTGCAATGAGTTATTAAATCTACCGAAACCTTTTATCGATTTTCTCGCAAACTTCCATTAAAACAAACTGAGTTATTGAGCTGCGTGAAATTTTAACAGACGGTTTGTAATTACTGATTGCTCGCGTTGGTTTACTATGTAATTTGTGTGTTTTATAATAGGGAAAACCGATTCGGCTGACAAAACTGTGCTTGTCAGGGACGAGCCGATTAAATTCTAATGTTATTGATTTACTTTCAAACGACATTATTGTAAATTTTACTGCGCCACATCGTGGTGTAGTTGCCAATGTGCAATCAATTAGGGCGCGATATTGAGTTAAATATTCCTATTATTTATTCCACTTGTCGCGAAACTTCGTTCGTTAAAGTCTATTTCGTTATTCGCATATACACGCCAAGCGAAGCTACGCTTCCGGAATCAGGATCGAAATTTCATCGAGTTGAAGTATTCGCGATCGAAGGACTTCAATTTTAGTAACATGCAAATGCACCCTCGCTTAAATCATTATAGTCACGAAACACTATATTTATCTCGATATTCAAAAATTAAATAATAGCTCGAGTAACGATGAAATCTGTAAGACGTCAATTTATAAATAATTGCATCGCGAAATTGCAATTTAAAAATTTTTATTGAATATCAAAGATACAATGAGCGTTTTAAGATAATTTTCCCGCAAGAATTGCACTCTGGCGATTTATTACACGAGAGTCTAATACGAGTTTAATACGAGTTTAAAAACTCATTTCGGGCAGATTTAGCCACGTCATAAAGCGAGAGTTTCGAATGAAAAGTGGCCGAAAATGGGTTGAAGAGAACTCTGACTGAGATTCGAAATTTTTATCTAACTTGCAATTACCAGACTCGAGATCGATTACATCGTGTCATTCGTGTCAAAGGATTAAGGATTAATCTGAATGACTTCAAAATCGGAATATGTCAATGTCCAGCAAAAAGTCACGTTTCTGAGAAAATGCAAATTTCAATCTCGATTTCTCGACGATGCAGTACGTAATAAATTTATAACGAACAGCTGAAGAGAAGAATTCCATGAATTAGAAAGCAGAAAAAACGAGACGATACAAAGATGATATTCTTCGATTTTTGCTTTTCACTGAAGTTTATGACTATTTAAACGAGCTTCTTTTGATAAAATAAACTCATCGACGTAAGCTTTTTGTATTTTTTGACAGGTTGATTGATGGTAATTATATTTCTGAAAAATGAAAATTGAAAAGTTTGCAAAAGTGGAGTTGTTCAATTTAGCTCATATGTTCAAAATGTATTACAAAATAAATTGTTGTATTTATATTGAAACTACAAAATCATTACGAAATATATTGCGAATTTATAAATATCTTTGGAAAATTTTAAATCTCCCGAATAACAAACATGTCTATTATAAAAGTATCAGCTGAAAGGAAAAATACAAGCTGGAATTCAAAAGCCAGTTTTAACCAATATTTTCAATATTTACATTCCCAATTTCCATAGTCCGCGTTTCAAACCGATTGTAAATACAAGACCAATTTCGAAACTTTTGCATCAATTACTAAATGCGACGAACAAAACGATCCCGAAATTTTTACATTATCATCGTTTCTATACCATTCATTGGCTCAAATGAATTCAATTTCACAATTCGCTGATTTTGAAATAAATCAAATTTAACGCGAAATTCCTGTTGAATGGAAACTCTTGTTAAATAAAACTTTTCAAACTTCCCTCGTAAAAAATACAATGTTATTTAAATAATAATAACAAAATATAATATATTTTTTGTTACAATGTAATAAATATCTGTTATATTCTTACTATTATTCAATATAATAAATATACAATGTTATACACGTGACCTGCAAATTCTCCTCGTACACAGAAGAGAGTAACATTTCTTAATCTGAAATCCACGTAGATAGTAAGTTCATCGAAAAAACTTCAGTACGATTCGTCTCACTGAAAGACCCAGAAGCAACTGTTCTGACTAGGAAATGAAGACGACTTTTTTGCCATAAAATTTTATTGATATGCAAACATTTGATCACTCAGTACCAGACAACGCCACTCCTACTCGAGGTCCCGCCCCCTCGCGAATCACGTGACCCAAATCAACCAATCGCTAATTTTCGTTGCATTAGCGTTGCACTTGAAGAGGACCAATTTTCTGGGTAAAAATCACTTTCAGTAATAACAAAGGCCTAAGATTGTTAAAATTTTCCATATTTACTCGGTTGCTAGATAAAATCTCGATCGTCGACAAAATAGACCGGGTGAATTTCTCGTGATTTCAACTCGTTTTTCCAAAGTTCTTCATTCGTGAGACGACTTCGTTCCAGTTACGGAAACACGTCTTACGAAGGAGGGGGAGGAATAGGAGAAAGAAAGAAAGGAACTTGTTGCAAATTTGTGGAACTTACCGCGCGCGAATTTACCTTTGGTCGCGTTTGACCAAGTTTTCCAATGGAAGCGCGATCGATTCTCGCGAAGTAATTACAGAAGCGTCATCTTAGATGACTGGCCGGTCCGTGCAAGGGCTTCCGAACGTTCCAGCTTCCGGCGAGCCGGGACGAGTGGCAAGTTCACTCGAAAACTCCGCGGCAACTTCGTTAAGCAAGCAGGAGAAACTTCGGTTCCAAGGTATTTACGTCCCGGGGTGATAAAGGAACCAGCCTGTTTCTTGGTACACGCGAAACGAGACGTGCTCGAGGACGCGATCATTAGACAAAATCGAAGTTGGACGAAAATCGAACGCAGCATTCGACGAGCTGAAGTTGTTTAAACTGTTTAACCGAAGTTAAATCGAGCTTCCAATGCGGGATTTAGTTCAGTTCCGTTGGAACACGAAGACGTGGAGACATGGAAAGACATGTATCAACGTAGTTTGATAAAGATTGGATGAAGAGCGGTAGAGATTTAAAATAACAAAATTGGAGAAAGAACGCGTTAAGAGATAAAGAGCTGTGTGTTTATCAAAATATAAGTAACAAGTAGTATAACACTGCAGATTTTATATTTTTATATTTAATATTTATAATTTAAAAAAGTAAAACCTCAGTGTTTCACGCGCTAAATGTTACAGGAAGCGCGGTAATTTGAACATTTTGTATACTCTTTATACTCGGCAAATTCTGTGCAATCTTGCGCTTTTAAATTTCTTATGAAAAACATAAAAATCCAGAATAATACAGCAACCAATGAATTTCAACCACTGCGACATGTCGTTGTCGATGATATATCGTTGTTTCGTTAGTTAGGTCAGATTTATGTTATTTGCCGAAATGATTTTAATGAAATAAGAGCTACAGACTTCGGATTTTGTTTTTTGTGTTTAAATTCTTTTTAAAAATTTTAGAAATTATAAAAAGTCAGAAATAATATCTTAAGTTCTCAAGTATCAAAGTTCTCCCAATCAAAAAACTATTGTCCAAAACACAAAGAGCACAGCACGATTGGCATGTATAATTACAATTTAAGTTGTAATATATAATAAAATGATATTTAATCGCATTGCATTGTACTTTCCCCGAAAAGAGCTAAACGAACAGACTCTTCGTATTATCGGAGAGATTTCCATTCAGATGACGAAATCCAATTAGAGAGCGATCGATGGACCATCAGGCTCGCATCGACTCTGTTTCCGGCGAGGTTGATAAAAACTTAACTACACAAGCGTTAAATCGATCCAGCCTCGTTAGGTTATAGCCTACGGGGGTCATCGTGCTATTACCCGATGCACATCATTATGTACATGCACTTTATCGTAATCCACGAACACGCACGATTTGTCACGCTAGCTAACAGCCAGCTAGCTAGCGGGAGGGGTGGGTGGGGGCGAGGGGGAGGTTAAAGCAAAACCACGGACGATGATGCCGCTGTGGAGATCGTGGCCGATTATAATTTTGTTTGGAGACAATTGACAATCGACGAGAGAAACGCCAGTCGCTAATTATTCTAACCGTTGTTACGATGTTTGGGTATCCGATGGACACTGGCCACTTTAAACTGGATAATTTGCTTGTTTCGGTAAATGCGCCGCGGGGTTGATGACGAAGTCTACTGACGTTGAAACGTGACAGTAAATTAGTAGCCACGAGAAATTAACTAGACAAAAGAGCTAAGAATAGAAGAGAGTTTGTGATGTACAAGTTTTTATTTAAAATTTTCAATGACTTGGAAATCTGCGTGAAGAGTTGGTTGTTTTAATACTTTGATCATTCTAGTTTTGATTACTAGAAATGTGTTGCGTGCAATTATTATTTGATCAATTGAGAAAATTTAATAGTCGAGAGGAATTAATTAGAGAAAGATATGATAATCTTAAAAATTTATACAAATTCTAAAATATCGTTCGATTAAAACTTTGAAAATTAATTACAAAATTCTACCATTGGAATCTGAATCCGGAAAATTTCTGTCGCTTTGTTTCCCGAAATAAAAACGACGATAAAATCGAGGCATTAAGCCGTACGTTTCTGTATTAAGTACGTGCTTCCGGTGAAATAACCACGCAGGATGCAGAACGATAAATGGACGCCAGGATTCGTAAAGCAGCCAGCCAAGATCGTTACCAAGATCTCTCGGATCTAGGACGCTCGCGCAACGAAGATTTATTTTCTCGACGTTCGGTCGACTCGCAGCTTGGCAAAGAAACCCAGCTTCGTTTCCAACGTGTGTGTATCCCTTTTTTCGAGATCCTTTCCAAACCGGTTATCGTCGAAGTTTCTAGCCGCAGCGACTCGCGGTTACGCGCTGTCTAAATTAAATTGCAACCAGAGAATCCCTATTTGGCAAAAATATTATCCCGCTGAATAATATTTTTGCCAAGTAAAACGAGTTAAACTCGAAGAAATACTTTCGACGAAATAAATATTATGTACTATATATTCTGTTTTAAGGTTGAAATTACCAGTTCTCCTTCTTTTTATAACCTTCTCAACATTTTATAAACGATTTATATTAATTGCGGACTTTTATGCGAATTCATGTCTCTGAGAATATAATCAAAGAAATAGAATAGATCAAATATAAATTTATGTTTATGAATATGTTATAAAATACACCTTCGGGCAGTTTTTTCATATTATATCCATGTTTAGTTTTGTCCAGTTATGAGGAAACATGGAGTGCATGTTATATATTACAAATATTATATTATCATTGAAAGTGATTTTAGCGAAGGTAACCCAGAAAATCGGGCCTCTTCAGGTGCAACGCCAGTGCAACGAAAATTAGCGATTGGTTGATTTGGGTCACGTGATTTATGAGAGGGCGTGGGGTAGACCTCGAGTAGGAGTGGCGTTATATTTTACAAACATAAGTAATTAAAAGAACGGAAACTAAAAGTTAGAACACAATTTCATTTCTCGTTTCACCTATATATATTTCAAAACCTACAAATTTCCTAATAAATATATAAAAATCTATTCAGTCAATTCTATTCATCAAACTATAAATAAAATCAAACAATTAATTTCATATATATCGCTGTAACTCGATATTCCAATTTGTGAGTAACAACGTGGATTTACATACAAATTGGATAAATAGATTTGCCAAGCTTAATAGTTCAAACGTGAATTAATTAAAATATAAACCACGTCATACACAAATCATATTATTCCATCCGAAGAATAAACGAGCTTCGCGTCTAGTATAAAGAGAAACTCCGTAGAGATTTTCACGCATTCGTTGCGAAATTTAAAGATATAAAAATGCGCGTGATACAAATGCAGAAAATACATAAAACAACCAAAATAAAGTACCTATTCGTTGCAACTTTTATGACGCACAAAACAAACTTGTAGCGAAGCTTTAATTACGTTCGAAAAATTAATATGTGTAATTTGCAAAAATATATAATTTTAAAATAATAATAAAAAATTAAATTAAAATTTATATTTTAAAATAATAATAATAATAACAACAACAGTTAATGACAGTTGATTAAATATTAATAATAATGATAAATGACAATTTATAGTAATTATTACAGTAATGTGTAATAATCTTCAGACAGATAAAACGCATTTAACATATATTTGAGTTTTCACTTCCTTCATTACATTGTTCGCAAAAATGTTAATTTCCATGAAGTACCATAGTTCAACAATAACCTCGCGTAATGTTCTAGCATACTCCGCGTGTTACCTTAATGCACTTGTGCGGATCTTATTAAATTTACCAGAGTAAACAATACATTCATTCCGTAACTAATTTTCTTTAACGATGCGCCGCAATTTATTGCACGCGTACGTATCCGAGGGAATAATTAAGAGGGAACACTTTGTGAGTGTAGCGATATGCATACAAGAAGTGGCCGTTATGGAGATTGTACTTGCTGGCACGGATCCGTGGCTCGT
The DNA here is from genome assembly GCA_030673865.1 of Melipona bicolor. Taxonomy (NCBI): domain Eukaryota; kingdom Metazoa; phylum Arthropoda; class Insecta; order Hymenoptera; family Apidae; genus Melipona; species Melipona bicolor. Next base: position 3,810,127 of record JAHYIQ010000016.1, on the reverse strand, counting down.
AAAGTCGACTAAATCCTTGCATTAGTCGATTAAATTTAAATAGTAATCTATACGGAGTGTACGTGTATCTTCGCGTACTCTTATTCGAAGCCTGATTTTACGGCATTCGATCTGGATAAAAATTCTTACGCGCCTCGTAGAAGACTTCAAAGCGCAAAATTGCACGGTTGTAAAATTCAAAAATAAACGTAAAATATAAAATATAACGCTTCTTATAACTAACGTATAAAATGAAAATTTCTCATCGATATTTGATTTTTCCAATTGTATTCCCCAAAATGTGAATCTGCGTTAAATAAAAAACAGCACGACTTATACCCCAGTACGATTCGTTTCACTGAAAGAAAGAAGCAACTGTTCTAGCAAACATTTGAATCGATAGAAAACAAATTACAGGCGCGATCGCTCAGTACCAGACAACGCCACTCCTACTCGAGGTCTACCCTACGCCTCCTCACGAATCACGTGACTCAAATCAACCAATCGCTAATTTTCGTTGCATTAGCGTTGCACCTGAAGAGGACCAATTTTCTGGGTTACCCCCGCAAAAATCACTTTCAATGACAAAAAAGAACCGACGAACGAATTTAATAAAATCGAAAAGAATTAATACGAGGCAAAAGGACGTGAGTTTTTCGACCTAAATCCTTTCAAGGAGGTTCGAATCGCTATAAATATCCAGCGAGTGAACGTGAAGGGACAACGACTCGCGGGCAATTTCGCGATAACGTCGTGGCCGGGTGAAATAGTTGCTCGAGACCGTACGTGAGACGTGTACGTGTATATAGAATCGTGACGAAAAGCTGCGTCTGTTGAGAGGCAGGTGAAAAGCAAGTTAGGTGTCGCGACGATATTTCACGTCGTCTGAACGGACTGGTCTGCGACCCAGATACTCCTACAGGTTTCTCTGTTGTTCGAAACGTCGCGAGGGAAACGTCGTTGAAACAAACTTTACTTCGTCTTGATAATTGTCGCCAGAACAGAGAGGTTGAGAACTAGATGGAAAGGGTGACTGGTGATTAGTAGAGCATGTTGATGTCGCTTTAGGTTAACGATGATTGATTAAGGAAGAGGGCTTGAATATTGCTACTTTGAGAACGATTAATATCAAATTGCGTTGACAGGAATTTTCGAACATTCTAGTAATTTAAATATTACTTTGTGTGTATAAATATCTTCGATGATATATGATTCATATATTATACAAAATTTATTTTATATTTCGATATTTCTGAAAACTATATCAAATTTCATCCAACTTGTGCAACTTCGTCGCAGATCTTTAAAATTCTTTGAACGTTTCGATAATTTAAATACTCTTGCCCAAGAATGACAATAATACAGTGATTGCGTCTAAATACAAGACGGTGTACGAAAGTAATTATTACTGTTGACTGTTTAACGTGAGAGCTAAGTAGGAGACACTGTTAGACTGCACACTCACAAGACGCGGACCACCTAGTACTAAACATGCGGATAACTGATCTTGTAACGCATTGGAGTCAGTTCACTATGTCCTTTGCCCTCAAGGGGCCGGAAAGCGGGTGTTGTCTAGTGGTATTTATGGTCAGGCCCATGAGAGGCTTTTTGACGATTGCCTCATGGCCCTGCCGATACTGTAACCTGGGCCCACGTCGTTTATACTGCAGTCTGGGTTGTGTCCCCTACATCTACGTTGCTTGTCACTTCACGAATCCTGCGAGTATAATTTTATAATCACGTTACCAGGAAGCAACACTCACGTCGAATGCTCATCGTCGACTACAATTAAAATCCTTCATTACGAACTCGATTCGAGTTCATTTAATATCAACATCGAGGTCAACAACAAACCTATAAATTTCCTAACTGCGTGAAATGCCACGCTATAGCATAAATTTAATACGAGCTGTTAAACGAACGTTTAATATGAAGTTTTAATTTCCAGTTCAAATTGACGTCGCTTAATAAACGTTGGCAATCGACGTTTCCGTAAATTGCGACGAGGCTAACAGCCGGCGAAAAGCAAGGCTTGAAAAATTTACGAAATTAAAAGTCACTTAATTTAATTTAACAGCGAAACGCTCGAATTTTTTAACGGCACCTCGCGAATTTTTCCATTTATATTCACGTCAAATTTTCAATCGGCCGATTTGTTTGCGCCACGCTCCGCATATTTTGTTTCGGCAACTTTGTTTTCGATTCACATCGCCGTCAAACTCGAAGGCCGTGCTGTTTCATAAACTCGGGTTCTCGAGGAAACTTTCAAGAAAAACCACCACGAACTCTCTCCGCCGAGCAGTTTCCCAGAAGATAAAAATTCGCGGAGTCTGCCCGTGCTTAAACCTGTTCTACTGACATCAGTTTTATCTTGCGTGTGCTTTTACTGTTATTTGTATTTGTGTGTGTATGTGTGTGTGTGTGTTAATAAAAGTGCAAAATTACACGATTATAAATGTCTGGCTACCAAAGTTTGCGACACGACTGGTATTTTATCCTGTCGCAATAAAATATCGCATATTGAAAAATACGAGTGCATCTCGTGATATTTTATTTCGTACAATATTTCGTCAATAAATCTTTGTATATTGCACTTTTATTTTGTTATATATCGTATATTATTTTGTATATATCACGTTATCTATTATTTTATATTTTATTTTATTTTCCACTGCAAGTAACATAAATTTATTCTGCCTTCCTGTTCTATGATAATGATTTCTACGATCGATCTGCTTCGCAATGGTTCACTTCATATTTGGCGGGAAGATACGGATAATTGATTTAATCGGATAAATATCACGATGTAGGTTAACGCAAATATAGATCGTGATTTTCTCCTAACAATTTCTCCTCGCCTACTGGCCTGCGTATTCTCAAGTTCGAAAACATTCCATGGCCGTGTTTCGTGTAAGCACGCTTTATCTCATTGTCCGCGTAAATGTCACGCCATTACGGAGAATATCGCTTTGAAGATTACACGTGATCCATAAATCTCGTCTCGTCTGGCATCTACGGATTCTACGAATGTTAGATCACGAAGCTTGTATGCACAAAAATTGTTTTCACGAACGCGGAAATTCGCCGTTGGGAAAATTCTACGCTGAAAACTCAATCTTTTTCGGAGAAAACCGAAATATTTGCATAAAGTAATACGCTACCGATCGAGTATTTTTATTTTTTTCTTTAGAATGACAAGACAAGAGATATTTGAAAAATAGATGAAACGCTAGACACGAATGAAATAATTTTAGTATAATTTCATTTAACATTCCGTTGAGAATTTTTAATGCTACTTCGTTTCGTGGAATTTTCTAAAACGTCGGCAAATTGAGAGGGCACAGATACTTTTCTACGTTGCGTTGAACTTCCGCCTCTGTGAAATTAAATTCACGTTCGTTGTTTGTATTTATTAATATAGTAACCGTGTCACGTGACACTGGCAGCACAATGCAATTTCGATTATCACGATTGTAATATTCGAAATAAAGGGAATAAAGAAGACATGCAAAAATTAACGTGAACGTACTTAAAAGGTAAAAGTTATCAATCATCTGTTACAAACCTTAATATTTAATGGAATCGTAATAAACACTTATTACATTCGTACACTAATTTTTTATTAAATATATGTTTTGCAATAAATATTTCAATGACTTCTAAATAAATACATTTTCAGACCGGTTACGCTGATGAAATTTCAACACATAAACCATGGACGTAAAAATATCTCTTTCAAAAACTGATCGATATACTTTCAATAGTTTTAAAAGAATATTTGCAATATAAATATTAAATATAACTTCAAAAAAAAAAAAAAAAATAGATTGCACAAATTCCAATCAGGTAGAATTAAATTCTACCCTTCATGAGATACCTTTCGTGAGATAAATTCTCATAACAGAAATACTGCTAAAAACAAGGGGAAATTTAATCCGAGTAGAATTAATTAATTAATAAACGCAACAAACACGCATTTGTTAATTAATGAACATGACAAATACGAATTTATTAATTAATAAATCCGGCTTGCAAACATTTCGTGCAGCCGCTGTGTCTGACAAAAAATACCACGGAGAACGTGTCGATCGATGACCGATCCAAATACAATCGGCGTATTTATACGCTGTTCGTTCTGAAGATCAACTATCGCCTTTTCGTAGGGAGATTCTTGCGTAAACTGAACCGTTTAACGAGCCGTTTAACGCGCAAGTCGTTGAAATCGCTGATTATTTGCAAAGGAATGACGCGCAATCCCAAGCCGGCCGATTTTCGTCGTTCCAATTTGCCAATTTGCCCGCACGCGTTCGTAGTCACGTAGCAGCGGGTTTCTCGCGTGAAACGGGTTTTCTTGGCCAAGGGCTGTTAATCGGGCGCGCGAGGGAAGACCAGTCCGTCAGAACTGTAAACCATCTCGCTTATTTTCGTCAACCGGCCTATTTCGAGAGACTCGAATCGAGAACGGATCCTACCAACTTCTATCGTGAGTTTATCATCGTCAAATGATATTTCGTCGAGTTTTACTTAGTTTTCTTCTTTTTGCATCGCAGGACGAGAGTTTGACTTTAGGACACGAGTATTAACTCTCGTTTGCAGATTCTACAGAAATTTAAATTCGTAATTTTTCGTGGAAATTTAACAGAGCAATTTTTAGGGGTTCGATTTCTTGTCAAATATGCGAGTGAAAATTGCATGTTGGTCACAGAATTTTGTTTATTATAGGATTCGGTATCCGAGTGTATTAAATTTTATATCGTAGCTCGGAAATGAAACATATAGAACTTACAGATGAAAATACACTTTATCGGAAAGTAAAAATTTGTGCAAATATGTACCTTTTTGTATTTGAAGTCTTTTTCCATTCGTTATACATTCATTTTTCTGATTTTAAGCAGTCAATTATAATATCAAATGGGTACGTGGTAATTTAGACAGTCACTTGTCTAATATTGAACAAAATAAAGTATTAAATACGAAATTATCTGTATTAAATACGATTAAATGGAATAATTGAAACAAAATAAAATGAACTTTTAACACTTTGATTTATAAAGCGTTGCAAATTAAAAGATAATAATTAAAATATATTTGTAGAATTACGTTTCTGTCCAAACGCAGAAAACCAATATTAATTTTCGACAAAAATACTCTTCATCTTTCAAACAGGGTTTAATTCCTCTACCGTTAAATGACACAAATAATTAGACAACGATAATACTCTAAAATACATAAATAAATGCACTTTCATTGTCCTATAATTTTCATGTAAATTTGTAACGCATGCAAATTTCGCGTGGCGATCAACATGTTAACCCATTTGTATCGCCGAGCGGAATATTCCGCGAGTGATGTCCCCTGTACATCACCAAATGGCGGGATAATTCGCTAACTCGGCGGGGATTTTACGTTTATTACTAAATATCATCAGTTGGTATATCAATGGAGTAAATATTTGAAATTAAACTATGACTACAGAAATTGAATTATACATCTGTTTACTTATTTATATTGCATTATCCCTTTATATCTAGACGATGTACATACATACAGAGTGTTTCTCGTCCGGCGATAGAACTATAATAGAAAGGAAGTGATACTATAAGAAAGAAAAACAAGTCGAAAATAAGAGAAGAAATTTTCGAGAAAAACGAGTTTGATAGTTCTACGCACAGAAATAGGTCAAACCTGTGGAATAATAACATTGTTTCATTCAAATCTTCTATTTCGTTTCGGAGAAATCTTGTTAAACTTTATAGTTTCCTTGGTAGTAACTTTTTGTAAAAAGTTTCCATTCTACATTTTCGATTCAAATAATCCCGTGTTAATTATTCTTTCCTTTAAAGTCTGGAATTAGCAACAAGTATGATTTTCACACACGATTTTGTCGAAAATACCTTATTCTATATTTTTTACTTATTTTTTTCACGTAGAATCGTCTCTTTTCTGTCTGATCGAAATTTTTTTGAATATCTTTATTAATATACCCCCGAACAGGGGTGTTCAGAAGATTAATGTGTCAATATATATAATATATCTTTGTACATAAAATATATAAATAAAACACTAGTTTGAAAAAGAAGCTGAGGTATATTTGAGTTAATTCGAGGAAAAATGTTGGATATGAATCTGGAGTACGAACAATAGGAACGAAGTACCTGCTGAAAAGAAAATGGAAACGCGTTACATTTATACGTAGCATAATAGCATTAACTGTACTGTTACGCTCTCTGGATCATTCCCATCCTAGTCGTGTTCCACTATAGTTGGAAAATTTCTTTAGTTTGAAAAACAAAAAAGAAGTATACGGAACTTATTGCACTTTGCATTTTGTTCATTTGTAATTGTTAATTCAAATTTTTCTTTGACTAAAGACACTGACAATCCAGTAATACAAATACATTAGTCATAGACTAGTCATTAGAAAGAATCATGTCAGTGACTGTGAACGCGTTCAAGAAAAAAGATTTTAATTGAAAGGACTATGAAACTTTTAAAATATTTAATACTCGAGTTAAATAAAAAAAAAGAAAAAATTGCAAGCTGAAAGTGGAGTGTAACGTGTATCAAAAAAGTTGAATTTTTGTTCACAAACATAACTTGGTAGTTTTTAGAAATTTTAATTATTAAGTAGTCGAAATTTTAATTTAAAATTTAAAGTCATGAAATTTTTAAAACATTTAACAATTTTCGAACTGAATAAAAAAGAATGAAATATGTGTCTAGTATTAAAAAATTATTGCGTGTTATTTTCTATAGAGATTCAGTTCAATTTTACACCAAAAGTATAAAATTCCTGCTTTTCTCCTATTGTGTTTCTTTCCAATGCGATTTTCTTATTTTATTTCTCGTAAATTCGCGAGCATTTTAAATCAATTCGTTGAAATATATTAGCGAAGGGGCATGAAGCACAGAATGCAGCAAATTTCTACAAAATAAGAAGCTTAGCCTTACGTAGAACGGAATAAGCCTGGATTGGATAAATCTGGATAGGAGAACGTTCAATTTCATCAACCGTAGTAATTTGAAATCCAAGAACCTAACTAAGAAGTTGAATTAAATGAATCTCATCGGATCTCATCGAGATGCAAATAAACACAAATTAACGAATTTTAGATACATGAAGTTTTCAAGAGGAACTGAGAATGATCTCTACTTTTCAAACTTGCCTTTCGCGCGACCAATTGAAGAAAGTTGAGAACATAATTTCCAATAAATTTGTCATTTAAAATTTAGAAATTTAGAAATTCTCAATGCTCAAAAAAAGGGGAGAGGGGGAAAGCAAAATTACGTAACAAAAAAAAAATCATATACATATATACATATTTCTGCAATATTGCAAATGTACCATCCAAAATTTCGAAATAAGTCTCACAGACTCTCGAGAAACCTCGAAGACGAGCTTGAAGCTTGTCCACCTCCCACGCAATTAAAATCGAAAAAAAAAGAAGAAGAATAGAAACACTGGCAATGTTATGATATTTTAAGTTTAAGCAAGATTAAGCATGATTTCACTAACGAGACTAAATTCATATTTCGTCGAAAATTCATATTCCAGCCGACGCGATTGTTAGGCGAGTATCGCCGGTAAAATTCGGTAATTTCTATTTTCGACGCGTGATTACGCGGCGGGTTCCGTTGCGACACGTAGAGTATTTCCGCGATGGAAATCATCTCGATGTTAATGTGTGTACTACACGCAGAGATATAAAACAAAGTCGGCTATAAAAGTGAGTGTCCGTCGCGAGGGTTTGTTTGCCAGCAAACTCTCGACGTAAAATAAAGCCGGATGATTCACGTTTGTCTCGCAGCCGGTGACCACTCGTTTCTCCATTGACCACACACGAACCTAGGAAAACACGAAACGAACATCGTGCTCTGACAACGAGACGAGACGCAGTTGCTCGCGAGAGCCACGATATTCATTAGCCTGTATTGGAAACTGAAATGTAGTAGATCGCCAGCGTTAGATCACTCGGACGTCCGAGTGTTTTCTTTTCGAAAATGTAGAAACAAACAGTACCGTGATGTTTCTGTCAGACCCGCGAATGATCCGCGTGTACGCGCGTGCAATTCATTTGAACCAAACAGTGGGTTCGTTAATACTTGATAATAACTGTGATATAACGATGTTGATATTATTGGGCTCGGAAGGTGTATCGATCAACTTCATAACTCGTGTTCATCACGCGTGTTGCTATTATCACTGAAAGTGATTTTAGCGGGGGTAACCCAGAAAATCGGGCCTCTTTAGGTGCAACGCTGATGCAACGAAAATTAGCGATTGGTTGATTTGGGTCACGTGATTCGCGAGGGGGCGTGGGGTAGACCTCGAGTAGGAGTGGCGTTGTCTAATACTGAGCGATCGCGCCTGTAATTTGTTTTCTATCGATTCAAATGTTTGTATATCAATAAAATTTTATGACAAAAAAGTCAGAACAGTTGCTTCTGGGCCTTTCAGTGAGACGAGTACTGGGGCACAAATCGTGCAGTTCTTTCTTGAATTAATAAGATGATAACTGAAGGTGAATTAAATAAATATGATTAATCCTATATATTTCTGTAAAATTGAGAAATCGAGGAATTGAAGTAACCGATAAATAAAGTGAAGTTGAAAGACTCGATTAATGGTAGATAATAAATTTAAAAGCGACTGGATTTACACAGTTTTAACTGTCAGGAAGATTTTTATTCAAAGTGATCGTGTTTATTTTATTACGAGAGGCAGTATTCTTGTTCGAAATGTTTAAACTCGGGAAACGAAACGCGCGATGACGCTAGTGCATCGTGTAGATACTTAGATAACAAATGGACGTGACGTATGTGTCAATAACAGTGACTATGCTAATCCATCGCGTACGTACGTTATAGCGGACACATCGTATTTTATTTTCAGTATATTCAGTAAATTTTTTTACAGTATCAATTGTACCAATTGTATTAATTATTGCACGTGTATTAATTCTTGACACGTTGATCACTGAATGTATTCGTTTATTGAATTTTACGTTAAATTTTTCGTCACACAATGACGAATGAAAGAAAGGAAATCCATTTTCAAAAGCCAGAATTGTAGAATAGATCATTCTTGCCAATATAGCGAGGAATGTAATACAAATCCTTTTGTCAGCCACTCTCTCGAAAATCGAGAGAAAATCTCATTCGTATTTCTGGAATAAAACTGAAGTGACTCGAATTACTTAAAAAGAGTAGCGTTTCATTTGAAATTTCTATTTAATTCCAAGTTAATCTCAAGCATTCGTATCGAGCGAACACAAGATTGTTATATTTCACCCCCGGATTTATTATATTAATTTTTAATTTTTAATTTATTACAAGTTTGTTATATTATATTTTGAATATATTAATATATACAACACGCTGCGACAAAGACTCACGAACCTTAAAGTTTTCCCCTTAACTCAGTTCGACCAAGACGAACAGCTGTAATTTAACATTTCCGCCACTTCCAACGCCCTGCATCTTAATCATCATTTAGAGGAAAATGATGTATGACACCAAGTACCAGCCGGCTATCATCCACCAAATCCATTCATCGTCCCGTGACGTTTCCCCGCTAGAAGCCGTATCAACGAGCGAATTCGCTTTCGCGGCTCGGTCAAAACCGAGTATTTCATCGCGAAAATTAAAAATAAAGCTACTTATAACGAAGAAACGTGCGTACGTTCGTCTGGAGCATTGTCACCACCACGAAACGGTCGAAAAAGGGGAAAAGGTCGCCAAAAGTCAGACACAATTGCTGCAGGAACTGGAAATCAACGCGTTATTCGAAAAGTCAAAGTTCGATATCTTAACTCGGTCAACTGTCATTTGACGATAGAATTATAGTAAAGCAATGAACATTACTGTTATTTAGAAAGCGTATTCTAGAAAAGGATCGTTCAAACACCTAGAGACAAATTTATTTTAACGAAATGTTACAGATTGATTATTCTAGCTCAGAGAGTTGCTAAACTAGTTTAAGAAATTACTAGAATTATCGATACAAGTTTAAGATTTGTATCGAGAAAATGAAAGTGCAATAAATGAGTAAAACGTTCGTCGTTTTGAGGAATTTCTACAATAAATTACAAATTTGATTATTCTGGTAATTTGAGCATTAACAAGCGAGGTTAAATATCAACATTTTACCATCGTTTACATTTATTCTGTATCAGAAGAACGAAAGTGCAAAGAAGAAGAAGAAAAGTACAACAGAGTGTAACTGATTATATTAACAAAGAACTCGTTTGTATATTTTGAGAAAAATCATTCGATCTTTCCAAGAACCCATAAAATTCCCAAATCTATAAAATGTCTACGAGAAATGACAAATGACATACTCGTGTTACGAACGCTGTTTCGTCGAATGGAAAGTTTTCGTTGCGAATATTTCACGTTGGGTTATCAGATGCAGTAGCGGTCTACCTCCCCAGGCAGACAGACTTGACTTATGCAGTGGAAACAAGCCCAAGGGTAAATTCTTCGCGACCAGTGAATCAAGCGTGTCTTCGATCCCGCTTCGAGTAGGCGATGCGATAAAAAATTGACGCAGAAATTTATCCTACTCGCTGTCCCTTCTGAACGATGTAAAAGTTGCTGAAGAAACATTGAACGTGCTCTGTACTTTTCAAGTGGTATCAACTATTCATCTATCGCTATCGGTTTCTACATAGTAAAAAGTAGAGTTCTTTGTAGACAGTTTGAGAATAAAAACGAAAAGGAGAATTATGAAAGGGATGTAAAACATTACAGACCGAGTACGGTCAGAGTTCAATTAAAATATTCGAACGACTTTACTTTGGAAAATGAAACCAAATGTAGGGTAGTATCGATTAATAGTCATAGAACGTAACTTTGCAAATTGGAGACGTGAACTCGTAATTTTGAAAGAAAAGGAGGGGAAAATTTTCTTCACTTATGGTCCGCGATTTATTCAAATGAAACGTGAAAGAGATGAAAGATGGTTAGAAACTTCTTCTAAGAAATAAGTTTTTAAACAACAGCTTTGGATAAAATTATAAATAGACCACGGATTTAAAAAATACTTTCGCGTACAAAATTGAGAATAAAGGAAATATGTATATAAAATATTCAGAGCGCCCTCTAGAATATTTAATGAGTTTCGTACTTTCGAAAATATGAATTTGCAACAAAAGTCCGCATGCCCTCAAAATCTCGCCGATGCAATTTGTTTGAGTTTCGTCAAGTTGGCAAGTATTTTCAGTTTCACTTTCTGTGTTAAACACGACTCGCGTGCTTTACGAGGAACAGACACGAGCGTTCGAAAAACACGGTGTTACGTACCTCTCTGCCTGTCGTACGCGTTTATACATTCGCTGGTCATAAATTGGCTGATGAGGGCGGTTTTCCCAACGCCTCTTGTACCAAGAATCGCCACCGTGTACGACGTGATATCTTTTGCAGGCGCGGAATGCTTCTCCTCGCCATCTTGATCCGCAGGTGCCAACGAATTCGACCTTGATCTTCTTCTTCTGAAAGAGTCGCCCCTGTTAATGATCCCTGTAACGTACAGAAAGAAAGAAATGTAGTGCGAAGATTTGTCGTAGGTTTAACCTGACTACGAGATTAGATTTGCATTTTTTTGTAATTTAATTGTAAGTGAGAGATCTGCGAGGTTAAAAAAAGAGAGTGCAGTAAAGTAAGACGCAGAAAGAAAATGGAGAATTTTGAAAATTGCTGGAAAGTCATTGTATAATTGAGGTCTTAAATTGCTAATTGATAATTACAATTAACCCACTATGTAATTTAATTATAAGAATCACCCGCCATATTGTTTAATACATGTACAATCCTTAAAAAAGCGAGGTTTAGGTTAGGTTTAGGTTAGGTTAGGTTGGAAAAATTATTTGCACACTGTCAAGCACAAATTATTGGACATTCAATTTTGGACATGCAATTTCATCAAAATATTAATATTTTTGTTTTGTTGGTTAATATTTTATTTTTACCCTTTCGAAAATTAATTTAATATTGAATCTCCGCGTTCGCCTCTGTCAGCGAAAAGTATATATCGCCAAAAGGAGAAATTATTCCGGAAGAAACTGTGCGAGTGAATGTTTGTTGAAATCGGGAAACTGTTCGAGAGGAAACTAACGAGCTATCGCACGGTTCGGAAAGGTAGAACGCGTTTTTCGCGCGTTCCGCCTCCTTGAAAACGAAGACAATTGAACGAAGGCAGTCTTCAGAACTGTGCTTGAAAAACAAGGATTCAATTACGTCAGAGAGACGAAGGCATTCGGGAAATTAGCATTTCCGCGAATCGATGAAGCTAGAGTCCAACGGCTCGTCGATCTCACAGTTGAAAAACAAAAAAAAAAGAAGAAATAACGAGGAATGAAAAACAGAATGTCATTAATGAACATCTCGAAGAATGTTCGTTGACAAAGGAGTAAGTCAATTCTCCGAATTGAAACGAGTGACGAATAAATCAGTAGTCGAGTTGAACAAGTTTGATTTATTTCGTTTATTAAAATCTTATGCAAGATTTAAATTTAAAGTTTATGCGAATAAAATTAATAGTGATTTCATGCAAACACGGCAAAAAGATTTTGAAGATCCCACGCGAGATAAAGATGAAGAAATTACGAGAGGGAATGATTTTATGCAAAATCATGCAAACACAATTTGATGGAACGGATATACCTATATTATATATTATATAAATCTTGATACTGTTACAGTTTCCAATCATTCAAGCAGATATGATTTTTCCCGAACTTCAAGATTAATGAAAGCCTAAATGCTCGTTTAAACATTCGTGAATCCGATTACGTGCACGATACAATTTAGGTAACAATTCCGTGAAAGCCATCGAGATTAATAAGTAATTTCTTATTATGATCGACTAATAATGAAGAAAGAAGAAAAAGAAGAAAACGCGGTGTAAATAAATAAATGCGAAGCATCGCGTATTTACGAGCTTGAGGTGCCATTAAATATTCACGTGGTTATCGGAATTTGCTCTCTCCGTTTATTGGTAAATAAATGAGATGATAAAAATACAGATCCCCGAAGATTTTTTGGGTCATGAACATCCGTGCGTGTTTCACGCTATGCAAAGAATTCGAGGGAATAGATATAATATATATTTTAAGACGGAAAAGAGAAAAGAAAGATCTTTGTACAATTCGATTTAAAATTGTAATGGATGCTGTGTTCATTTATTTATTTACTTCCTTTTTTAATGTGAATACCAAAACCGCGTCAAGATAATTACTGCAACAAATGTACAACAATTTGGAGCAAATGTAATTTGAATGGAAATTTCAATTTTAATGACACAACCATGAATCTTCAAAAAAAAAAGAAAGAATGTACGTAGCTTTAACGTTTGTCTGACCTAAATTCTTTGACAGAAAATACGCTCGTATTTTTTGTTTCCTGTGTTTCTCGGTTTGCATCCGTGAAATAGTTCATTTGCCAGTCAGTTCAATTATTTATACTACGTCCTGAATTTCAAATTTCAAACAACCATCGCGTTTACGTTGAAGAAGACGAAAAATTGAGATCGACGAGACGTCGAACAGTTGATGAAAAAAGGAAAACATAGTAAATCGAATGTAAATATAATATAATTAATATATATAATAAATATAATTAAATTTAATTAAATACTATTATATATATAATTAAAATACTCAAACTGTCCAAAAATATTGCTATAACAAATATCAAAAGATACTAAATATCACTGTAAAAATATTAAAAATTCATCCTGACATTCTGTTTAATTTTAATTTCCTTATATTTCCTCTGTTTTATTTCAATTTCGAACGAAAAACAGATACGAACGACGAATCAAGAGCAGTTTATACGACTAAAAGTTAAAAATTGCAATATTCGAGGAGTCCTCGCAGAAAGTAGTACCAGACAACGTACAAGCACGCTCGCAGAAAGTTGAACCTACTTGTTAAACGAAACTGATCGTGCTCGGCTATACCTCTTCCTGTTTCGTTCGAGCGTGTGTCTAAAAATAAGCTCGAAACATGGATCGAGATAATATGCAAGTCAACCAACGATTCGTAAATTGGACTGCAGACGTCTATAACGAATGGAGGTGCCGAAGTTGAACGAAAGACTCGTCGAGTAGCGACGATTCAACACTGGAACTACCAAAGTGGTAGAAATGACCAATTTATGTTGTTGGATGTTTCACAGACGTGAAACGGCGTCTTTTTAAAAATAATTTATCTTCTCGGATCAAGCGTATTTTTAGATGATCGTTCATTCATAAAATATACAAATAAAAGTTTCTCTATTTTTTTTTTTTTTTTTTTTTTTTTGACTTCAATGTCTCTGATGGAAATTTTATACTTTAATCGTCGGTAGTTCTAGCGTTAATTACGGGGCATTAATTAAATGCAAAGCTGTCTTACAACTGTGAATTTTCAAGTATCGACGAATTTCAAGAATCTCCTGACGCACGGCGAAACGAAAAGAAATTCGATAATGAGAGATCGAAACTTGATTAGTAGTCGGTAGTTGATTGATTATTTACGAGATAGAGGTTTACGTTGCTGGATTTTGTACGGAATAAATGTGGAACGAGGATAAAATATTCATGGAAACATTCCTCTCGGTAACATTAGAATTTATTGAAGCTTCGACTTCATTAATTAACAAAGATTGCGTAATACACGCGAAACAGTTCGTTTCTAGGAAAAATATTCAATTACTTTCACGTTTCACTGATACACCGTTTATTAAATTAATCGTTGAACGAAATAAATTTTATTAAATGAGAACGAAGGGGAAAAGTCAAAGTTCCCTCTGACTTTAAACGCGATGGAAAAATAATATCCACCATGCGCGTTATCTCTTAGTTGACGATCTAGTTGACTTTAATTTAATTAAAAACCACGTATGATTATAGTCTTTTTTTTTCAAAAATTTGAAACACACTTTATCATTTGGACGAAATAAGATACATTCTTCTAAGAAACAAAAACATCGTGCAATTGTGAATAAAATATATTTATTTGCTCGAAAAAGCCATTATTTCCAAACTCTCTCGATTAAGATGAATAACCTTGAATAATAGACATTGGCGGATAAAAGAAAACGTAAATAATAGACTGTAGATCATTTAACAGCGTTTTAGTGGATTATTAAGATCCATTAATTGTCAGAGTTCTGGTACACTGTAAACTTGAACATGGTCGTAGTAATTTACATCGGATTATTAAAATCTGAATATTCACCCTGATGAAGATCGATAATAAAATTAAATCGAATTGAAAGATCATAAAATGGCTGAAGTACACGTTTATGCCAGTTGAGGAGAATAGAAACGAAAACAGATTAAAACCTTCTAATTGGCAATCGTGGCGAATCGTTTCGGTCGTGGCGGTACCTGTTGAAAATGGAATCATCGAACGTTCGACGATGAAGAAATTGCTCGCTGGTAATTGAATAGAGACCGTCGTCGCCAGAGAAGCGTTACGCAGGAAAAGTCGATATCCACGTGTGGTCCCGCGAAATGCGCAGTTACAGGATTTCAGCGCAGAAACTGGTCGATCGATATTGCGTGGCCAACAATTCGCTAATAACATCGCAACGTCGCTGCGAATCGGCTTTGCGCGATCTGAGATTGGCGAGGAAATTAATAACGAGACGAGAGCGTGAAAGTCGTCTGACGTTCGACGATTTTAGTTTGAACGTGGAATTTGGTTCGTCGAACGCTGAGGTATCAAATTTGTAACAAAGAAATTTACGCTTATACGCGTTTTACTAAAAATCAGTCGAGCCACATTTAAGTAAAATACACACATAAGATGGAGCATCTACACTTGAGAGTAGATTATACGCGATTGAACAGAAATTTGTCTGCTCACAGATTTAATTATCTACCTTATCATCGTTTGATATTAATTTTGTAGCACTATGTGAATTGTACATCTCGTCATCCTTTGGAAATAATTGTAACTCGTAATTATTTATCGAGAAAAAAGTAACCTGAGGCTAAGAGGTTCGAGTAGATCGAAATTGTACGTGCATTGTCATTTGAAAAAAAAATTTTTTACCTTGGGAAATTTGATACTGATATCTGATAATCGACAATAATCGAATTTAAAAATTTGAAGAATACAATCGTGTAGTTGTTTCAACTGTTGTAACAAGAAAGTGTGTTTACGTGACGACAGCGAAGAATTTGTCTTCAGAAAAGTTTCATCAAAAGGAATTCTAAGTTTCGAAAATAAAAATAAAATTTTGGATATTTTGTATATTTTTCGCGTTATTTTCTACGAATGCGTAAAAATTCGAGGCTTAATTGCAATCATAGCTTTCCTGCTGTATAACAAATATAAATCTCTTGTACTTTATTATTTAAATTGCCAGACTAAATTGCCAAGCTATCGGATTTAAGATTCGGATGTTGAGAAAATTTAGAAGCTCCGAGTTCCTTTTATTTTCTTCGAATAAATATCAGAGGATGCGAAAGCTCTTATTTCCAAGATCTTCTCAAAGAGCTACGAATATAAATGGAAGTACGGAGAGGTCGATGAGTACTTCCTTGGGTAGTTCCCTGAATTTTACATACGTTCTGCTTGAATCTGTCGGCAGGAAGCAGTTGCTCTTCGAATTACATCGAATGCCATCAATTATAATTGAGAAACGTAAACGCCATTTAAATTGGGATTTATTTTCGCGTTAGAAGCATATTTACATTTACAATTAATTTAAAAATATTACACACGTCACATCATTTTTTTATATTCCATTAATAGAAATATTCTCATACATTTTATCCCCATCATCTGAATCATCCATTGCATGAATTTCGAAATTGTTGCATACAATTTTTGTATATAATCGTAAATTATAATTGTAGTTTATAAATTATTGCATCGTATACAAATTGTATATACGTAATCAAAGATTTTTATTTTCCATCAACCTGTTGATAAAATTCCCATTATCATATTCGATTACCTACACAAATTTTATTCTTTACAGAAACAATCTCACGTGTTGTAAAATGTTCATCAATACATATCTAAATATCGTGCTTCAAATTTCATCCACTATAAAAGTAATCTCACAACACCAAAAAATATTCATTTTCTATCACTGTATTTCTAAACTTTCCACACCATCTATCCTTCTTTGCTATTTAAATATCAAAACAAAAAATATTAATTGCTAGCACTCTGTTTCTAAACTTTCCACACCATCTATCTTTTTTTTTTTTTCTATTTAAATATCAAAACACTCTACGAAAATAATTTCAAACACCAAAAAATATTAATTTCTGTCACTCTGTTTCTAAACTTTCCACACCATCTATCCTTCTTTGCTATTTAAATAAAAAAAAAAAAAAATGCTCTACAAAAATAAAAACCTCAAACCACCAAAATAAAAATATCAATTTCCGTCAACTTAAATACATAAAAAATCCTCACACCTCGATATTTTTCAGAACTCTCGCGTTTCAAGAAAAACCACCCCTTTCGTGGCGCTGGAATGGCGCCGTCTCGATACGTCGCCTGCGGAACAGCTCAAACCGGCGGTGATTTCACATCGCGGCGATCTTAAATTTCAACTGAAATTAAACCGAGAGGCACGAGTTGACGGCCGACTAACAAGCTCGTCTTGCGCGCCGCTTAGACCCAAGGCTCGCCTCGGCTTCAATACCCAGTTCGAGTTCCCCCCCGGGCAGGAGGTGAGTCCGGCTCACAAAAGATTTTCCGCCACGTTTGCGAATGTTTGCGAAGGAATCATCCTCGCGAATGGCACCCGGCAAAGCGTTAATGGATTCTCCAAAGCGGTGGGGCATCGACATCCGGGCCGGTGTGATCTACCGACAAACGGTGACCCGGCAACGAAATCGGCGGCGGAAATAACCACGGTCAGAAAGCTGCAAGGCGAATAAACCGATTGACGATGTTAACTCTTGCTAATGCGTTCACCGCGGCGCTACGCGGCTACGTTTGGCTTTTGCCGCGTTTACTCGACACTCGGTCGAAAGGGCGAGCAGTCAAAGGGAAGTCGCGCGATCCAATTGGAAATTTAGGAAACCGTCAATTGGCCGATTTGTCCGACCGTGCGATTTATCCTCCGAGAACCACTTCGATCGGGCGAAATTTATCCGACTCTCCGATTAATTTTATTTGCGCTGGAGATTACGGAGTTGAAGATCGTCGGAAGTTTTGCAATTATTTACTCGGAGGTAATTGTGAGTCAGTTTTAGTGAAAGTTTGAAGTATGACGAAGGGCGTAGTTGTAGCAAGTGAAAAATTGAAACCGATGTAACCCTCGTAAGAGAAGATCGCACTCGATAATTCCACCCGATCTCGTTTCAAAATGTAAGGTCTGTAGATCGACAGATGGGAGTTTGCTTTTTCGAAGATGATTTTGTATCATTGATACGGAAATGGATGGGAAAATTTTTCTCACGACTAGATCCACCACCATGGTCTTGAAGATTGAAATCTTCTCTTTGTAACGATCCCTTCGAACTTGCTGTACGATTCTTTTTCACCATTTTATTGAACTTTTATTGAACACTAGAGTTACAATTTCATGGATTTTTGTCGTTTAATCTCGATATTCAATGATCAATAAAATCGCACAGCTAGTTTTGAAGGGGAGGCTTCAGTCTTAAAAATAATGATAGATCTAAGTGCAAAAAGAATTTGAATTTTTACAACTTTCCTCGTTTCTCCACTCTCGTTTCATTTTTAATAAAAATGAATGCCCAATTGTCAATTAAACTAAACTTCACATTTTAAAACGAGAAAGTGGGTCGTCATACGATCTTTTTTTACGAAGTTACAGTTTAAGTACATCATTATTGTAATATAACGTAAAACATTGTGAAATTTGATATTAATGAAACATTGGCGAAATTTGAAACCAATGTGAAAATTTATAGAAGTAATGAGATATTTATCACAAACGTACGTCTACCAACAAATAAATATAAAACACACATGTGTGTCCGCTGATTATTGAAACGCATTGATATAACGAATTATGATCGTTTAAATACTTTTTTGATTTTCTACAAGATATACAAACGTATTAAATATCTTATAGTTTCCATATACTTTTCTATATATTTGTTTGAAACTTGATTAACTGGTAGTATGAATCTCTCTACGATATTAATAGCTGATATCGAAATCTACATCATAGTATATTCATAAAAGGAACTAAAAGAACATTTTTTGTTCGTATTTGGAAATTTAAAATGGCAGAGACATGTAGAATACGTAGGAAAAATATAGGAAATGTCCGAAAGTAAAAAACACTCGTCAGAATATTTAACGAGTAAGGTAAATCTAAACTTCAATCTCCTACAGAAATCGGCTTTCGAGTAAAAACAACAAGAATCAACGCCGTTTCATTCGTTTTCTACGTAGAATAAAAGCATTCTAAGCCTTTCAATCGATACTGCACATCCCGACACACGCATCAATCTCCCTTTTGAGACACTGTAACTCTGCGGTCCCTCGTCAGTTTTTAAAACGAATATTCTTCGAAATATCGCAGACAAAGAAACATGTTTGATACGTCACTCGTGCAAAAAATTGAATTTTTAATTTCAAACATATATATATGTTATAAATAAATGGAGCTTAATGTAATTATAATTATAAGTAATAATAATTCTCTCTCTCCAAAAGTAAAATTAACTCAAATCTGTTACTAAAAATCTATTGAGAATTTTTAACGATTAAACATTGTATATCAATTAATCATTTTATTATAAATTAATAGATTGATAGTATCATACAAGTGTTATATTATTCTATTTATAATACATTTATATATAATACATTATTATGCACGCATCTGCTATTTAAATATATTAATATAACATTTATGTTTTATATATATAAACGTATAACTATATTTAAAATACAAACAACTACGAACAAATGAATTTTATTACAAATACGCGAAATTTAAACACGCGTTTCTTCTCTCGTTCGAAATCGAAACCCGACAAACGAAAAGAAACATTCCTCCACCTTCAATTTCCCAGCCAGGAGATTCCCATCCCGATTCCAAATTGGATCCCCACACCACGAACCACAGCGAGGAACACTACGAATAATTTTCTACTTCACTCCCATTAAAATCTGTCCGGCTGAGAAATTAAAGAGTTCGTTGGCGAGCTTGTTCGATTCCTCCGGCGCAGGAGGCAGTACACCGCATTAATGGAACCCCGATAAAGTCGATGCGTCTCCGCGAGAAGAGTGGGTGTTGGCGACACGTTTCGAACAACAGCCCGTTCTGTTTAGCGGCTGAAAACACCGATATCCGCCGTCGGCTTTGTCCTGTCCGCGTAAAACTCAAACGGACGTGCGCCACTTGCGGCTATCGAATCGGCCGGGCACGAGGAATCGATACAACGTGGACGACAGAAGACAGAGGGACGTGGTTTTCTGGCCTAATTTTCCCTCGAATGTTGTTGTTCACTTCGAATCTTCGGATCGATCCAAATTACTGAGTTGTCGAGGACACTCGGTTAAGGACTGGTGTCGATCGTGCACCTTGGGGCTCGAAAGTTTCCCACCACCCACAAATGTAATGACTACATATGATTGATGCGGACTATTTTCATAATAAGATAGCTTCTACGCCAGATCAGTTTTTCATTAAACGCATAATTCAACACTACGATTCGTCTCACTGAAAAGCCCAAAAGCAACTGTTCTGACTAGGAAATGAAGACGACTTTTTTGCCATAAAGTTTCATTGACATGCAGACATTTGAATCGATACGAAACAAATTTACAGGCGCGATCGCTCAGTAAATCTACCAGACAACGCCACTCCTACTCGAGGTCTACCCCACGTCCCCTCACGAATCACGTGACCCAAATCAACCAATCGCTAATTTTCGTTGCATCAGCGTTGCACCTGAAGAGTCCCGATTTTCTGGATTACCCCCGCTAAAATCACTTTCAGTGATAAAAAGTTATTTCAAGTTGCTATTGGAAACTATCTCTGGGTTGTCTTTAGAAAACTATCCCGATGCACGCACAATACTTCGAGCACGCGCGTGTTTATGGCAATGGCGCGGAAGACCTCGTCGCACTTGAGACTGACTAAACTTATGGAAGTTTTCCAACTGATCAAACGATTTGGAAATTCCTGATTTGCCACGCTAAATTGGAGCACGTCCGTGTCACAAGTGTTACGTACCCTTGGCCTTAATTAAAATTAATTTAAATTGCCTCAATCAGTTAAACTGTCTGAATTGTCGGATTCGTGTTTGTCCACGTTGATTTCACGTGCGTTTCTTGTATTTTCACAACTGAATAATTGGGACTTCGGATAGAAATTCAACTTGAATTCGAACGAACCATCAAACAGCGAGTCCTCTGTATTTTTCGCGAAACGTGGAAAATTATTACATCTCCGGTAACGGTACGCCGGAAACGCGATGCAAATACGGCCGAACGTTCGGCTACATTAAACCGGAGCCATAATTCGTGCCGGCCACATCGCTGCTAATTGATGCGGTTTAATTGCGAGAATTCAGCGACTCGGATCAAACACCCCCAGTCCGGTCGATTCTCGATAGATCCTTGAGATTAATCACGCATTTTGCACCGCGAGCAGAAATTTCCACCCTGTTGGAGCAGACGTAGCTACAGGTGATCTGAATTTCAGAACTTCTCGGCCCGTTGTTCACGAAATACGGCAAGTAAACGTCTAGACGAGAGAATATGTATATATTTATACACCAGGTATATATATCACGAGCTGAGTCACTGAAATATTTTCTAAACGATTAAGTTTCGTATCCAAAATATGTTTCAGACAAAAGTTGAACGGTTTCGAGAGATGTATTAATTGATATAATTGTCATGCATAATAATATTTTAGTATATTTTAGCATAAGAGCGAGGAACGAGTGAAATCATTTGCATCGAAAGTATTAAATCACTTGTATCGAAAAACCACTAGTTCGAAAGATACTTTAATACATACATACATGCATATGTATCAAATTTTGAATATTTAATTCCTCGTATTTAAATCGTACTAAATTTCCATTCTTGTTGAAGAGAAAACCTTTCAAAGATTTGAATTACTAGTAAACAATTTATTAAATAATTTTATGATTTTATGTTTTTAGAAGGTCTGGAATAGTGACAAAATGAAGCACAAACGACTTGGCAGTCGTTATGTACAAATATACACACATTTTATCTTAAATAATTTGTCATCGTAGACAAAATTAAAAATTTCTAAAATTTCTAGAGACAGAGAAATATATAGATTCCTAAAATATTTAATGATCGATGATATTTCGTACAGTTGTTTAAAAAAATTTATATAGAAATCGGAAATGCAATCTCACGAAAGTCTGTGTACGATTAGCCTACTAGAAAAGTTTTATTCTGCAGTTCTAAAGTGAATAAAATTTATTCCAATTACAACAATAATTTTAATAACAATAATAAACCATTAATTAATTGGTAATTATTCATATTTCACAGTCGAACAAATGTCATCATTTCCTCAGAATCTGTATAATTTGCAAGTTGTAAATATTTCAAGTTCCTAGACGAGGGTAGATTCTCGTGACTGACTCTACGACTCTGTCAAAACAAAACTGAATGATCCGTAGAGAAACGTAACAGGTGTCTCTATAAAACTGCTCGAACAAATGAGGTTGCTCTTGCAGAGAATTCTGAAACGAGCGTCGCGTGTTTCTGACACCGTGTGAAATTCTCTTTCACTTGAACTGAAAGCTAAACTTCAATTTATTTCAGAGAGTTAACTCGAAGGTATTGAAGTTTGACACTGCAAGTGTCGCAGCTTTGAAAATTTTTAAACCGCAGATCGGGAGTGTAATTGCCTCGATGACTTTCCGAGACCAATTTTCTAATCGATCAAGAAAGTTCTCCACTGTCAGAATGTCACGTTTGGAGAAAAAAACCCGCGAGGGCATAATTAACGTTGAAACGAAATATGAAAATATTCGAAGCGTTCGAAGAATTTGAATATTTGTAATAAAGTTAAAATACTCGAAACCCAATAATTTGGATATTTATTATTAGCGTCCGAAGCGTTTGAATATTTGAAAAATCAAAAAAAATTGAATATATCCGAACATTAAAATATTCACACACGTTTGAATATTTGAATGAAGAGAAAACTAAATATCCAAAAAAATGTGAATATTTATGCATCTGATCAAACAAATATCAACGAAAAGTTGAAAAACTGAGAATTCAAATTTTTTCAAAATTTATACGAGTGTTTAAACATTCTGAAAAGCTCTAGACTGAAAAAAAAAATTTGAGACTTTGAGAATTTAATCGCCAAATACTCGACGATTTGAAGTATGAGAACGCTTTGTACACGTACATGGCATAATCGTGAATTCAATTTCCTACCTAAACATTTGCCTCTTCGATGAAGAGAACGAAGGTGAAGGAAAATCGTTTTACGAGAGAAAAGCACCGTGACACGCGTCGTCATTTCGAAAGCCAGCTACACGATTTCAGTGTTCCGGGAAAGGAAATTTCCGTCGAAACGTCGCGTTCGCAGAAATTTCGCGCAAAACTGAGATTTTCGTGGATATTTTACGAACCGAGCCGAAAATCGTCCGTAACGAGGAAAAGCCGATGGTTCCACAAACAAAGTACAGATGCGCCGATTTGGCGATCGAATAGGTGAGGCAGCGTCTATTAATAAACGTTGAAACGCTTCGAACGATCCGCGAAGCCTGCCAAATGCTCGAAGCGTTCTACATGCGCGTACAATGCTTTCAGAAATTGTTCCTCGCAATCCGAACGCGTGTCAAACTCTGGCCGAAAAGCCTGAAAGCTTTTCCCGCGAAAGGATTAATCTTTCACCAGACCGTTTTAATATCCCGTGACTGTTTTATTTTTCCAAACGAGCTTTCTTTTCGCGGCGCGGCGCGCGTACGACTGCGTGTACGCTTCTTCTTTTTTTTTTTTTTGTTTACTCTTCTTTGAAACTTGAAACACGCGAAATACGGCAGAGAAATATTTGCTAATTAGAAAATCGTCGAGCGAAACTTTGACTTTTGTTTCGAGTTTGTTGTTTGAAAATTCAACTCGAGGAGAAAAGAATTTGTGTTGTAATTGCAAATGTTAAGGACTAACAGACTGCTTTCACGGTTGTGTCATTGAAGAAGAGATCTCAGGTTTTTCGTTTGTTTTATGACAGTTTTGCCGCACGATAAATATCTCGCGAACCTTTGAAACATTTAGAATAAACAAATATTGGTTTTTATCTGGGAATCGATTAAAAACATCGTGCTTCCACGTAGTCACGTGAAACACTTTCAAACGCGTAAAATACCACCGAGCAAAAGTAAATGTTTATTTATAATCTGAGCAGAAAAAAAATATAAAAATTAGTTACTCCGACGGTTGATAAAACGAGAAAGTTACAATCGATATAAAAACGTAGACGCATCATCTCTGGTCAGTACAAAATTTACTTGCACTACCGCTAGTAGAATCAGTCGCTCTGTAGTCAGACAGGATGACACCAAGTTACTTCCTAAATCTTTTTACTCGCTAATTTTCTATTACTTTGCTTAATCTTTCGCTTACTTAAGAATTCATAAAATCAACGACTACGGTCTAATTACTTTTATCTGCAACTCGCGCCTCATTTTCATTCCAATATACCACGCATTGACGTTTATAATCAAACTAATTTAAAAAAAAAAAGAAATTTGCTACAACTTATTTTACACAGTCTTACGAAGTTTCTAAATCTATTTTCTCCTGTAATCTCTTTATTTTTAAAACAAAGATCAATCTTGTTTCAGTGAGAGACTAATTTAATTTTTAGTTAAAATCAAGTAGAATCACTCGCTATACAGTCAGCCACGGCTATTTTCTCGTTCAAACTCGGTTAGTCCACCATTTTCTTCATTCTTTCCCCTCGGGTTTCTAACTGTATCTGATTTTTTAAGTGCTTCTCTTTCGCCGAAAGGTAGAGCAGAACACCGCTTTCCTAGGCTGATAACCCGTTAAACGGACGGCGTCACGATGACGAAACGAAGCGAAGAGTGCACAGACGAGATACGTGAATTAATAGCAAGTGGTGCACGAGCTGTTGGAACGCGATATTTCACGCGACAATCGTCGAATGAAGGCAAACAGGATCTTCTATTTCGTCGAATTTCAAAGTAAATGCGGATCTACCGGGCAGAGAAACCGCGTTTTCAGGCAAAAGGGTGGCCCAGCGCTTTTCGCTTTTTATGCGGGTCAGAATGCTCGATATTGATCCGGTATTCTCGGTACATTCTCTTTTCTTCTTCGTCTTCTATTCCGATTCGAGACGTACCCAGTTAGCCTCTGATAGCGCCTTTGATTTTTTGGATAGAAGAAATGGTCGCTTTTTTGAATTATACCGTTTTAAACCTTCCCAGCTCGTGAATTACTTTTTTTTTTTAATTCTTTTTTTCTTTATAATCTTTGTAATTGAGAAATTTATGATCTTCGTCGGGGAGATTTTTATTCGTACAAATTGGAAAGAAAGTCTTTGAGCTTTTTAAATTATGATAGTCAACTTTTAATTTTTTTAAATATAGAAAATAGTCGCTTCTCTGAATTATAGTATTTTAAACCTTCTCATAGCTCGTGAATTACTATTTGTTTTTTAAATACTGTTTTCTTTATAATCTTTATAATTGAGAAATTTATAATCTTTACCGAGGAGATTTTTATCCGTACAAATTAGAAAGAAAGTCTTTGAGCTTTTTCCAATTATAATATTCAAACTTTCTTTCCGTTTTTACTGTTTATGATTTTCAGAGATTTTCTTTTTAAATTGTATATTTTTTCATATATTATTTAATTATATTTTTTGTCTACAAAACTCACACAGCAGATTTTAAATTACGCTGCCAGAATTTTCCTCGTTTATTTCAAATGATTATTTTCGAAGAGTCAGTTTCTTTGTAAATCTCGTAACTGAGAAATTCGAATCTTCATATTGAGACATTTAGAGAAATTAAAAAGATAAATTAAATCAAAAAGATATTTAAACAAGTTGAAGAAATCTAAATTAACAGTTAGTAACGAAGTTTCGTAGAAATGATCTGCTGATTGCTATAATTGCCATACATATTGTTAGTTTCGTTTATCGTTATACGAATTACGTAGATTACTTAAATGTCAAATATATCTATATATACTTTCCAAAATAAATAGCAAATTACAAATGAAATATTGGGACAGAAATCATTAAATCAGATAATCTTCATTCGAAGATTAAACGATTGCTTGCAGAATATTCCGGAGCAGAGTTGCTCACCCTTTCTAATTTAATTGTCAAGTCTTTTCTTGCAGACACGTTTATCCGCACATTTTTTTCTTGGCCGAGCTTCAGAAACTTCCTTCATCCTTGAAAGCTTTTTACGTCGACGAATACATCGCAATAAATGTCCTGGAGTCGAGCGACCGCCTTCTTGGATAAAATTTAACCACACAGGCACCGTGCTTCTCTCGTAAAAAATGTAGCGAAGGAGATTACGAAATTTTCATTACGTCCTTCTTACGGACCTGAGAAACCTCCCTCTGAAGGATGATTAAGGTGAGGTTATAAACTAGCAGGAGAAAAAAATAAATAAATTTCAATCGTTGATTGAATTAAGAGAGGATAAGAAAGATATAATAGAGAGAAAATTGATCTCGGAGATTAAGTTCAATCGATTGAAACGCGACGTGGTGGGAAACGAATAAGTAAAAAACTGCACGACTTGTACCCCAGTACGATTCGTCTCACTGAAAGGCAGAAGCAACTGTTCTGACTAGGAAATGAAGACGACGTTTTTGCCATAAAATTTTATCGATATGCAAACATTTGAATCGATATAAAACAAATTACAGGAGCGATCGCTCAGTACCAGACAACGCCACTCCTACCCCACGCCCCCTCATGAATCACGTGACGTAAATCAACCAATCGCTAATTTTCGTTGCATCAGCGTTGCACCTGCAGAGGCCCAATTTTCTGGATTATCCCCGCTAAAATCACTTTCAGTGATAATATTAAAATACTGATTTTGCATTTCGTAATGCAAAGTTGACGAGAGATAGAAAACGTAAATTCATTTTGTCTTGTTTTCTCTCCACTCGACTGTCGGTTTTCACCAATTTTCGTATTATTTGCAAAGTAAAGGAAGTTTTGACACATAAATTCATTGCTGTCAGCCATGACTATGATAAAGTGTACCGTTTCACGTCGTAAATTTCTCTATCTCTAACACGTGATAATATTTTCATAAGTTCGCCTCTCGTAACAAACCGCTCATTCGAGCGATGCAAATCCTCTCGCGCAGTTCGTATCATATTTCCCAAATGAAAACCAATATTCGATTTACATTTTTATTAGTCCCCGATAAAAATTGAATTCATTTTTCGCGTAAATAACCTGAAAAATTCGGATCCACCCGGTTCGTAAATATTAAAACACGATTCCACGGAAATCAATTTTCTGCTCGAGAAATAATAGCGCAAGTTACTCGCAGTCTGTCGCGAGAAACCATTTTTCTCCTATCGGAATATATTTCTACATTTCTCAAGATTGTTCGAATGTTAATGAAACAATACGTAATAATAAAAATAAATTTTAGAAAGATGGTACAGTAGAAAAATGGTACAGTAAGCACAATGAGATAGATACAAATAGATTATCACAAAATTCGTTTTCAAACATCTCCAAACCCTTTTCCACTCGCGAATTAATTTCCATTTCGATTCTGTAAACGAGATATCTCGTTATAAAAATACCAAATACAAAAAATACAAAAAAAATCCGTAAAACTACTATATGCATGATAATTTTGTCGATGGAAATGACAAGCTAGAACTATCGACAATTAAAATTTCCATCAAAGACAGTGAAGTCAAAAAAATAAAGAAACTTTATACACGAACTTCTATTTGCACATTTTATTTAAATTATTTAAATCTTTAAAGATACGCTGTTTGATGTTTATAAATACCTAACAAAAATTATAAATTGTCTACTTAGTAGTAGTTTCAATGTAGGCGAGCAACAGTTTGTCAAGCGAAAATCAACTTTCGGTAGAAATGGCGCTCACGCTTGTTACAGACACGTGTGCAAGAATGTACAGAGACGGCTATATTATATAAAGATGTAAATTTACCCTGGGCCACGTAATTACTTGGAATTAAGCGCAAAGGCAACAGCGAATGACAGCAAAGAACAGCGCTCGTGCAGTTAATACCATCAACATTGAATGGTTGAATATTGGCCAACGGAATTCAATTTTCCATTCTGCGAGTCAAAGTTCGCGAGTACAGGCAAAGTTTCTTAATAACGTTAACGATCGCGCAAGAGAAACACGCGATATAGTTGCCGACTACTTGGTTCCGACTTCGTAGTAAAATGCGAACGCCGCCGTGTAATCGACGAGACTGTAATTAGGGGAGAGCAAATCACCGCTCTTTCTGGAAATTAGAAACGCATCAGAAACCAATCGAGTTTCTTTCGGCGTTTTTTCTCTTTTTTTTCGCTGTTTGCAGAAACACGTGAATTAAAACTGGAGAACAATCGGGGTCCAAAATTAATTGTATTTAGATTTGATATAGACAATTAAAATTGGTAAAACTGAAGTAAGAATAGTACCTTCTCTGCTCATTAGACACACATTGTCGGATAATTAGTATCTATTTAAAAAATTGTACTTTTTTATATAATACATTTTGTATTTTTTTGTAAAAACTTCTGCAAAACTGTATTATATTGTAGTATTATATTATATTATATTTGTATTTTTATTTATTGCTGTATTGTTATATTTAATTTCTTAATTAAGAAATGAATTGAATTCGAGACTAGTAAACTCTATGATTTTGTCTTGATCCATTAAAGACCAAGCAAGAGTATATCGTAACATACAAATTTCTTTAAATTTCATAAATTAAGAAATATATTAAGCATTAACTCTTTTGAAATTCTCTCATAAAACGACATTAACCCTCCGAATTTGCTCGTTGTCAGCTAAAATAATTAAAAATTCAAAAGTTTCACGCTGAATGAGGAACGTGTAATAAATTAACAATACGTTCATCAGGAAACGTATGTTTTTCGATATGCCATAATTTATTCTATCATTATTATAATATGTTATCCTCTTTGAGCCTCCTTTGAACAGGTAAAGTAATTATTTTAAATAATTTCCAATTATTTGTACGATATCTTACTATGAACTAAAAGCTCAGTGTCCAAAAATAGAATTCGATGATACAAAATATCAAAATGGCTGCATCATTGGTCCTCAATCGATTACAAAGGAAATACTCATGAATGAGGTTTAACAAACATAAATATTCACCGAACGTCATTTTCAATATTCTACGACTTACAGATTCCCGCATCGAAGCGAAATTAAAAAGCATAACAGTCGAAAACTTGCGTCTTTTCGATCGAGAATTCCTTTTTAGAGGTTAGAAATGCTGGCGATAGACATTGCGCGAGCAACAACGCGAGCAACACGTAGACCCCCGTGAATGATTAATCCGCGGCTCTTTTTAATACTTCATCGTCTGTTTACGCCGCGAGACCTTTGACTAACAGTTCACCTCGACTTTGCTCTCGTCAACACGCGCCCGGGCGATAAATGAAATATTTATCGCCCGTGAATTACTATGTATACCCGCACGCAGAAAGACCGACGGGATCGATCGGTGAAACGCGCGAGCTATAAATCTATCTTCGGTCGTAGACATCAAGTTTTAAACGGTTCGCGTGAAAGGTCAAGCGCGGCGCTTTACATCGTTGGTTTCGTTCGTCGCAGCAGCTTCTATCCGATCGCCACCCCCATGTGCACCGCGTACAACACGGGACACCCGGTACAGATAACACAAGAGGGATGCGTTGCTGATATTGTCACATTTCGCTCTGGCCAGATCCACACTGCGGATTCGCGGGAAATTCGAAAGCACAGAAATGTAAAAATACATAAAATATCCAAAAGAGAGCGTTGTATAATAATACGTGGAAGAAACGATTTTCTGCTTCGGTTTCATTTCTTCAATTATGTTACGGAATAGAAAAATCCACTGTCCACGTGCAGTTTGACGAATTTATGTTTCCAACGTTTCAGTGGTGTTACAGGATGGCCACTGAAAAATTAAAGGGTTTGAAAAAGTCCTTCCGTATTTGAAAAAAGGTGGTCGTTTGAGAGATGTTGTTTCTCACACATGAAATAATATTCCAAATGAAATAATAAAAAATTTAAAAAACATGTGTTTGTGAAGCTATTTTTGTTTTATATTATTCAGTTTTATATTATTCAGTGACCACCCTGTATAACGTATAGAATTCAACGTGTTATTAAAAATTCCTGTTATCACATATATAAAAATATACAGAGGATCGTCCAATGGGAATTAGCATTTGAATATCTCCTGTCTTTCTATTCTCTTATCTCTTAACTTTATATCTATGCAGTATAGAGGAAGCTGCGGTATGGTGGTAATATAATATTTTTTAGCCAGTGGGATTTCGGAGATTTTACCTCCGTTTTTTTTTAAATAAAATCACATATTTCTGTATACGTTAATCAACACATTGTCTATGCAAATAGTATTAACCTGTGTACGTCAAAAAATCTTCAATTTAGAAGATATTCTAGAAAGCGATCGATCGATCGAACTAATTATTCGTCAAACGTACGATTTATTTGTGTAAAAACACAAACCAACCCACCTATTGTTATTTATCGACAAATAAATATTTATTTGTATGCAAGAAAGATTATCGTG
This sequence comes from Melipona bicolor, assembly GCA_030673865.1. NCBI lineage: Eukaryota > Metazoa > Arthropoda > Insecta > Hymenoptera > Apidae > Melipona > Melipona bicolor. The sequence continues at coordinate 3,779,378 of JAHYIQ010000016.1, read as the reverse complement.
ACCAGAAATTGGAAATTGAATTCAAAATATGAAAAAAATCTATTAATTTTCCTTGTTATTTCGATCGTTTTCATTAATCCGTATATTTTTCGGGGTTTTCACGACTATGAATAAAACTTCGTTGCATAATTGAAGTCACTCTTCGAACAATATTCCTGCAGTTCGCGCGAATAAATACGGTTCGATTGTATTTGAAGAACCATACCTCTTGCATGCACTTCACCGTGTATATTACAAAGGTTATATTTATTGTAACAGCAACACTTTTTCACTGAACCATTCGTTAGTTTCGCTTTTTAAATTGCGATATGTGAAGAACTCTTCTTCAAGTTATATCAAAAAATATATAGTATAACTCTTCTTCAGTTGTATCAAAAAATATATAGTATAATATATAGTAAAAATATATAGTATAAAAATAAAAAAGTATATAGTATATATCTTCTTCAGTTGTATCAAAAAATATATAGAACGAAATTTAATCAGAGTTTCATTAGAAAGAAAAAGAACAAAAATTATAAAACAAATTACAAAACTAAAATTAATGTTACTATTATAGTGTTCTTCATAAATGATCAAATCTCTTAAATACTTACACTCAAGTACTTGTACAATTCAATATATATATATATTATAGTTCCCAATGGTTTGGATTGGATCCGCAAGCAATTTTCCCCGATCTGAAGTTCGTCCCCGATCGATCGATCGATTTTACACCGAAACCAATTAATCCGTATACCGCGAAATTCTAATTTATCGTCTCGTATTTGACCCTAGAACGGAATCGAAAGGTTAACGCGACCTTTCGATAACGAGGATACGAATCTCACGCTCACGGTAATTTTCGTTTTATTTTTCACGTAAACGATACCGAATTTAATGAACAGCGTGCAGTCAATGTGCTCGATTAATTAAATTGTACGCAGACGTTGACGGTGAAATAAATAAGATGCGTGGAAATTTAATTGACGTCGCGATAATTAATTTGCGAAATTATACGCAAGCATTAATAGCAAGTAGAAATTTATATGGGGGATAGAAGTATCTATCAAAAGTAAAAAATATTTCAAAACGACACGAGAATATTGTTGTTATATTAATAAATAGTTATATTATATTATATTATTTTTATATTATTAATGTTATATTATATTACATTATTTATTATATTATATTATATTATTTTTATATTATTAATATTAATTATATTACAATATTAATTATTATATCATCATATCACTTTGACATATATCAATACTTCAAAAATTTATTATCGAACTATTACTCTAATACTACAATTTTATCATCTACTATAATTTTAAAATAACCGATCTTTAAAATAATTTTAGTACTGATTATTAAAAATAAACGTCTCAGGACATTTGTATTGTACAGTCTTGGACCATCCTTTTTATTTTTAATATTCAGCACTTGTCGTAAATGACAAAATTTTTTAATTGCCCGTGCAATTGCTTCAAAAAATTCCTTCGATGTGCAAAAGCTTTTCCAGTTTTGGAACAAATGTATAGTAACTTGCTTGCGAGAGTGTATAACGCTAAAGCAGTTATTTCTCGAAGAAGAATGTCATCTCGGGCGGGAACAAGAATCGCTGTTTGCCAGAATTTTACGAGTTTGTGCGCAGTTTCTGCAATCTACTCTCGTTGCTTCGCGTTAAATTCGTCCCATAAAACTGCCCACGACGTTCTCGTGCATGTATGGAACTTATTGTGGCGGGGAAAACTGAAAGTCGTTGTTTCGGAGCGACTCGGCATTTCACTTTGAAATAAATGAAAAATTCCAAAAATTCCCGCCAGTCTGATTTTCAATTACGGCTCGTCCTGCGATCCTGACGTTTCTTACAGTTGTAATCTCCTTTTTAATTAAAATAAAGGGGCTAACTTCCAGGAAGTTAATTAGCAATCCCTCCTTTCACGTAAATTGCGCGAAGGATATAATTCTGTTCCTCGTAACATTCACAATTTTTAGATTGTTCTGAATCGAAAGAAGAAAATTATATTCCGAATAATGTTAGTATCATTGTCAACTGTGATATTCATTGCAGACATACACTCTACAAAGGTCATAAAATTATTTGAACAGTTAATAAGTTATTATACCAATCATTTCTAGTATTTAGAGACAATTAACCATTTACAAATATATTTAAAACTTTTCATGTTATATAATCATTTAAAAGTACACATAATATATATTTAATATATTTTAAAAATATATTTAGAAATATAAATATATAATATTTATAATATTTCGCATATTTTCATGTCTCTCCATTTTAAAGTTTTAAATTTTAATATCTGATAACAATTTAATATCTGATACTGAAATCTCAAGAAAATCTATATAATACAGATATAATTTACCCATGCATAAAAATTATGCGCACCAAGTGTTCAAATACTTGCACAAGCGACTGTAAATCCGAAATGAGAAAACTGAAATTCAGTGGACAATGATTCATCGAATAAAAGAAAAAACATCGTTGACATGATCGACCACGTGTGTTTTTTCCCAATACGCGACGATTTCTCGTTTGATGAGAAATCGATCGCCCGCATAAAGCGAAACGACAAAGAGCCATAAAACTCTACGAGCCGAACTTTATACGACACGTGACGTTTCAATCTGTCGTTACAAGCTGAAACACGCGATCAATTGCCGAGTAGCTCGAACAGCCACGCGATTTACGGCCGCCATAATATATTTCGACGAACCACCAACATATAACACAATCCTCGAGAAGGGAAGTCGAACGAGCAAACTTCCACTGATAATTTGTACACGTTCGAACGTTCTCGCGTTGAAATTTGAATTTCCCGTGGAAATGAGCGAGTGAGAATTTTAAAGGGAAAACTTTCCACCGCGAGCACGTCTACAAACTCCGCGGAAATCTCAAACACGCGGTAATTGAAACGAAATATAGAGTGTCCAGCGTGTAAAAAATGTCTAAAAATCGAGTGTACAATCGCCAAGCTGCAGTTCTTTGTTTTTTCGGTTATTTTTGAACATCCGCGTCTCATCTTCTCTAACGAAGAAGATAAAAGAATTTGGTTGGTAGAATAATTGCTTGATGTTTGTAAAAAAGGTTGCACGTTTTTTTCAACCGCGTTCTCTTCGTACAATTCGTCTCCCTGAAAGACCCAGACGCAACTGTTCTGACTAGGAAATGAAGACGACTTTTCTACCATAAAATTTTATTGATATGCAAACATTTGAATCGATAGAAAACAAATTACAGGCGCGATCGCTCAGTATCAGACAACGCCACTCCTACTCGAGGTCTGTACCACGCCCCCTCACGAATCACGTGACCCAAATCAACCAATCGCTAATTTTCGTTGCACTAACGTTGCACCCGGTGCTAATCTTTGTAGATTTGGAAATAAACAATGTAATCTAGATTTAAAATTTGTTTGAACTTTAACTCTTTTTTATGGATTCTCAATATTTGATTTAAAAAAGCACCTCGTGTTTTTTTTTCTCTTAGCAAAGAGGAACCACATGCGAAATACATTCTCTGGGAATAGAAAATATTCTTCGTGGATGGTTAAAGCCGAATCGATCTGACGCAGGGCAACTTTTTTTTTTTGATGACGGTACGGCAACCTAGAATCCGCCGTCAAGTGATACGAGTTTACGCATGGGTGGACAGCCGTATTGTGTTCACGCTCGCATTCTCTGAAGTTCGAACGTGTCCACTGCAAGAACAAATATCAACCGACTGCGTATGTACGTGTGTCTCTGATACACGGCCACGAACAAATGGTCTGTTCCTTTCTTTAAAAGAAAATAACGTCCAACGATTCTTTTCGTTTCTCTGCAACTCTCAGAGTAGCCTTTATCGAACGTCAAAATTCACATTCGCTATCTCGCGAGATAAACATACCGTGATTCTGAACTACCAAAGTAGTCAGAAATTTTATGTTTCAATCAAGTAAGGAATCATAAGTAAAATACCACTTGTTTTAAATTTTTCGTCTATATAACGTAATTACTAGTTTTTATATTAAACATGGAAATAACTGTTATAGACATGCATTGCCAATCATAGAAATCAAACATATTTAATTATTAACTCGCCAATCTCAAACTCCATTTATTTTCAATTCTCCATGTCATTTCCTCATAAATAATTTCTTTTTAGAAATATCAGGCACCATTTCTCTTTCAATTTCTATTTCTGACTTCACGTACGCTACTTCGATTCCAATTCGATTGAAAATCCAAGTTTCTCATTACACCCACTTTTCAGCAGCCAAACATTTTTTTTCACGTCCACGAAAATAACAAAAAAATAATTTCTTCATAACAAAGAATATTTTCATTCCGATCACGTTCTTTTTGACGAAAAAAAAAGAACCGAAAATTCACAATTGTTAATAAAATTTTATCACTGAAAGTGATTTTAGCGGAGGTAACCCAGAAAATCGGGCCTCTTCAGGTGCAACGCTGATGCAACGAAAATTAGCGATTGGTTGATTTGGATCACGTGATACGTGAGGGAGCGTGGGGTACAGCTCGAATAGGAGTGACATTGTCTGGTACTGAGCGATCGCTCCTGTAATCTGTTTTGTATCGATTCAAATGTCTACATATCAATAAAATTTTATGACAAAAAAGTCGTCTCCATTTCGTAGTCAGAACAGTTGCGTCTGGGTCTTTCAGGGAGACGAATCGTACTGGGATACAAGTCGTGCAGTTTTTTCTTCTCTTTGTTTCCTGCAGATTTCTCCAGAAAAATGCCGGAAAAATTCCGCGAGGTGCCGAAACATTTCGCTGTGCACGACAAAATGATGAGACAGATCGCAGCTGTTTTCTACGGCATGTCCGTGTTAAAATCGTTGTTTTGGACTTGCGTTCGCGCGAAATGCGGCTCGTTTGTCTCGTTCGATTGAATTTCAACGCAAGACGATCGCGGGACAAACAAGTTATTTAAATGAACGTATCTTCCTCCGAGCAACGTGATTGAATTCTTTCCTTTTCGAACGAGTACAGAATTAATTTCCGACGAAATCCCACTGGATTATTTATTTCTCAATATATTACATTTCTTCGAACATTAAATTTTGTCTCTCTCTGAAGTAATTCTTTTGCTAGATTCATGCTACGGTTCTATTCATATTGATATAAACATCCGCGTAGTGCGATGTATAATTTATTCTATAATTTACCATTAACCCTGACATTTCATCAAACGATTCTGACCTGCAATTAGTATAATTGCGAGTACGAGACAGTTTTAATCCAGCTCAAAAAACCTAGCTTCCTCGCCGCTTCTCTCTTAATTGCTGTCTCTCTTAATTTCCCAAATTTTTCCGCCTGTTTTTTTTTTTTCTTTTTATTTCATCGAGACTAGCGTCAAAGTCTCCCTCTTCTACTTTCTTTTTTTCTTTTTCAAACTCGTTAACCATTGTTTTTTCTTCCATTACTATCATGCGAGGCCGTACGACTTTCTCTCTATTTAACTTGATCCTAAAAACGACGGAGAGTTCAATTTCGTCGAATCCCGACTGGATGGAGTTCCATTTGAATTTGTTGCTCGTCCTCGTGATTCAATTTTAATCCCATCTTCATAAGCGCGGGGCAGTTTAAGCCAAACTTCCATCGCCGGATGATGAAATCGAACTTCATTATGTCGCAGTATCGGGAATTTGGTCGTTTAGCTTTAACTTGCAGTTCCAGCGGTAAGATTAACTTGCAGTTTAACTCCTTTGCTAGCGATAGCCAGGGCGCAGCCACTGAAAGCGGGACCCCACGTCAAATGTGATCACAGATCGATCGAATCATTTCCCGAGTCCTTTAATCCGTTTTGAAATAGAATCTTTTTCGAATTTCGAATTTTTTTTTTTAGTAACATTTTAGCGAGGGCCTAGGACTTTTTTTTTAAACAAACTTTAGTTTTTCAAAAAAAAAGAAATTAAAAATCTAACCTTAAATTTTTAAGAGTTATACCCGGTCTTTTCTGAATTGCAATAGATTAAGAAAGACTTTTTATTGCATTAATTCCTTATCGTATAAATATTCCACTGCCGAATCTTTTTTCGAATTTTGGCAAGGGTCTAGAATATTTTTTTTTAACAAACTTTATTCTAACCTCAAATTTTTAACAGATTAATAGTTATATCTGTAATCGGTCTTCTCCGAATTGCAGTAGATCAAGAAAGATTTTCAATTACAATAATTTCTTACTGTATAAATATTCCACTGCCGAATCTTTTTTCGAATTTTGGCAAGGGCCTAGAATGTTTTTTTTTAACAAACTTTATTCTAACCTCAAATTTTTAAGAGATTAACAGTTATATCTGTAATCGGTCTTCTCCGAATTGCAGTAGATCAAGAAAGATTTTCAATTACAATAATTTCTTACTGTATAAATATTCCACTGCCGAATCTTTTTTGAATTTTCTGGCAACATTTTGGCAAGGGCCTAGAACTTCTTTTTTTTTTCAAACGAACTTTAATTTTTCAAACAAAAATCTAACGTCAAATCTGTAAGAAATTAACAGTTATATTTGCAGTCGAATTGCAACAGATTAAGAAGAACTTCTTATTGCAATAATTTCTTCTCGTATGAATATTCCATTGTCGAATAGAAAGAATAGAATCAGAGAATGAGAGTTGCTGAGAAATTCCAAGTTACGAATTGATGGATTAACTGTGTAATCGTCCGCGATGACTGTTAATCAAACACCGTATCGCGGAATTTCAAACAGATTGTCTACAATATGAACCGGCTGATGATTTTGTACGACATTTCGAGTGTAACGTCTCTGTGATTAGTGGAACGTAATTTCGTTGATAACACTCGCAAGTGAAATTTGTACATTAAGACTGGAGGAACCCGAGAGAAACCAGTTCTACTTGAGGCAACTCTGTTGATCTAAATCCGAGTTTGTTATACCTCGTACTAGCTTTACCAAACCCTACCTCCATGCTCCAAAGGGAACCAATCGAAACATCGCATACCTGGTCTCGCGGGACGTTCTCACTACAATTTGTACCGGATAAACTTGATAACAGTGGTCGCTCTCGGAAGCATGAGAAATTCATTAACAAACCGCAGAGTTTCATGCACTGATTGAAAATACACGTAAAAGACGTGTAATATACTCAAAAATATACATATATATAATATCTAAAATACAATATTTGTTATAACATGTGGTTGATGCAAGAAATTTTTATGTAGACATTTCTTCAATTATGTTTACAAAATATAACAGTAATAGAAAAAAGTAAAATTTTTATGTGCATAAAAATACGTAAAAATCTAGAGTTTACCAACCATGATCGAGAATTGTTTTAAAATTACTTAAACAAATTTTAAACAAATGAATATTTCTAGAAATACTGAAGAAAAATTTTTAAAAAAATTGAAATTGCCAAGCATGTCCGAATCATACGAGATTATAGTGATCACTGCGATATCAAAGCCAAACAATAGTTTCTGCGTTATATTTAAAAAAAAAAAAACGGTATTTCTCTATTTGATTCCCTTTAGAGAATTTCATAAAAAAATCTCGCATGGGTGATTCTCGTTTGCAAAATTCGTTTACAACCAACGAACTGAGAAATTTAAAAAAATAATCGCAACGTTCCTCGAAATTGTTTCGTAGGAAATAGAAAATCTGTCAAATTCAGCGAATTAACCGCAAATTCGAAAAGCTACGATCTTTTTTCGAGGAAATGAAGTTTCCCGAAAAACTCGAAAGATCGAGAATCGAAAGAAATTCTTTGAAATCGCTTCAAAAATGAAATATATAATTGTGATATTTTTACATATAAAGAAATATAGAAAGAAATGCATATACATATATGTAGTAATAGTAAATAATAATATTTCTAATACAATCTTGGAATATTTAACGAATCAAAGAATTTCTTGAAAGGAGGCGCTGATGTCGCGACCGGGGTCGACATTTTCTCTAAGGAAAGAAAGACAAAATGGAGGATCTCGTTAGCGCGCGTTTTTTGTAACAGCAAGTATGGTCTCTTATGATAGACCTATAGTCAAAAGGTGAGAATCGTGTAGTTGTACGCAACATAGTTTATTAGATTATTCTTTACTTATTGTTTTGAATATAGGCTCATTTATACAATCCATGCGTTATTGAAAATAAAATTATTTCATAAATCTTTATAATTTCCATCGACGGCCAACGATGAATTTCGCTCGATCGAACGATGAAACATTCGCCGATTCCACGGCATTCCCTGGCAGACGAGTATCCACAGCTGAATCCGGTGGTGTTTCGACAGATCATTCCCGCGGGAGAGGGCTCTTCATTGTCGAAAACCGTTCGATACCTGATTGGTATCGTTCGCGTCCCTTTTGTTCTGCCCTTTGGTAATATTCAGAGATGGAGTCGAGCATCTCGCAAAGCAAATTCGAACCTTTGGTCTGTTTTTTCCTCTTTGCAATTGTTTTTTTTTTTTTTTTCATTTCCATACGATACTTTTCAAGCGCACTTGAATGTAAATGTGGTGCAGTTTCGTGAACAACTCCAGAATGAAAACGATACTTCCAAGTAGAGAGTCGAAGGATGAAGATAGGATCGAGTAGCTCGCGAGTAGGTTCGAAACTTTTAAGGCGGGATTTTGCTAGTGGGAGTGTCAACGTCTCGGTGTGTATGCCGAGAGATATTTGAACGGATGTTCCTGTTCTTCTTCACGCAAGTTTTCCAATATCGCGTTCCATCTCGAAATACTCGCGATATTATTTTCATTTTTATATTTATTGAGAACACAATTTGACGTTTATTTAACATTTTTATACTTTCCCTTGGAAATTCTATTGAAATATTAAAATCTCTCGTTTTTCTACTGTCTCTAGAAAGAGAAATCGCAACTACTGTTTTCACATAACGCGATCCTTCGTACAACGCGCCAAATCATAAAACACAACGAGACGCTGGAATGTAATTTTGGATGATTCTGACAGTGATTAATAATCAAGATTACAAATGTATTTTTCAATTTTTAATGTTTCTATTAAGTAAAAGATTTCTTACATATATTAATGTTCCTTTTTATCACTGAAAGTGATTTTAGCGGGGGTAACCCAGAAAATCGGGCCTCTTCAGGTGCAACGCTGATGCAACGAAAATTAACGATTGGTTGATTTGAATCACGTGATTCGTGAGGGAGCGTGGGGTACAGCTCGAATAGGAGTGGCATTGTCTGGTACTGAGCGATCGCTCCTGTAATCTGTTTTGTATCGATTCAAATGTCTACATATCAATAAAATTTTATGGCAAAAAAGTCGTCTTCATTTCCTAATCAGAACAGTTGCTCCTGGGCCTTTCAGTGAGACGAATCGTACTAGGGTACAAGTCGTGCAGTTTTTTACTTATTCGTTTCCCACCACGTCGCGTTTCAATCGATTGAATTTAATCAGCAGCTTCTGAAATCCCGATCAGTGTTGTAAAATTTGTAATCAGTAATTCAAAATGAAATAGTAAAGTGACTAGTGTTCGAGCGTACGAAAATACATTTCCTAATTTCGGACAGAGATGCCAATCCCTAATAATACCCTGTTTCTGTTCGAATCGATGGATAATATCGAGGCAGAGCCTCTGGCTGCGTGGGGAGGGAAAAACAGGCGACACTTGTTTATACTTCCCCTCTATTGTTCGTTGTGTTTCGTCAGTCAAAGGGAAGGCAGGATTATTTAAACGGGAACCTACGCGGCACGTTGATTAACAGACCGTAGCAAACGGCCCTCGACAGCCTCGTGTCGCGCAGAAGAACACGACTCGCAATTTCGTGCCACTCCTTTGTGTCCGCATCGGAGTGTAGGCACGAGAGGATTTTCAAGTATCGACGCGTCTCCTGCGAAAATTGCCTACCGATCCCTGAAGGATTAATCAAGAGTCCGAAATGCGCCGAGAGATTTCCTCGCTGTTCCAGTTATTCGGCTCACTTTCCCCTAGCTAACGTTAGTCCCATTGTTTCTTTTTCTCGCTATTAATAATTAAATTCGCGAACTTTTCCTATATTCTATAATTTTATAATTTTCCATAAATTCCCAATAAAAATATGCAATACAATACAATTATAATATTTTGTTATTATCTATAATTGATATAATTATTATTATCTACAATTATGAATAACTACGATTATATTATATTATGACTAGATTTTTATTATTATCTATAATTTGCTATATTTTGGGGTTCTTAAATTTCCAACAGATGCATGAGAATAATGTAGAAATAAATGCCAAAAACGTGTTGTTTTAAGTTTTCTCGATTTTCTCGATGAAATAATATGTATGAATGTTGTATTTTTTATGAACAATTTCAACTTGACGAGGGAATTTTACATCAAGAGTACCATAATTCCTCTTAATGCTACTCTTGACAGATGGAGGTAATTTCGAGAGTTAATTAACAGAATGTAAAATGCGAGGAACTACAAGTTCGTGAAGTGGAAAGATAGCCTCCTCGTTAATCAATAATCCCTGTTGTTTCTGTGACAACAATAGAGCAAGTTGGTCTTTACTATAATAAATAACAGCACCGTGACAAATATCTGTGAACTTTAAAATCTTTTTTTCCCCCTCTCAAAGATTCACCATCGTGCACTAATATCAAAGAGTCATCCCCGGATAAAATTAAACTCGAAGCTAACGATTCGTTAAATTTAACGACGTTCAAGTTTTAATGTTTTCCCAAGTTTTGGCTTGACTCACTTATTCGTCGAGCTTGTTCGATGAATCTTCAATAAATCGACCAATCGATCAATGAATCACGTCCAATGATTTTGCATCGGACTATTGCTTCTCGATTCGATTGAAACAACAGACGCGGAAAACACGAAATTTAGGAGAGGAAAAAATCTTCGCGAGGCTTCCGTGAAACGAAAATAAATTTTCCATGGAAATTACTCACGTCACGTACGTAATAAAAATTCGATTATCAGCGAGCACGTCGATCACGCTCGTTTATAGCCTTTGTACAGACTTTCAGATTAGTTTTAAATTTCGCCAACAAAAAGTTTCACGCGACATGCATAATTGAACGTTCATAAATAAACTGCGGATGTTTATGCCGTATAATTTCATATTTTTATCAACTCAACCAAAGTGGATATTCCACTCGTTGAATACTGCCAACGACTACTTTATATTAGATATTTTATGTTTCCGTGCACTTTTGCTACTTTTTTGCGGTCCAATTATAAAAAAAAATCCTCTTTCTCCATCCTAATTGAAATAATGAGAAAATGTTTTCGCATCTTTAGATTTCCTACAAATACATAGAAATCTACAGTTTATTTTAAAATGTAAAAATTGTTGGTCGTTTTCAACTACTTTTGTGAATTGCTATGCCTAGTGTGGAACTATAAAATACTATAACGAGTATTATACATTATACATTTTATATATTTTACCCCCTCTTCATCTTTTTCATACTATAATCATAAAACTTCAACTTGTATTCAAATATATGATGAAAAGTCTTCTTTGTGCTATAACTGCACTGTGTGCAATTTCGCACTTTTAAAATCTCTGCAAACACATAAAAATTTACGATCAACTGACAAAAATTGTCCACTCCGCCATACATTCTAAATATTTTCGTAAATTGCCATATATAACATGAAACTACAAGGTACAGTGCTATAAAGAATGTTATATCTTACACATTTCATGTATATTTCACCCCCTTTTCATCTTTTTCATATTACGATCACGTAACTGTGCATTCTGTGCAATTTCGCATCTTTATTAAATTTCCCCTCGGTGAACGCGTAAAAGTCCACAGTCTATTAAAAAGACTCGTAAAAAATTTCCGTCGTAAATCTTAGAATACGTTTCCCGGGTTGCTAACACGCCCACGCAATATGTCTACGTAATATTTCCACGATCAATTAAAGTCGAAAATAATCCAGCCCCGAAATTTCAGCACGGACCGATCGGGCCGTGAGGAAAAGGGTTGAGCTCCTTTCCGTCACCTTTCGAGCCATATTTTTAGAGCAGTTTTCACGGCACTAGTTTGAAACGCACATATGTGTGTGTGTGTACAGACACACACATACACACACACACATACACATACAGACACGCGTCGTGTGCCTTATAACGTGCTGGTTAAACGAACTCACACGGCACACATTGTCGGCAGGCAGAGCTCGGCTGTTCGACAGCGAATGCTCGTTGAACCCTGAAAGAAATTTTCATTTTATTTCACTCGGCTAACCAAGCCTGTAATTAATCATTTTCCGTGCGGTGAGGTGGCCAGCAGCCCTTCGCCGCTCTTGATAAACACGGATTTTCCTTTAACCAGCAGCCAGCCGCGGTTTACCAAGGGGGAGGGTTCGTCGTTTATTTTTGAGATGAAATCTATTTCGAGGACGCGCCGGCCGGGTCCATTTCATTAACACTCATTTACCGCGACGGACGATTTATACGCTCATTACCGTGACGTGTTCATCACCGAGAGAGCGAGCTTGAACTGCCTCGAAAGTGAATTCGATTTAGATTATTCAAGACGTGAAGATTGTTTTGAAGAGAACGGAAGTAAAATTGAGCGACGTTGTTGAGTACGTTGTAAGGGTATAATTGGAAGAATTATACCTTGCAGTTTCGCAGAACTTTATTTATTTGAACAAGAGAAGACTTCCACTCCGGAACTTATAAATATAAAAAAAACTGCGCGATTTGTACCCCAGTACGATTCGTCTCACTGAAAGGCCCAGAAGCAACTGTTCTGACTAGGAAATGAAAACGACTCTTTTGCCATAAAATTTTAATGATGTGCAAACATTTGAATCGATACGAAACAAATTACAGGCAACGCCACTCCTACTCGAGGTCTACGCCACGCCCCCTCGCGAATCACGTGACCCAAATCAACCAATCGCTAATTTTCGTTGCATTAGCGTTGCACCTGAAGAGGCCCGATTTTCTGGATTGCCCCCGCTAAAATCACTTTCAGTGATAATAAGGGACGTTATTCATGGCCGAGAGAAGCGTGCTTACAAATATAATATCGGTGGGACCGACAATTTCACTGTGTGATGTGACAGTGACAGAACCCTGGAAGAAGATTTAAATGCCTGTACCTAGCATGAAGAATGTGACAGTGACAGAAAACACACCTGTATGTAACGTATTTTCTACCCTGTGTGACGGTGTCAACAAATTGTTACATGTATATCCATTGCTATACGCCAGCCGTAGTGGCTGACAAGAAAGGTAACCGCGCGGTGGCTCGACATTTGCTACTTCAATTTTAATTAAACGTGGACGGTGAAGTGGCAACGACAATTTCGACGAATCGAAAAAGCACCGACAATTTTTGGAAATTACCACTCGTCGTAAAATTACGAATACCATCGTGAATGATGGTATATGAAGAAAAACATCTGTTATTGATACTAAAATAGTAACAAAGATGCCAGTTCACTATAGTGTTTCTATGTTTGAAACTGACAGTGTAAGGATTGCAGAATAAATTTGAAAAGAAGATAGCAGTAGTACAATGTACATAGAATTAGAGAAAGATGACACAGAGTCACCGAACGTCGAGTGCTTCGGCAAATTTCAGATGTCAAGGAAAGTTGGAGTAAAATTTCGAAATAATTTCTCGAACGTCCTGTAAAAATAAAACAGTAATTATAGAACGAACTATCAAAGAATAGAGCCTTTTAATAGAACGAGATATTAAAAGATATCTCAAACATCGATTCAACAAATACCAAACTCCATAAAAATTCCAAAGGAACCTGAAGAAATACTAAATTACACGTCAAGCTATATTTCTATTTGCTCGATGGAGATTTCACGTTATCTGCGATAAATCTTCGTATTCGAGAAAAATAAAGTCCAATTAATACACTTTCGAGAAATAAAAAAAAAGAAAAAAGAAAGAGATCAATTTTCGAGAAATTGACGAAGCAAATTGATGGCGATCCGAATGCCCGGTGGCTAGATAAAATAAACTACGCTAAAAAGGAACGAACATGGCGTCCGGTATCTATCGATCGGCGATCTTCCACGATTTCACAGCCGCGCGCTGTTCGTTTTATGAGGGATGTTCTCCTCCCCTGGAGATGTGACTCGCTCTCGAGCACGTTCGTCCGAAACGTTTCCCAAAGTGAACATTCGGTACAATAAAAACGGCCGAAGCCGAAATAGAGGAAAAGAAACGAGAGGAAACAAGCGGGTGACTTGTTGCTGACGGCGGATACATTTTGCTTTGACAAAACCCATCGCCGTGCATTACATCTCTCTCTCTCTCTCTCTTTCTCGCGAAAAATTTTTTACACGGAGCATTGGTTCGCCCTTTATCGTTTTATTTCGTTAAAACAAAAGGGAATTCTGCTTTTGACAAAAAGAAAGGAACAAAAAGAATTGTTTCATTTCGAAGAAAATAGAAACTTGTACACAAAACGGATATTCGGAGTTTTTGCAGCTTTTGACGGACGAAACGATTTTGCATCGAGGCTCCTTTTTTTTAATTACATCTCCGCGGTCCAGTTGTTCAATTTTTTTCGTTTCATCGAATTCGTACGAAGTTCGAGCCAAGTGCGAACGTTACGCGAGACGCTCGAAATGTTATCGTTGGATATAAATATAGGTACCAGCGTGGTTGATATGTTTGACCATAACGGCGGATTACGATCGGGCGTATAAATAGCCGCGTGTGTATTTCCTGAATGCAAAGTTGAGCATAACCTTCGTAAATTGTTAAGAGAAGCACGACTGCTCGCTGCCGCGCGATGCCAATGTTATTTTTCAATTCGTCGTGCATATTTATATTTGGATTTTTAATCAATTGTTCTTTCCCCGTCGATACGCTTCTATCCTTTTATTCATAACTAACTTGAAATACTCCGAGTTACACGCACGTGGAAGAGCAAATACAAAGCCGCTGAAGCATCATCGGAATAAAAATATCGAATTCACCGTAATTTGGTACGATCGGAACTATAACTTTCGACAAATATTATGGGACGGACGTTTTTCGCTTTAAAGCAGCGGTTATCGAAGTTTTTCAGTGTATTTTTGTTACCGCCGCATCGCGACTGGCAAAAAAAAACAAATTCATCCATGTGTGGTTTATTGATCTTTTTACAAAAGCCCGCATAAAGGAAGGCTGCAAGTCTTTATCCTTCTTAGAGGTTCTTTAAATAGATAAATACCAAACGAGAGATAATAAGGAAACAACCAGCGTGTAAAAATCGAGATAATCTTCAACGTTGATTACAGTGTCGTGAAAATAATACAGTATCGTATCGCGTTGGATTATTATTACGCGAAATGAATTCATCTATCCATTTTATCAAACAATCGTTCGATTGTGTGCCGAAAAATTATCAACCATTCTAAAATTTCCGAAATATTGCGACATACAGAGATATTTATTTTATTACGATTAGAAATTCGAGTCTTGGCTCGGATCCTACTCTTTTAAGTATCTTTCCAAAACTGCTTTAATTTCCATAAATATCAGCAGTCTAACTATAGTTAGTTTCTTCTTCTTCTTTTTTTTTCCTCTGCGAGCGAGGGAAGAAATTTTCCATTCCGACACGTGAAATGACTCATCCGCCTTCCGTACACCAAGTACGCCGATCGATTTTAATTATCGATGACCGAAAATACTATCGGTAACCCCTTGAGTATTGGCGAGTACCAAATATCGGAGTATCGCCCAGTAAACAGCGCAGGTCGACGAGAATAATCGAGAAAAAGGGGACGTGTGTATGTGCATATATATGTGTGTGTGTGTGTGTGTGTATATATATATATATATAAAAAGAGAGAGGGAGAGAGAGAGAGAGAGCATCGTGGCCGCGAATCAATATTATTTACTATTCTGTGGTAACGAAACGTTAGCGGGGTCGTTATGTTTACCTACGTCGAGCTTCGACCCTCCCTCTGTTCCGTGTTCGTTGACCTCTCGAATATCCTGGCAGGCTGTAGTTAGGCAAACGACGAGGCGAACGACGAACGCGCTCGATATCCAGCGTCGACACTGCCGGACAAGGTACGTCGTTTACTCAACATATTCATTCCACCGTTCCAATTGGACCCTTTAATAACCAACTGCCGGTTCCATTAAACCACAGCCAATTCCTAGACTCTTTCGTGCTACCTTGGCCTTCGCTGATCGAATGATCGAGATAATCCTACTCGATTTTGAGATGTTACGTACCTTTGAATTGATTGAACAAGCAAAATTGAAGAATTTTTTTTTTTTTTTTTGAAGATAAAATTACATTTCGTTGAAAAAAATAACATGTCTTATTACATGTTGTTGTTCAGTTAGTGATTTTTTTGAAAAATTATGCTTAAAGATTGTAGCGTAATAAAATTAGAAAGGCTGTTTCTTTCTGACACAGTTAACTTAACCCTTAAGAGGTTAAAATTAGCCAAACAACTTCAACCATTAATCACTTTAACCATTTGAAAGTTAATAAAATTAATATTAATAAAATTCCGTATTACTTTCTGTTTGTATTATTTTATTAAATCTCGCGAAATTTACGTTAATCAACATCCGAATTTTGAAATATACACACGTTCTCAAGAAAGAAAAACGTCAATCCTTAGAAATAAACCGTGTCATTTCGCTGCGCAGTCATTTCATTTCGAACGTTTATAATTTCCAATTTGTTAAATACTCGACACCCCAATTAATATGCGTACGCGCATAACCGAAGAGAATGGTTGATTATTTGTTGATCCCGTGTTAATCAACAGCAGCCGGTTTCAATTGCACAAACAGGCTACAAATAACCCGATTGACGAAACAATGGATAATAACAGTGTAACCTTGCGGCAAACGAACATATGATTAACGAAATACACTGGCGGTGAATCAAGAAACGCGATTTACTTCGTATCGTAACAGGTGGTTGAGTTTCGCTGGCCTACGACAGATCAGAGTTGGTTAGCAGAGAACAGAGTTAGCGTGATATAATTTCCATCGAACGGCTCGTTCGGATTCGCCATACGTGCTCGCACGCTACGAAAATTATAGGAAATAAATTATCTCTCGATTAGGTTTTGTTTTCGCGTGAAGCGAAACTGTATCGTTGAACGGTGGCCTCGACCGCTTAAGACCCACCCAATTTGTTAGACGGCCAATTTTTAACAAATGGTCTCTCTATTCCTCGAACAGGAAACATCGACCGTCCGACGTAACAACGCTGCCTTCGATCGCTCACTGGTAAACTGCCAAAAATGTTTAGTACACCAGCTGGGCCAAGGTTAAGTGTGTCAAATAATCAGAGATTATTGGAACTTGGATTGATTAGGCTAGGCGGCAAACTCCTCCACCGCGAGCTACTCTCTTAGTTTGCCATAAAAATTAGTTTCCACTGTTTTACAACGAATTATTTTCCCTTTTCTTTAATTTTAGTAGCTACAGTAAAAAAAATACCTAATGTGAGCATGTGGCTGCAACATTCTCGCAGTGGAGGGGATAACCCTCGATGCAGTGGAGGGGATAGCGCTAGCGAGCCGCCAGTCAGCCACCTCTGAATTGGACAATGGACTATCGATTCGTTTAGCGAAGATCGGATCATTGTCACGATAGGGCATCGAGTGCTCTACGAAGTGACTACGAAGTGAAGGACTGATTTAAAAAAATTCTTTGCTCTTGCGTGATATACAAGTTTATTAAATATTCACACTTGTCACTGTAGGAAAAGTGAACTAAAAACTAGTAAATACGACGTATCAATGTAAAATCGTTCGAGGATTAATGGAAAGTTGGAGATTATTCTCAAATTTCAGTAAAGTTGAAAAACAAAGAGAGAAACTTTTACAGTTCACGTGCAAAGGATAATGTTTCTTGGTATTTAGAGAAACAGTTGGATTATAACATGCATATACTCGATCCAAGTCCAAAAGGAAGATGGAAAGATTCACATGAAATAAGTGAGAAAAAAGTGGATAGAAGAATAAAATATATCGTTACTTTTCACTTAGCTTCTAACAACAAGATCTTTCTACCCAGATAAATTAAAAAATTATTTATATTTCTCTAATTTCTAAAAAGCCGTTTATTACATATTTTCTAATTTTTCATTTAATTGAAATAACGACTGGAATTCTTAATGAATAGCGCATATTAAGAAAGAAATTCAAAAAATTTAAAGATATAAAATAAAAGGGTGGAAGATGTAATAAAACAATACAAAACATAATAAATAATTTTTAAAAAACGAGATCACATCGAACAAAAGGATAACAAATACACCGGCAGAAGCACGGAAACAACACATAAATAAAGCATATCGATGTCCCGCGAACGTCCCGTAGATAAAAGCACGGGAAAAAATCTAATCTTACCCAAAATCTTACTTTACGTCATTTGTGCTTGCGACGCTGTGCTTATCGGTTATCCTAACGCTGAAATGTCGCTGCAATAAATTTATCCAAACAAATGAGCGTCGCACACAGAACCCCAATTGATTCGCTAACTTTGAATATTAAATGATTCTACGACGCCTCCCCGCTCGATGCATTGACACTAATTGCAAGTGGATTTGGCAATGGTTACTGGCTCGAATGCATCACACGTCCATGGGAGATGGGATCAAGTCCAATTACATATGTTTGACGTCTAAGTTTCGAGTTTCCAACATTACTCGAAAGTGAAAACGTGTTTACAATTAGTACAAGTTGCAGTGTAATTCATTTTATACGAGTCAAGTTCGACATGTACTTTATTGTAGTTCAATGTACACGATGTATGGACTTCATCAAGTTCAATTTGTACACCTTATACGAGTCAAGTTTCAATGAATATGTATATATGTTTTGTTGTATACGAATCAAGTTCAATATACATTTTATTGCAGTTGAATCTCGAGTCTTCCTCTTTGCAATGATCGTAAAATTACAGCCAGAAATAGAAAATAATTCTTTCAAACGCTCGATCCGCTATGATTATTTCATTTTATACAAAACTTGTTGCCCCGCGAACATTTGCAGTTAATTTTTACTTTGTATCCAAATTAGGACTTTCCTCTGTGCAGTGCTTACAAAATTATCATCGGGAAGCATCGAGAAGCGTAAAAAAATTCCAATGGCACGCGTTTTGCTCAACATGCAACTTGTAAATTCTCATGCATTTACGCAATGAAGAAATAACCGTGTGCAATTTTCCCGGAAATTAATTTCCCCGCGGAGATGAAATATTTAAAGGAATAATGATATCATCCCGCTAAAATCGTGCATTTCTTCCACGAATTTTGCGTTAATAATCAACAAATCGTAATGAAATTTCGCTAGGAAATTTCGTGGCGATGCAACTGACCTGACTGCGATTGTTACACGATACGACGTGTACAGTTACGAATTCCTTTTTTTAATAAATCTTTCATTACAGTCGATATTGAATGTTCGGAAGCAGACGAGCACAGAGTGATTACGCAAACGTGGAAAAATATTACGCGTATCATGTAACTTGGGAAAAAAATAACAGCGTTAATTAGTGGATCTCTTAATTAGTTTATATTAAACATTGAAACGTAAAAGCGAGAATCCACCGTATAATTTTTCAGTTTTTAACTCTTCGTAATTCATTCTTAGCGATGATTTGATAGATCACGAGCTATCATTGCAAACTGAGAAGAATTTCTACTTTTCAATTTCTCAACTTTTATTTTCAACACGTCAGCTTTAAGTGGAGGAACTTTTTCGTTTTACTTTTAACAGATCGATGGGATAAAAATTCGATAGACACAATCGATCTTGAAACGAAAGTGACGAAAGCAAAGTAATTTTAATTAGAAATTAAATGTAAAATAAAAGAAACTTCGGATGAATGGATTGATTTTAGATTTGGCGATTTATATCATTAGACTCTTTAACAGTGTGGAGAAGAATTGAAACAAATCTTCGAATAATAATTAAAAATTGATAGTACAGCCAGTCGCAAAAATCTATATACACTTGTCAAGCTTTAGATGTTTAAAACGCAAGAAGAAGTAATTTTGAACGTTTTATATATTTTAATCAATGTGTTGGTCAAAATTAGACTGTTTGGAAAATATTGATAATGTTTCTCATATTTGTTTAAAAGACAATTTAATACATATTGTACAAGTAGTATTAAAATCATCAAAGTCTGCACAATAAAGTGAATAAAATATATTTCGATCTTAATTATAATGACAAAAAGAATATTTTGTACACATTAATATATATATATGTAAATTTCAAAAAGAAGTTATATAGTAGATTTTCTGTTCCAATTTATTAACATTTTCCAGTAAATTTTCGAAAAATCTGTACAAATAAATTGACACCTGCAGATATTTAAAATCCTTGTTTCTCTTAAATATTTGAAATCTGTTGTATATAGATTTTATATCATTGTTATATTTTATCTATTCTATCCCAGAAATGAAAATCTTCCAATTATATCCATCAGATATATTACATAATATAAATCGTTCGTTCTGAACTTCTCCATTATACTGAACTATTCCATTATATTACCAAGAATTGCCAAGATCGTATAAAATTTCAGATTCAAGCATAGGGACAGAAACATTTTCACAAAAATTCTATAATGACATTTACGCTCGAGCTTATGTCTACGTTATCGAACTTATTAAAGTTTTAACAACCGGCGACCACCATTTTCCTCTGGGTGTAACAGCTGAACGCTTCCTTTTGCGCGACAAAGATCCACGAAGTTAGATCTCTAGCCGACGGGTGAAACCGAGCGGGAACACCGCCAGGAGAAAATATTCATTTCACAGAGACCGTGCACTCGACTTACTCGGCAGATCGAGGCGATATTCTCGGAGCTAAGGTTGTGCACGCTCGGAGGGCACACGTCCTCCCCTCGGACGACCATTTCACGGAAATTGTTTAATAAGAAATCGCGATTGAAGACAGCGGACTTGATTTCCCGCTACAACGTCTTTGCGATTATTTATCTTTGATCCTTATCCGTGAACGCTTGGCAATGGCGATTTTTCTCTAGATAGATGTGGGTTTTTCTCGTTGCGAGTAGCGATTTCTGACGAAATGTCTCTAGGTTTATTATTAGTTTTGCGAATTTTGAGGAAGAAAGAAAGAAATATTTTTGAAAAAAAGGGTAGACTAAAGACTGCTTTTATTAATTTTACAAATTTCCTGAGCTTCCTCTGACGAAAACGTGAATTGAATTTCCAAATGATATCGTTAATTTAGAGACGCAGCAATTTATTCTATTTTGTTGGATTATTAAAATTTTGGATTTTTCATTCTTTTTTGATTAGCGACGAAGATAAATTGAAGTTCTAAAATCGAGTAATGTAAAGTGTAAATTATTACACTGTCTCCGAATGCTCAGTGATATAAATTAAGATTCAAACGATCATAGTGAATCCTTCGGATGAAGAAAAAAAAATTTCAAGCACTATCTTCGTGCTTTTTCACTTTTTCAAACAAGACTTCTTTTAAACTTTTGAGTTTAAATTTCACAAAATTAATTAACGTTGTAGAAGCCCTACGACGATTCCTCGACTACGAGTTTCGAACACTCGACTAGCACAAGCCGCAAGTGGCTGCGCGCCTAGCGTCGAGGTCCTACCGATCTCCGACGTTAAACAAAACAGATGCGGCAACACCGCTAGGATGGATGGGGACCGTCCAGCCTTAGCTGGTAATTACAACAACAAGCGTCTGGAGTAAGGAGTCGCTGCCATTAGTAGCCCCCCCACTGATGAGCAGTGACTCCGAGACGAAACGCAATCGCCTTTCTTCTCACTTTCCCTCATTTCCTTTCTCTCTCCTTCCCAGCTGCATACCGAATCTTTAAATTCTTTACAGTCCCTAAAAACATAATAGTTTAATTTCCAAAGAAATTTGATTTTAAACTATGGTTTAGAAATCTAAATAGGTATAAAAAAAACATTTAATTAACGTGATTAATAAAATTACTAGTTTCTGAAAGATACGACATTGGAAAATCCGTGAAACAATCATTCTCAGCAGAAGTGGAAAATCGAGGATGAATGAATGATTACGCGAACTAGAGTCTAGAAAGATAGAAGATAGACTAGTCTAGAAAACGAATTAGTCTCGAAAAGCATTCGACATGATTCTTTCCTTCGGAGCATCGGCAATTCCTTTCGACAGCTCGAGGCGCCACGAAATTGTACATATTTTCAGAGTTCGTTGCGACTCGACGTCCTTACGGCGACTTATTGAGCAGAATTTGCGAGAAACTTCCGAATGAAATTTGCAAATGAAACGATTCGAAGGGGACACAGTAGGGAAAACGAAAACAGTCGAGATTGGCAGACACGTACAAACATAATGGAAACGGAGGTTGAAATATAAATCGTGAAGAAGGAAACACGATGACAGAGATATTTGTGAATTAAATTTTAATTGTGAAAGAAATTCCGAGCTCCGTGGCGGACTTTGCCACGAATTCAACGAGCAAATTTGTATACCGTATTGTGAACAATTTTATTCGCTTGAATTGAAGATGCTTGAAGATGCTTGACGGTTTAATTTTATCCTTGTATCTTAGGAACTGTGTATATTTAATTATACATATATATAATTTGTAATATAGTATATTATATATAATATATATATATAATAACTAATTATATATATATTTATTTATATTAATATATTATATTAATATTATATTATACAGAACTGTGTAAATTTAATTATATATATATATATATATAATTTGTAGTATAATGTATTATATATAATATATATAACTAATTATATATATATATATATATTTATATTAATATAAATAAATAAATATATATATATTTATATTATACAGAATTGTGTATATTTAATTATACATATTTATAATTTGTAGTATAGTGTATTATATATAATATATAATTATACACGTAACTACCTTATAATACATTATAATACATTATTATTCCAGATAATATTGTTTAATTCAAAAACTTTTACTACTGCCGCTTTTACAACGATGATATTATTTCTGAAGTGTATCATTGAACTTTATATATATTTACAGTTAGTAATTTAAACTTGAAAAGTTTTACTGTGTCTTTTTTTTATTATGTTATATTATACTACGACGTGTTCATTTCCTATATACAACGTACTAAAATACACTAGGCAAGGAAATCACTATTGATATTGAGAATGAGTAATAATATTGAACAGTACGTCTACGTCTGACTAAGAAGCGATATTCTACTGCTACCTAATTCATAACTCTACGAAAGATACTTCCCAAAGAAATCTCTCCAATATTTCAGTACGACAAAATATTTAACACTACAACTACACGACCAAAGTACAAGATCTACGTCAGAGAAAGAACTTTGTTGTATAATGCAACGAAGAACACAAAGAGCATGTGTTTATGCATTTTACGAAAAGTCACTCAAATCTCTCTGTAAATTTGAGAAATCTCTCTGATAGGTTGCAGTCATTTTTTGATAGTTTCAGCGTTAACAGTATATTATCATTTTTCATAACAATTATTATCATTATTATTATTATAGTAATTATTATCATTATCTCTATATTTCACGCAGAGATTATTACTCTTGATTATTGGTGCGCGTGTGTGCGCCTGCTCGGTCCACAATTGCGCGAATCCGGAAATCTGGTTGGAAATCGGGATCACGAGCGCGAGGGATTAACGAGTAAACGACTTTCACGCGCGTTCGTTGGCTCTGAAAGCTCGCGTGGCGAGCAACCGGTTTCGAGGAAGTCGTACGACGTCACAGCTATAGATACTCTATTTTCGCTTATCTCGCCTCTCTGCTGCCTCCATCTCTAAGCTCTCCCCCGCTCACCCTCTCTCTCTCTCTCTCTCTCTCTCTCTCGCCCTTCTTTCTCCGGCTACCACGAAAACGTGTATTTCTGGCACGAGTTGTTCACTCGACGAGCGCAGACCACGGCTCCGGACGACGAATTCGAGGCAGAAGCCCAGGCTCGAACCACCAGACCCCGATAAACCTGATGGCAATCGCGGATGATCTCCGGAGAATTCGAGAAGAGCACTGATCCCGGCGTGTCGCAGAAATAATAGACAACCATAGTCTATTGAGAAATTGTCCGTGAGGGATCGGATCTGTTGCTCGTCGAAGAACCGATCGTTCATACAGGGCGTCTCAAATTTAAATGTCAAAACTCTAGGAGCACGAAGAAGACTGATGAAGAAATGAACAATAAGAAAAAAAATTCTTCAGAGACTTACTCACTTTGGTGACAATTTTGGAGAAAATTTCGTTTCTTCCATTTATTTATTTGTAGTTATACGTGTTGTCATCTTGTAACATCATCTATATCATCTGTCTAACGAGAATGTCGTTCAAAATGCTAGTTTTCTCACAGCAATGCGTTAGATCGAACACTGATGTAATAAACTATAATTTGGTCTCTAAGCTCGGCATCGAATAAACTTACTCAATAAAATTTTCTCGATTTTCTCCAAAATCTCAGCAAAGGGCTTTTTCTTCTAGTTTATCAATTTTCTACATATTCCTTATATAAGTTTTGACATTTAAATTCAGGGCACCCTGTATATACTCATTATAGAGTCAAGTCTCTTGTCCTCTTGATTCATAATAATCAAAATTGTTGCGAAAGAAGATTTTGACTCGAAATTCGTTGGTTCGGTTATCGTGCTTTTTAAGAAGAAAATTCACGAACGTAGAAATTGAGAAATTTGTGAAAACGATTCGATCAAACGTTCGTTTAATTTGAAATCTCTCAGAAAGAAATTTCTGAAAATCGACTGATAGAAAAAAATCAGAGTAGATTTAAATATTTTTGCTGTCTTAAATTTCTTTCTACAATTATTATCGATTATAATTTCGTTGATTTTTCTGTTTAACGAAATTGACGTGATTGGAATTCGATGAAGATGATCTTGAAACGGACGAGAAAAATAGATGACATCGATCGTCGACAACACTGAAACAGACTTACCTTTGCTGGTGAGACTGAAGCTTCTAAGCCTGTAACTGTCCTCGTCCTCGCCATCTTCCCTCGATGGCATCTGAGCCGAGGTGTCAGGAACGTCCAAAAATGCATTGCTCTTCCTGTGATGACTGTGGTGCATACTTTGCCCTCTTCGACTGCCTCTTCTTCTCAGACCAGGGCTGATATCATTATCGGTCAACCTGGGCTCGCTGCTACAATGAGCAGATTTAACTGTGCCTTCATGATGATGATGGTGATGGTGATGCGCAGCTGAAACAAATTGAAACGCATTTTGAGCAATTCACTCCTCCGAATCCATTAAAAATTTATCACAAATATATAATTAATATTTAATATAATAATATTAAATGTACAACAATCTTTTGTTTTATATTAACATTTGTATAACAATATAATATTATATTAATATTAATGTATAACAAACTAAGAACAATTGATAGACTGTCGGTGCAATTTTATATTTATATTAGAAGAAGTGCAAAAACAGAAATTTGTTTCCGCTCGTAGATATCGCATTATATTATAACAAGTATTTTATTTTCAATATTTTAAATATCTTCGCACATCTCGCGCGCTCTCTGCATTTTTGCTCCCTCAATTTCCTCCGCGAGTGCACAAAAATCTGCAGTCTAATAACGAATAATTTCGTAACTCCGCGCGCGAGAGAAACTCGGAAAATATTATCGAGTGTAATTTCATGCAAAGCGTTCGCACAGACGAGAGACGAGTTACAGCGGTTTATATACTTTCTCGCGTTCCGCTTTTTGAAAGAGAACATGGTGAAAAATAAGTGGCAACCTCGCCGCGAAAGGAGTTTCAAAGACGTCAAGTCACATTTCTGGTATTCTCGTCCGTCCACGTATCCATCTTTCCCCTTGAATCCCCTTCCTTTCCTTTTTCCCCATTTTTTCGCCTCTTTTTTTCGCCAGACCCTGAACAAGCTTTACACGCGACGGCTTCCTACTATCTCGAGCGTCGGCCCTTTGAGAATTTTCCACTTTTTTTACCGCCATCGTTGACCGTCTTTTAAAGCTCCTAGAGAACGCTCGGAGAAAAGAACCGCGTGAACGTAAAACGCCGTTCAATAGAAAATGATTCGAAACGATTCGGACGATGTTGCCGGGCAACTTTTTCACGCACCGTGAAAATCAAACTGTCCTTGCCTCGTTCCTTCTCTCCACCTTATCTCCATCTTTTCTTCCTAACGTACCTACCTTGATTGAATTCAAAAGAGATTCGTGCGTCGAGGTTTCAACGCAATATTCCCGGGCGATGTGAACAATGCACGTGTCACTCGCGCGAAAAACGCGAGCTTTCTCCCCTGTTTACTCGGAGACGCGGGAAATTGCTTTTTGTACAGAATAATTACGCGCCGAATGTCACTGTCACGATTAAAAACTAAAAGATACGAAACGCTTTAAGTGGGCGAATGTATCTCAAAAAGTAGAACAATACACCGTAAAACAACCTGAAACGTAACAACGGTTTGTTCATGTTTGAACAATATAAAAATACGCGTAGAAACGACAGGAGAGTTAAAAATCTTTTTATTTCGTTCGAACGACCTGTTCTATTCTCCCCATAGTGAGTTTCTTTTTTTTTTTGTAAGGGGATAATAAATCTCGTAAAATCTCGCGATCTCAGACGCGCTCGCTTCTTCTCGTGCGAAAAGAGATCTTCCGCTTTATCCGGGATCATCTTGTTCGAGGAATATCGGGACATATGGAGTTCCGGGAAAAGGTTTTCGAAAGTACATGCCAGTTTGACTCGACGAACGAAATCGGTCTCCGGACGATCGTTTGAAAAATATTCCGATCCCCGAAAGCTCCCCCTTTGCTTTTTTCGAGCTGGCCGCTTGCTTTATTTCACGCTCGACGACTTTTATTGAGAATCTCTCGCGGAGTAAGCTCGAAAAAAAATGAATCTACACCGTTTCACGGTGTGATGGAACCTCGTTCGTGTAATAATCATCGAAGAGACAAAAAAAGAAGTTCGCCGTGCGATCCAATTTTTTCTTTTTCTATCTTTCTTTCGCTCGTCTTTATTCGACGTTGCGGATTTAAAGAGAAAGAGAAAGAGAGAGAGAAAGAAAAAAGAAATACAACGAAAAGTGGAAAGAAGCGTTGATTCGTATTTTCAAAAATCCACTGAAGGCTCGCTATTGTAAATCGGCGTTATTAAATTTCTAATAACGTTCGCTGATTGAGTTTTTTAATCACGGGGAAGCTGAATGAACGCAAACTCAAGGAACTTTTGTGAAATGTCAATTTTTTACTTTCGTTATCGTTCGTCGTTAGAAAATTATTTCGAAAAACGACGTACGTTGACAACGCGTTGAAACTTGATGAACGTTTTCGCGACCCTTCTCAAGATCTATGGATCTTGAGAATTAATTTTGAGATACGCGCGTAAGGGACACGATTACATATTGCGTCGATGACAAGCTTCACGCGCCGAGAGATCACGCTTCGGCTTCTATTCTGGCAACGTTCGTTTGGGTAGTAGGTCACTGACAGACGAAACTGGCGCCCACGATGCCAGTGCACCTTCGCCCGAGGAACCGTCCGATCCATTTAACTCAAAAATACGATTCCGCGATGAGTTTCGTGAACTAAAACAAGCTTATTTAAAGACGCGCCACGTTCGTTTGCCCTGACTAACTCCGGTTGTCCGACAACGACGGAAGGAAGCAGTTTGACGGAGTTTGAGAATACAACGGACAATGACACGCTTTGGAACTGCGATTTTTAGACACGGTGTGTGATTTGGGGGGATTTTAATTGATAAAATTAAGTGGGAATTTTGAAATTGGCAAATTTGTTAGAAAATCGAAGAATCGATAAATTTTCATTCGTTGATTGTAAGATGAAGGAGTTTGAAAATATTTGTTCTTTCGTCAAATTGACAAATTTGTTAGAAAATCGAAGAAATCGATGAATTTTCATCTTGATTGTGAGATCAAGAAGTTTGGAAACATTTATTTTTTGGTTAAATGTCCAACAACGACGGAAGGAAGCAGTTTGATGAAGTTTGAGAATACAACTTTTTAGGCATAGTCTTTGGTGTGTGATTCTGGGGGATTTTAATTGATAAAATTGGAAATTTAAAAATTGACAAATTTGTTAGAAAATCAAAGAATCAATGAATTTTTATAGGAGTTTGAAAATATTTCTTCTTTTTGGTTCTTTGAATATAGCAAGTTAGTTTGAACAATGTTTAGAACGACGAGTTTAGAAAAAAAGAATATAATTTGATCAAAGGATTTTTCAAATCGATTTTATTACAGTGAATAATGTCAGAAAAATACAAGAGACTAACTATATAAAATTAGAATTATTAAATTCTAACAATTAAAAGGAGAAAACCTCTCGTTGGTATCCAACAGTTCGTTTAAAAAAATTTCAAAAATATGAATTAATTATTTTCTCTAAGAAAAAATTAATCTTCAATTATACGCGGGAACGTCAATTAAACACCTATCATAGATGCACCAATAGTTTGTTACAGTACGATAATTTAATTCCCAACGCAATTCAAACACTCCAATGGTGCATATATACAAATCATGTAAATATAGCACATTGCGACGAAACAATGACCACATATATATGTACGCGCGTACGTATGTTCATCAAATGTGTAACGACCTAATTTGATGATGACCATTAGTACGTACAAGCCACTTTTGGGTATCGACTACAATCAAATGAGTCGCCACAGATCGTGTCACGTATAACGATTGAAATCAATATTAGAAACTCGAAAATTGAAGCCATTCCAATTATATTTTACAAATCTACGTATAACGAGTAAAGTGAGTAATAAGAAAAAATCAATTTGTCAAAGAATTACAATGACATCATATTTGAAGTAAATTGAAACGAAACATGTTAATGAAATGAAAAATAATAGAATTTATTAATAATTGCTTTTTTTCAATTAATTCAAAAATTTCTAGCTACACGGTGCAATTAGACGAATTACTCGAATTTCAACAATTTCGATGTTGCATTTTAACTCTATGATGGTGCATGGTTTGTTCACGTTATAATGGTCGCTATTCTAATTATAACAGAGTATTCACTAGAAATGAAAGATAATTAATAATTAGCGACGATGATGAAAGTAGGGTTAATAATAAATTCTAGAGAAAATTTAACTCTAAAATACCACAAAATACAATAAATAAGTGCTATTTTTAATAAATTTCTGACAAATCTTTGTTATTTATATTTCGTGCACTAATACTCTTGCACAATCGAACTAATATTAGCAACTGGAGCGAAAACCGATAAATGAACTTGCACAATGGAATGCGCCAAGATATAGAATTCCACTAGTGAATTTTGGAAATTGCGAACCAACAGGGATCTGGATAATCTTCCGATATGGAAAGACCGTAATTATTCAACACAAGAGTGTAAATTCCATGGAAGTGGAAATTGAATAATTCACAAGTTAATTGAATCATTTTATTTAGATTCATTCATATTTAGATTAGGTTTGTGTTTATGTTTTATATGGGTTATATTAGGTTTCAATTTATCATTCAGTTAGGTGTGCGATGTATGCGTTAACAGGATTGTTTTTAGGTGTAGCACAACAGGGACTCATAGTTCGCGAAAGGATTTCATTCCGCAGCTACGTTCTCGAAATACAATGGAACTCTATTTATCTGAACTCATCGCGAACAACCAGCTGGTGTAATGAAAATTCACCGATTCTCCTCGCTACCTACGGTATCTCGTTCGGGTAATTGAAGTTTACGTTCAGATAAGTAAATTCAATTGGCTTGGAGTTCGTCTGACATTCGAGAAGTCAGCCGGATCGTTTTCATCCGTTAATGGAATGTCTCCGAGTCCCGAGACACGAGAAAATCGAAAAGATCGTTGGGAACGATATCTCGAGCACCCCAAGTGAGCTACGTGATAATTTCGAGTTTAGAGAATTTTGCAACTTTTCAGCCTAAAATTTAGCTTCCAGCTAAATTTCTGACGTTCTGAAATAATTCCATTCGGTTCTAAAATTCTTGTCTACTTTTTAAACACTGTCCTAGTTGTCTACCTGCAGTTGGTATCTATCAGACACACATTTGGTATTAATATTAATACACATTTCAAAAGTTTTTCACTTTTCAAAAAATAAAGAAATAAATGTTATTTTAATCTTTCAAAGAGTGTAGAAAACGCTTGAAACGCTTCAAAGAGACAATTATAGGTATCTGAAGAAAAGTAAAAAGCGGGAAATACGATTAAACGACGACGCGAGATTAAATATCCACCGATGACATTTTGATTCCTTTCCCGACGCTAATTCTCGTATTAATGTTTTCGCGCAAGTGGAAAAAGGCGCGGTTAGATGCGACGCGAAGATTAAGCGTTGGCATTTTGAAGCTGTTAGCTACGAAAAAGCTGTTGGACATTCTCCGTAGACGCGAGACCTTTGCCATGCTCCGTGATGAATCGAGAAACGATGACGTCAAAGCGACGTCACTTCACCTTTTCGTGGAGTTAGTTTAAAAGCGAATGGGTTACGCACAGGGCTGTGAGAAGCATCGAGCCGCGAAGACCAGTGTTATCTGCGTGCTCTTTCACGTTCCACCGACGAGTGACATCACCCACGCCCGATGGGAACTGATCACGCGAAAATTCTAACGCGTTCAGAGACCTCTTTAATGGAAATTGATCGTCGATGGACGTTGATCCAAAACGCACAAGGGCGACCTGCTGTCGTCGTGCGTAAAAACATGTAAAAACGCGAAACGACGCATTGTTATTTAAGTAACTTAATGTTATGTTATAACATTTATTATAGTACAGTGTTATATATAATTGCATCATTCGAGTAATTTAACGCTATGTGTTATAACATTTCACGTGTAATTTGTTTCTAATTAATTTATATCGGCAAACCTCATTCTCTCACTATCGAGCTTACTCATTATTGCTATTTACTATTAAATTATTCACCAACACTGTTTACTATTAAACTCAAATATTTGCTTAACATACAAAATATTTTATTTATACTGAGCTACAACGTCACGCAAAGTTTCTTTTAAAAGAAATAATTCAGTAAATTATTTCTTTTTAAGTTCTTTTTTAAAATTTCTTCGATCCTCTACGCAAATTTTTTTTTCAACGGTTCATTTGCTTCGATAAAATTAATAATGAAGGTTCAATAATTTCATTTCGTCGCAACTTCCGTACGTTATATCACTCGGTGATTCGCGATGAATTAAATCTTTCGTTACAAAGAACGTACTTAATTCATAAAAATAAAAGTACACGTTCAACGTTTTAAAATGCACGTTTTCTTACGCGTATCACATTTCGTAATCATTTTTCTGTCCATTCTTAGATATTATAATTGCAAATAATTATATAAATATAGTAAAAGTATTTGTCTAAACGTCAAGTTTAATAAAGATATCGCAGTGAAGGGATTAAACGAATGAGTACCATATACGTATATTGAACGATACATTAAGAGGATAAATAAATTTCGGAATTTGAGGAGAGAATTCAACTGGTTATCCGGGGCATTAACACTCTATGTTTCGTGAATGGAAACAAAACGTGCTGTGACAAATAGTCGGGAGATTTGACAGTGGGATTGTAGGAAACATTCTAGCTATTATTGTACCCAACATTTGTCTAATTCAAAGTGAAGTGCTTTTGACGTGAAATGACCGTAGATGCCACTTGACGAAATGAAAAATATAATAAAAGTCAACTAAAGAAAAAGAGAATTTACTTGCACTTCAAGAATAAATCCAAAAAATTAATAAAATAAATATGTTAATGTCTCATCTGTCGAATATTTTCAAGAAAGACGACTTTCAAATTCGCATTTCGTATTAAGTATAAAATTAATTTAATTTAACTTCTTCGACTAATCCATTTAAAAATATTATCCAATTAGAAATAAGCGTAATCTTTTCTCGTCTCAGATGCAACATTTCCTTCGAAAAAAGGATTTTTAAGTTCTTGTTCCATGTAACGAGTATGAACCGAGTATAAAATTAAATTAAGTGCTCTCCACTGAATACTTCGACTTATTCCATTTATTCAATTATTGCATAATTTTCTCTCGTCTCAGATACAAAAAAGAGAAGATTTTTAAATTATTATCTTGCGCAACAAGTAATAAACTGAATTCAATTAAATACTTTCTCCACTGAATATCTACTCCGCTTCTTCGACTAATCCATTTAAAAGTATTACTCAATCATTGCATAATTTTCTCTCCGTCTCAGATACAAGAGAATTCTTCTCTTTCAGAAAACAAAAATTTTGAGCACAAACTGAATTAAACCAAGTACTCTTTCTCCGCGACTGAGTATCTTTGACCAGCCCGTTTGAAAATATTACTCGACAATCAAATGTTTTATAATCTGAGAGATATACTCGGACGAACTTGGCGAAAGAAGAGCAAGATGGTATGATTACCTTGAGCGGCGGCTCGACGACGGATACTCTTATTCGCGCTGGAGACACGAGCGCTCTGAGACCTCGTCGCTGGTCTACGTCTTCTCGTCGGCGTACTGCCGTCGGGAGTTCCGCTTCCGCTGTCCTTCTCTCTGTCGGCTTTATCCCTGTCTCTGGCACCCGAGGGAGGCATCGCCTCCAACATTTGCTCCATGCTGGAGAATCCGGGCGCGCAGATCGAGGCCGATCTGGTCTTCCGGCGTAGAGAATTCTCCGACATCTTCCACTCTCGCCGACGATTTCCGACTTCTCGGGAAAACCCCGCTACTACTATCTCCGACTACTATTCACCGACCGAGTCGTACCCAAGAGTCTATTTTCCCACTTGGGGGAACGTGTCTCTTTGAATTTTTTATCAATTCCCAGGATTCGTTTTCCAACGGGAAGGCGTTGCACTTCTCCTCTTTCTCTCTCGCTCTCTCTCTATTTGTCTCTGCACTTTTGCCCTTTGAAACGATCGTCCAAGGCGAGTCCCAAAAGAGCTGTCTCTACTTCGCGAGAACCATCGGTCGAGTTCCAACGAGACCAGTTTGATTACTCCCCGAGCAGACACTCGGCTTCTTTCCTCCGTTGAAGACTGGTCGCACAGAGGCACAGATTCGACGTTCGATTAAAAGTTTCGCAGGGACAGAGAGGCAGAGAGAGTCTTGATTGTCGCGCGCAGGCAAGTCCGTGAGTTGGTTGGCTGGCTTGGCCCCGCCGGCGTTTCGGAAACTCGCGCACCGGCGACGAAACTTGGGAATCCTGAAGCAACATGTGGCAGCACCGTCGTTAATTACGGACGAGACGTTTCGCCCCGCGGGTTCCTCGTCGACAGAGATCTCGACCCGAATTTTTCTTTTTTTTTTTTTTTGTTTTTTCTAATTGCTACTGCCACTGTTCTAACCGATCTCGTTAATTTTTGGAAAATTCTAATCACGAATCTCACGTTTCCTTTAGAGGAGCGTTTTTCTTTGAGAATTGTAATTTTTCATAACGTATTTTTTGGAAAATAGTAATTCCGAATTGTATCTCTCGAATTCTCGCGTTTCTTTTCTATTTTTCTATTTTTCATCCCGTCCCTCAAAGATCAACATTCGAATTTTCAAATGGTGCACGATTGTTTCGACAAGTGAAAACGATTCTATTTCAAAGTGAAATTGAAGATAACCTCAATAAATAAATGAAAATTCTGTCTCCCTTTGAAACGACAGGTTACATTTTTCAAAATTAAGAACGAATATTCCTGATTCGAGAATGAGAAACTCCCAACACACGCGATCCGTAGACTTCGTCGAGAATAATATTTAGAACCCGAGAGTTTTCATCATCCCTCAAAACCCCAAATCCCTCTTTCTCGCGGCCAGAGGACAATTAAAAATTCCCAGAGCAACAGTTTGTTTCTCAACGAGATTTTCGTTTAAAATTGCAGAATTAGGCCGTAACGAGTCGTGAGATATTCGATCGTTCGAAAATGCAAGGGAAAAAACTGCACGACTTGTACCCCAGTACGATTCGTTTCACTGAAAGGACCAGAAGCAACTGTTTTAACTAGGAAATGAAGACGACTTTTTTGCCATAAAATTTTATTGATATGCAAACATTTGGATTGATAGAAAACAAATTACAGGCGCGATAGCTCAGTAACAGACAACGCCACTCCTATTCGAGATCTACCCCCCACGCCCTCTCACGAACCACGTGATCCAAATCAACCAATCGCTAATTTTCGTTGCATTAGCGTTGCACCTAAAGAGGCCCAATTTTCTGGGTTACCCCAGCTAAAATCATTTTCAGTGAGAAAAATGCTTCACGAAGTTACTTCGCGCGAAACTCCACTCTCTCTCGAATTGCAAACCATTTATTGACCAGCGAAAGCGGCACGGCGCACGACAATTAACATTGTAACTACCTCTTCCAATTACGAGGTTCCGAAGTTACTTCACCATTAGGAATTTGTTGGTCCCAGTGTACCGGCAGTTAATTTATTTATCTAAGAATGACCTGCCGAGATCGTTCTATTTTGTTCGGTAAATAACTCTGCGATACACGAGATCAAACCACTTCTTTATTTGCTAACGAACAATTGGAAAAATTCTGTCGATCTTACTTAAGTAAGATTCTCTTTAAAACTCGAAGAGATTTACCGGTGTCTTCTCGGGGCAGTAATAATTAAGCAAATCGTGTTATCGAACAGACAGATGAGAGAAGATAGTCCCCCTACTCAGACAAATCAGAGGAAAATTTTCAGTTCGGATAAAAATTTATATTCGTAATAAACGTGTGTATAATCTATCAAACTCCCGAACGCGAATCGAAGAGATTTCGTAGAATCTTTCCAAGATGAAACCAGTTGAAACAAACATACTGTCGAAGTCTTCGGAGTCGTAGAGAAATAAGTAAGATATAAACACAGAGAAAATAGCCTCTTTCTCTCAACAAATCGGGCAGGAAAAATTCGACTACATTCCCTTTATATTTATTATCAGTTTTATATTTATAAAATTTTCCTACGAAATCTCTTAAAGCAGGCGAGAGAATTTTTTCTAGACATTCGACCACATCCTCTTTACTATCCGTCTTACATTTGTGAAACGAGGAAATCTCTTACTGCGGACGAGGAAATTTTTTTCCAGAATCTTTCCGATACACGCTTCAAATCCCGGGAGACGGTAGGATCTGCTATAAACAGACAATAAGTAAGAGATAAAGACAACAGAGGAGGTTGTTCCAAATGGGAGGAATTCATCTCCGCGGGGCTGTTCGTGGAAATATAAAACGCGACTGGATTATCCCGCGTGCTCGATATTCAAATATAACCGTGATACTTTTCAATTTGCGGGATGGAATGAGGATGGAGTGGCAAAAACCGAGTATTTAAACGAGGCAAAAGAGAGAGAGAGAGAAAATAAATGAGAAACTTGATCGCGCGGAGAGGAAAGGAATGAAAATCGCCAAGGGCGGGAAATAAAGAGAGGAAGACGAAATCGAGGAAGTATCGTAATTGCGATCAATTACGTCAATGGGGGATCATGCGACGAATGGTAGAATATATATTACGCGATGAAAATACGCGCTCGG
This sequence comes from Melipona bicolor, assembly GCA_030673865.1. Lineage (NCBI taxonomy): Eukaryota > Metazoa > Arthropoda > Insecta > Hymenoptera > Apidae > Melipona > Melipona bicolor. Next base: position 3,743,879 of record JAHYIQ010000016.1, on the reverse strand, counting down.
TTGTCTATACTTAATCGACGAATTAGACGGGCTATTAATGTTATAGCCGATCCTTCGGCAGTTTCCCTGCCTTTATATGCTTTATAAGGCCTTTATTAGAGGGAACTATCTATCTATCGATCTTTCTTTCTTTTTCTTTCTCTCTCTTCCTCCTGCCCTCCCTTTCTCCCTTTCTTGCGCGTCGCGGGGGAACGACACGTTTATTGCGCTCGATGTGCAACGTTAAGTGGAAGAGATCAACCTTTTGTGCGTTCACACGCTGCATTTACGAGCTTCGATAAATTTTGCGAGACGCAAACCCGAGAGCTCGGAACATTGGAAAGCTTGGCTTTTCCATTTATAAAATTGAAGCGTCTTTGGAAACTGAGGTGGTCGACGACACTGTTCGAACGAACGATCGTAACGGTGAAATAACAAACTATTTAATCAGTCGATTGTATCAATCAAACAAGCCACTTGCGTTTAAAATAACATAATTTTATATTTCATTTCGGACGTTAATTTTTTGTTAAATGTCTCTTCCTAGCTTCTGTACACATGTTTACAGACTGATCTCGAATTTTTTAATACAATTACGACAGTCGCGTACCATAAATGCTTTATATGTATAAAAATTTGCTACGACAAACACAGACTGCAGGTTTTTATATAATTATGTACCTTGTACTGTACCTTGCATGCGCTGTAAAACTTTTAAAATTTCACCGACACGACTGTTACGTTCGCATTAATAAAACTTGAAAACAATCTGCAAATCTGCACGTGTTGGCTGTCAACAAAGAAATCGCACGATATTTAGTGCACCGAGTTTTCTACAGACAGACTGAAAATTTTGATACAACTTTGAAAAATACGCAGCCAGTTTAGTAGTTTAGTGGTACTCGTCGTGATACCTAGCAGATGAAAAGTAGATTTAATTTACGAGCCAAAACATTCAAAAAACTAACGACTATACTTTCGAGTTTTCTCGAAAGCCCGGGAAAGAGTCGGGAAATACTATTAGACGGTGTTTATGCTACTTTACTCTCGTGAGAATTGGAAATTCGATCGATCCCTCCGATTCCCTTCGAGGCAACAAAAGGGCAGAGCAACCTCTTCCCTCGCACCACCTCGACCTTATCGAGGGATAAACTCACGTAATTCATTTCCGCCGAGTCTCGCCGCCTCGCTGCGACAAAACATTGCCGCGCGGAAACAGGTGCGCGAATTGAAATTGAATTTTCCCTCGGAAACCGTGACGATGCGAATTGAAATACATCACACGGTCGAGTGGCTCCCGACGCCGCGGCAGTTTTACATCGAGCGAGGGAATTTTTTTAACAACGCATCGGCGTGCAAATTCGATCCCGAGACTCTTACTAACGAATAGAGAGAGCAAAGTGCGTTCGCAAAGAAATGAAACGCTCGTTCAAAAGCCCCGTTGCCCGGTTCTACTTTTAGACACTTGCGCGAAAGCAATATTTTAATCTCCCAATCACGGTCTCGCTTCCTCCGTATCGGCGGACTCTCTTTCTGCTTTTATCAGCGCGACGATCGAAGCTCGTTAACGCTGCTCGTGTCGTGCGACCTGCACCACCCCAACCATCGCTAATAAATAACTCTAATAATGACCAATCAAGTGAAATTACCAAAAAAAAAAAAAAGAAAGGAAAACGAATGAAAGAAAGAAAAAAAGCCTTGAAGCCTCGTCAAATTTTTAATTATTAAACTTCTAAAAAAGAAAAGAGAAAGAGAAGAGAAACAAACAAACGCGATTCGTCCGATCGATCGAGATCTCTTCGACGACTACGACGTGTATAATTACCGCACAACGTCTTGGAAAACACAGGCTCGCGTTTACCACTTCCGGTGGTAAATTCCGGCGTCGTCGGATGATCTGCTCGTCATTATCCAAGCTTGCTCGGTCGCCGGACACATGTCTCGATGTCGCGTGGTGCGCCGAGGAGCAAGCAACCGACCGATACCAGAAGAAAATAGAAGAGCAGAAAGAACGAAGGAGGGACACGCGAGGCGGAACGGCGCGCAGATGCACGTACGACGATACGCGGCACACTGAGCCTCGTCTGAGCAGCGACGTCGCGACGCCAGGCGTCGTGGCAGCTCGGCACGCCTCGCGACGACGCTCGGCGAACCTCGTGTCGACGGTTGGCCACTGTCCAAATTCTCCATGCATTCGCCCCTCTCTCTCACTCTCTGTCTCGCCCTCTTTCTCCTTTTTCTTTTTGCTTCCGATTTCTCTCTATTTGCGTGCGGCGCCGCGGCCTGTTGGAAACCACACACACACACACACAGCGTGTGCAAGTCAAAATTTGGAGAATTTCAATTCTCAAAAGTCGTCGTCCGTTTCAATTCCCGAGACGCTTTCGTGATTTGGAAGAGACAAAGCGAATTCTTTGGAGCAATACACCAGACAGCGGATTAGTATAATACGTAGTTATGACTTTCTGTTCTTCGTATGTCAGAATATTTAAGCAGATTTAAAGATTGACGAATTTTCTGATTCCATTTCTTTCTCTTTGAGTTTTCTACCTTGACGCTTCTACGTTTTTCTCTCTTCTTGTCTCTTTCTTCTGAGTTCTTTTTTACTTTGTGTCTGACGCGTTGAAAACCTCTTCAGGTGCAACGCTAATGCAACGAAAAGTAGCGATTGGTTGGTTTGGGTCACGTGATTCGCGAGGGGGCGTGGTGTAGACCTCGAGTAGGAGTGGCGTTGTCAGATACTGAGCGATCGCGCCTGTAATTTGTTTTCTATCGATTCAAATGTTTGCATATCAATAATATTTTTCTTTTCTTTTTTTCATCTTTCCATTTATTTCTACCTTGTCTTCTTTCTTCCCAATCGTATTGCTCTCTCACTCTCTTCCTTTATTTTCTTCTCTCTAACTCTCGTTTCTTTTCTCTCTTTCCTTCCGATTTTTCTCCGTCGAAAATTACGTTAATTTTGAAATCCGCATCTCTCGAAAGTATCATCCTCTGAATTTCGCAATTAACAAAGTTAATATTTCCGTAAACGTCGTGATGGGTTTTCATCGTTTTCACTCGCTGTCGTTTCCCTCTTCATTTCCTTCTCTCTCTCTCTCTCTCTCTCTCTCTCTCTCTCTCTCTCTCTCTCTCTAGATACGCCGCTCGTTTTGCGTTCTCGTCGTTTCAAAACCGCGAACGGACCAGCGAAATCTGGACTGATTCGCAGGAAAACGGATTATTTACGAGCCACGGAACGATGTTTCGCGCGATCGATACCTCTCCCTCCCACTTTACGATGTTTTACGAGCCGCTGGAATCCCGAAAGAACGCCGAGACGAGCGAGATTAGAGATACTAGAGAGGAAAGTTCTTTTGTTCCCGCGGAGAGAGCTCGTTGCTGGTCAGAAGACCATTTGTTTATGAGATTCGACGATAGCTCCAGGCTACGAGAAGATTATTATTAAGACTTATTCTGGAGGAATAATTCTGGACCCTTGATATTCAGTTCTAGTAGTTCAGAAGTTTGAAGTCGATTGAAAGGTCAATGCGGAAGGGACTCGAAGAGTAAAGTTCGAAACAGTATAAATGGTTTACGAAGGTAGCACCAGTTGAAATTGGGATGCACGAATGTGATATTCATGGAGAGATATGGATAATTTAAGGGGAAAAAAATAACGAAAGTAGCCGCTGCGTTCGAAAATATATAACATTTAAATAATTCAGTTAACTAATGCGCTAACATAATTTAAATACTTCACTACTTCAATAATTTTGAATAATTAGCTACTTTGGTCGCTAACATAATTTAAATGATTTAAACGATTCGACTGACTAATATAAAACTAGCTAATACAATTTCCCGATAAAATATAATTAGGTAGTTCCTCGAAACCTAACGCACGTTCCAAGATTTATTAAGTGATCATAGTTCTTGCAAAACGGTGATAAAACCGATCTTTTCCCGTAACAGACGATTTTCAGGAAAATTACTAAGAACGTGAGTAATTCGGATACTTTGACAAATTTCTGGCTTCTTCAATTTCGAAAATTCTATTCCGCTACTCTCTAAACATTCTCCAAACGGGTTGACGTTATCGTTAAATATTATAGTATATATTACACCATTTTGACAGAAATAGGTGAAAGTAACTAGATGTGTAGACATATGAATCCTTTAGTCAATCAAACATCATATTTGCTGTTTCAATAGCAGTGTGAATGAATAGAATAATAATTGATATTAACATTTCTACACTCGCACTCGTACATGATCGAATTCCTAAGAAAATCGGCGATATTATTCAAATCGTTCGAAATAAATTGCAACCCTAGGAAGATATTGCTTTTGGCATGAACATTGTTGTCGTAGGAAAGTAACGAACGCGTCGTTAGGTTTTAATTAGGTTAGTGCCTGCCGCCGCGGAGCCAAATTTTTAGAAGCCAAAACGACTTTCGACGAACGGAGGAAATTCAAAAGAAAAATGATGGCAAGAGCTACGGTCGCTTGCGCCATTTCGCCAGAAAGCTATTGTGAGAATTTAGCTCTCCGCTTTGAAATAATTTCGCGGAAGTTTCGAGCTTAGCTTTTTCTTTGTAATCAATCGCGTTAACTGCGAACCGTTCGACGTTACTGAGAAGGTGTGATAGTATCCCTCCAGAAAATTGTGGCTTGATATCTCGATCGAAAATGACAATTTTCGCTATTAAATGACGCGCGAAATCATTCGAGTACACAGATAAACACACGTAAACTTTTATGAACGTATTGCGTACGTTATTTGTGGGAAACATCTTGAAATTTCAATAGCAGTGTGACAAGATTCGGCTGTTATGATTTTATTGGCGTAGTTTGATACAAATCTAAGACTCTAGGATAGGTATAGAAATGTTAACATCAATTATTATTCTATTCATGTTACACGTATGTTATAATAACTTTTTATTAAATACGTATTAACTATATATTATCTTTGCACATTTTGATTTCAAATTTTATTTCTCACAATCATGGCGATTGTATTAAGTTCTAATTGCACAGTGTATCCTTAAAAATTTACTAGCTTAAGTCGAATATTTCCACGAACCATAGTACTACTGAATAATTCTTATTCAAACAGAAAAGAAAATTAATTATTGCAAATTATATTTCGCTAATCGAGCACGATGTTTTCCAAAAGAAGAATTTCGTACCAATAAAATAGAATATATTATCAATGAAAGTGATTTTAGCGGGAGTAACCCAGAAAATCGGGCCTCTTCAGATGCAACGAAAATTAGCGATTGGTTGATTTAAGTCACGTGATTCGTGAGGGGGCGTGCGGTAGACCCCGAGTAAAAGTGACGTTGTCTGGTACTGAGCGATCGCGGCTGTAATTTGTTTTGCATCGATTCAAATGTTTGCGTATCGATAAAATTTTATGGCAAAAAGTCGTCTTCATTTCCTAGTCGGAATAGTTGCATCTGGGCCTTTCAGTGAGACGAATCGTACTGGGGTACAAGTCGTGCAGTTTTTTCACATTCGGAAAGCAGATAGATCTGCTTTCTTTTTATGTCAAAATAAAATATCTCTTATAAATCGCAACCTCTCCTGATGTAGCGAAATAATGAGCGCAATATTTTGACCTGTTTAGAAGAAACAGCCATAAATCCACAAATATGTTCTTCCTCAACCTACGATCAGCCATCCTTTGAAGAGGAACCACGTATAACGCATTTCCACGAAACGTTCAACTACCTCTCTACGACTAATTGTACATCGATCGAGTCTTTGAATATAATACCTAATTTTAGTTAAATCACGTTCTTTGTCGGCAAACTGCGAACATTAATGCATTTATAGGTAATCCAAAGGTATAAAAATACTCATGCCATTAAATATCACTATGATGTGCATTACTAGTGCATTTACCCAATATGACACTCATTATAATATTTAACGAACAAAACGTGTATCATAAAGATATTAAATTGACAAAATAATTATTACACAGATAAATATTGTAACTAAATAGATCGATAGACTTGGAATTCTCTTAAACTTAATAAATATTTCTTCATATGTATTTTTTCATATCACAAGACGAAAGACTTTAGTCTGACAATCAGTTTAAATTTCTTATGACAATTTATTCTTAATTTAATAAAGAAAGCGGCATGACAAATCTATGACAAAGGTGGAACACATTTTACAAAGAACAGACTGTACGCTTCGAATGTCGTACGTTTATACATGTTCCAGTTGCTTGTTCTTCTCTTTCCCAGTGGAAGAAGAAGAAAGGAGATTTTTAAGGAACAAGGACGTATTAGAAACAATATACAAGCCTCCCTTTGTACGAAGCTTCGTGTCCTTCAGAAAATATCAATACGATTCGCGAAGGAGAGATTAAAGAAAGAAAAATGGCACGAGCGTTAATTAACACACGGCACCCGATTCGCCAACTGGGTTAGCACTCGAGTTATCGATACGGTTAACGGTACAGTCAATTTTACCAATAGACAAACGTATTTCGTGAATACTCGACGATCTCCATTCGCGAGACGTTTGCGAGACGTAGGGTCTGTTCATTCGTACTTTAGAAACATTGGATATCTATTAGATAAAATTACCGAATAATCTAAGAAACTCTATGTTGCACGAAGTATAAAAACTTTGAAGATAATTATCGCGTACAGCTCAGTTCAATTATCCCAAATTCGACCGAACAAATGTCGGTCACCAATCAAACCCTCTCGCTCTTTCTCCTTTTGTCTGAATCAGTACACGCGATCTAGCCTCTGTACCCTCGAACCAAGGTCTTTCTTCTCTTCGCCCTATCGTTCCAGGAGGGCATTAAGAGGGAATAGCGCGAGTATTTTTGACTTGTGGCGGTTTAAAGGCTATTTCGGTATGAAAACGTCAACCTCTTCGACCGTGCTGGTGTTGCCCGCCTCCATCGTTCCTCTCATCGTTCGCCCGACCGCTTTGTTCCTTTCACTCCTCCGCGAGGAATATTCTCCTTTTGATATCTATTTAAAAGCGTCGGCGAGCCCCCGCGTTAACTACCTTCATCGCGGTTGTCATTGACCCTCGACTAATTCGAGGCTGCGAAAATAAATTCTGCGAAAGCCGCGCAGGACAAAGAGAGGCCGAACGGAGCAACGAATTCGCGCTGACCATTATAGAAATAGGACGGAGAACTAAGATCTTCGTGGAAATTGACCCGGGTAAAGGAAAACGTTGATTCATCCTGATACATTGCTCGACTTTCCAGAATTTCTGAGCTTGAGGTGGTCGTAGTTCATTGTTAATGGCACGAGAAAGAAAGGGGAGAGCCTCTGAAATCGAGAACCTATACGAACTGCATTTACTGCGAAGATAGGATCCTTTCGAACTACTCGAGCAGTACTTACGTTATTCTTAGTTGTAAATTATTGGTATTAATAAATTCTCTTAATAAGCTTGTTGCGAAGTTGCAGATGTAAACTTTGTAAATTGCAAATCAGCTGATGATTCCATTCAATAAACTGTAACTTTCAACTTGCCAATTTATAATACTATTAACTGCTGTCAGAGTATTCTCTTTTTTTAATTTAATTTAATTTTTTTAATTTTTTTTAAATTTAATTTTAATTTAATTTAATTTTTTTTTATTTAAATATTTCAACGTCCGTGAAATTAGAATCTCAGTAGTATATATACGACATGCAGTGATAATTATTGGAAGATTAATTGATTATACATCACGCGTGTTTTTCGTTTCAACGATATGCTGGATTTTTAAAGAAATTACTTGCATCGTTGATGTTCTGATTTTAATATCGGTGAGATAAAGAGAGAACCGAGTGGTAAAAATTGGCGCAAGGAATGGGAAAATCATACGATTCGTCGGTGAATGTGGGCCATTGCAATTCGGATTTGGAAGGGAGATGCTGCGCAAACGGCGGACGTCGATATGGAAATTTAATATACATCGAACGGGACTTAACACGGTCATGGAGAATCGGAGGTATGCGAATCTAACAAGGCATGCGAATTCAAGATCCAACAATAATCTGTCGCGGGTAAGGGGAGCAGGTTCTCCGCGCGACGACTCAATACACATAACGACCGATCGCGGCAAACCGCGAAATTAGACAGTGCTAATTGCGAATGCCACGTCCGAATTGTATCGTCCGATTGCGCGAATATTAATCAGCGAGAAAATTTCACGTGAAACGTTACGTCAACGTCGTTGAAAATCATCGATGATTCCTTATTTCAGAGTATTGGTTTCGATTGCATAAATTACGTATGAAATATATTTTCTAAAACAGAACCCGTTAATGTGAAGATTCATACTCATATAAACGCATATATGCACTTTATTGCATACAAGAAAAAATTGTAATGAAAAAACTGCACGACTTGTACCCCAGTACGATTCGTCTCACTGAAAGGCCAAAAAGCAACTGTTCTTCTTTGTCATAAAATTTTATTGATGTGCAAACATTTGAATCGACACAAAACAAATTACAGGCGCGATCGCCCAGTACCAGACAACGCCACTCCTACTCGAGGTCTACCCCACGCCCCCTCACAAATCACGTGACCCAAATCAACCAATCGTTAATTTTCGTTGCGTTAGCGTTGCTGACCTGAAGAGGCCCGATTTTCTGGGTTACCCCCGCTAAAATCACTTTCAGTGATAAAATAATAATTCAGTGTAAAACTGATTAGCACTTAAGCATCTAAACTTTATTAAAAAATGAGCAAAAACATGCTCTTTCCAGTACTTTGTTCGTTGTTACCTCTTGATTGTTCCACGTATGCAAGAACAATCAATTATAAATCTTGTTCGATGCGAGTGTTGTATAAAATATTTTCTTTTGTTTTAACAATTTTTAAATTATTGAAATTTGTAGATTCGACTAGGAAAAAGTTGAATATTCTTTTTCATAGAAATAAAAAGCGGGGAAAGCTTCGTAATCGAAACTGATGTAATTTCACAATATAAGTAGAGACGTGGAGAATGGCACAATATATGTACATTATACATAAAGATACTAGCCAAATCTAATTTCGCAGGAATATCAATATTATTATCGTGAACCTTTGACAGGCAAGTGACATGCACTGTCGATATCGGTTGCATAAACAGTCTTAAGTGCATACGCAATGGCACTGTATGGTCAGAGATGGAGAGTTAATACATAAAATAATCATACATCAGCTTAGATATATGTATATGTGATAAAACGACATATTCAAAACTTTTAGAATAATCTACATTGTTTGGAAAGAGTGTTTTTAATCCGGAAAATAGAATTAGTACAACATCATATTCAGCAAGAGATTTTGATTATAGCAAAAAAGACTACTGCATGTGATGTGGCACATTTTGATTATAGATAACTATCTAATCATAAAATTATATTATTGTAGCACTTTCCACTATTCACGAAGTAATCATCTTTATTTTGAAAAGAGCGCTTTGTTAAGCTTCCAAACGTTATTTCTATTGTAATATACGTGTAATTATAAATGTTGGAAAAGTTTCAAGTTTTATTTTTTTATCTATTATAAAATTATACTAATCTATAGAAATATGTCTATAGCTTTCGTAATAATACTCAAAAACGTTAAAAATCGGAAAATTCTAAAAATTTTGAGTAATTAAACAAACTCAATAAAGGCGAAGAGAAATTTAAAAAAACAAAATGGAGTATGCAAGTACATTAAAAAAAAATGCACTGAAATGATTTTCAACTTGTAAAATAATTATTCAGTAATTAATAAATAATTATTCGATAATTATTCAAATCAAAAGATATAATTGAACAAAACACGATAATGATATCTAGAAATCTATAATTGAAAATCTTCCTGTAGAATTATTCGTTTTCAAGCGCCATATTTAAAAAGTCAAGACACGCTAAGTAATGTTCGTTACGGAGCCATAATCAAAGGTATAATATTTAGTAGACCAGAAAGACCACAAATGATTTAAAAATAAGTGAATGCAAGTGATGAAAACTTCATAAATAAACGAAGCAATCGTTTTAAATCTGATAATTTTATATATTCTTCAGACGCACAATAATCGCGGGAAAAATTTATATTGCCATCTTACCTCGTTTGAATGTTGTTTTGCTTCCAATTCTATTTGCTGCCACATTTCATCCTTGAACACGGGGAAACACTATATTACTATATTACTAGACACTTAGACACAAACCATGAATTAACGTTAATTAGCCAGAATTTGAACAAATATTTGACAAAAATTTTTTAAGTTACATCTACTAGAAATCTCTTTACACACCAGTATCAAAGAAGCACCAGCACTAACTGAAACTGCAAACAGCACTATAGCGATGTTTGCACCACTGGCGACGAATCTAGGAACCAATGTCGATTATGTTGGTATTGATATGTTTACGGCTTACATTGAATAAAATAGTGATTTGTTTGCGGCGTTTTTTGTGCGAACTGAGAAAAGAAATAAATGGGCGTGTAGGAAAGAAATTTTCAATTCCTACATTATTCTAATATGGAAACGAGTACCGAGCAAACATCCGTAGCTACGGAAGCCGCTTCTAATAATGAACAGGAGCACAATGAAGAGGGCATGGAAGAAACTGAGGATTATAGTTTCGATGGTGAAGATTACAGGCATTTCGTACCACGGGGTCGAGGAGGATTTAGGTGCGTTACAGTTTTTCTCAACACTTCGTACGTCCCTCTCATAAGTTATTGTCGAAAATATTAGAGAAAAAAAGTAAGGTTAGGTTGTCCCTCCCACCACCCGTGATACCTCTGCCTGACCTCTTATGTATGTTTGATCGAAACGATCAAACTTCATATTGCCACGAGCTCCTTGTGCCTTAAGTACTATGGAAACGCGACTCTTGTTTCTACTTACGCTCCTGTACGATGAAATGATTTGCCCACAATTATACAATAATTTTATTGATTTGTTTCATGGACTTTCTGTGACAACACAAATTCTCATTTGTGAATGTAAATTGTTCTTTTTACTTATTTGACATATAATGTGAAAAAAAAGGTAAATATTACCTTGATAAATATTTACGATCTTTGCAAAAACATTACAAATTGCTTTGGCTTGTAAATAAATGATCTTGTATGTGACATTGTAATGTCCAAATGTCTCTATGGAATGCAGAATTAGTATGAAAAAAGAAAAATTAGAACAAAAGATGCTGAAGATGTCTACACTTGGGTAAATGATTCAGACGTATGGTACGTAAAGTACATAGTCACGACATATAACAATAATTTAAGGGGTCGTGGCAGAGGTGGGTTTGATTTTCCCATGAGAGGTGGACCTCCGAGATTTAGAGGAAGAGGATTTGGACCTAGAGGACCAATGTTTCGGGGAGCCAATAACGGATTTCCATTTGAGGGACCTCCTAGGCCAAATTGTCCACCGGGCCCAGCAGGACCACGTTTCCGAGGGCCACCGCCGTTCGATCCTAGTTGGGGACCTATGGGGCCACCGAATCTGATGGGACCGCCAAACCTTATGGGACCTCCAGGAATGGTAATTATCAGTTAATTTTATGTTAGTGTGGCATCATTTTCCAGTAAAATGATTACGTATAATGTAACTTTATATGTAATTAGCCACCACCACACATGATGAATGGCCCAATTGGGACAGGTCCGGGACCATACGGGCCACCTCCTGGAATGGGACCACCCAATATGAATAACGTAAATTTTGATTTACAGAAACATAGAGAGACATATAAATACCTTGTTCTAACACTTGGAATTTTGTTACAGATTCCAGGTCAGCAGCAACCGCAACAACAGGCGCAACAACAAGCAAACATTCCAGGCTTAGATCTCAATGGAGAGGTATGGGTAGAGACGAAAACACCAGATGGCAAGTCCTATTATTATAACATTCGTACAAGGGAAACCACATGGACAAAACCGGAGGGACCAAATGTTAAGGTCATGGTACAAGACCAGGTCAGTTACATTCCACTGTCACATTTTTATTACTAAGTTATATCATTTATATTTTTCTGGACATTTCTTTTACAGTTAGAACAACTAGTACATGGAGCTTCTAAGCAAACAGGTTCAACTGGTACTCCTACTTCGACAGCTACTACTCCCAATCAAATTAATGAAAATAGAGTGTCTCAAAATACTGAACAGTCTTCAACAAATAATGCAGATGCCATCAATCAACTTAGTACTGCTCCTCCTGGTACAGGTCCGCCTCCTACACTTGGTGAAGCACCAGATATGAATGCACAACCAACTGACACAACACAAGCAAATGGTATCTATTTTACTGGTTGAGAAAATTAAAATTGCTATACATAATGATTTAATGAAGATATCATAATATTGTTTTTTCAACAGGTACAGCACCTACAACTGTATCTAACACTCCAACTATGAATACCCCAGCGGTAAATACAAATATGATGCAACCTCCCCCTAATATGATACCTATGCAACACAGGATGCCAAATCAGTTCGGTGGTCCAATTGCAACGCAGTTTGGAGCAGCCCCTTTTGGTATGCCGCCGCCAGGGTTCCAGCCTTTTGGAGGCTATGGTCCACCACAAGCAAACTGGGGTAATATAATGTGTATAGATACGTAAAGAAAAAAATGATTATATGCTGAACATATTTTTTTACGGCAAAAAAAAAAAAAATATTCGTCAGGTATGCCACAAATGCCGCATGGAGTCATGACTCCCCAAGCTCCGGCCGAAGACCCTGCTATATTAGCTCAGTTAGATCAAGATTTGGTAGCATCTGCCATGGTATGGACCGAACATCGAGCTCCAGATGGAAGATTGTATTATTATAATAGTAAAGCTGGAGAATCTGTTTGGGAAAAACCACAAGCTTTAAAGGATCTCGAAAGTATGCCTTTAAGATATAAATTTAGAAGCAATGTGAACACGAAAAAAATATTTATTATTATCACCAGGTGCAAAATTAGCGTTACGACAAAAGACAGAAGAAGCAGCTATCAACTCTGCAAGTGCTGCCGTGACTACTTCCACTGTTACTAGTAACAATGTAGTTACTGAACCCACAAAACAAGAGAAACCTCAGGAAAGTAATCATGAAACCAAAGATAGTATAAAAGAAGCAGACCCTAATAAACCGAAAAAAGAGGAAACTACTCCTAAAGAAATTGCTAAACCTCAAGACAAGTCCAGACCAATTTCTAGCACTCCCGTACCTGGAACTCCTTGGTACAAAATTAATTCAGTAGTTTTTACGATGGTTGGGCAAGATTTAAATTTAAATTGTTTACTAGGTGTGTTGTTTGGACGGGCGACGGGCGCGTATTTTTTTATAATCCCTCATCGCGTATTTCTGTCTGGGAAAGACCAGATGATCTCATTGGTCGTCAAGATGTCGATAAAATGGTATCTACACCTCCAGATGCGGTAGTACCTCCTAAACCGACGCGTCAGTCAGATACAAGTGAAAGTAGTGATGATGATCAACCAACACCAGCGAAAAAAATGAAGCAAGAAGATACAAAAAGTGAATTATATATACTATGATGTTTTATCTGATACAAATATTTCATATATTACCAAAATTACCATATTTCTCATTTTAGCTGCAGCACCAAAAGAAGAAGAGGAGAAAGAAAACAAAAAGACTATTGATATCGGGAAAGAGGCTGCAATAGAGGCTGAAGTACGAGCTGCCAGAGAAAGGGCAATTGTTCCTTTAGAGACAAGAATTAAATCGTTTAGGGATATGCTTGCAGAGAAAGATGTAACTAAATATAAATCGATAAGTAACATCAACATAAAATCGAAATAAAATAAAATTTATTCAATTTAAATAATTGTTCTTGCCAGGTATCCGCATTTAGTACATGGGAAAAGGAGCTTCACAAAATTGTATTTGACCCTCGGTACTTACTGTTAACGTCAAAGGAGAGAAAACAAGTTTTCGAGAAATACGTGAAGGAGAGAGCGGAAGAAGAGAGGCGGGAAAAAAGGAATAAAATGAAGGAACGGAAAGAGCAATTTCAAAAATTATTGGAGGAAGCTGGCCTTCATGGAAAGTACGTCGTGCCTTAAAAAAAAATTTTAGAAATTTTAGAAAAGAATCTAATTTATTTTTTGTTTTACAATAAATTAATATTTTTTATCTAGATCTTCATTTAGTGATTTTGCTCAAAAACATGGGCGTGATGAACGGTTTAAGAATGTAGAAAAGATGCGTGAACGAGAGAGCCTATTCAACGAATATCTGCTGGAAGTGCGAAAGAAGGAAAAAGAGGAAAAAACAGCAAAACGAGAACAGGTATTTTCATTTTATTAATATCATTGATCTTGTTGCAATGAAAACATTACTTTTCAGGATTCGTACTACTACGATATCAAAATCTTAATTGAAACTTTTCCAATTCACCTTCGAAACATTCACTACCTTAATCAATACCATAAATAAGAAAAAATCCTATAAATATTATTTCATTCACGCGATAAAAAAAAAACAAAAGTTTTGAAATATGGGAGAATTAAGGTACTTATTATTCTAGCTAAAAATTTTTAAAACTATAACATACAGTATTAATGCTTTAAAATGTTTTGAAATATTTAAAATATTTGAAAATATCTTGTTTGTACATTACTTTTCGTACCTCAATTTTCCAGATATATCAAACTATCATAAAAAAATAAATAAATAACGTTTGGAATATATCCATTAAACCTTTCCCCTTTCCATATCAAATTTCATTTTCATATATACATCCTTCATTCCGTCATAATATCAAAGGAAATGTGAAATGAAAATGTAGCATATAATATATTCGCGATAAGTTATACAAAACCTGAATAAGTCTTCATTTAACACCAAAGCAAAATTTGTATTGTTTTACTGTTCAAAAAAGATATAATATGCGATGATACGTAAATGAGTAATAAGTACAAAAGAAATATTCTAATCTTAAATTAGACAGGATATAATACATAATAAATTTATATTTTCAGCAATAATTAATCGTTCTTTCAGGTTCTATAGGTATGTTACTATTTTGTTCCACTTGTAAGATTTATCTAATATGAATTCCTAAATTAATGGCTGAAGAACACATACCAGGAGAAGTTTCTCTAATAATTCTCTACTCCAGTAGATTTTCTCGATAGACAAAAGTTTTGTAGCTGTAAGATGGGAGATGTAGAGAATAAAATCTTAGTATGTGACGGTTCCTTATATACTTATGTGTTCTGAACTCTCCACTTCAGTCAGGAGGCAGGCAGGACAGGTTCCGTATGTGGAGTGGCTTGGTTCTGAAGCTGGTTGGTGGCATGGATGATGTCATCTACCATCCCCACCTACACTGCGTGGCACAGTTGGCACACCCTCGCGCGCCGCATTCTTTACTCCAAAGCAGAGTCATGAGAATGAACGAACTCGGTATTTGTATATTACTCGTAATCCTCGTTACTTCAAAAGATTAACTTTTCCCCAAAAATCAAAACCAATTTCAAAGAAATTAAATATATTATCAGTAAAAGAAAATATGGTGTCAACCCCAATGGTAGCATCAATTCCAAACTCATATTTGCAGATCTTGTTCTGTTTTCTGGAGATAAAGAACCGTTTTTTTATTTTGAGAAACAAAAGCTACCAGTCTATTTTACAATTGATGTATCAACATAAGAACAAATTCATTTTTTTTTTTTTTTCTTTATATTACGTTTATCGATTTCATAGTTTTGTTGGTCTCGATAAATAAACAAGAGAAATGCTCGAAATATCATTTTTGACAATTGTTCTTATGTCAATACATAGCATACTTTGAAAGTTTGAAAAACAAATAATATCAGAAATTGACGTACATTTCAATTGGTGTCAAGATATTTCTTTTTTAAATACTATCTTTTTAAATTATTACCAACAACAAAAAAAAAGTATTTGCTATTAAATGCAATAGTGATATTTTTGTTTAAAAATTAATATATTTGAAGGAACATGAGATCAGATTGAAATGATAGAATGAGTGTGCTTTTATTTGGTTTGTATTCTTCAGAGAACCTTGACTGCTTTTGTCTTAAAAATAATAGAAGTGGACATTGCAATCCTATTGTGTTTAGATAAAAATTAGACAATTGTGGCACAAATTTCTTACTATCTTAAAATTGTATAGGATCAGGATCCGAGTAATAACTGTGATAAAAGATTCAAAACCGAAATGTGCCAACAACTCTGGTCAACTTTTCATTATGAGATAGACGTGTATAAGTTTACGTAAATAACAAATTATTATTATTATTATTACCATTATTATTATCATTATTGTTGTTATTATTATTATTATTATCATTATTATTATTATTATTAAATTGAAATCATAGGTCGTTCACAAATTACGTAATGGGAATCTAAATTAAAATTTTTTATTTTTAATAATATAGAAGCATAGGAACCAGAGACATATAATTCATTGATTGTACTACTAGTAAAATCTGAACATTTTTTGAACAGATTAGAATTGTGTTAATAAAAAAAAGAAGCTCTTCAAAGATCAAGTCTAATTTAAAATTTTTCTACTTTTTATGTTACAAATTTTATTATATCATATTTACTGCATCATTCACAAGACATCGTATAATTCTTGAATAAGAGTAATAAAAAATTGAAGTTTATATATTTTGTGCAAGCACTGTAGAACAGACATATAGGAAAAGTAAAACCTCGTTTCGTAATTTGAACGGCTAAAAAAGCTTTTAATATTTTCAAAATCTCCTGACGATATACTAACGCATTTTTTCTTTTCAGCAAGGGCAGCAGATAAAAATTTATCCGTTTTATATTCCGTTTCATCATTAAATAACAACATGTTTCCTCTTTGTATTTTTACGTTTCAGTACCATGTCTTATTAGATTTCATGTACTGCAATATAGAATATATTTAATGATGATTCGGTTAGCAAATAATTATTTTTACAGCTATAATGATTATAATTTTTTTCAGCAAATCTGACCAGCTTATTTCATTAAAAATTCCAACAAGTAGAGCCCTTAACGTTGTGATACCTCCTGACACGAACGAATGACATGAATGACTATTTCTTCTACCCCTAACGAAATGTAGTTTGAAAACCAATAAAAAGGTTTGCAAGTTGACATAGTTTGATCCACATTACAAGCCGTAAATTTTTATAGACACGTACATATAATATTATACATAATGTATCTATATATTAATAATATAAACTGATTGTAATGTGGCTGAACATGTATTCATTGGTTGGAAATTCTTAAGCGTGCATGATAAAACTGAAACAAGCAAAAAAAAAAAAAAATAAAAATAAATAATTCAATACATAAATAAGATAATCAATTTTAAGACAGAATTGTATAAATAGAGTGTAAGCAAGGGCTGATTATTTTTCAACGATAAAAACTCTTACGTTAAATGCGTTTCAGGTGAAAAAGGAATTCATAGCGATGCTACGTGAACACAAAGACATCGACAGGCATTCGCATTGGAGCGATTGTAAGAAAAAATTGGAATCAGATTGGAGGTACAGAGTCGTAGAATCGGCAAGCACGAGAGAAGATTGGTTTAGGGATTACATTCGTATGCTAAAGGAGGAGAGGAAAAAGGAGAAGGAGAAAGACAAAGACCACCGGCACAGAGATAAAGATCACCATAAATCCGAGAAGAAAGATAGGGACCGAAAGGATGTTGATAAGTACAAGGAAAAATCGTCGAAGGACCGGGTTGACAAGGACAATTCGAAGGACAAAAAGCGACGGAATGAAGCACCTTCGGAGGAAAACGGCAAGGAGAAAAAGGAGACAACGACAGAGAAAGAAAGTGGCGAGATCGAAGATAACGATGAAAAACCATCGAAAAAGGAAAACGATGTAAGTGATTTTTGAACACTTTTTGAACTGATTAAAATTAATTTTACGGAAATTATTTTATATGACCGTTGCCCAGAAGGAGAACGTGGAAGACCAGTCCGATTCGGAAGAAGATCGTGAAAAACAGAAACGAGAGCGTGAAAGAAGAGCAGAAGTTAGTCTTCGCGAAAGGGAGAGAGAAGTTCAAAGAACTCTTGCCACGCATCTTCGCGATAGAGATAAGGAGAGGCAGCATCATCGTCATACGGAAGCAGTACAGCATTTTAGTGCTCTTCTTGCAGATTTGGTACGTATCTCGGCTATGTGAATTTAAGTGAATTCAATTGCTTAACGTTTAACACAACGCTCACGTTCATAGGTAAGGAATGGTGACTTAGCATGGCGAGAAGCAAAACGGCAATTGAGAAAAGATCATAGATGGGAATTGGCTGAAAGTTTAGATCGCGAGGAAAAAGAAAGACTATTCAATGAACATATAGAGCAACTTAGTCGTAAAAAGCGCGATAAATTTCGTGAATTGCTCGACGAAGTAGGAGCCTCTACCGAACTTACCGCCTCGTGGAGGGATATAAAGAAATTATTAAAAGACGATCCTAGATATCTAAAATTTTCGTCTAGCGACCGGGTACGTAACTTATTTAAACTTACATAGGAATGCGAATTATGAATCACTTTCTATGCTGCATCAATCCTATGCTGCATGCGCTATATTTATTTTTTTGCAGAAATGTGAAAAAGAATTCAAAGAGTACATTAAAGATAAACTTGTTGCGGCCAAAGCCGACTTCAGGGAACTTTTACAAGTATGTTAAAAATATATTATCACTTCTATCTTTGTTATTGTACAGTTTTTCATAGTATTAAATATCAATCTTAGGAAACGAAACTTATTACCGATAAGACGTATAAAAAAGTACAAGAAAATAGTGCACATTTAGCCGAAATTGAAGAAATTTTAAGAAAGGATCGAAGATTTCTTGTATTAGAAGCAGCAGCTGCTGAACGGACGCGGTTATTAATGGGATATTTAGAAGAATTGGCACGTAGGGGTCCACCTCCACCACCTACTGCCTCAGAACCTTCAAGAAGACCAACTACAAAGTAATTATCGTTTCCAATGAAGCAACAAAAGTGTCTGTATAAGTCTTTGAATTTGTGGAATGTATTTTTGTTCTAGCTAACGAGGTCTGCGTCAAAGCATGGTATATATATGGTGTCCAAATAACAAATCAATGAATTTATAGCTGTAGTTGAATTGAAGTACTTTACACACGAGATGATTATCGCCTGTAATTATAGGAATCAATAAAATTAACGCCAATTTCACACAGCTAAAATGTGTGTGTCATACTGTAAAGATGCCATAGTGTAAGCATATCATTATTTGTTGGATTATGTTAAAAGATAGATTCTAGTTAACAAAAAAAAATTATTAGTAATATTAATGATATCATAAAGTGCGAATTTTATACATATTTTATCCAGGTTTGTTACATAAGCACCTCATTATGAATATTTTGTATGAAAATTACATGAGAGTCACAATGGCGACTGCTTGTTGCACTCTCGACTAGTTTAAAAGCATGTGCAGTGAATTTCTATAAACTGATGTTAAAATGTAATAGTCCAAAAATATATTGATCCTTGTATCTACCGAAAAAAAAAAAAAAAATGTATAACATACAACATATAATTCGGAAATCATATTTTCAATGTTTGAATTATTTTTCTCATACAGCTCTGTTGGATTATAAAACGTAAGTATCCTACAAAACATTCTTAATATTTGAAATCATTTGATTCTAAAGAAATCATACAGAGAATATTATATATTGTTTACAATGGACTGACTATTATTCATCATTTGTTAATGTGGCATTTTTACGGTACGAAATTCTTAATTTCATAAAATATACTAGGAAAATATATTTTCTTCAATAAACTATTGATAAAAATTATGATAATCAGCATTTACACGTATCCCCAATGATTTATTGAATTATTTACGTTTTATTTCTAATGTTTTGTGATATTTCATTACAGACTTATTACAGAAAACAAAAAAAAAGATCGAAGATTTAAAAATTATCACATTAATTTATATATTTTATTTTATATTGAAGAACATTAAAATTGCTTATTTTTTAGCTAAAAAATAATTTACACATGTAATAATATAATGTTACAATATAATATGTATATGAAATAAATATAATAAAATTTATGTGTATTGTAACATTACAAAAAAGACATAAGTTTATTTTTTTAATTACGTTATTTATTGCACAATTTCGAAAAATAATGAAATTTATTCAATTTCCTGTTATTAGATATTTAATTTATCAAGCATAATATATATATAAAATAATCATGTAAGTATATTTGTTATTATAAGACTATCAGATATTTTAATTAGATGATTCGCGTGGTGAGTTCAATGCCAACATAAAACAGTGACTTCAATGTCTGCATCTGTCAAGGGAGATGCGCTTACACTATTTTTCTTTTACGTAAATAATCTTTTATCTTACATATAAAATTTAAATCAACGACAAAATATTTGCAATATAATCTTTTCAATAATTTTACGAGCAAAATTTTCATCAATCAAAGATGATTTATTTGCATCTAGATTAAAATCTCACTTTTGCGCTAACTAAAAAATTTCAAGGTACAGATATTCCATAAATTTGTACCATTGTCACGAAATAGAATACTTTACATGATTACATATGGTATATCTTTATCGTTACCGTTACAATCGAGACCAAAGTGCACTTCCTGCTAACTCTGCAGGAATACAAATTGGCAACTTGACACGATGCCTAGCTTGTAACCGAATCTTCTCTCGCAATTTCACATAAATAGTAGCTAAAAATCCAAATACCGATGAATATCTCTCACGAACTCTAATATACATATATTACTGAAACAGCATTTTATTACACAAATTTGTACTATAAAATTACTTTGTCCTTTTCTTTTCTTTAATCCTTTCTAAACACCTTTTTAACTATCACTAACTTCTAACTTCTTTCTATTTACACATAAAATTAGTAAAAACAAATGTTCAAAAATTAGTCTGTAACATATATGTCTTGTTGATTAATATATATAGCGAATTTAGGAAGTAAAGCCACTCCTTGAGTTTTCTTTTCTTTCTCAGGGATTATCTCAAAAATCAGAAGTTATTCTATTTAAATTATATAAGTTATTATTTATCTGTTTCAAACAGTTTTGAATTATTTGAGAAAAGTACACGAAGTACACATTTACAGCTGCATTTAAAAATAAAATTCGTTGAATCACATTATACGAATCTTATATATAAATACGCAGCATCTATGGTCGATACACATACTTGTATATTCTAAAACTACAAATGTAATTTTAGATATCATATACATATATACATATACGATAATATATGCTCCAAAAAAAAAAAAAAAAGAAAAAATTTATCTTTTTCTTGTTAAGACATTTACACAAAGTCAACCACGGAAAATTGAAAAACATTAATATAAAAGACAAAATATGAAAACACGTGAAGATATACCAACTAATCCCATATACCGTAATAATTTAGAAGCTATTATAGAGTATCATCATCAATCTCATTGCGTCATGATGATACTTTCCCTGACTGTCTCGACCTTGCTAGTCTCTTTACTTTGGTACTTGGCCGGTTTCTGACCGGATGTGAATCAGTTCGAAATATCGATTCGTAAAGGTCGGCTGTAACCGGAGGAAGGGTTAACGAACGTATCGCGACAAGACAAAATCGACACCGAAAAAACGAAGGTCCTACCGAAGGACGCGGTCGTGTTATGACATTCTTCGGCTGCATTCTTTCCAGCCCCCAAAAGAAACGATAGATGGGATCGAAATAAAGATGCTAAACGCAGGCTATATATAACTTAAATATAAAGTTCGCGAGATGCATAATGGATGAGCATCAAAATGAAAGATATGTTACAATGTTTCTAGAAATGTAGAACTTTTTGATCTTTCAACGACAAAGCTGGAAGTGATAAGATATTTTTAAACGCAATTTAGAATCACATAAGTTATTACGATTGTCAATTTAAAATATAGACATATGAACATGTAACTTTGAAGTTATACGCGATTACAATAGAATTGAAAAATTCTTCTAACGTGTAACATATTTTTTAAAATATACAATTCAAATGTAAACACTCCCTTTTGACAAATGATAAAATTATAATCGATATCTACGCGAACAAAAAAAAAAAAATAATTGTAACTAGTAATCGTCTGAAACAAAAAGTAAAAGAATTTGCATTCGGTTCAAAAATGCAAGACTATCTTCAAAGCGAAATAATTCTTTTACTCGTAATATGCAAAAGAGTGTTGGGGAGCTCGACTCAGCGTCGAAAGCATTGACTCCCGATTCTAAAATCTTGCGAAAGATCGTTGATCCTCGCGAGCGACCTTCGCGAAGATACAAAAAAGGTCGTACCCGGACGTTCTCAAATTTTTGCTAAAACCCGTCCCCATGGTTTTTCTAAGTATCGGTTCCCTCGGTGTTGATCGTCACAAAGACGCGTAGACGAGAAGAGAGGCACCGGAGAGGTAGCCGAATAGAAAGGAGAGGGAAAGATCGCGATGGCCTCGACGTGCCAGCTCCGCCTCGCGAGGCTCGCAGCCACCAAGTGAAAGTAGGATTTTGCTTTCTACCCGTGGCCAGTGACAAGCGCGCCGTGCTCGCGAACGTCTCTTTTTCCACTGTGAGGATGTGTCCGCTCGTCATTGATCGGTAAATCAACGACACGAAGTAAATAACAACGCGACGCGAAACGAGTCCGCGAATTTCAGCGTCGTTACGATGACAGTGTTATGCTGACAGTTGGGCGAACTGCCTCGAAATCGTGCCGATACGAAAAAGTGCGCGGTGTGAACAAGTGCCAGGGGACGATGTCGAGACGCGAAACGAACGATACCCGACTCGTCGACGTGATCTCGACGTTTCTGATTCTGATCGGCTGCGTCTTTGTTTCAGCGAACAGTCAACAAGGTACGTTTCTTTTTTTTTTTTTTTTTCTTGAAACACCCGCGCAAAAAGAAAGTACCCCTTCGAGGCGACGAATTTGAGTGTACGATTTTGATTGACGTTCCGACCGAAAGAGCGCGCTACCGAGATCTGCGCAATCCTTTCATGGATAAAGCACAGAGCAAATGCGAACGTCCTCGTGGACGTGTGCAGATTTATGGGATTCCAGGCTGTCCAGGTTGGATTTTTACTGCCCTGCGAAGGGCTTCTTTGAAACGTTCGAAGTATATTGTTACCGGATGATTTACAGATCAGACGACGGACACTTGATGGTCTTTTCAACCGGGACCATTGGAAGGTCCCGTTTGATTTTGACAGCGTAATACCAGTGGAATGTGTAGGTGGTATTTATGTAATCCACAGTCAACGGTGTATGACTGTCACGATTCACTGGTTACGGCGAAGTCTTTCTGGCTTAATTCGTATTCCTCGTTGTTTCTACGACCGACAAAATTCTCAGTTGGTCGTTCCCGTGAAATATCAATGCGTTGATGGGAATTGGGTAAAATTCTCGTAAATTAAGATCCTACTTCTACAACAAAAAATAATAAAGCCTTACTTGCTGCACAATAGCAGGCGAATAGATCGCAGTTATAGGAATGTTTGCATGAATTGATACGCGCAAATTTTCTTGAAGCATAACTATGGATAACGCAATACCTCGTGCAATCCGGCCTTAAACCTGCAGACAGGATAAACGGTGGATGACCGCTGTGCAATACTAGATAGTTTGAATTCGTGACCTGGTACATTGCGATACAATACGCAATACAATAGAACCGCAATTCTATACGAGTGTTACGTACAATCGTGTAGCAGGATAACGCAATTGAACCTCCATTGTTGCCTATAATAACAACTTTGAGTTGAACGATTATCGTGATTCCCTAAAACAGACATATCTGACTTAAAATTGTGGCGAATGACAAAATTACCATGATTCCACGCCAATCATTATCCAATTATCATGCATTGTGTAACAGCCATAAAGAAGAACATCGCGGTAACAATCAACGTGAAATCTATAAAGCTTTATGCTAGAATTATTCGTTAAAAAGTGAATGAGACTTGTAAAATTTGCAATGTAAGATTTTGAACACTTCGTTCAAATAAATTTCACTTTAATCGTTTTGTACTTTTGTAGTTTAATCGCAGTTTACGTTGATAGACTCACAAATTCAATTAATCAAGTCGAAAAGTAAGAGGTTTCATTAATTTGTAACGCAGAGTATGTTGAATGAGAGTGAAATTATTTACGTTTCATCTTTCTAACGATGGAAAAAATGAAAAACACAAATATTAATTTGTTATTCAAATTAAATCACCGGCAGCATGCGTTCTGGTTGCAGCGAATGGATATTCAGATTGAATAAGAATCAATGAACTTAGAAATATAAATACCATTATTTTTCTAATAACCATTTTATATGTAGTTTTAAGTAAAGTAGTCTTAAGTAAAGTAGTTTTCGTGTTTTATAATATACTAAATGATAATAAGATTATTTAGGAGCCTTAATAAGATTATTAATTAAGGAGCCTTTCAAGGCTAGTTAACAACTGTCACGAGTTAATAATAAATTTAAATCCCACATGTATTGATATTCGTTGTAGCCGTGCAAGAACAAACGGTTTTCATGTTGAAATGATTTCCGTGAAATATGACACGATTCCGTTGTGAATTCCGTGACCTCGCTCTTCTCAGCATGAGTTTAAGACTCATCTCACGGATCTCGTAATAGACAAGATTTGTTTGAAATCTTATAAGTTTGTCATGCTAATCGTCAGATTAAGTCATAATCAAATGGTTAATTCCATAATGATCAACACACGAACGAAAGCTCGTGTTAAATCTCGGTTTCCCAGAAAAGATCAATGATCTATATCACGACAAAATGTTTTGTAACGAATGGTATAAGTAGGAGGTGATTCTATATAACAAAATAAGTCGAAAAGAAAAGAAAAAATAAAATTTGATCATTAATCGCCTTCGTTTTCGAGAAAATCGAGTTTGAACATTTATCAAATGTACTTGAATTTATGATTAATTCTAAACATGAGAATAATTAAGAATAATTAATAGACGATTATTCTACGTACGAAAATAAAAATAAAATTTTTATTCTATATTTTAAATGCTTCGTTCCCAAGAAGATTGAGTTTGAAAATTTATTTAGTACACAGTACCAATTTTTAACGAAACATATTCAAAATCTATTTTCTTAGAAATGAAGCTTTAAACGAAAAAATTTTATTCTACAATTTCCACTTATTTTTGTGCATAGAATATTCTCGTATCAATTATTCCAATATGGAATTAACTAAATTCAGGTATACTTGATAAATTTCCAAACTCGATTTTGATCGACTAAGGTTTTGACGAACAAATTTTATTCTTTTCGTTTCGACTCGTTTTTCACGTAAGATTATTTCCTGCTCGGTTGTAACCACCAATCGTGAGACACCCTGTGCACAATACATATACATTACTTGAACACGATTTCCTTGTATAAATAGTGTTACGAGATTAGTAAGGCAAACGATTTACCTTCTTTTTCGATTGAGTCATTAACCTTGAAAAAGAAACTTCTTTAGAGAAAGTTTCTGCCAATATGCATAGCAATATCGGCCGCACAT
This sequence comes from Melipona bicolor, assembly GCA_030673865.1. NCBI lineage: Eukaryota > Metazoa > Arthropoda > Insecta > Hymenoptera > Apidae > Melipona > Melipona bicolor. The sequence continues at coordinate 3,718,342 of JAHYIQ010000016.1, read as the reverse complement.
TTTCTCGCACTTTGCTTCTGAATTGATCCCTTGATTAAGTCTCGCAAGCACACTGTGTTTATACAAAACTTGTAAAAAACTTAAAAATGTAAAAGAGCATAGGATGTTAAAAATATACAAAATATCTAAAATAAAGTACAAACCTGTATCTAGATTCGATTTCCTTGGTTGCATTCACGAATCGTAAGATTTTTCAATTTGTCAAACTTTTGAAAGAAAATTCTCAAAATTGTACCAAGAAATTTCCTGTAATTTTGTTGGAGTTCAAAGTGTTTTTTTTTTTTTTTCGATCGCAGAGGAAGTTAAGTATTTTCAGAAACAAACGGGAAATCACTAGTGAAATCTGGTTGTGAGATTCGTCATTAATCATACCTACGCTCGGTCGATAGAATTGGAACGTCGTGTCTCGAGAATCTGCGTTAATTGCACGGCGTCATAATAACGGCGTGTTCGCTTATGGAAAGTGCGTATCGAGCGCCGAATCTTTGTCGAGGCCGCGTATCTTATTTAGGCCTCGTATTCGCTAGGATTATATCGGCCTATGGAAAATGGTCGTGTGGTTGTTTCGTTGCGTGCTGACGCGAAAATCTTTCGTCTTTTACATTCAGGTTGGATAAGGAAAGTCACGGTACAATAAGCGCGAAACATGTTATTTCAAAATACATCGTCGTGCCACACAGGATAGACGCAGTTCTGCAACCTGCATTATCGAGAGAGAGAGAGAGAGAAGGGGCGCAGTTTTAATCGGTTTGAAATCGTGCGAGGTCACACCACTCCATTTATACGTTTACCTGAGACGAACGGATAAAATGTAAGCCTGGTAAAACGCAACTAACGTGTGTACACGTATAGGTTTACACGATGGGTATATACATTTCTAAAATCTGCGACAGAAGAAACATTGATAAAGTTGTAGGTACTTGTTAATTGTACATGTTATAAGTAGCGTTACTAATTGCTGGTTTACTATGTGGAACTACTGCGCAATGAAAGATGCGATCAAGAACATTAACACAAGTACACTTTTCTTTTTTAGCAAAAGTATTCATCGAATCTTTTATTCATCTTGCAGTTGCAGGAGAAATTCTACGTGACATATTGATCTGTAAAGAAAGTTGAATCGTGAAAATGAGAAAGATTTGAAAGATTTCATGTATTTCATATTAAAGTAAAGTACAAATGAATAATACTCGACGATAAAGGTAATACGCTGTGTTATTCAACGATATAAGTAAGCAATTAATTTTGAAAAAAAAAAAAGAAACGATAGTATTATAGCAACAAGTACAAGACAGTAGATTATTTTTTAGTATGAAGACAGAAAGCTGCGATCGATACTCCGAGACCAGGCATCTCGAGTTAAGAATTCGTGTGAACGTATGTACGGGGAGTAGACGCGATCAAGTCGAAGGACGATTGAAAGGAGAACAGCTGCATTCGGCCCATTATTTATATACTATGTGCGTTACAACTTCGTTGGGTAAGCCTGGCACGCGCGACTTCTCGCTCCTTTGGTGCACGTACACCCGTTAGAATTCAATCGGACACTTCCTGCTGTCGCGATCGTGAAAGTATCGGGCAAGTTCCGCTGAAAATACGAAACTGGTATTGGCCATATAAGCGATCTCGAATTACGTCAATAGATCGATGAATTTGCCAACAACCGGCCGCGACAGCTGAGAATATCGAATCCTGTTGGTCTCACAATCAGCGGCGGAAACTGTAAGACATATGACCGAGTTCCGACAAAAGATGAATAACTTGGATAACTTGGAGTTACGTTAAACATTGACGAATTTTCAATGAATTTTATCGCTTGAATTATCGAAATGATAAAATACGATGTCGATACGCTCATAACTTTAGTAAAAGTTTGAATTAATAGTACACGTAGGAGGTAAATTTGAATATTGATAAATATTTTGTGGAGTAATTCTCGCAAAGAGAATTAATAAATTTGATATTTGAACGAAGATAATTCTATTCTTGTTACGGTATGCGGTATGAAATTAGATACATACAAAGTAATATTTTTGCGTTGATAGTTACTCACATAGCACGTTATTTACTTGCCACGAATATTCGTGCTTATTATTATACTTTTAATATAAATCATTTATAACGTGAGACAAAAAAATATGATCACTGAACTGTATCGTTCAAACTTGATTAATAACATTAGCATTGCATTTACGCAATGCGTTCAATATGATAATAAGAGATAGTTGTCTTACAATCTTTGCATTAATTATTGAGAAATAAATCAATAACACACAGAGTATATGCATATCTAATTAAAGTACTAAAAACAAACAAGCAGCACCATTATGTAATGCTACATTACTCGTTACAAATGTAACAAAAGTATAAGAGTTGATCTCTTCAAAAATTGTAGAATACTTCTCTCTGTTGCTTAAATTATCCAAATCTATTTTGGTAAATCATTTATGGCAAACTGTTGAATTATGTAAATAACAGTACGAAATGAGACACAATAATTTATGCATTTCTAGAGTTTCTCTCCTAAAGTGAAACGTAAAGAGGAACGTTAGAAACCAAATTGGAAAAGTGTAAGTAAACTTTGATAATCAGTAATTAAAATGGTGCGCGTATGTTTGCGGATGTAACGGCAAAAAATCAAATTGTACGACAAGAAACGAATCGTAGGAAAGCGCAATTAACGCGTCCGAGTAGCGTAACCACACCTTAATTTATATTCGCGCTCAGATTTCGAACGCCTGCAGCCTTGTTGATTTCATTGCGGACACACCCACGGAACTATTCCAGTTACGACATTTACCACTGATACAACCCTTTTCAAGAATATCTCGTGTTGTCCGAGCTCAGAACATTTCAACCGTTCTCTTCAGAAAATTATATTCATTCATTGCTGTTTGGTGAAATAATAAAGTAGAGAGGCAAATAGATAGATATATTATTTGTTGAAGCAAAGCAGATTTACAACTTAAAAGGTATTAGAAAATATTGAAATACATGAAGAAATATTAATAAAATATTTTCAATTTTAGAAGATTTTTATTTTTGCAGGGGATTTTTTATTGTAATATGAAAGAATCTGTGAATGATAACTAATGATGCTATCATTGGTTGATGTAACTATTAATTCAAAAATGATATGTAGGAGTGATATGTAGGAGTTTAGCGGTACTGTGAGAATAAATAGCGGAACTAACGTTGCTAATATTAAATACATGAGGAGAAACTGGGCCAGAGTAGGACTCCTTTTTAGGTGAAGGATACTAAAAATTACAGGATATGCAAATGCATTTAACACGTATTTTTTTCGAATGAGGAAGTTGAGTTATCTTACAAAATTGCTCATGAATCAAAATGGACAAAATCGTTTCCTTATTATTTGCTTAATCTCTATAATCGTCTTTAATTTGTTTTCGAAAGTGGAGCGTACTTTTCTAGTACTCTAGTCGAAAGTTAGAAAAAGCACTATTAATTTGTTTTAAATAAATGTTAGCTTTAATCTCCTTGGATGTAAAAGCGGAACAAATACTTCCCAATCGAAAGTTGGGAAAAGTCGAACGTATGATGATAATTAATGCTAAATACTAAAGTTATCTATTTTCGAGAAACTTGCAGTAAATTATTGCAAGAAATATCCCAATAAGTAAATTGCATTTTATCATATAGTGCTTTGAAATATTGAGTTCAGTTTACGATTTTATTACTGCTTGAAAACTATTTTAACTGTGTGTTAATCTATAATTTTCACATTAAAGTAATTACATTAATAGTTAAATTATACGAAAGTATTGTAATATGAGACTTTAAATGATTATCTAATAACGTGTTGTAGCAGGAAGTTTGGAGACGAGTTTTCCACTCGGGGAAATCGAGAAAATGAGATGGTCTGTTTCTCGATGCAAAAGGTATTACAAAACATGAAGAAACAATGCTGGAAAGCGTCTTCGCTTTCTTTCGGAAAGAACTCCAGACAGTTTCTCACGGAACGTGCTAGTTAAATACGTGAAAGAGCAACTATAATTTATACATGATTACGCGAATCGAGCACACCCTTTTCATTTCGATGCCCCAACTTTTTGTTCATTTAGTTTGTTCCTCGGATTACTTTTATGCTTTTACTACCATATCTAATGTGTTAGATTTTAAATTTACTATTTATTTTTAAATTATTATATTAATTATATCTATTTTGAAATTACTCTTTTCATTACTAAAATTTTTCTTCTTTGATATGCATATTTCTCATCTATCAAGTTCTGACGTGTTTGATTTTTATAATAGAATAAACTTGGAGCAGTTTAAATAGTTCAAAAACTTGGAATACAATTTGAAATTTTATCACGTCGTTTTTAAAAAGTAATTGAGTATTTATTTCTTTCTGACTAAATTTGATTATACTTATTTAAATCAATCGATTTTCTTTTAAGGATCAGTCGAGTCGTGGGACAAATTATCACGTCTGATACCAACGAATTCGGTGTACGAACAACAAGACAAAAATGCATCTCCCGCGAATAATCCAGCGGAAACGCTATTGCGCTCCTTGGACGAGAACAACGTTATGCAGACGTCAAAAACGAATGGAAAGAAAAACGAACACGAGGAGGAAATAGACGAAGAAGTTTACGAAGACGAGTACGAAGTTGAAACCGATCCAAAAGCGGAACACGGGACTTCGAAATTGTCCAAAATCACCGATACCGCCGATGTAAAATACGTGAAAGGCTCGCCAGACATAAATGCTCAGACAAAAGACGTATCCAGAGATGAAGATTATCTGGAGGATCCCTCGACGAGTCAGTACGACACGTATAACTATTATAACGACGATTACTCAAGCCCTAATCAGTCGCGATACCAGGCTGCAGGTAAGATGTACATAAATCGAAAACTACTCAAATTTTAAACTGTTCAAACTTGTTCAAGCTTGAAACTTATTAATATATACATAATTATCAAATAATTCAAATTTTATAATATCGTCGCGTTCGTCGCTCCTAATTTAAAAATTATTCTCGAGCAATCCAATGCAAGAGGTAGAACATACCCGTTACCTAATTAAATTTAAAGTTTCAAAAAATCGCATAAACTTATACGTGATACGCGAATGAAATTTAAAAAATTCTGTATTTTTTTGAGATGAATTTTATCACTGAAAGTGATTTTAGCGGGGGTAACCCAGAAAATCGGGCCTCTTCAGGTGCAACGCTAATGCAACGAAAATTAGCGATTGGTTGATTTGGCTCACGTGATTCGTGGGGGGGGCGTGGGGTAGACCACGAGTAGGAGTGGCGTTGTCTGGTACTGAGCGATCGCGCCTGTAATTTGTTTTGTATCGATTCAAATGTTTGCATATCAATAAAATTTTATGGCAAAAATGTAATCTTCATTTCCTAGTCAGAATAATTGCTTCTGGAGCTTTCAGTGAGACGAATCGTACTGGGGTACAAGTGGTGCAGTTTTTTCGGCAATGTAATTCTCGACTGAACATGAAAAGACTCTACAACCGAAAAGAAAATTATTGAATTGATTAAACTAGTCAGCTTCCTTGTCACAGCTTTCGGACAGAAATTGGGAGTCTATAGGAAATCGATTGTTTCCCACCGTAATGTAAAACCGCCACAACTTTTAGACCACATTTTCTCTCTCTCTCTCTCTCTCTCTCTCTCTCTCTCATGATATAACACGATAGTATCAAAAAATTATAATCTTTATAAACGCGTTCTGCATTATGTAAACTCGTTTCGTCACCCGGTAAGGAAAGTCTCGTGTCCGTAGAACAAAAAGAAACGCGGACTTCTTGTGTCCCGCGCGTTTCTTCCGCCTCTAAATTGTTCGTAAAAAACAACATTCTTTAAAAATTTCGCAGCGGACGATCACGCCCGTGACTATATGGATGCGGAGGAAGAGGAAAAGAATGTATCGAGGGAGCAGGGAGAGCAAGAGGAACAAGAAGAGCAAGACGAAGCGGAGAAACCGCAGGACAACGACTACGATTTGTCGGAGGAAGAGGAAGAATATTTAGAAGATGCTCATCATGCGAATGCCTCCTCGTCCGATTTGCTCGAAGAGAAGAACGTGGACACGCCAATTGCGACGATCAACAACGGCCAAGAAGGCTCCTCGATGGAAGGTAGCGACAAAACGTTCGCCTTTCTCGGACTGCCAAAATCGGGAATAAACTCTTCCGCTGACAGTTCCATCCTGATCGGCGAGGCGATAGTGTCGGTAGTAACGACAAAAAGCGTCGTCAACGGCACGATTTCTGTTCCAACGACATCCTCCCCGACTACCACCGAGCAGGTCGCCGCGCCACCCTCGTCCACGGGGATCACGGAACTACCCGTGACGGCAGTAACAACCGAAGATACGTCTCGAATACTAGCTTCCGTTCAAACGAGTCGTAGCATATCTGGCGCGAGGTTCTTGCCGTTTCCGGTCATAGATCGTATCGAATCGATCGGTCACAGCGGCGAGAAGAAAACGTCGCCACCTCCGGAGTCCACGGAGAGCATCATCGACAAATTGGACAGGGTGCAGTCGGAATTATCCAGCGGTTTTCTCGCTGGTGGTTTTAGAACAGCTGGCAATTCGCTTCAGTTGGACGTTTTGAACGAAAGAGACAGGAATAATCGGAGAAGGTATACCACTACTGCCAGGACGCCGGTTATTAGCAAGTTCGTACCTCGACGATACAACGACAAGAGAACCGATCATGCTACACCGAAGCCGAGAATTGAAACGACGCTCGACAGTCTGGAAGGGCTATTACCGCGCGATTATGTCACGAGGAGTTCGTCGATAACGTCGACGCTTTCAAAGACTGGATTTAGGTTGGTGATACATTTGAAAATATTATTTTTGACTTATTTAGAAGAATCTAATATAGTTGAAAGTATAACATTTAGAAAAATCTAATAGTTGAAGGTATATTTATTGAGGATTAAAGAGGAATTTTTAATTTGGCTTAAAATGTTTCTTCTTTATGCATTAAATATGTTTCTTGTTTCTATACGTTAAAATGCTTCGCTGCTATTTCTTACGGTCAATTTAATGAACATAAGCTTGTGACGTGGTAACAAAAATTATGATTAATGATGTTTAGGTGGCCCACAAAGAGCACAACCAGCACAACAACAGAATCAATCACCACTCAACTCGCATCAACTACCACGACGAAGAAACCTAAAACCAATGTGATCGTTCAAGACATTAGTGCCTTCTTGCCACCTGGATACAAATTGAAGAAAGAGGACTCGCCCGTTACGGAAAGCTCTTTGTTAAAGGATATTCTTGCGAGATCTAAAGTTAATATATCATCGTTGTTACCAGCGGATTATAACAAGAAGAAAGATGAAGAAACCACCACCGCCATCACCACTACCACAACAACAGCAGAAAGTATAGACGTTTCATCAGAGAAATCACCAGCTGAAAAAACGATTCAGGATTTGTTCGCCAACTCTAAAATTGATATTTCTTCCTTATTGCCACGAGATTACGAAGAGAAGAGGAAGAATCTCACTTCAGAGACGAAAGACGAGACAAAAGATTTTACCGAGTCCAATGCCTCCGCAACAACAGAATCTGCTTTGTCTACGACGAAGAAATCCGCTGGTTTAAAACTCGTGTTTCCTAGCAGACCGGGCGGACGAAAACCAGCTAATAAAATTACCACGCCATCGAGTCCTCGAGGTGAAGGGCCAGGCACGGTTACGCCGAAAATACACAGAGGATGGCCAATCAGGTAAATTTTATAAACTAAATTATTATTTGAAACTATCATCCAAAATGAATTATTATTATTTGAAATTTAAAAGTCTGAATTCAAAGTGAAAAATTCAAATTTAGTGTTATTTGATAATATGAATTCAAATTGAAATTAAGTTAATTCTTGATGTTGAACTTTTGCAGAGCTACCACAGAATTTACTGGATGGCCTAGCTCATCGACTACTCCAATCTCGATAGAAAAGATATTAGAAGCTGCTCGGACTGCAACGATTTCGTCCGCGTCGCTTACCCCGATAACCGAGGTGACATCGAGCACCACCACGACGTCAACTACAACGACAACGCCTAGACCAACAACACCAGGAATTTGTGAACAGGACTGCGAAGTCGCTGGAACAATAAAGATAATTGGCAATGCAAGCTGGGTACCGGAATTGCTTGACCGAAATACCCAAGAATGGCAGAAACTTGCCAATGAAATTGAGCAAGAGGTATTCGCATAGATCTTACAAATTAAGAAGTATTTGTTTTATACAATTCGATAACACTTCCATTTATTTTTTGATAGATGAACTTCATATTCTCTAAATCTGCTGTCCTAGCAAAATGGTATAAAAAGATAAGAATTGACTCATTCAGGTAGTGATATAATTTTTTTTTTAAATTATTGTTAAAAAGAACTAATTTACTTAGTGAGAGAATTTATAAATTTCAGCGAGGGCAGTATTTTAGTAGATTATTTTGTCGAATTGGCCAACTTGGAGCAAAAAATCAATACACAAGAGTTGAAAGTCGTTTTTCACGATTCGTTACGGACTTATAATGCAAATAGATGGAATGAGACCAAAACGGCAGGTTCGATAAAATTTGGAACGTTTACGATCGATCCGAAGTATACGGATTTTGTAGGTATGTCACAATATGTATTGACAAATATTTGTTTTGTAAAATTAATATCTTAAACATTTTGGATTAAAAATAATTCCCTTTCAGTGATACCTAAAGTAACTACTCCTCAATATATGGAAGAAGACGATAGATTAGTTCCACAATGGGCAATTGCTGTGATCGTAATTGGTGTTGGTGGATTACTTTTTATCATTATATTCGGTGTCTCTGTTGTAAGTGTTAAATTAAAAGTCACGTGTTAAATTAAATGTCAATGTAAAATTAATATTTATCTTTGTATTTAATTTCTAGTTGGTAAACCGCCATAATGGTTCAAAATTGAAACCATCTGTATCTACAATCTACGAAGAAGAAGTAGCAAAAAATATCTCAGCTCACAGATCTAGTGATTATTCAAAGCCGGTACACACAATTTGGACTGATCCAGACGTTTCGTGGAATGAGAAGTCTTTCGAATCAACCTCCAATAAGGTAGAATTTTAAAACGGTTTTATATTTGGAGTCATTTGTATGCGCGAAATGATATACATTTTATTTCAAATTTCTAGATTCTTGTTGAAAAATCTTTTCAAGACAATAAGAAATATAACATGTACGATAGTTGGAGATCGGAATGGAATGGTTATTATTACAACGGGTCTCACAGTAGCAGTAAATACGGTGGTTATGATAGTACAACAAATTTATCAAGTCGTCATCATCCTGATTACGATACAAATTTCTAAAATTTACGGTAATAAAATAAAATTTCTATCAATTCTACTTTTATTTAATTTATTCAGTGCCTTACATTGTGCTTATGCTATACTTTATATAAGATTTTATCTGTACATTTAAAATTCACTGAAATTTTATGTATGACAAACTATTTTATGTTACCTTATATTGATCGATCACGTATCCATCTGGAGAGAACTGTCATAGATCGATTCAACTATTTTTTTTTAACCGGTCGTTAATTGATTTTATTACAAAAAGTTTATTGTTCAGTCTAGTCAAAGAAACAAATGATCAGTGGCGTTAAATAAATATTTTAAAAAATATTTGATATTTTTGTAATATAAATATGTTTACTCTAAATTGAACTCATTATTATGATTAAAAAGAGAGAAAGACAAATTTGTTAGCCTTATTCGTTTCCTTCTCTTATTCCGTAATTAACCTTCGGCCTACGTTACTAGATGGAGCATCCGTCATCCGAGGGTTAATATCAATTTATGTAGTATACAAAAATAAACTTTTTGATAGTAATAAAGTAATATATGTTCACAATTTCATGAAAATAACAGACTTATAATAATTTACTTGGCAATGATAGCAATTCCATAATTGGAGAAACAGTTGTTTTCTCCTGAGTTACGTGACGTCTTAAAATGGACAAAAGTTTTTGATATAAGAAGGAATGTCTATAAAGCAAATATACAAATAATAAAAATTTTTGAACTTCGATAAATATTAAATTAAAAAATCTGGATTATTACCTGCTAGCTGGTTTACATATTGACAAGTGATCTTGTGCAATTTCATAGAATTCACCTACTCCAGGGTCTAAAAATAAATATTATAATTATTGTTAAGACATCAATAATATTGTATAAAATAATTCTTATTTTATCGTACCTGCTGAATTAGAAGTAACAAACTGAAATGGCACATTTAAGGGTGTTACATGGGTAGATTTAGTTTCACTAAAACTAATAATCTCTATAGGATGTTCTTTCAACATATCGAGGAATTCATTATGTAATTTTAACAATTGTGGCGACTCTAAACACAAACCATATTCTTTATATAAACATACTTAAAATATTTTTTAATTAGTGTTATACACTTTTAATATACCTTCACGAAGTTCCTGTACTTCGATCGATGGCCACAATACCATTTGTGTTGCTTGTTTTAATGCTGCTACGCGAGAACCTCGATGTGGAGTACTATAAAATATTATGCCACGTGTATTTTTACATATATCATTTTGATCTCCAGTTTTCCACTCTGTGAAATGAATAATTACGTGTATGAATACGTAAACTTACAAACAATATTTTATTATGAAATATGAGAAACTAACCATCCACAAGCATTCTTTTTACTAATAAACCACCCATTGAATGACAAACCCAAATCGTTGGTCGTTTTCCAACACCCGCAATTAACAATTTTTTTATATATTCTTTACTTCTTTCACCCATAGTATTTCTAATTAACAAATGATATATATGAATTATATATTTCTAATAATCAAATATAGTAATAACATTAATGATGTGATTTACTTTCTGCCGTCTATTGGACATGAATGTGTCCATAGTGACAAATTAGTATCATAATTTACTCCAATAACTCGGATATATGGAATATCCTGTGGTAACCAATCTTTAGGCCAACATTGTGTTTTATGTTGTCTATCATGATACATTTTCTTCATACACACATCATTTCTAAAAACGAAAATTCATAAATATATAAACATTTCTTAACAAAAACAATCAACCCTTAAATCTTAACAATAAAAATCATACCCTTTACAGAAAAATGGTCCAGTTCCTCTAGTATTAGTATTTTGAGGACAATCGTCCAAAATTACTTCGAAATCTTGGCCTACTCTGTCCCATTCGCGTTTCCTCAAATCATAAGCTAAATCTTTCAAAAACTCATGAGACTGATCATCTATAAAACTTGAAAAATTGATCCCATCTTGTATAATATAGGGATCTACGAGTAAAATAACAGCAATTAATCTCATGTTTCATACATGATACATTAAAATTATTATTAATAATACTAACAAACCTACAAACCCAACTTCAGATGTATCTAGATCTCTTTGTCGCCATGTTACAAACACTCCACCAAGCAGTCCGTGTAAGAAAATAACATCTAACTTTGTGCTTGCCATAATTTTGTGCAAAGGATGAAGAAGATAAATACGTCTCGGATATTTATCATTCTCAACCATATCTAAATTTGCCAATGCACGACTGGCTGGTGCTGATAATCTTATATCACTACTTTGAGACCATTCTACCAATGTACCAATCCAACCTTTAGACGAAACTGTGATTAATATACAATACTTTAAAAATCCTAGAAATTAGAATTTATTAAATATACCTGATTGAAAGATATCTTGCAAATACATTGAGTGAAGTGAAATATTAGAAATAATTTTGGCAAGTAATATACATATGTTAACATTATCGTTGAAAATTTTCTTTATTATCATTAATAATGGAAGACCACCAGCATCGATAATATCTGAAAATAAAAAAAGATTAGATAAAAATATTAGATTAAATGTTTTACTTTACCTTTACTATATTGTTCAAGACAAGAATGGTGGCATAGTGCTTGAACACAATTCTTTAATAATTCTTGATCCCATACTACGGCTGGTGCCACAGCCAGCCCTAAGTTTGTTAAGTCGTGATCAAGTATCAGATTATCCTGTTTTTGTAAATAGTTCCTGACTTAAATAATTAAAATGCGCACAAAATAATTTACAAGACAGAAATTTGAAAAATTTCAAGCAATGTATACTTACAGAAGGTGTATCTTTAAAGTTTTTATTAAGGAACTGAACAAGGCATGGATGAGTATTTTCACATAATGTACTTAAATAAAGGAGTAACTGGTGTACTTTTTCTATTACATCCTGGAAGAGACATAACTTTTGATTAAACTTGTTGAATAAATGTAATTACTGTAATAAATATATTATACATACATGTAATTTATATTGCACGTGATGATACGGTGGTTGTAAAAAAAACCTTAAATCAACATTTGGCATTCTTGCAAGAGACACAGCAGTTTTAGCATCCAACATTTGTGCAATATGCTGATAATGCCAATCTATAAATTTTGAATTGAAAAATATCTGTGAGAAAAATGATATATAACATATACAAGAACAATACCTTTCAAATGCTTTAAAGAAGTAAGAGTATAAAGAGCTTTCAAACGTTCTGTGTCATTGCCAGTTTGTGCGATATTTAATAGTTTGTATGCCACATTACGGGTTAACGATTTCCACCATTTCATTATGATATGAGCAAATGAAAATGATTCCACTGGCACCGACGATTGTAAATTTTCTACTTTTCTTAACATGAGAACATCTAGAATTATAAGAACAAAGGTAATGAATATTTGAAACTCGATTGTAAGCTAATGATAAATACCTTTGAATCTAGGGTCATCAATATAAATATATTGGGTATGTGGTTGCTCCTTGCTTAAAACATTGGTAGGTACAGAAGATTGTAAAATTTGCGATATTTGTCGCAGCTGATACAAAAACCAACAACCTCTACATGAAAAATATAAATCAATCAACACACCATTAAGTTAATAATTTGAAAAAAAGAAGAAAAATATAAGTAAAACTAACCCAACCATAACAATACAAATTCCAGTTGATTTTAAATATTCTATGTATTTCTTATAAGTTTGTAATTTCATTGTAAAAAATATTTTATTTTTTCAAGAACGTAAGTATATGTGTAAAATGATGTTTCGAAAGATATTTAAAAATATATGTATGTATGTGTATGTATATCGAAAGTAATCAAGATCGGCAATGTTTAATTATTTTGCAACCGTGTCATCATTTTCCAATAATTATTAACATAATTATCCATTAAATATTACTTATTCGTAGACGAATGCTCGAGTCCTAAAAAAAACGATTCATGACTGTTACGTTATTTAGAAGCAAGATTTCATAAGTTAATTGCTTAATGTTCACGGCCAATAGAACGGCAGCTAAAATCATCGGTAACCAAAAATACTATACTAGTAAGCAGTATGAACATTTTCAAATTTCAAATGGAACACGTAATGCGAAGCGAAGGTAGAGAGGGAGGGAGGAAGGAGCAACATTGATATAAAACAAGGAAAAGGAAATAAGTAAATTATCAATTTCATCGAAGATTCGAAATTAATAGAGGTATTATTTTCTAAGCTGAACTTTTGCTTAAATATTTACAATTTTATGTTATGAATTTTTCTTATACACCAGTCCTTGATCGTGATTCGTACGTATACGAGGTATACAAATTGACGATCGATTAAATCGGTTATCGTGCAACTTGTACGTATGCGAAAATTGCAAGATAAATAGAAGAAAATAGCGAGATTAGGGGTGAGATTTGCAAACGACTGCGGACGAAGCATTAAGCGACATAGAATATATCTAGTGTAGCGGTGCAAGTGCGACTGCGCCTGAAGACGATCAAGCGGCCTCGGGGCGCTGCTCGCGCACCAACTCTACAGTCTTTTTGCTTTCCATTTTGTACCGTACAGTACGTCCACCGAAGTACTGACGTTTCGCTGTGCCATCGCATGGCCGACGTGTGCATTCTGAGGTTCACTTTCGCGTGGTACCCGCTCTGTTACAAGTATCACATTTAAAACGTAACACTTGTGGCAAAAACATCAACATACTGGTCTCAGAGTGAGTGAAAAACGTGGTGAGCGATGGTTCATCGTTTCCACGAGTAGAACAGTAATTCTTTGTCGAACACGTTCTCTCTGACATAATCCGGTATAAACTGGATTGAGGCAGATTCATCGATAAACGGATTGATCGTTCATTTCAGGGAAAAATTCTCCGATCCGGCTTTCACGTCGACGTGGACCACCTTCCCAGGCTTCGTCCCGTTGGTGATATAAACGATTAATTTAGCTGAAACTCGTGAGCCGCGACCACGCGACACAACGCGCAGCAATGTCTAACGAGGAGACTTCCGCCGACCGCAATGTCGAAATCTGGAAAATTAAGAAACTTATAAAAAGCCTCGAAATGGCCAGGGGGTAAGTAGGCCGAAATTAATATTGCCGCGCCTTTTCTTATCAGCTGTTCGATTTTCTATCTGCACATATGCTTTAAAGAGCATGTGGTAAGTAGGAAGTAACGGACCTCTCTCGTTCCTATTGGCAAAATGAGTTTCACGTGATTCTGCGGAAAAGTCCCCCTCGAATTCCTGGAGACTTCGAAAAATCTGCATCGCGTGTCTCCGACGATTTGTCCCCGGCTATTTTACCGCGTTTAAAAAATATAAATTTTATTAATATAATCTCTGCAATTTTACAACATAACACATTGTTTATAATATATACTTTTTTTTTTCACAGGAATGGGACTAGTATGATTTCATTAATTATTCCTCCAAAAGATCAAATATCAAGAGTGAGCAAAATGTTAGCAGATGAATTTGGAACGGCATCAAATATTAAATCTCGTGTAAATAGACTATCTGTTTTGGGTGCAATTACATCCGTACAACATAGGCTAAAGCTCTATACAAAAGGTAATTTAAACGGTTTATTGAAATTTTTTTAAAAACTTTTTTTTTGTATTTTGTAAAATTATACGAATATCAAACGTGTTTGTTAATTTGCCCTGTTGCTTGAAGTTTAATATTTTGAATTCTTATTAATGTTTCCTCAAGCACAGCTCGATATTAATTGTATATATTTGTTATATGTTTTAGTAATGTAAGTTGTACCTTGTTATTTTAGTGCCTCCAAATGGCCTGGTAATATATTGTGGTACCATAGTAACTGAAGAAGGCAAAGAAAAGAAAGTTAACATTGATTTTGAACCCTTTAAGCCTATTAATACTTCTCTTTATCTTTGTGATAATAAGGTAGTTTATATCTTTGTAACTTTATACAAGAATATTTGTCAGCCGAGTCGAATAAGATAAAATGCCACCTATCCTGATGTATTTTAGTTTCACACTGAAGCACTCACAGCATTACTTGCTGATGATAATAAATTTGGTTTCATTGTAATGGATGGTAATGGAGCATTGTTTGGTACGTTGCAAGGCAACACTCGTGAAGTTCTACATAAATTTACAGTAGATCTCCCCAAAAAGCATGGTACGTAAATAATGTAGCATGAGATAATAATATTTTATGAATAATTAAGAATATATTTATTGAAATATAAATATATTTATTTAAAAGTCATATCTATATCACTTGATTATCTGACCTAATTTTAGGCAGAGGAGGACAGTCAGCACTTCGTTTTGCTCGGTTGCGTATGGAAAAACGACATAATTATGTTCGAAAAGTTGCAGAAGTAGCTACTCAATTATATATTACTAATGACAAACCTAATATTGCTGGTTTGATACTAGCGGGTAGTGCTGACTTTAAAACCGAACTTAGTCAGTCGGACATGTTTGATCCTGTAAGTTCATATAATTTGATAATATAAACTGTCTGTATATGTAATTAAATTTAAAAAAATGATTTTAAATATTTTTATCATCACAGAGATTACAAGCGAAAGTTATAAAGTTGGTAGATGTTTCATATGGTGGAGAGAATGGTTTTAATCAAGCTATTGAGTTAGCTGCTGAATCTTTGCAAAATGTAAAGTTTATTCAGGAAAAGAAATTAATAGGTTGGTATATCTTCTATAAAATATTTTTACCATACAAGCTCATGTAGAAGAAAAGATGAAGCTTTGTTAATTTTTTTTAAAACTGTTTTAAAATATTCTAAAATTAATACTATATCATACTTACTTCATGTAGGTCGTTACTTTGACGAAATCTCACAAGATACGGGAAAATATTGTTTCGGCGTAGAAGATACTTTAAGAGCATTAGAATTAGGCAGTGTAGAAACTCTCATTTGTTGGGAAAATTTAGATATTCAACGATACGTTTTAAAGAATCATACAAATGCAGAAGAGAAGGTTTTACACCTAACGCCAGAGCAAGAAAAAGACAAAACTCATTTTACTGACAAAGAGGTAAATGAAACAGTATTAATCATTTGATGGTTAAAATTATTTAAATAAATGTAAGTAATTAACATCGAGTATTTCATGTTATGTTTAGAGTGGAGTAGAATTGGAACTTGTAGAATGTCAGCCTTTACTTGAATGGTTAGCAAATAACTACAAGAGTTTTGGTGCCACTTTGGAAATTATTACAGATAAATCTCAAGAAGGCTCTCAGTTCGTAAGAGGTTTCGGGGGTATCGGAGGTAAGTTTACTTCTTTCGTTTGTTTTTGTGTCTACTAACTTTAACTCGACTGAAAGTAATATACTTGTGAAATAATTTGTATTCATCCACTCGAAGTGTATACTAACAGAAAAATGGTTGATTCCATTTTGATTAGTTAATCAATAAGAGCAAAGGATATAAGTTTGTGTATCTTTTAATACATTCTTAAACATTTATTGCATATTTTTATTGCGATAAACAAAAGTGATCTTTGTCAAGATATAAATTCATATATATATATGAAAAGTAAATGATGGTATTAAAGAAAAGTTAAAAATATGAGTTTTAATTATGGAGTATATCTTGATGCATAGGAATCCTCCGATACAAAGTAGACTTCCAGTCACTGCAGGCTGATGAGCCTCTTGATGATGTTGACCTCGATGATTACTAATTTCATCTGTGAAATACTCAAAGTTGACCAGGTAGCTCTTTCTATGTCTTGAGTGCATTCGTTTACATTTCGTGTATTATAGAACATATTACTTTCAGAACTGGACAAATTTATCAAAATATTTATGAATCTTGTATTGATTTACATATAAAAAAGTAAATAAAATAATTATACAACATATATATAAATATTATATTAACTAATGGCAATTAGTATAATGCTAAACCTTCGCATAATAGTATTCATCAATAGTCTAATTATTTAATCAATGTACATTAAATTCTGTCATAATATATTACTTTTTAATATAAATCTTGTACTCATCATGAAGAGATTAATTTTCATTATTACTATCAAAATTTGCAATTAATGCGACATTAATGTTATAAGCTGTGATTGAATTTACTCATTATTATTATACAGATTTATACTGTTAATAAGAATTAAAATACATGCACTTAGTATGTAATTAACGATAAATTTGTCCAAAAAAATTTGAAGTTTCTTCTGTTGAATTTCTCACTGAATAGTATAGTTCAATATTTCTGTGCAAATCTGTAGTATATGTATGTCTCTTCTGATGAGTTTGAATGTGAATATAGATATTTTTAGTTGTGAATTTCGAGGTATAATATTTACTTTTATGAATAAAAAGCCTGAAAACTTTGCTGTCTCCTTTTTTTCTTGGTGGTACAAAAATTAAGAAAATCTTGTATATATATGAAATATGGATAATTGTATTTGAAGAGGGTGAGTTGAAGTATTCCAGTGTGTAACTTTTCTGCCTTGAACATTATTAGATACTGGTTTTTTTCTTTTTTTTTTTTTTAGTGATTGTACATTATAATGTTAGTAATTAAAGTTAAACTGTAGGTACAACATACATAATCAGTTTAATGGATAATATTGCTTATTTCCACAAACACAGTTACTTTTTTTTCATGATACATTTTACTTTAAATTTTTGTTGCATACAAAATCATTTACAACACAGATCATCCACATATAATACAGTTTTATTAATTTTTGGATATAATGTATATTTTCAAAACATTGTCATGACAATACTACATCTATTATAAAGGAATTTTATATTGTTTCTAAACAGTTGTAGATATATTGTGTTAGTAATATATTAATGAAAAATGCAATCACTTATAAAAAATTAATTTAATAAAACTATCTAACTATTGATAAATAATATTTTCAAATTTATTAAAGAAATCTGTATATATATGCGTATGTGTTGTGTGTGTGTATATATATATGTGATTTTCAAAATAATATTGAAACCACTATTTCTTATTTCATTTTGCAATAGATGTATATAGATGGAAAATTTTCTTTTCTTTATATGCATGTAAAGCTTCTTAGCTTCTTTATATTTTTATAAGCTGAATAATATTTTAGATATTATGATTTGGAGTTATTTTTCTTTTTTATTTATTTTTTTCACACATTTTTAACATAACTTTATCAGGCTTCATGAAATCATTTAATATATAAAATATTTAAAGCTTTATTGCATATTTAATATAAATAAACATTTGTTATTAAATATTCGTAAAAAAATATTAAAATATTAATTTCTATTATTAAACACAGTAAAATAATAGATAGATATAAAATATTTTGTTAACATTATTTAATATTTATATTAATATACAAATGCTTTGATACTGCTTCTATAAGGAAATAATCTCAAATATTGCTTGCTGCATGTTATGCAATAGGCAAATATTCATTTCTCCACCAAAGATAAATTATCGTTTTGTATTTAAAAAAAAATATTTATATTATTACTAATGAAAACCAACATCAAGAACATAATCTTTGGTGGTGAACATAAAACGTAATGAATAATGGTTTATGTAATAAATGGCTAGGCTTTGTTAAATAGTCAATGTATTTGACTAAGCATAAGTACTAATTAATAATTTGTTTCTATTAGCTTGCATATTGGGAAAGGTATAGTAACTGCTTTTTACTAATTTAGTGAAAAAAAGCTGTGAAATTGATACTTTATTAAGCCTTATTATTGCACTTAACACTAAATATATTTTGCTTTAGAATGTTATACATTGTATTAAAAGTTATTCCATTGATTAAGATATATTTTCCCTCTTTATCATTATTAGCAATATTATCAAGATTTAGTTAATGTTATATTATTAAATTACTATTAAATAAACTATTCTGTTTTACTTTTGTTGTTAGTAAAGTTGCTAACTTACAGAAATATTATAATATAAAAGAATGTAATACATTTAATATGTAATATCATGAATATGTTTATTTATAATATTTTATTATAGTTGTACTCTTTGTAATAATTTCCTTGTAGCAATTTATATCCATCTTTAAATTAATTGCTTGTTATTCCTTCTTTATAAGATTATAAACTAGACCTTTTTTTTTTTTAAATTATAATTTTGAAGGTGTGATATTCATTACATGTATAACATTCATTTACTTTACAGTCGTATTATTAATATATATTTCTATTTTCTCTAAATCATCTTTATATATTGATATCTTTCATTCTTTTAAATTGGATTGTATAAACTAACAAATAAAATAGCAGTGTTTTTCTAAAATATATATGTACTAAATTATTTTAGAAAAATACATATTACATATTATGTATATTTTCTTTTAAAATTTCAAGATTTTATGAAAGAATTGAAAGGCACTGTGAGCAATATGTTATGCACGATTAATAACTATTATATTAAAATTATTTATCATAATATTTCTACAAACAATTGATTGCAACTTCTATTTGATTAAGTCGATCGTGAAATTTTTTTTCTATAAAACATTATTTTTATTGTACTATTTAAATACTTTTCATTTATTTCCATAAATTCACGATAGCAAATATTTTAATTAAAATTTTTCTCTACTAAAATAGTATTTTGTTAATATGTGTTTTACAGGTATATTGCGGTACAAAGTGGACTTTCAGAGTATGCAGTTGGAAGATGTCGAAGTTGATACTTTTGATCTGGATGACTATTAAATCCGTGATTCAACAGACACTTTTAGCTTCGAAGGAAAACATAAATATATGTTCTCCCTTGCATCATACATCAAGAGAGGCACATAAAAGGACATGTTTATAAAATTTATTATATGATGCAACACACACGTCATAAGGTTATTCACTAGAATTCATTGAAACAATTCACAATTAATACACAAAAGTGAAAAGCACAACACGTGGCGCGCCGATAATCCATGTCCATGAAGAAACAAAGGCAACTCGAAGACTGTGACACGTAATTAAGCCAGCTTGATACCTGCCTATCTCACATAACATTACCTTATATTACAGTTACATTCTTTAATTATTCACATGGATTTATTTAACTAATTACACGCGTTACAGTGCTGGATATGTTTGTACAGTATACGGTTGAAAACATAATTTTGTATTAAATTGATGTTTGTCATCTTATCATGAATTTAGATTGAAAGAAAAAAAAAAGAAACGGAAAAAGATACTCGAATAGCGTGAAAACGAATGTAGCGTTATTTTTGTTCTGATACAACCATGGATAAGCTGTAATAAACTGATTATCATAAACATAAAGTTGCGTATCGTGTATTCTATACCGATTACTAAATTCATATGAATAATGAAGAGTTCTGTACATAGACTTAAATTTTTAATGGCACTGTTGCCTTAGACATAAGTTAAGATCGCGTAATATCCCAGGAAAATAAAATCTTTCCGTCTCTCATCGAGTGATACATATATAAACATATAAGAGATAATTTTTCGTATCTACATTAACTTTGCTAGCTCTTGACTCTTATATTTTGTACACTCACAATTGTATATAACAAATGCTCCGCAAATGTATCGAAATATATCTTTTCGATTGTTACAACGGTGCACTCCATTAGTAAAGAAATATCTTCTGCAATATTTAAGTAGCAGTTATTGAAAATATTACAAAATTTATTTTAACATTGTTAATTTAAATTGCTTATCCATATGATGCCTTTGTAATAAACAATAATATGTATGTATAAATGTGAGAAGAATGAAACGTGCAATTTTGGTGAAGTACCTTTTACGAAATGTCGCTGTATAGTAAAGAAAGGTTCACAAATACCGTGTATCTTTTGATGAAAATAATGTATTGTTAATTAATAGTATAATTAGATTATTTATACTATTACGCCGTATGTAATGCAGGGATAAAGCTTTATGAAAACTTCATCAAAATAGAACGTTCAGCAAAAAAAAAAAAAAAAGACCTGGCTTATGGTATGTGCACAACGAATTCCAAAACATGATAGTTTAAAAGTATTGTATCTGTGTATTGTCTTCAAGGCAGCGAAATGTTGAATGTCATCTTAATGTTTCTTTAAATTTTTATATGTAAACATTCATTTAATAGGAATCTAGATAATTATTTATTACTAAATCGGTGCGATTATTTCTTCTGCAAAGCAGAAGAAGATTATTTTAAGTGTATAAGTTATAGTTTTATGAAGTTGGTGAATAGAACTTGGTAAATATTTGAATTGATTAGGAAAAAGCTCTATAATCGTAAATAATCTTTGGTCTTTTTTGTTTTCCGTTTTTTTATAAGGTAAGGGAAAGTGAATCTGCAGAAGAACGCATGAAAGAAAAGAAATAGACGTCGTACATCTCATTTAAACAAATTAATGACGTACTTAGATTATGGCTTGCCTATGATCTCTTCCATAAGCATAGTTGTATAATCTGCTAACAGATTTATAATTTTTGGCAATCTTATTCTCTTGTATTGCTCTAGCAAAATATTTTTGTTCTTTAAATGTTACTTTTTATCTAGCAAGGCAATACAAAGATGTAATTGTTATAACTTTGCTTAATCAAGTTTTTCAAAAAAATGAATTTAATACCTCATATTTTATATGTATTATATTATAACGCGTAAATTACACTCGTGCTATGTCCTAAAAATTTTAACTTGTCTTTACTCGAAATGAATTACAAGGTTACAAAGTAAAAATATGAATTTCAAGTTTACAGTGACAAAATGTTGGCCGTACCATGATACATGTTCTATAAAAAATGTTTTGTGAAGTGATAAAGAGGGATATTGAAATAATGACACATAGCGATGAAATGATAGTTTATGATACTTAAATATAGTCTATGTGACGAAACATTCTAATTATAATGATAGAAGTTACCTCAACAAAAATATTAATTTATAATTATTATCTTAACTTCCAAGTAATTAACTCATATATCTATTCAGATTTTCATATATCTGTTTTGATATTATTAATATACAATTGTATCGTTATTCTGTTAATAACACAAAATTGAAAAAAATATAGATTTTATAAAACTAATAATGAAATATTTTGATATGTTTTAAAAACATAGAATTTATTTGGCAATCAAACATTATTTCCAATCTCCCTTTTTTCACATACGCATTACACAAAATTTATATGCAAAGAAAATATCGTTAATATCAAAATTTAATAAGAATCAGAATAGAATGGAATATGAAAAATTGAATAAGAAGTGAAAAATACAGTCTATGTTTTTCATGCAAACATGTTGCTATTAGAACCCGAAAATGTCACAATGATGTTTCTTTTCACAGGGCATATCCGAAATAACTATTTAAAAATATTTAAAAATTGTAAAAAATAAATAATAGCGAAAAGATAAAATGGGAAAATAGTTTTTAACATTTTTGCACTGTGATGGTTCTAATTACTATGAGGGATATTTCCGGGTTCCAATTATAACGTCTTTTTACATTTTTGTTAATGCTCTCCCTTTTTATACATATACGTAAGTTTTACATATATGAAATAATGGAAAAGATGTCTTTATATTATTGGTAAGATATATTTGCCTATGGAATGAGGTGCTGTTGAATAGAAATTTGACTAGAAAAATGAAAAGAATTTGGCATAATACAATAAAAAAAGGAAGTGCTCAGTGAAATACATTTTATAATATTTTATACCTGATTGTACCTAGACACTTTTGCCTAGTATGTATATTTGGACAGATATCGTTCAATGTATTTATTTCTTTAATTTTTTTGAAATAACATTAGTAACACAGTCTTGTAAAAATGTTAAATTATATTTATATATACATATAACAGCTATATTACACTAGGACTTTTTGTACTTGTATATTTCACATGATAGAAAGGTATTGATGTTAAGGACAATAAAAACAAACAGTTATCTATACTTATAAAATATAATGTAAAAATTAAACAGATATAAAATTATAGGAAAGATGTCACTCTTTTGTACAATATTTTATATATTTTTATTCATCATGATACTACTACTTGTCATCTTTATCTGGTACCAAGAGATTAAGATTGGCATCTTTAGTCATTGATCCTATGAAAGTTTCTTCATCTCCACGAATAGATAATGCAGTGACAGAAATATTTGTTTTTCTCTCATCCATCATTGCAGCTTTTGTCCAATTTGAACTGCTGCATTTTATACAACTATGCGAAGGTATTCTGTCCAAACTTACTGTTCTGTTTCCACAATCTCCACATTTGAAGAATCTCTTCACTGCATCAGCAACACGCAATGGATGATTCTGTTCTTTACACATGTCAGAAGCAGAAAATGCTGTATATTTACAAGTTATGCATTTAACAGCTTTACAAGGAACCTTATAAGTAATTAACATTTTCTCTTCCATTCTTTCTTTCATTTCTAGTTTGCTAAAATATTTGTCTTGTTCTTGCTCATAAGATTTTTCAATAAGATCAGTATGAGTAGATTTAGCTTGCATCATTTCCTTGAATTTATCTGATGTGACATGTAGTTTCTTTACTTTCTGTTTTTCATCATTTTCCAACTCTCTCGGTCGTTTTTTTCCTTTCTCTAGTTTCTCTTCTTTGGTTAAACGTATTTTGTTAGGATCCTTAGCTTTAATTTTTCCATTTTCTTTGACCCATTTAACAGCATTATTTTTAGCTACATTAATTTGTTTTTTAGTTATAGGCTCTGACAAATCTATTGTTCCTCCCAGACAACCAATACCTAAGCGAGGACTTGAAGATAAACAAGATAAATCTTTTTTTCTTATATTATTAGTTTTACAGGAATTTAATTGTGTTAATATGGATGAGGATGTCTTGTCATTTGAAGATGTTTGAGATAATACAGTAGCTTTCCAACCTCTAGATTTGTTCATTTGTTCAAAGTCTTTTTTTATTTGTTGCTCTAATATATCTGTTTTCTCATTCCGATTTTTTATATCATCTAAGCTTGTATCAGTTGAATGATTAGTCTTCTGGCTTCCTGAAAGTAATGCTAATCGTTTAGCATCTTTCTCTGCTAATTTTTTATTTTTTACAGCAACAACAGCATGAAATTCAGGCATATTGTTGAAAAATGGTTTCTGTTTATTCTGTGTTTTTTGTTTTAACATATCTATTGAAAATTTTTGACTATTACTAAATGCTTGCAATTCTGTTCTCTTAGAACATTTCTTGTACTCTTGTTTGATATGATACAAACAAAATTCGCAACGACTAATATTTACAATAGAATTACAAGATTCTCCATTCTTCTTTTTAGATTTACATTTTCCCATATCTTTAGATTTACCAAGTATCATAACTCTTTGAGGATTATCAATTGACAATGTTGCTAAATCAGTATTGTTTTTAGATTCTAAAACATTTGGATTAAGAATAGCTATCACAGTTCCAACATTAGTTTTCCAAAGTGATTTATATGCATTACTAAATGTAAAAAGGCACACAGTATTCATAGCATCAGATAAATCACTTATTTTCCATATAGCATATGTACTTCCCTTTTGAGAAGTTTTCGGCGCAGATTTATTTATCAATACTCCTGCAATTACCCAGTCTTTTTCTGATTTCTCTGAATTCAGATGATACTTTATTTTCGATACTGTTACAGGTACTTTATCAATCATACGTGCTTTCAGCTCCGTTGAAGAAATTATTGGACTAATGATTCTCAATCCAAAAAATGGATCACTATAAACATCTTTTGATATGACAGCGGCATTATTTATTACTGTATTTACATTTTTGTTGCTCTTCACTGCACTAAAATTGAATGTTTTACTGCTTTCACGTGGCAGTGGTCTCTCCTCATCTTTTTTGACATCTTCCTTTAATAAAGATTTGATATCACGTCCATAAGTAGAATATTTTTGTTCCTCAAAATAACGCCTGTCTTCATCATCCGAAGAATCAAGTTCATCATCATAAACTTCACTTTTTTCCTGACGATTAATAGATTTATTCTCATCATTTGTTTTGGGTGTACTATCTAAAAAATTAAAATCTAATTCCTTTAGAATTTCTTTCTGAGTTTCTTTTTGTGGTGATTCTTGATTTTCCTCTGTATCACCATTAGCTAAGAGATCATTTAAAACATCGTCTACATCAGAATCAGTGGAATTATCCATTTTAAATATTTAAAATAAAATCACTTGTAATAATTATATGAACAGACCTGATATTTTGTTCGATTAACCTTTATTACTTAGGAATTTCAAGTAGGAATTGTTTATTTTTACTATACAACGAATTATAAAATTGCAAACTAAACAAAATTACACTTTTAAAGCTTACACTTAGTCAGCATACGTTCATTGTACAGTAAATTGATAAGCTACAGGTAGAATCATGACACATTCTGCCATATTTCCCGCCATTTCTTAATGACAGAGCAAGTCCAGTTTTCATTACATGATCGAAAATTGCTTTTTTTATTTATCTCACATTCATAAATAATTTTTTATTACGAATGCAATATTCTTTTTAATTTAGTCACTTGACAGTTAAGTACTATGTCTCTCTAAATAAATAGAGTCGCAGTAAAGGCTCAAGAATTGGACATCATAGAAATAACCAATAAAATCGAATGTTCAGTAAGTACTTTTTATTGCATAATAAATAAATTATATATTTGTAATTTGAGGAAGTGTTATATTATATTAAGAAATATAATAATTTCAGAAACATTAAAAATATTTTTAAAGAAATAAAATAGTTTTGAAAGTATTAACTTATTAGTTTTAAAATTCATTTCGTTTGAAACAACTTTTTAATATCATAATTGATTAAAATTGTTCGAATATTTGATTTCAAATGAAATGATAGCATTTAGAAATATTTGCTATCGATGTAGGGAATATTAATAAGATTTATTTATATCTATTAACGATTTTTTTTTAGGGTGAAGGTTGTTTTTCTAGCAATTCGTGGCAGAAAAATCGACCGACACATGAAATATTTATTCTAGACATTACAGCCAGTCTAAAGGATATCGAAACGACTTTGGTAGGAGAAAAAGTAACACTAAAACTTTCTCGTAGATGGATTTGAAACGTATTTTTTATTTCTTCTCTGGCTTTTCAAGATAGTATGTAATAGCTTTTTATCTTTTAAACGAGTCTACTTGCGAATTGAAAAATTTTACAATTCTTTATTATAATATTGTTGTTATGAACAAATTAATTACAATCAAAATAATCGATTCAAATTTATGAATATAAAAATACTTGATTGATATTTGTAACCTTTTTTTATTCTATTCAGTTTCAGAATCATGGCGACAACGAAATAAAATATACTTTTAGAATTTCTCTGAAAACAGCACGAAACTTTATTTTAAACATGTGCGCTTTTACATGTACGAACGATTATTGAGCGAAATAAATAGCACAACATGCAGGTTCGTTTTAAATTTGCGCCGCAGTAATCATAGCGTGCAAGTCATTTCATATTCTTTACGTAAGCTGCCATCTGCAAGAGTAGTTGTATTTAATTGCCATTACTTTGTGTTTATTTCATAGAATTGAAATAAAATGTTCTACGGTTTTCCTATCGACAAATGGAAAATATAAAATAACAGAGATCCTCAACAATACTAATAGTAGAAATATTAATACAACTTATAAATAAATTTCTAATAGTTATCTATAAATTAATAGTGAATAATAATATTATATGATTAATTTTCAGTGACTGGGAGGCATGTTACTGTTACTTTACTTGCTGTCGTAGAACTATCGATCGATTCAAGCAATAAGCCATCAATAAAACATTTTCTTCGCTACACCTTACTGTCCATCGGGCCTACACTATGCAACCATATTACTTTCTATATTTGTGAGTATAACTTTTCTCGGAACGAGAATTTCCTTCTCCGGCATCGTTGGAAAATCATTTTTCTTTAATATATAATTTTCAAGAAGTACCCAACTCTATATCTTTACTTTGTAACGGATGAACTGCGTCGGTTGGCTTATCTATAATTAAAACTCAATACGATTCGTTCTTTAGAACGAAATTGTAGAAACAACATTCCGTTTACTTCTTCCGCTGCAAAAATTCGTTTTAGAAAGAAACGAAAGCTTTTGTTGGAAAGTTTCACTTAACGACATTTTAATTTCATCGTTATCTTTTTTGCAACTTTGTTGATGAAAACGGAGGAAAGAGAAGAAAGGTAGACGATCCTATCGAAGCGCGCTTCAACATCGCGTTAAGTCATCCATCTGCTTTCTACGAGGGGAAGGTGGTTTCTCCAGATCTGGTTCGAAATAATCCACGGCACGAACACACCAATAGCATCCTCCACTTGCTAATCTCGAGGAAAGCTGCACGTTTCAAACGGCTTCCACCTGTTAGTCTTGGGGAAAGCGTATGGTTACGATGTTTTTCGAGTAGAACAACGCAACACGCAGTGGTTCTCTCTTTTCCTCTTTTGGTTAGGTTCGGCGATCCGATACCATCTGCAGCTTACGGAAAATACAGATGTCTGTTCTATCCGCAGAATAAACACAAGTACATTTTAATTCCATTGGGAACTTTTTTGGAAATTTTTGAGCAATTTTTTATCGAACAACAAAACAAAATACCGCACAATATACACGTTAATCTCGTAACATCCAAGATCAAAACATTGACGTTAAAATTAATATCCAAGTCAAGAATAAACATACCCATTATTGTCGCTCGCGTTTCATTTATAGAATATTCAAGAAAGTAACATATGTTATATGTATATATAGAATAAAAGTCGCGTGCGCGCGAATGAAATTAATGCAGAAAAAAAGAAATTTACGAGCGGTTGCGGGTATCAATTTACAAACGATCGATTAGCCTTACATTAGTGTATATTGTTGAGAGCGTTCGGTGGTTCGCGTCGCGGTGAAACGCGCGCGCTCCGCTATACAACCACAATACACAACTATCCATAGCAACGTTGTTGTCAACATAATTTCCACGAAGTAACGCGTTTCCTGGAAGGAGACGCGCAACGAACCTGGAGTATCCTTCATTCTTTTTTTTCCCCTTGACGAACTTGGTCGTGACTTGGCCCGACAGAGCTAGAGTTTACAATTTTCTCGGGTCGGAGTCACCTAGGACCCAGAGCATCGTCAGTGGAAAAGGTAAAATAGGGAGGGCGAGTCCCCTCCAGGCGCGTGCCTTGCCCCTTGACCCCCTCGTCGTACTCGTGCGTGACCCCCACCCCTGTTTGCCACCCACTCACCTACCCCGACCCAGTGGCCCGCGGGCCACCCCACCGCGCCCCACCCCTGCGCCGACGGCGATTCGACCCCGCGCGCGCACCCGTCTCGAGCGTCGCGCTCGTTCGCAGTCCGTCAGTCTATCGGCAACCTGCGTACCAGTCGTGTCGCAGTGCTTACGTAACAATATATTATTATTATTCTTACTTGCCTGACCAGTGTGTTGTTCATTTATAAATCGCGGTCTACATTTTTTCGTTTGTCCCTCGCCGAGTTACTCGTCTTTCTCCCGCTCGGTCACTTTCTAATTGGTTCAATCGACACGCAATTGTATACGTATACAAAAGGGTCAATCATCAACATTAACGCATATACATATCTCTTCTCGATCAACTATATAAACCAAGAAATATACATATATATATATATATATATATACATATCTCGTATATAAAATACAAGACACGTACACGACGAACGCACGCGCCGCGCTCGCGATAAACGCGCTCTAACGTCTCCCGCGAATCGCCGTTTACCTGCCTGTCTTGTCTACACACACGTCGTCGCACGGTGATTGCATCCGGATACGGGTCGAGTCGTTGTCGTCGTTCAACGTTTCCGTGCTCGTCTACCTCCGGTCGCGTGATCGATTGATACGCGATTGTTAATCAACATCGCCTATGATAAAACGTGATACGTATCGGCGTACGTGAAGGCGAGAGAGCACGAGAGAGGAATCACAAGTCGCACGTCGTTGCTGCATGGGCTGCTACCTGTCGCCGGTAGATGAACAAGTGTCGTCGACGAACCGTCACTGTAGAGCACGTTCTCTGGGTTCGGCCCTCCTACACGGGCACGGTGTATCGATTGCTCTAAAATAGACGCGTGGGAACACCTGCAGGCTACATACACGCTCTACACGTACGACTCATACTGTCTGGCTGTCTCTGTGGCCCTCTCTCTCTCTCTTACTTTCCCTCTGCATCGGTCTTACCTGACGCCTTTGCACAACGCGTGACAGGTGCAGCGAAAGTAACGGTAGCAGCAGCAGCAGCAGCAGCAGCAACAGCAACAGCAACAGCAACAGCAACAGCAACAGCAGCAGCAGCAGCAGCAGCAGCAGCAGCAGCATCGCGCTGTCGTAGGGCTGGAGGTGGAGGAGGTGGTGGCGGTGGAGGCGGAGGTGCAGGTGACCAAGAAGAAACGTAACAGGAAGCGGAAGAAGCGAAACGAAGACGAGAAGAAAGAGAGACAGAGAGAGAGAGGGTAGGACGGAACGGAAGAAAGTATCAGAGACAGGCCGTACGTACGTAGATATACGTGCGCGCGCGTGCTCGCCAACGGGAAGGAAAGGAGGGAAAGGTGGAGAAGGAGGAAGGAGGCGATACGCCTGGGTTTCTCGCGAGAAAAGGGTTATTTCCAGTGATACGTCCTGGAGGCGCCTGTCGTCTTCGCCGGTACAACCATAACGCCGCCCGCTTTAAAACGCCCGAGACGGGATACGGTGGACTCATCGCCGCCACCCGCTCGAACCGCAGCCCCCGGAAACCCCGGACCATCTAGCAAACTCGCTTGCATCATGGACGCACCGCTCTCACAGAGTATGGACTCCGTCAACACGGTGGCCACCGGTGAAGACGAGGTACGTTCGCTAACTACTACATCGTACATTGTATCGTTAACGTCGCGCCTGTGCATTACGCACCGTCCTCTCTCTCTCTCTCTCTCTCTCTCCCCCCCCCCCCCTTGTCATGTATATCCACGTATGTATGCATGTATATATGTATGTATACGTGTACGTGTACCGGAGCTGCCGATCGCTTCCTCGTTTTCACCCTTCTCCCTTTCTCTTATCGTTCGTTGTACCGCGTTGCACCGCGCCGTGCCGCGCGAGAGAGACAGGCGTACTTACACACATTTGCTCCGACATACTTCCTTCCTTCCTTCCTTCCTTCCTTCCCATCAACTTGCTTTGGCGGGGTTCGGGGGAGGTGGGGGGGATTATCCTCCGTCCCACTCCCACGCTCGCCATGTTGCTTGTTGTCCTTCTCTCTCTCTCTCTCTCTCTCTCTCTCTCTCTCTCTCTCTCTCTCTCTCTCTCTATTTTCCTCTTTCTTCCTTTGCTATATATTCGCCTCGTACTCCTCTCTCTCTTCGTTCCTCTCTTAACGGGTTGCACGTCACGAGAACGCGCAGGCGCACTGCACGCGCGAACTTTACGTGCTGTGGCTGCCGGTGCACGTACACGTACACCTACGTACATATACACGCGGTGTGTCGAGTCCCCTGTGCAAGCATGTGTATGAGAGCGGTAACGCTTGGAGCGTGTACGTATACGAGTAGAGAGAAGGCGGGAATTCGATCGTGCACCACAATGCACAGTGTGTGCCGCAGGTGACTCGTTTCCATCGTCCGCTCGATCGGACGGTTGGCTGGCTGGCTAGGCTGGTTAGCAGGCCGGCTTCCTTCCTCGCAGCCGAGCACCTGAGAGAGTGACGCGCCACGCCAGACCACGCTTGTTATTGATTTTTCCGCAACGCGAGACCCACGGAGGGCTCGCTACGCGCTCTGTGTCACATCATATGCTGCCGGATTACGCTTCGTCAGTCGACACACGCATTATCAGACGCGCCACGTACGTAGGTAATCGGGCGACCGCATCAACTTTCCGACTGCCACGGTACCGACTACGAATAACGCGTACACACGCACACACGTACACGTGTACGTGTTGCACATTACACGTTACTGACAGCTTTCTAATACGTACGATCCCAGATCATATTCGATTCGATCATTCAACTCGGCGATTAATTAGCTGCAGACATCTGTCTCGCGAATTCTCGATTAAGATCGCGTTTGCTAGTTAATTCTTCTTTGATCGAACGTGCGCTCCTCCTCGAGCGCTGTCAATGGCTCGATGGTCTCGATGACGCGGGAAATTTAAATAAGACGTAACGTTAATATTTCTCTTCTAACCTTTCATCGTACGTCGATGTAATCTCTTTGAAAGCGTGTGCCCTCTATATTCCATCGCATTTTAACTCGTATTGCAACGTTCCCTTCGCATGACTTCTTTACCTCGCGGAGACAAAATGGAGTCGCCGTCCACAATAAGGCCGGATCAAAGACGATCTATTATTCACGATACGGAATTTCTCTTACCGCTACCGTCGCTACGACGAACAAAGGAAACTTCTCCCTAAACTTTTTACCTTTATTTCTCTCTCTCTCTCTCTCTCTCTCTCTCTCTCTCTCTCTCTCGCGTTCGAGCGCTTTACACACGCATCGATCGCAAATCGAAGAAGAGCCGAAGCGTCTGAAACTCACGTTCGCGAATCGGATCGCGAATTGCCAATGCAGAACCGCGGAGTTGTTGCACAACTTCGCGAGATATCGCGATACTTTATTTTGCGTCGGAGCGCAACGTTCGCGGGATTATTCTTGGCGATTTCCTTTGTGATTTCCGACGTGTTGTCTCTGGGGGTAAGACCGGCCGATAATTTGCTCGGCGTGTGTTTTCCGATTCCCTCTCGATTCGCTCACGTCTCGCCCGCGGTCGTTCGATCGCGCGGAGAAAATCGCGGATTTTCTCGCACGACCGGCTTCTCGTTGGACGGTTTGTCATCTGGATCAGGAAGAGTGATCCGTCGAACGGGAACGGCCACTTCCAGAGCAGGAAACTTGGCCATCGTTCTGCTCGATTTCCTTTTACGATTACTTTCTTGCGCGTGTTCTTCCGCATTGCTCGCAACCAGGAACATCAATGCTCGATTAGGGGGTTATCGACGAAGATCTACCGTTGCTCGTCGAATCGTTGCTCGCGTCTCGAAGCGTGCAACCGTGAAAAAGCGCGTTGCTTGTCCATGAAAAATCAGGCAGGTGGATAGAAGGAGGTAGAAGTTGAGAACGAGCAACTGGGAAGCGAAATTTTGTGAATTAACGCAGATAGAACAGGTTCAAAGACGCAACTGAATTGACTAGAGAAAAATTGCAAATGTTAGCGTTCGAGGCTGTTACTGTGGCGTCGTGTGATTTTCAGTGGTTAGCGACCGTCGAGAAATGTACTGCAATAAGTTTAAATATACATACGACTATCTAGTAATTTTTTTTTATATAATATATATATTATAAACAAACATTTAGTGTTTGTATATTTGGTATTTTTAGCTTTCTACATGGCACTAACCATTTCTTTATACGTAGCAGAAATGAAACTCCTAAATGAAAATTACCAGCCAGTCGTTGCAGCGCTAGCTAGCAGGTTAGCATCTGATAATTAGCTCGTACCAACGTGAAGACCTGGTAGAAGGGGAATGGTGATTAATGGCATTCCAGTTAATGTTTAGAACGAACGATAGCATTGTTCAAGGAAGATCCTTTTTTATTTCGGCATACATGGTACATTTCCGTTGAAGTATCGCAAGATGAATTGCGCTTCCGTGCACTGTTCCCCCGAAAGCTAATTAATGCAAAAATTAGAATTGTTCGTCTGTTTATCAAAGAATAACGTCCAAGATTAACGAGATTGCACAAGCACGAAAATTACGGCTTCCCTTTGCCTCCGTCCGTGCAGAAACTCCGAGATGCTAAATCTTGCCATAAGGCATCGCCAGAGTCAAAGCCATTTCGCTGTTACGTTTTAAGCTGCGGCAAACTTGTAATTTGGAAACGCGAATAACCTCGTCAGAATCTTGACGATGATGATCGTTTACGCGGTCGTCGTCGGCGAGAACCTGGCTAGAAAAGCTCTCTTTCTTTCGCGTTTATCAGTTTATCAGTTGCGCGACGCGCGCAAATGAAGTTCGAGTTGCCTCGACGGTGCCATTTGCAAGCCGCGTAATAAAAGTCTCCGAACGCGAGAGATTCGTGATTAAAATTTAGCCGGTGATCTTGAGATAAAAAGCATTGCACAGTTTTTTTTCAGAGAGATAGAGAGGGGAGAGGGAATGAAAGAGTCGCGCGATTTTTCCCTCTGTTCGCCGCTGAATGAACCACAGCGTTGCTGGTTCCCTCTTCGTGTTTGTCTTTCCTGCGTTGCTCGCTGGCCTGTTCAAGAAAAGTACCGCGAAAAGGGCGGCGGGGAAAGAGGAGGGGGCAAAATTTAATTCTCGCTACGCCACGGATAAAAACGTATTTGTTGCGCGATGAGGCCACACAGTGGATGTAACGAGGAAACGCTTTTACATTTCCCACGACTGTTTCGCCGGCGAAATCCGACGAAATGGCCTCTCGCTTCGTCCCCCTTTCTCTCGCTTTTCGGCTCGCCGCGCGGTCAAATAGTCCGCGATTGTTTCTGCATTTCGAGTTCGTTTCGTCCGAATGCAAACGAATGGAAGTCCAGAGAAAGAGAGAAAGAGAGAAAGAGAGAGAGCGGATGGATCGTGTTTTGTAGTTACGTTAAGGTCCGCAATCGTTGCAACGCCGGCGACCTGAGATTCTGAGAGACAAATGGTTAATTCAGATTTTTATTTGCTACGATGCCAGACTGACATTATTATCTCTTCGGTTTTTGAATTGCAATCGATAAAGTCAATCGTAATACAAACTCTGGACTAAAGTGTTGCATAATAGTATGTTGATTTTAATAATGCATACGATCGTTAATATATAAAAATAATGACGCATACTGTGATTTCGATATTACAGCCGATAACGCACATATGTGCCGTGATGTCTGTTTAAGAAAAATATCTTCATCTCACTTCAGTACAATTTTAATTATTATTAATTTCACTCTAATAAGAAGTCAAGTAAAATCCACCGAACTCGCAATTGAGACAAGCTGCGATTAGAAACAAATTGAAAGAACGAAAAGAAATTGGTCACTGGTTCTATATTCCTAGAAGAATATCTTTTTCCAAGCGCAAAATTGCATGTACATCATTTTAAATGGAAACATATATTCTTAGATCGTCTTGTCGCTCTGTGCGCGAAGGGGTAATCGGAGAATAACTAATTTGCGAGATGTTCTTCAAACGTTTCCCCACTGAAATATGAGGAATTGTATTATTGGATAATTGCGTCTCGATCGATTATTTAGTTTTTAGTTCAGTTACCTTTCGTCATACGCAAATGCACCGGGATCTAATTTCGTGTGCTTTGGAATGTACTGTTAGCTTGTTTGCGCGGTGGTTTTGCGTATGTTATTGCAGCGAATTTACGACGTTTGGTTCAATTAACCGAGCCTTTTCTTGTTTGATTGTAACAGAGTGTTTAGCCTGCTCGTTCGCTAAATCAGATTTCTCCTATTTCCAATGTGCTATTCTTGAAACGTCCATAGCGTAGATTATCGAAATTCCGGCTGACGTTGCATAAAAATAAGCACTTGGTAGCGCACTTGTTAGCGTTTGTCTTTTCCATATGGAATGTCAATAGCGCTATAGAAATCCTGCAACGAAATTCTCTGCCAAACTACCAAAAAAAAAAAAAAAAAGAAAGAAAGAAAAATCGAATACAGAATACACATTCGAATCGAAGCTCTGATTGTAGTCTCTATTCTCCCTTCTTACACAAACACACCCAGTCCAACGAAACGAAACTAGGTATTCGTTTCATCGATCATACCCCGAGAGATTACTCCGATCGATGCCAGAACTGTGCAATCCGCGAATTCTGAATTAATCGCAAGAACCTGTCCGACAGGTTTGGAACTATACGGTAGACTTCGAACGTTTGTTTCGGCGATTCAAAGCAGCTCGACGAACAATTTTCAGCCAATTTGGAAAATAAGATTCAACGCGGTGGAGCTTCGACTCGCGGTCGATTAGTTCCAGCCGGAACGCCCAGCGAAAGTTGGAATTTTTAGCGTTCCCCGGAAGTGGATGCCGCGCGTCTGCGAAACGCGAAGGAGTGGAGCCGATTTTCCTCCGCGGAGAGCTGAAAACTCTCGCGAGAAATTCAACGATCGTTCGAGAATTGTTCCTTTTTTTTTTTGCTCTTCCTCTCTCTCTCTCCGTTCGATGCCAGAAATAATTTTCCATCGAGTACACCGCGAGCTTGAGACGACTGCGAGGATTTTAAAGTTTTAACGTTCCATCTGAAGAAACGAAGCCGAGGGAAGGATAGTTTATTATACAATATTTTGGCTCTTTGCATTTTTTGAACTCCTTTATTGGGCGAGAAATTATTATTATTGAATTGTCGGAGCTTTTACGTTATCAGGATTCGTTTTGACCTTTAGAATTTTTAAGTTTGTTTCGTTTGGCGATTAGCCAACAATTCTGACGTGGCTTCGCAGTGAAATTTTTGATAACAAACACCTTTCTTTTTATTTTTTTGTTACACAGAAGTCTTTTATTCATAAAGTGAATCTTTCTCGTTTTTTCACCGTTTAGTTTTAAAAGAAAAACAATTGAATATTATTTGTATTATTACGTATATTGAATATAAGCGCCAGCAGAGTTGAAGATATTAAAACTGACAGTCGAACAAAGAAAACCTTTGTTTAATAATACTTTGCAATTTTGCAAAACACATGTATACATTTATTCTTTTTCTACATATTTTATAGTTTTTTTTCTTTTTTCTTTTGTCTCTCCTCGCAAGGAGAAGACATTATCCTGAATATCTTAGACCGAGTTTTATTTTCTTTATTTTTATTTTTTGTTTTAAATTTCCAAAGAAAGTGGAAAAAAATTCTCTCAGGTTGTGCATTATGCGGATGAAAATGGCGGGTGTTAGGAAAAACAGCGCAGGTCGGTTTCCACCTGGAATTTCGTTGTTTCGAAACCCAGAGAATTTCCATGTCGTGATTGCGTAACAGAAAAGAAAAAAAAGAAAAAAAAAATCGCTAAAATCGCGGACCGTGGTCGATTGTACAACGATCGGAAACGCTTTCCAAGTTTTCTACGCTCTGATTCGCATTTTTATAACCGTCTGAATGCGTTAGGGACCTACCCTTTTGGAAAACGAGCGGCGAGCGCAGCCAAAGAATTAATTTTCTAGTCTGCCGAGGGCGAAATAAAATGGAAATAAATTTTGTCACGGTTCTTGCCTTTTCGTTAATTCGCGCCTTAATCAATTTGATCGCGGTCGTTGCATTCTGGCTTTGCTCCGCCGTGTAGAATTATTTTTTTTTTTTATCCAAGAGCGAGAGAAACGGAAGAAACTACAAAGATAAGAAACAGATAAAAAAGATGTTCGCGTGGAAATTTGCATTAAATATTAAATAGATTCATTTATGATTATTGATTTTCATCCTGTAATTGCACGAGACTGCAGAGTCTCGTGCGTTTTCGTGCTTTAATTGAATTTAAAGTGAGACACGGAACGCACATAAATAATACTATGAAAAAAAAAAAAAAAGAAATCATCCGATATATTCCACGATATTTCAATATCGCAAGCCGAGTTTCTGCTTTTTAAATTATATCATCGAGAATACGTGAATTTACGTGAAACTCGAATAATCGTTACAAAAGGAAGCAGAGAACGTTATTTCGCGCGGCGTGATTTTATTTCGCGTTACCCCTCAAAATGTCCCTTTGGAAAAATTGTCCCTCTGCAGGTAAAAGTGATTATTAAT
Organism: Melipona bicolor; assembly: GCA_030673865.1. Classification (NCBI taxonomy): domain Eukaryota; kingdom Metazoa; phylum Arthropoda; class Insecta; order Hymenoptera; family Apidae; genus Melipona; species Melipona bicolor. Next base: position 3,681,224 of record JAHYIQ010000016.1, on the reverse strand, counting down.
CACAACGTTTTCTTCTTAAAAAAATCGAGTCCCTTTTTTAAAATAGTCGCGATCCGCCTTTGACTAATCAGCGTGCATTAATTTGTTTCCGCGTTCAGCTCTCGCGTTCCCCCCTCCGCCTCCAAAGAGTTACGTAATTTTACGTAATTAAATTTCGAGATAAAGCAGCCGCATTAATATCGAGTGAATCAGTTACAAAATCAACCGACTGCGAGGAACAAAATTAGCGATACGTTTCGATTTAATTTTCAGTTCTCCGCTCGCTTTATGCGAAATGTTCAGCGCGTTTCGCGCCCCGTTTTCTACAAATTTGTAGCGCGAAATTTTCAGTACGTACCCGCGTTTGTAATCGATCGGGTAGGCACGACGGCTTGAAATCAACACGAGGACGCGAGACATTTAGCGTTCACCGTGACCGAGGGTTCACCACGTGATATATGTGTGTGCGTTTTCCCTTGTACGTTCGTCCTTCAATTATACGAAACTTTGAAAAGCACCACACAGAGGGTGAACTTCATCGTTTCCCGACGCAAACTTCGTTTCAACTTTATCCGAAGCGAAACCAAGAAATTTCATTAAACCGCGTGAAATCACGGCGCAATTTTTCCCCGCCCTCGCGTTCCATTCGCGAAGGTTACATCGACCGGCGATTGGATTGATTCTTCGGGATATCCGAGCCGGCGGGACTTTGGAAATACGCACGAGATCGCACGAAATAATCGCCGATCAGAGAATCGAAATTGAAATTTCAGTTCGGCGGATATTTGTGAATGGCGAAACTGATTTTTCCTGGATAGATCGCATAGGTCGGACGTGCGACGAGGATTTCCTTCCATCCCGAATCCTTGGTTGTTGCGACAAACGCGGTGTAACAATTCACGCAGCAAAAAATTGACAGGAATCTTTCAAAATTTTCATTCATATATTTTTATAATTTTTAAATTATAAATTTATAAATTTAAAAATTACAAAAATATTTATAATTTTTATAACTTACAAATTTCATTTATATATTTTTTTTAGAATATATACACGCGTGTATAATTTAGTGACGCGCGTAATTGAGTCACGCATAAACATACATAATGTACCGTGTGTTATTGTAATAATATGAAATTATTACAAAAAAAATATCATTTAAAAAACTTCGGCAATCACACCGATACTTTAAATATCAAAATTTAGCATCGGTGTTCGTTTTTTTAATTAACGATAAAAATCATGCAGAAAGCCTCTAAAAAAAATTCACTGTTCAGATTTCTATTTCCATTTCGATCATTCTGGTGCTGCTAACGAGCAATGGTACACGTGTACGCGTCATTGTTCATTGACAAAATTTCTACTCTCGATCATTCCGACATTTCCTCTCGTCGTGGATTTCTATCTATGTTAATGTCTATAATTAATGTCTAATACCGAATCCACGAATTTGTCACGTTTGCTCAACAGTGGAGGAGGGTACAATTCGAGGGATCGAGCGACGCACGGTCGAGAGCGCAGCGCGGGCAAACGCGAGATTTACTCGCGCGTGCAAGTGCGCTCGAATTTCGGTTAATTTGCACGCATTAACGTTTACCTACGAAACGTCGAAACCTCGGACGCAAGTTGTTGCGTCCGTGATGCATGTGTAAATTAACGTAACGTCTGGACCGGGACGAAAGGGGGATGTAACTGAGAGAGAGAGAGAGAGGAACAGATACACACTGCGACGCAGAACGGGCTGAAAACGACAGAGAGAGAGAGAGAGAGAGAGGAGAGATACATGGAATCAGTGAGCGAGGCTCTCTTTATACACGCATCTGCACACATCAATGAAAGTTAACGCATAACGTGATATACCCGCGTTCAACCTGCGGCTAAGAGGATAATGCCGTTATAACCTAGCGCTCGATAGCTATTTGCCCAGTGAATTCGAAATATCTTTGTCGATTTTTTCACGGGCCGGTGGAACTTTCACGGAGTCTCGCACTCACCGTAGAAACGCCACTTAAGCGCACAAATCCCGATGATTATGCTCGTATCTGTGTCTCGATTCGGTCTCTCTCCTCCTTTCGTCTCTCTATCCGAGAGCACGCGTTCCCAGGTGGATTTTTATTCGACGCGCGAAACCCCACTGCGAAAGGGCGATCAATTAGGCTCGAACGATGATTTATCGATTGTGCCCGGAGCGAGCGGAGCCTTGGTGGATTGTTTTATCAGCTCGATAAGTTTCGTCAGATCGACGGTTGATTCGATGGCGCGTGAATCGACAATCGAAAGTTTGATCTTTCCACGAAGAGTCTCCCGCGTTACGTTTACATAACTTGGATTGTTCGAGTCGCGTTAACACGCATAGTCCAGCGGACTTTCGTGCAAGTTGGTATTTTTTTTTAATTGGACTGAACGAGGAATTTGTATCATTCGTATCATTGATCATTATGGCGCTGCGTTTTTGTAAATAGATAAAAATCTAATTGCTACAGTCTAATAATTAATTCATTTAAGAATCAGTGATTCCTGGATCCCGAGTCGTGAATAACGAATCTCGAATCCTGGCTCTGGATCTTGAGGTTCTCTAAATAGCGAGACTTTTGATTCTTCGCTTTCAACTCTTGGCTCTCGATTCCTAAATACCGAGTCGTGAATAATGAATCACGAATCTCGTGATCCCTCCAGAATTGCTTTCCCTCCAATTCGTTTCCTCTCTGTATTACACAAGTTGGCTAGTCGATCGTCAAAATATGGAGCAGTAGATCGCTGACGATGCTAGAGATCAAACGTGATCGATCATTCCTCGAAACGGGCGACGTTGCCCTTCGCAAATAAGTCACCAAATTTCTTCGCCAGACGATTCCACTCGATGTCTCCTCCACTCGTTCTCTCTGCGTGCACCTGTGTTATTTTGCCTCGTCTGACGTGTCCAGGCCTGGATGCAGTTGCGGAATAAAGCTGCACTCTCGGGGAAAATTCGGTTTCGCACGAACACCACGGGATCCAGAGGGCCGATTGCACTCACAGGGGTGAAAACCCTGTTTCACGTTTGAACGTACGCGTTGGATTATATCGTTCGGACGGATGAGAAATTGTGGGAAGGAGGGAAAGGTTTGCCTCGGTTTGATTCGATTTGGAGGGATTTGTAGGGTGAATTTTATTTTCTTAGGATTAGCTCGGCTTCTCCACCGCGGGCATCTCCTCGGCCAGAAAGAGGCGGAGATTCTTCTGATACGTGCGGGGAAAGTTTGAACGGCTCTGTTACGAGCGTTATCGTCATAGCCTATAACCGGCATTCTAAGTCTGAAATTTTGTCGTATCGTCCGTACGGTATCGGTTGAGTTTCTGGATATTTATTGCAACGTACATATTTGTTACAATATAAAGTTAACCGGTCTTCGAAGATCTTCAAGTTTGACTTTCCATTTGGAGTGAGAAAATGTTCGGTTAAAATTGAATTTAGGAACGCGACGATTTTAGACGTTCGAACTTATAGAAACATATGTAATATCATATAATTCATATGACCTAAATTTCTTAATTTTTGTTATACTTCTTGGAAACGTGTAATAAATAACTCTTCTATTTTGGCTCTTTAACGTGCAATTACAAGTCAAACATTGTATCAAAAACACAATATTTTCAATGAAAATATTATTCTTTGAGTGATTAAAGAACACAAATTAATACTTAATAACTGTAATATCGGCGGAGCTCTTTTTAACTCTCCTCAAGTAGAATAGGTTATCGCTACATATATTCATGTCTGTAGACCTGAATGTTATATTATAAGATATATATTATGAGATGAGTTATATAAGAATGATATTCCCCAACCCAAATTTCTATTAATTTTTGTCATATCTGTTACTTCTGAGCAACATATCATTGCACGTAAAAATAATTTTTCCATTTTGGCTCCTTAAGATGCAATTACAAGTTAAATTTTATATTAGAAATATATATTAAAAATATTTCCTACAAAATTTTCAATTTTAATTGAAATACCAATGATCGAGGAACAAATTGACTGTAATATCGACGGAGTTCCAACTCCCCCCAAGTAGAATGGGTCAGTTGTCGAAACTACGGCCACTCTCCTCTCAACGATCTAAAATCTAAATCCCAACTATTAAATCACCCAGCCAAAAAGAAAAAGAGGAAAAAAAAAATGGAAAAAGAATCGCAACGCGATAAAACTCGAAACCGAGTGATCATCGTTCATTCGCAAACTTACTCTCCTCCTTGGAAAAACGTTGCAAAACGGGAGAGCCACGGCGGTGAATTACCGCCCCGTACGCGAGCAAAACAGAACACGTAACCTGCTGTTCCTGGAGGCGAGTTCTTTGGAAGAATTTCGTTTACAGGAATGCCGCTAGTCGAGAGAAAGAGAGAGAGAGAGAGAGAGAGATACGGCGAAGGAAGGAAAAGGTGGAGAGTTTTTTCGTTTTTTTTCGGTCGCGCGAGATCCAAGCGATAAAACAACGAAGGATTGCAGGCGAAGTTACGTCGTACGATAAAATTCGCCCGGGTGTCTTAGACCGCGGCGAGGAACTTTTCCGAGCGGCAAACACGCGAGAGCGGTTTACGCAAGAGGGTCCCAGCGGCTCTTCTGTAATCGCCGTGCCATTACGTAACGCTCTTTCATTGTAAAACTCGCGGTTTTTTCGCACGCGTGCCGTCGAGTTTTTTTTCAGAATGCTAGGAAAACGCGTTGTCCCTGTTGTTCGTGCCATTAGATTGCGCGTCTTTCTCTCTTTGCCTCGTTTCGTCAGAATATTGCCCGACGACGGGATATTTCGCGAGACGAGATCTGCAATGAGTTTTATCCGCGTCTGCGAATGGATGATTCGTTTGGTATCTCGAACACAATGGCACAGCGATCTCGGATGCGTTTCGAACGTAGAGTCAATTAAGAGGTAATTAATCGGCTCGGAGAAGTTGAAGTTTAAGAAGCCTGAAATCTTAGGTTTCAGCAGGCTGTTGTTATTTCGTTAAAATCGTATCGATATTTTACAGTATTTTAACATTACTCTACTGGCATTTTTTCTTTACAAATTTATCATCCACAAAATTTTGTCACTACCGATATATTTTATGGTGTTTTAAATTCTAAAGTTAGAATTTAATTCTAACTTTCTGGCGATATTTTATGGTGTTTACGAGACACCTGTCGCGTCGAGGATTGAACATATTTTTTATTCGCTTCGGTGAATGTTACGTGGCAAAGCACATCGGGGACTGAGAAATTTTTCCTATAGAACTCACTCTCGATTGGGAAACGATCTCATTATTACTGTAACGACCGCTTTCTCAACGGAGAATTCTATAATCTTCCGTAATAGTAATTCTCAATATTAACCGACGTTACTGCAGCGTCGTGTAATTTTCAGTGCTTGGTGATTGTGGAAAGATAACTAACGATTAGTTTAAATATGTGTTTGTTTCTATTCTTTATAGATCCGCAGTTTTTTTTTTTATAGATAGCAAAAATCAGACTTTGCAATATGATAAAATATGATATGAATTTTTTATGTGATAAAAATTGTTAGATATCGAGAATAGTTGATATCGGTTATAGCATTAGTGTGTCGACAGTGCACGGAATCAGATTTTGTAAATTTTTAAGTAAAACACGTCAGCAACACTGTTTGTACGAATTACTATCGAAAACAGCCAGTCTTACCGTGCCAGTCTTTGTATCGACGATCAGACTTTGCAATTTCTTAATTCTAATGAAATCAGTATCGAAAGCAAACTGTCGTTACGAGTGACTCACGAATTGCCCGCGAAATAGCGATTCCACTAATTATTTCACTAATTAATTATTTTATTTGTGGATAATTAATTTTAAATACGAATTAATTAAAAGGATGATTTAATAGCAGACTGATCAATTTATTTTAATTTCTAATAGAAACAACACAGTGAGGTAGTGAAAGTACCGAAAGGAAGTGTCTTTGGATAAAATTTTTATTTGCAGGAAAATTATTTATTTACAGATCGGAAATATAATAACAAGTTCGTCAAGTTCGCCTAAAACTCGTGCCTCCTTCCTCATTCATGCCCCATGGATAAATGTGGGGGATCCGCGAGCTCTCGAGGCTTCCGTCGAGCTTCTTCGAATGACGAAATTCAATTAAACTCGCCGGCCGCGGGATAACATTCGCCGAAATGGGATTTATGGGGGAAAGGCGGAAAAACAGATGGGCGGAAGTCGAGGGCGTCTCTTCCCAGTCTGAGGCATTACGATCGAAACCGACGCGGAGCAATCGATGCCCGCCAATCGCGGTTTCAATTTGGACTGCAGATTTTTTCCCCCTCCCCCTCCTCTCTCCTCTCTCCTCTCTCCTTCTCCGCTCCTCGCAGAGGAGCTCGTTCTACTTCTTGTATCGGTTTCTCCGCCGGCAGATCGGGTTCTACTTTCTAAATCTAACGCGGCCAGACCGACTCGTCCTGCAACTTTCCGACGAAACGCCGCTGCAACGCCGCGGAAACGTTGATCCTCCTGTTTATTACTCCCGCAGGTACAAAACAGACTGATAACCTCTCGTTAAATCGTGAATACTTTCCACGGATTGGTAAACAGACTGACGACTCTCGACGAAAGTGGTGGTGAAAATTGGTCGGACGGATAGGAACGGAAATTGTTTTTGTGTTGTAATATTTTCACAACGCCTGCAAAACACGATTTGTAATTAATTAATTTAAATTGGAAGGAATAGGTTGGAATATTTTCTCTCTCTCTCTCTTTTTCTTTGCGTATTTTCTTGCAGTGATGTAATTTGTAGAAAAATGTGTAATACGTTATGTTTGTGATGTATGTACAATTATATTATATATTATTGTATATAATATTATATATTATATTTGTTGTACACGTATTACAAAATATAACACGTTTTAGAAAACAAGAGTGCGACGAGCATGTTTGATGTAGTAAATTAAAATACTGGGTGTTTATTTAAAATACTGCTGACAGATTTTATTCAATGTAACTGTATTTGAATTCATGATTTACCTCGAGATGCAGACGTAATTTAGATATACAAGGCGTATTTGAGGATGTGAGGATTTAGTTTTAAAAAAATTGAGAAAAAGTGACGCGTAATTTTGTTAAAAAAGGAAAGAAATATCATCGGTTCATATGTTTGAGTTCTTTTTTTCTTACGCATACGTATATTGCAATAGTCTTTCAGAACGATTACATTTGTTACTAATACGTTTTCGCGTGGGTCATTAAGGTAATGGAACATATTAAGACGACCCGTTTCCATCAGGCTGTTCTATATGGTACACCACATTAAAGCAACGCTGCGAGCAATGTGATTTTCCATGAAATCATGCAATGTACTTCGTTTTCGTTAATAACACCGGCCAACTTCAGACGCATCGGATACATTTATCTTCGAATTCATCTAACGCAGACCGCATTCATCTTCGCGTTCGTCAAGCTTGTAATGCAGCGTCTGACCATAATCAGGATCATTTCACTTTGCTCTTGTTACTCTCACCGTGGACCGTGATTTCACAACTGTGACTCGCCTAGCTCGCGATGGCCTGTGTAACGCTTTGCAAATCTCACAGCCATGAAAATCTAATCTCACCAAATAAAATAAAAGTCGAATTTAATTTTCGAGGAGATGGAACTCTGCACACGCGTTGTACTAGATGAATTTTCAAATTTAATTTTCCTCTAATCGTAAGGGAAAAAGTTGCATTTCACGCTTTCAACTTATTTTCGCAAATAGAAACTCCGCTGTTTGTCGTTGTTTATTTATTCGTGTCCAGTCCGCAACTAGCTGAGCGTCAAATTTGATCAGCTGAGTTTCAAGCTTGATGAAAACGAAGCTATAAATGAAAGAACATTTTAGAATCAACCCTCCGCGACTTGCAAGACGTCCACGTATTATCTGAAATATAGAAAATATCCAAAGTATTCGCTTTGAAATTTTTTGAACGAAAAACAATAAACAAATCGCATGAACATTTAGAGTCTAGTTACAATGAGGAATTACAATATATTACCTGCTCAATTTATCTAATTAGAATTAAAATTAATTGTCCATTTATCTATTTAAGGCTTGTCTTTTCAACAAATTACATGGAAATCTGCAATCTCATCACAGTAAAAAATTATGATACGTCACCTACTTATTTATTCATTTGAGGAAACTTGTCCGTCTTTCTACTTAGGTTTTATTTCTTCAATAAACAGCGCAAACATCTGCAGTTTAGTTACAATAAAAAGTTACAAGTAACTGGCAGAAAAGTTTTCGATCAAACACAAATATCTCAACATCGAAATCTCTCGCGCACGGGAACCAAATTAAAATCACCGATTCTACCTTTTCCACATATTCCAAACAACTACCAAAATATTTTGTGCCCAAGAGAGTTCGACGTTTTTCAACGCTCTCGAATACCCGCGTTCGATAGAACAGGGGCACTGCATTACCTACTTAATTTATTCGTCTAAAAATCCCGCCTATCCACCCCCGTTCGCTCGTTTATTTATCCGTCCACGTCCGTCGAGATCGGAAGGATCGATAGGTCGTCTTCCCAATCAGGCGAACGTCACGTTCGTTGCTCCGAAAACAGGGAAACAAGGCCCCGTGTTTTTCGGCCGTGGTACGCTTCGCCGATCGATTCGCGACTGCGAGGAAGGATTAAGATCGCAGCGGCGGCTGAGAGGACTCTCGAGTCTCGCGCGCGCGCTCGAGATTTACAATTGCGTTTGAACTTAGTCGGGAGAAGTCGTTGCACGTAGAAGAATAATCCTCTTTCCTTGACCCGGTAATTGGATTTGCTCGCTCGTACGTTTCAGCGCGTAAGGAACCGCGTCAAGTCGAGCTTTGTTGGGAAGCTACTGGTATCGGAGTACTCGGGCGAGAGGAGCAGCGCGGTCGGTCCGCGGCGTGCCTCGGAGTGCGATCGATTCTCCGAGTCGCCGCACGATCGTCCGGGAAACGACAAAAGCACAAAGTCGTTTACTGTATCCGCTAACGTCTCGATGCACCGCGGTCGAACGGGTCGATATGCAGGCGTGTGAAATTTTTATATCGCCCCCTCTCGCTCTGTGCAAATGCAAATATACACGCGCGCGCGCGCGCGCGTTTTCTAAAATTGAGGAAGAAAAGATCTGTAGGTTGAAGGGGAAGCTTGCGCGATTTTATTCTACTTTTTTTTATTTTTTTTGATAGTGGTATAGGTACAAGTCCATTTGTTCGTACATAGAGATGTTTGAGAGTTTCAATTAACTGGGAAATATTGTGATAGTTTTAAAGCTGTAAACACACGTTGAATTCCACTATGTAATGATAGTTGAACGAAATAAAAGGATTTTGTTTTAGCTACAAATGGATTTTCCACGATTTTGAAAATCATGAACAATTTTAAACTTATATTTTGATTAAAGCAGACTTTTCCGAAATGTATATATATATATATTTTTTTTTTTGAAAGCAAATGTAAAATTGAGAAATATTTTCAGTTGTTACATGATGAAAGAATTTATTACAAAAATTTACTGTAAAGGGGACGCTGTTTCGTTATACACTTCGTAATACTTAATAACACTTAATAACAATAATTTTATCTATGTCAGTAAAGCAACGATACTTGTAACGCTTATTTTGCCAAGATTGTTTGGCCTTCCTCGTTCCCCAAATAAATCCTTTGGAACTGTAGAATATTTCGTAAAAAATGGAAAGTTATTAAGAATGTACCAATTATTATATACGAGATAAAATACGCTAGTGACTCGACCTGTCGCAGGTCATGGTCAGTCCCAATCAGGAAATAGTCGCGAGTTTCTAGAAGCCGATACTTCAATAGCTCCGAATCGAATAACGATCGCAACTGAGCTCTTTAATTGATTGCTATCAGCCATGCAAATTCCCCCCTCCACTCTCCGTGATCGATCGCGAATCCCACTTCGCTTCGCTGGTTATTTTGCATTCTTGTTAATATCGAGTTGACGATCGTAATCGAGGAACGCGAATTAAAACTCGGAGCTGGAGCCGAGAGGCTCGCAACAAAACTCACAGTTGCTTCTTCCTTCTCTTTTATCACTAAAAGTGATAAAAGCCGGAATAACCCAGAAAATCGTGCCTCAGGTGCAACGCTGATGCAACGAAAATTAGCGATTGGTTAATTTGGGTCACGTGACTCGTGAGGGGGCGTGGGGTAGACCTCGAGTAGGAATGGCGTTGTCTGGTACTCAGTGATCGCGCCTATAATTTGTTTTGTATCGATTCAAATGTTTGTGTGTCGATAAAATTTTATGGCAAAAATGTCGTCTTCAATTCCTAGTCGGAACAGTTGCTTGGGAAACTTGGGCACGAAAGATTCTTTTCTTTCTTATTCACCGGTGCGACTAAATGCCTCGTCACTCGTTGTTATCAACATAGTCATCGTATTGGAGTAGAGGGGGAGGGGAAGCGTGAAAAATTCTCACGGGCGAGAAAGTATTTTCTCTCGTTGAGCGCAAAGAGGTCACGACGATTTGTTGCGGAACAACGAGGATCTGCCGGTGTCGTGCAGGACGGCATTGCAGGCTTCGTTTAACCGACAGAAGAAAGAAGGTTAAACGCTTTGCGCGGCAATTATCGATACCTGGCGTTTTATATATCCGTCCGGTATTGGCTCTCGCAAAAAAAAAAAAAGAAAAAAAAAGAAAAAAAGGAAAGGAAAAATCCTCCAACAATCCATCCAACATTGTTTCGTGTTAATTCGTTCGAACGCGAGCAAAATTCATCGCACGTTCGTAAATCGTGCGTCGCGCGAGGATAACGTAGTTTTCGTTTGTTTTCTGATTTCCCGCGTTTCTGATACGTGTGTCCGCGCGCTGTTTCCCCCCACCCCTCCCCACATCCCGAAGCAGCAAATTAGGATTTATAACGCTATAATATTCGATTGTTAACCGGGCAAAGCTGCTCGTAAATCTCGCCGGCATACAAAATTGGACAACATCGGCCGGTGATTTATTAGCCAGCCCCGGTTAACTACTTCATTACGCGTTTACGGAGAGGTCAGCTCGCTGAAAATTCTGATACTTGATTACTCGTTCGTCCCGTTAATGCCGTGGATTTAATCAGCAGCGCCGGTGTTTTCTTTTTTTTTTTTCTTTTTTAATTCGTCAACATCGGAGTAGGACAAATGCGAAATAGTTTCGGTAGTTTAATAATAATAACACGAAGGATGATAATGATAACGCAAGGATACAAGGGACAGATGATGGCAGATTAGTGCGCGCGTAATGTTGTCCGAATCGAAGTGATTATTTCTACGTGACTCGGCGAACTTTTTCCGCAGACAAATCTCAAAACTGCATCTATAAATTCGCGTGTAAATTGTAAGAATCTTAATTTTTTTTTTATCATTTCTGATGATTAGATAATCAAGTTACAGGATATTTTTGTTACAAATCCTCGAGACATAATTTATAGGAAATTTCTTTGTAGGAAGTCGAAATAATTATTGTTTTTCTGTGATTTGACACACTTTTTTCAGCAGATAAATCTCAAAACTGTATATTTATAAATTTGAGAAATTGTCTAATTCTCTATTTAATCTTCATTTTTTTTTTCTAAATCAGGTTTCGGTATTTTTATTACAAATATTCGAGACACTGAATGATATATGATTTATGAGAAATCCAAGTAATTATTTCTACGCACTTTTTTCAGCAGACAAATCTCAAAACTGCATATAAAATCTATAAATTCGCGCGTAAATTTGAAAAATCCCGATCCGATTGCAATCTTCAAGCGTTTCTTTTCTAAAGATTTTCTGTCCATTTCTGACAGTTAGATATTCATTACAAATCCTCGAGACGTAATTATAATTTATAGGAAATATCCTTCTCTTTAATACATAAATAATGATCGATAATTGACGTTGAAGCTCGAAATTCGATATTCTAAAATGGCGCGTATTTCGAACGAAGTCCACGTTGCCAAGTTCGACCAACTTTCCATCGTAAATCTTTCTTTCGCGCGGTTCGAAACGCGCAGAGAATTGACGTGCACGTGGAAATTTAGCTCGCGCGGAGTAGAGGAACACACGATATACCGGTTACTATATTCGGTTGTACCTATTTTGAATTTACTATTTGTCACGACGGGGGAAGATTCTCAGACGTTTCTAAAGTGCACAGAGAGAATTTTATAACTCGGATCGTGTTTGACCCACAGCGCGGATCATATTTCAGCGTGATGGATAGCGCAGATCCGTATAAAAATGGATTTTCACTGGCTCGGGGGGATAGCGTTGCTCAGGGACGTGCTCGTGGTTATTATTGTTAGTCGATTAATTTCAGCTCTGCGAAATTAAACCAGGCGAAATTTTACTTACGTGTGCAGTGGCTTAGTGTTCGAACATTCATGGACCATTTCTAGAGAAGTATATATTGTATATAACGTGTGTTGCATAGAAGATTCGAGAAACAATTTTTTTGATTAGATTGCCAAACTTTAGAACGAATCAAAGAATTGTAATGTTTATTGAAAATGCACGGAATTAAAGATACAATATTGAAAGAGAGAATGATACTATATGAAAATGTAAATAAATTTTTTTCATCGAAGGCTCCGTTTTCAAGAAAATCAGAATCTTGAAGTCGAATCTCTTCATCGACTGTACTTGAATTTAACTAATTTTGGATTGGTCAGGAATAAATAATCCTACTTATGAAAAGAAGTCAAAACTGTGGAATACAATTTTTTCGCAAGATCATTCGTTTTTGTAAAAATGTCAATTCGTCAAGTGCACGTTTATTAAACTTCTATTTCCTCCCAAATGAGTCCATAAACGGACGAATTTTATTTTTACAGATAAAATAACCTTTTATCGATTAGTCACTTTAACGCAGTCTGGAATTACCGAGATTCAAATATATCTGATGGATTTTCTCGAAGACGATGACTTGAATGAAAAAATTTTATTCGTTTTATTATTGATATATTTTTTCACGTAAAATCACTCCCTTCAGTGTTGTAAAATATACAATACGATATGTGTTACGATAATTCCTGAATATTGAGGATCGTGGCTATTTTGATACTTTTGTAATTTCTTGTATGAATACTTGGATTTATTTTAAACTTGATCAGGTCTCACCGCGATATCAATGAAATGTTAAAATGTGCTATATAACACACATGAAATATTCATGAAACGTTCGTATATTTTTGTTAGATCGATCTCAAACTTGACTGTATAAATGAAACGTTGAAATATTTTATGATATATTCACAGGATGTTCGTATATATTTTTGTTGGATTTGTCAGATTTATTTCAAACTTGAGCAAAAAGTAATCATAACAGTCTCTTTGTAGCATCGATAAAATACATAATACGCATTTTATATTAGGTTTAGGTTGGGTTAGGTTTAGGTTAGGTTAGGTTTAAGTCAGGTTTAGGTTAGGTTTAGGTTAGATTTAGGTTTAGGTTAGCAAAAAGTAATCACGACAATCTCGCTATAGCATCGATAAAATATACAACACGCATAATATAATTCGTCGAAATCAGGCGGCTTTTATTCGCGTTGTAATTCCTTGATGCCGCGACCCGAACAGACGCAGAGCGCGTATATAGCGAAGGTTCGCAGCGACGATCGATATATTCAGTGGCAGGCAGTTGCGGCAGGTTAGTTGTTTCCTTTCTGTAATAATGCACGAGAGCATACGCGATTAGACGTGTGTTTGATGTCCAGAATTTCCCGCCGACTGCATTGTCGCCAGGTCTCGGCGACAGCCATACCGCGAAACCTAACCTAAACCTCCAACGCCGCCGATATTTTACAAAACTTGAACTCCCTTGCACGGGGAGGAACTTCGAGAGATATACGACGGTCGTGAAACGAATGCATCACCTGTAGTCACGTGACGGGCGGGATACGTGCCACTTCTTTCTCTTTTTTAAATTAACCTTCGTAGAACACGTATACGTACGTGTCGTTTCCTAACCCGTCGACCATGTATCCACGCGCCATGTATATATATGTTATGAAAAACCTACGATTTTCTTGCAAGATTGCACCGTGTAGTGGAATTGGAATTGGAGGGGAGGAAAGTCGTCTGATAATAAGGGGAGGTTTTCTTTAGAAGCTTGTAGAGGAGTCGTAAAAATCCATGTCGGATTGTGTTATCAGAATAATTGTCCACTTTTATTTTATACTCTAATTTAATATTTATTTATACTCTAATTTAATATTTTATACTCTAATAAATTCTTACATCTGGTAAACAAATTTTTGCACGTACAAAATAGACACATTCGCGAGGGAAAATAAAAAGATTGCGTTGTGATACTTTTTTCCATCTGTTTTTACCACATTGCATAGTTTTTTACGTATTGCTGCTTTAATAAAAACACGCAGTCTCCCCATATTGGGCACAGGGGCCTAATATGGGGAGACAAGCGTTCTCAATATGGTTCGCAATGTTTTATAATGACGAGGGCAATTATAATTATGTTTTCTTTTTTTATTTAAATGGTTCTTGTTTGTTCTTTCTTATTGTGAAAATTGGTAGATACAATACAATACAATATAATAATATTATTTTAAACTAAAACGTTGTAAATTAAACGTAAATATTTCGTAACTCTGATTGCACTTGAAATGAAATAGCAACAAAAATAAAAAAATCTTCACGTTTTATTCACGTTTAAAATAAACATTGATACTGACATTAGATCATTCTTGTCTTCACTCAAGACTTTAGAACTAATAAAAGTTTGTACTGTGAACTTGTAATTTTAAAGATGTTCATAATTCATAAATTATACAGTTACTCTTACGTTTCAAAAAATACGAGCAAATATAATAGAACGAAGTAACTTTTGCAACTTTAACTGATTGACTTGCAATGTTTTAACGGTAGGTGATGCTAATTCTTCGTGATAAATGAAGAAATAAACGACGATACTGCACTTAGTTGCAACGTTCGCGGATAAAGTGCACTTTTGACCTCGTAAGATTTTAAACTTCCGCACATTCGGAATCCTCCCCATATTGTCCTCTACAGTTTAAAATTTTAGAAACCCAAGTATAAAAAAATGTCACGAGCGTGACTCTGTTCTATCAATTTGTAACTATCGTAAAACTGAAATAGATTTTAGTTTTACAATGCAAATGTGCAATAATAGATTTGACCACGGAACATGGGCACACACACGTTGTGACGACTGTCCTCTACAGTTTAAACCTTTCGAAACATCCTGATCAGTCGTCCCAAATATAAAGACTCGCGACTCTCTTCTGTCAGTCATAAGACTAAAACGCAAAATAAAGACGCATGAAACTAAAAATCTCGTAATAACAATCTCGTCGCAAAGGTTCTCATCGCGAGATCGACAGACGATCGCCAATCGCGGATAATCGACGCGGCAATGGCGATCGTTAACGGTGTTACGCCGTAGGAGAGGTAGAAAGAAAACGCGTGCTGACGGTGCAGGCCATATGAGAGATACACGCGTAATACAGTTGCTCTTACAGAGCGATCGATAAATTCAGTCATACGCGGTCGGTGCGGTGCGTCAGTTCCTGCTGCTCGCCGCGGTAATATCATACACGTGTGTATACCGAACGCATTGAATTTCGTACAGCTCGGGGAATGATTGTATAACGATGAACAATGGGACCTGGGACCTATGGCGGGAGGGCATTATGGCAGAGCGGATGTTGTATAACGGTTAGCCAGCGAAGAGGAACGAGACGGGAGCCAGCAAACCGTAAACGCGCGCTGCGAGCGTTCGTTCGTTCGTTCGTTCGTTCGTTCGTTCGTTCGTTCGTTCGTTCGTCCTCTCTGTCCTCCTTCATCCTTCGAAGCGTCTTCTTCGCCCGTCTCTCTCCTCCCTCTCACTTCGTCTTTCTTCTTCGTTCCTTACTTTCATCTTTGTTTCTCCAACACTCGCTCGCGACACATTCTCTTTCTTCTCATTTTCGTACTTCCACGTTTCGCGATACCGTCGTCGCTGTTTCGTCCGATTCCCGATTTTTTCGGAGTCGGAACATTCCCCCCTCCCCTCCTTTAACGCTTCTTTCGATCTTTCTTCCCTTTTTTCGAGAGATCCCTCTCGAAGCTTCTGCTCTCCTCTGACTCTTTCGTCTCTCTTCCTGTCACCTCGTTTGCTCTCCCTCCCCTCTCCCCTACCTCGGGCGAGAGACATTCCTCGTGCACAGGTGTACTTACGTACGTACGTACGTGCACGAACGCGAGACGCGAGAGGGGACGTCACAGCTAGAGATGGGACCAAGTCCGACGTGTACTTGCGAATCAAGTTCGACGTCCGAGTTTCGTTCACGCTCTCAACGCGAGGCTTGGAGAGTCGCGATACGCTTGGTCCGCTCAGATGTTAAGAGTCGCGCGCGTGTGTGAGTAACATTCGCGGATTACCTAAACCAACGGTTTCCAACTGTTTTTTTTTTTTGGCCATGGCCCACTTCAAGGCCCAATCTCTAAAATCCTGGTAACAGATAATTCTCGTTGTTCGAAAAGTGAATTTTAACTTGTGTAACAAAGAAACATAGTGACATCCATGGAAGGATTTAGTTTATTTAAAGAAATGTAAAACAAAATTCACTGTGAAGCGTAAGCCCCTAAAAGATGTAGCATCAAACGTTTTGATAGTATTATCACTGAAAGTAATTTTAGCAGGAGTAACCCAGAAAATCGGGCCTCTTCAGGTGCAACGCTGGTGCAACGAAAATTAGCGATTGGTTGTTTGGGTCACGTGATTCGCGAGGGGGCGTGGGTTAAACTTCGAGTAGGAATGGCGTTGTCTGGTACTGAACAATCGCGCCTGTAATTTGTTTTGGATCGATTCAAATGTTTGCGCATCAATAAAATTTTATGACAAAAAGGTCAGAACAGTTGCTTTCAGTGAGATCGTACTGGGGTAAAAGTAGTGCAGTTTTTTTTTTAAATTATTCGCGTCATTTAACAGATATGTCTCGAGTCGCGTATGTCAAGTTAGTCGGACCTCGTTTCCATTTTTTCTTTTTCTTTCTCACAATATCACGCGCTAGGTAGCGAGCATTATATGGGACCGCGAAACGGGAACGGTAGTTTTATTAGTTAGTTGCTAAAAAGGGAAGAAAAAGGAAGGAAGAAAAAAATATTCCACCGCCGGTGCACAGTGACATCGTTGTGCTCCATAATAACGACACCCACCAGGCTGGAAAAGGTGGCGCTCACAGCGACTGATCGCTGCCTCAGACTCTTTCTATTAATAAACGCCGATATAAAAAGGAGGAGTAATTCGTTGTTAATTCCCCGTGGCATGGCAAACGTGGTGTGTACGACCGTTATACTCGCGATATGTCGACGATGAAAATTACCCTTGTTTCTTGGTAAACTGCTTGCCTCGCTTTTTTTTTTTAATTTTAGTTCTTATTTACACGAGAAAGAGAAGAGAGCGAGCAACGTGTTTACTCCACGCAGCGCATCGCGCGAGCTCGATCGATACGCGGTCTACGAGTGTTTATTGAATAATACCTGCAGGTATTTTCATTTTTCCTTTTTTTTTTTTTTATCGAGTGAATATATCGGTATATGGGATAAAGAATGTTCACAGTCGCGACTGTTGTTAAACTCTAGTTCTATTTGCTTTCTACCAAATCTTCAAACAAACCAGATAATGAGCTGTAACTCCGATCGATCGAACTGAAATGGAATCGAGAGAGTTAGTCAGCTTGATGAGGGGAGAATTAGTAATTGACGAGAATAATATTCTCTTTGCAGATGAAGTTCCTCCTGGTTTATTAGGAGTTTTTATTGGAATTTAGGTATTGAATTGGATTGGAACTTGTTTCGTTCCTATTGGAACTTATTTTATTTATTTATAGATTGGATTAGAACGTTCGATCGTTCGGTTAGGTTGAAATCTTTTGTTAGAAATTTTCAAATATAGTTAAATGGTTCAAATACAGTTAAGATTCTGAATATTATAATTTTTCAAACGAAATCATACAACGATAAACCTAAGCTCATTTTAGAGTTTGAAGTCTTTGCTTGCTCCACATAGTGTAAAAATATCTTGGAATAAAGCGAACGATGCGTTTCGATAAAATAAAATGATAAAACGATACAAATTACAGATACTTCAAGCTTCAAAACCTTCCCACCGTTTAAAACCAAAGCCCGCGTTTATCATCGTATCTCGATTTTTTTTGCAATCACGGCAGTACAATGAAAGTCACTCAGTGTACTGCCGTGATTGCAGAAAAAATACTCTTCATCTCGAGAATAATAATTTTATTGATAAGAATAAACTAATAAAATAAAGACTTTTTAATTTATTTAATTCATTAATTTATTATTTTATTTTTATTTTTTTTATTTATTAATTATCTTGTTAATTTGTATCGCGGGTCGTCAGAAGATCGTGGGATTGCCCGACAACTCAGTAAATTCGCGCCGTTCACCGAGTGTCTGCAGCACTCGTCGGAGACGAGTTCTCACCTGTTCCCTAATTTAGAGATTCTTCGGCCATCGTGAGACACCGCGGGAATTCACCACCCACGGGCAGAAATAGATATTTTTCGCGTGAGGAGCGGCCGTTCGCGCCGGCCGCCCTTTTGTCCCGATGCTTTCGTGCAATTAAACGCGCGTGTTACGCGGATCCACTTTAATTAACTTTGAAAATAATTGTACGCGCGCGCGCGGCCGCTTGTCTCTCTCTCTCGTTGTTCAATTATTTAGTATCGCTAGAATAGGACGCTAATTAGCAAGCGTAGAGTAAATGTATTATTCATCGCTTTAATTAAACATCGGCCGCGCGCCTCGGCCTCAGGCTGAATGCTTCGGTTCACCGTGCGTAAGGAGAGGGAGAGAGAAAAAGAAAAATAGACGAGAAGACGTAATCTCGCTGTTTAATAAACTGACGGAGTTTCTTCCTCGGCGTAAGATTTCATCTCGTCTAAACGTCGAAGTAACGTTCCACGTCCACCGTTATTTCCCGGAAAACATTGTGGAGTTTGTTGAACGTGCTTGAGGGAAATTCGAAAAATTTGCTGCCGATAATGAACGTGCAATTTCGCGAGTTTTCTTTTCAGTCGCAACGTTGTTTCGAAGCACTCGGTCACTTTTGTACAAAGTCGCGCTTTTTCGACAGATAAAATTACAGTAATCAGAATGACTAATTCGTGGAAATTTCGTTGATTCGCAAGGCTGTGTTTTTAGGTATTTAGATAATTTTTCGTAAAGTATATCAACGAAAGCTTGTGTTTTTTTTTTTTCTAAACTTGAATTCCTTGCACTTGAATTTTTCTGATGCAAGTTTTTCACAATTTTCTGATGTTACCTAAATTGTATTTGTGGTGATCTAGTTATTTTTTCCTTTAATTGACGAGAACAGGTAAAATTCATTTACGAACTGTTGCTATTTAAATTATATTCATAGTTGGAACACGTTGCTTCATTTTTATCCAGTTATTTTTTTGAAATAACGAGCGTTCTGTACTTTTGTACTTTGTACGTGTAATTTATATGGATGAATAATTTTCTTAATGATATAATTTCTAATTACGTATAATAATTCTAGTTGTATTATTCTACAACAGTATTTTTCGTACAACAGTTGAAAACATCTATAACTTATCTGTTAGGTGAGATTTTCTACTTATTTTATTAGTAAAAGCACGTATGAATTGTTCCTCTTTACATTTTCAAATTATCAACCCTCTTACAGGTTTAGTTTAATGTCACACGTAATTAACAACAGTTAATATCAACTTTGTACAGCAGAAATCTTAATTAGTCGACGTATAGAGGTTGAAGCAAGTCAGGCTGTTGTTTTAAAGTGTTATACCTAAGAATTAATTGGTTCTGGCAATCGTTTACCTAGAACTTGGCGTAGTTCATCTTTAGTTTGTTGAACCTCGCCGGGAGCGTGGAAACGTTAAATGATTAACAAACGAGAAATCGAAATTCCCTTTTTATTAACAAAGTCTTGAATTCCTTTAGGATTACACAACGAGTTAATTTAACACCTCGAATCTG
This sequence comes from Melipona bicolor, assembly GCA_030673865.1. Classification (NCBI taxonomy): domain Eukaryota; kingdom Metazoa; phylum Arthropoda; class Insecta; order Hymenoptera; family Apidae; genus Melipona; species Melipona bicolor. The sequence goes on along the minus strand of JAHYIQ010000016.1, from coordinate 3,661,244 downwards.
TATAATTTTCAATTGATCTATCGATACTATATTGATCAAACATCAATCGCTTGTATTTCTTTTTTCGCAGTATAAAATGTTCTTTTCCCATAAAATTTCATTGATGTGCAAACATTTGAATCGATAGAAAACAAATTACAGGCGCGATTTCTCAGGTAACCAGACAACGTCATTCCTCGAGTACCCCACGCCCCCTCGCGAATCACGTGATCCAAATCAACCAATCGCTAATTTTCGTTGCATTAGCGTTGCATCTGAGGCCCGATTTTCTGGGTTACCCCGGCTAAAATCACTTTCAGTGATAAAAATATCTCTCGGGATAATGGATAATATTACGAATTAATTTAATATTTGCATTACACATTGTATTTAATACACACAATATTTTTTTTCACAATGTAGAATATTTTCTCACAGATCAGATTACATAAAATATAAAATATAAAAATATTTCTTAGGATAATAAATCGATATTCCTGTAAAGTAAAATATTCTTGTACATTAAAATGTAAGTTCGTGGTATAAAATTTTCCTCAATGAGTATTTTTGAAAAAAAAAGAAACATCTAAAGGAGTAACACATAAACGTCCAAGAAAAATTATGCGTAACAGTTGTCGTTCCACGTTGAAGCGATGGTTATTGTTACTAAATTTTAGTAGAAGATCGACGTCTAGAAATTCCGGTTTCATTGCGGCCAACACATGCCTCGTAACGACGGTGTCGTTCGTATATATCTTTACGAACGTCTTTGAACATCCCCAGAGAAATAAATCTGGAGAAATTAAATTCTGCAGACGAGTTAACCGAGTTGGCACCGAATTAGTTTCTCCATGCTCGAGCAGAGAAAACTCTCTCGCACAAAATCGTTGGCTCGTTGTTATTTCGTTCGATGACATCACGTCCTTCGAAATTCCGAAATTTTCAAACGCTGCCTGCTCTCGATAAAACATAAAAATTTTTCTTCTTTTCACATCCTTTCTCCGCTCTCGTATCGTTGGATGTCTCGCGTAGGTTCGCGTGTCTTTTGAAACTTAATAGCGCATTTTTAACAGAATCTTCGAAAATTTTCACTTTTCCTTAATTTAGCTGTGAAAAATCAAAAGCGAGTGAAACATAAGGAGAAATATCGCTTCTGAAGCTTTCTCATCTTCGAAATTTTTTTATATTCTTCGAAGCAATTTATTAACAACGTCGACGAAGAATTTCAGGAACTAAATAGAAATTTGAAAATATCTAAATAGAAATTTTTTATATTCTTTGAGAAGCAATTCGTCAAGAATTATAGAAATATAAGACTGAAATTAAATTTATAGAAATTAACAGTGAAAAATATCACTAGAATAGAAATACTAGAGTAGAAATTTAAAGAAAACTAGAGTAAAAAATCTACTAGAGTAGAAATTAAAAAAAGAACTAGAGTAGAAAATCGACTAGAGCAGAAATGTAAAAAAAAACTAGAGTAGAAAATCTACTAGAGTAGAAATTAAAAAAAAAGAAACTAGAGTAGAGAATCTACTAGAGTAGAAATTAAAAAAAGAACTAGAGTAGAAAATCGACTAGAGCAGAAATTAAAAAAAGAACTAGAGTAGAAAATCGACTAGAGCAGAAATGTAAAAAAAAACTAGAGTAGAAAATCTACTAGAGTAGAAATTAAAAAAAAAACTAGAGTAGAAAATCTACTAGAGTAGAAATTAAAAAGAAAACTAGAGTAGAAAATCTACTAGAATAGAAAATCTACTAGAGTAGAAATTAAAAAAAAAAACACGCGTAACATAATTTTTTCTATTTCACACAAAGCAACCTATTCATCGAGCTGAGTGTGAATTAAACGCGAGACGCACGCGTGGAAACTTTCTCTCCGCGCGCGTAGAAATTTTCGACGAACGGGGGAGTAATTAACGCGGGGAATGATCTATCAAGCAACGGTGACAGAGAGCTCGGCTCCGCAACGAGACAGGTGACGACACGTTCCGTGGCACTTCTGGCAAAAGTAACGAGGAGCGCGACATTCTTGGCACTCGTTGCACTCGTTTCGAACAACGTAAACGCACACACACGCCGATCTTTTCGGATTCTAATTTTAAAATTGGAAGACAGTTCGACCACGCTAATCGCGTCCAATTACTTCGCGCTCGAATGGACATCGGTCAGTCGTTCGCTCTAACGCGGTAGCGGCTGTCTCGCAGCAGCAGTTGCTCCTTTGTCTCTTGGCAAACTCTCCTCCGCGAGCTGCACAGAGTTTCGAGAACTCGCAAATTTCTCGAATCCTGTTGAATCTTACTCGCGTTCTGCTCGTTCGAATTCGCGAAACTTTCTTGCGAACAGTTTCTTGCGGTCTTGCGAAAAAAGATCGAACGATATTTTCGCTAATTTGAAAAACGTAATTTTTCAAATCAGCGAAACATTTGTTACCCTTTCATTTGAGATCAGTGCGAACTTTTTGAGACGTCACGTGGTTCGTTATAGCGCGAAAGAAGACAAAAGTACGCGCGGTATAACGATTTGTTTAAAAATCCGGGATTTACTGCTTTTGAATGAAACGTAACGAACGTAACTAATTGTGAAAGTTTGTTGATAGATTAATTGTTCTTTCTTCGTAGTTAAGCAACGTAGCGTTAATTCCAAAAGTGTAACAAAATTCTTTCGAATGATTGTTTGAAGAGGAATCACGGAGTAGAAGTTCGTTTATGTGAGCTTGCATAGAATCGGAGCTCGCGCGATAGGAATTCGCCGATCCTCACTTTTGCTAGTGATTTTTCGTTCGTGTAGTATAAAAATTCAGATTCGAGTGAATGGTTTCCAGAATCCATTTATCCAGATTAAATAAATCTAATTCATAGAATTACAGAATTGTCGTTGAATTTATAGATACAAAATATTATCATTGTATCTATAATTTTTCCTAAGTTAGAGCATAGAATTGTAAATTTTATGGTATGTAAAATTAGAGTTGTGTAAAAAATTTCGTTGGCGTAACAACAATGGCGTAAACGGAGATACACGAGGTTGCGAAGAACCGCGTTGAGAGTCACTGGTTGCCTATCCTCTCGAAACACGTGTCTGCATACGGGTAACACGATGGCCTATCATTGGATATCGTATGCATAGATGTGTTTTGCAACTATAACCACGGATGGATGGTTTGCGCATACATCGTTTCGTAATCACTATATTTTCATGTTCTCTGAGCCGTTTCATTAAGGGGTCACTCATGTACCTTTGGATGGGGTTTAGGTTAGGTTTAGGTAACAAAATAAAGAAACTCAAAAAAGAAATTTTTTGTTGATAAAATTACACTTCATTGAAACTGACGAAAGTAACATGCACATTTTATTATATTGTTGTTCAATTATATTACTAAACTTGATAATTCTGAACTTGATAATTACCGATTTCTAAAAATTTAAACGTGGCAGTCATTTAATCCTGTACATTTTTATTATATTGTTGTTCAATTATATTATATCGAAAGTAACATGTACATTTTTATTATATTGTTGTTCAATTATATCACTGATTTCTAAACTTGATAATTACTGATTTTTAAAAATTTAAACGTGGCAGTCATTTAACCGTGGTCAGACATCGTTGAAACGACGCGGTACCAGGTCCGCGCGATTTTATCCAAATTTTTTAAAAATTTTGCGTCAAACTGCGCTCGCGAGAGAAGGCTGCTACTTGTCAAAGTCGATTTTCGAAATATCAATTTAAAAAAAAAGAAAAATGACAGCTACCTGAATTTGAACGTGTAATTTTCGCCGTGAATTTCCAACTTCTTTGTTAAGAAAAGAAAAAAGAAAAATGAACGAGTTAAAATTCGAGTTCTAGACAATAACCTTGAGAATATTGCCACAAATTGATTTGATAATCTTTCTGGTGCCAATTTTGAAAATTTTTTTTTCACTTCGGGAAAAATACGTTTTTGAGTTAATCGTTTTCTAAAGTATTGCAGAGAAGTTCAGAGCATTAGTTAATTATTTTCTAGAGTTTTAGAGTATCCTATGACATACAGTTTCTGAGTTTATCAAAGATACAATGCGCAATCCTCTCGAAGAGGATCCACTGTTTCGACACGTGCACTTCCGGTCCCCGTTGAATGACACCGGGAATCTTACTTGAGTCGCTCGTATTTGTAAATACTTAAAATTGCTAAATACCTTTCAATCTCGAGCGAATCTCCACGTCAAAGTTTATGGATTGTTTAACACGTGGATTCTAATTTCGGGTTTATGGATTCCCAGAAAGTGTTTATAGTTTTGGGAAAGTCGCGACGCGTGACTTTACGTACGCAATTCTTCGCGTTTCTATGTCGTAACAAAATTTTAAGGTTCCGATAAAATGGATAAAATACATATAATTGTAATTATGTGACGATACGATATGTAATCGTACTAATGATGGAATAAAAAAAGAAAATGGCCCCTCGGTAGAAAATACAAAATATCACATTCAATTTCGCACTTTAAGATCTCCCACAAACGAGAAAAAGACGCGAGATTCTTTTATCATCGCGAAACTGTTCGTTTACTTCGAACGATTCGAGTTTCGATCACGTCGATTGCTATTTGCAAAGAAATGGAAGTTCTCTGCAGATTTCAATAAAATTGATAAAAAAGAAGAGAAAGATACACGATAAAATATACGAACGATGTTAAGTAACGTGGCGGAGCTTGTGGATCTCTTGAAGTGCGCACAGAGATGCACTCCGGTTCGCAAATCATCGGATACTCGTTCATTTCCAACGAAACGATTGTTAACAAAATATCGATGCAACTCTCTCGTGTAATTTACCGTTATTTAACTTCATTGCACTCACAAGCAACGTTTTACGATAAAATTAGTACGTAATGGTACATAATTTAAATAAATGTTATCGATCGACGAACGGAAATTTCAAAGTCTTCGATGCAGAGTGTTCACGCACGAAGGAACTTAATTTGTCTCGTAATTGTGAAAAACGTAGCAGCCGTTCAATGCGAAATTGAATTTGAAATATTTCGAATTGAATAAAATTACGCGGTGTCGAAACAGTATGTGCAAATTGTATTAGGGATTCAGAAAACAACGATGAAAGTTGAAAATTAACTAAAATTCGCAAATGGTCGAGTTATTTTTAGTTGTACATTGCAAGTTGCAACCGTTTGCAATAATTAAAGAGCTGAGACTCGTATATATGTAACGTATGTAAATGTCTTACATGTAAAATTATGTTTCGTGTTTGCTGAAGTAAAGTACATACTGCTATATCTCGTAGTAATGAATAAAGTTACAACAATGTGAAACTAAATAATAATATATGGATAATAATAATATATTACATTATGGTATATAATAGTATATAATATAGTATATATTACATTAACTCAAATTAAAATTGAAAAAAAAGAAAAGAAAAATTTCGTCTTGGATCACTACAATTATGCAGATGATTCTTTTTCTTCAATTAATAGAGCATCCAGTAATTTATATTAATATGAACGGTAGTGTAAAAAATAAAAAAAAAAAACAAACGTATAAAAAAAAAAGAGAGAAAAAGAAGGAAAAAGCCGTGTCGATGTCGCAAGGAAGTGGTGGGTATCGATTGGTCGCCCTCGTCGGGGGCGACAGGGGGTGCATCCGGCACCTGCAACATATGCGCACGCAGCGATATCTTAAAATGCAGCCGGTCCACTTAACCACTGAAGAGTCCTGTCGGATCTTTTTCTTTTTTTTTTTTCTCCCTTTCATACGGGTATCGAGTTGCACGGGTCTCGGGTCAATGTTTTCCGTGGTTCGATACGATTTATGCAAATATTGTTTGCATTTTCATGCAGATTTTTTCTCCCCCCTCCCCTGCCACGTTCCATCCCATCCTTGCCCAGCTTAATAAAGATGTTGCACGTAAGCGGGAACTTGCGTTGGCCCAGGTCGCGATATTTATTCACCCCGGGTTAATCGACTCGCTTCTGTTACCCGGATTTTAACGTTACTCTCTCCTCTCGTTAAAGCCGAGAGGATTGTCTCCGTTTCGATTCGCGGCCACGTGTTTCGAGAGGAGAGTGTGATAGGTTAGAGATGCCGGATTGAGAGAATTTGGAAGCTTTTTATTTATATTTTTTTGGTGATTTTAGTAACGTAACGTGTAAAATTAATTGTTATTTGACACTAGACCAAAGTGTAACACATTTGTAACAAATAAATTCAAGCGCAAGATACAATAATGCAATAAGGAGCACGAGCTAATATTTTTCTGATAACAGTATCTAAACTGTTATAAATATAGATAATAAAAATTTCCATAGAAAATTATAAATTATTTTGACTTCTCATCTTAATTACACACTATGTTAAATTATATAACGTTAAACAAAATTGATGAATGCCATATAAAATTAATTATACGTAATAACAATAATATTCTTTTATCCTATCGCACGTTGTTAAGGCATGTTGTTAAGATAAGAAAAAGAATTTTTTTTTTTTTTTCGGGTCAAATTGAAAGCTCTACGTTCAGTATGCATTTATATATTTATACGTAACACACAAATGTGCAATCACACGCTGAAGAAAAAAAGGAATTAAACAAACTGCATGAATCAGATTTGTTAACAATACGTTGGAGAACAATTGGCAGTCCTCTGGACTCTTCCATTTATTTATTCGCTGTAATACTTCAACGGGGTAATTTGCGTACCTCCAGGATTTAAATTGCCAAGAGAGGAACTTGCGCCGGTCGTTTCCAGTTGGTCGTTAGGAAATCTCGGGTTTTCTAAAATTTCAGGAGAACCTTTTCTACACGGTGAGCCTTAAGTTACAAGAGAAATTATATTCTTAAAATTCCCGGGGAAATTTAATTCCCGCAGTTTGTGCAACAGCGTACAACGGGGGAAGGCTTGCCTTTTCTTCTGACAACATCAGTGTCGGTTTTCTACCCCAGTCGGGAAACTCCAAAACTCCACCAATTTAAACATCAAGTACCTTTTTGCTACATTATCGCATCGCTGTGCGATGTACCGCTTCTCTTTATGAAATTCAAAGAAAAATTTGCCAGAATCCTTTTCCCCGGCATATAGCGATATATGGTCGATGAAAAGTACATTGACGTTGATAAAATTCCAGATTACAGATTTTTTTACGGTTTCTGGTTACATCGTGATTGCATTTTTTCTTTCGCTACCCGACTCGCTGTTTTCGTTAGAACTTCCACGGTAAATTAGGTTTCCTTTGCTGTGGACCACTCGACTGTCAGAGGAATTTGAATTTTTATTTCATTACCATAATTCTTCTGCGAAGAATTTTGAGAGCTCCGGCGTTTGAGTACGAATAGATTCTTTCTAAACTTTATAATTTATCATCCAAATATATGTATATAATTCATCTTAAAGTAATAAATAATAATAATGTATGAATAATATGATTAACAAGTTTATCCCTTCGAAAAATAAATAATCTTATTATCGGAAATATATTTATTACGTTCATACATAGTATTTTAATGCCAGAAGTATGAAACTCGTTAAAATTAAAGATATTTTTAATAATTAAATTACATATAATATAATTACGTGTAATTATCGTATAATTTTTATTACAACTAACACGATATATTCCAATATAAAAGTACACCTAATCTTTAAAAAAAATAATTCTTATAAATCTTATCTTTGAAACGTAATAATCTTTTAACATAAAAAACGCGACAATTTTTCACAAAATAATCTCCGTACTATCTCATAATATTTCCTTCATTTTTCAATCGATCATCGAACGACATCTAACAGTAAATTCGCGATACTTCGCGACGAAACTACGGAAATCCGCAATCAACGATGAAGCAACGAGGATTTTCTCAGCGATCGTTCTCGATGCATATCGATACCGATGAATTATTAAGATCAGCCTCGTTCACGTCTTCCCTTCTTCCTTCCCTACTTTTGCTGAAACGAGTCACGTACCCTCTAGAGAGGCGTATTTTCTAATTGCAGCACAGAGAATGTAACCAAAGATATGATTAAACGTACGTGCTACGTCGAGAACTTCGATTTACGCCGATCTCTTTTCCCCACGAGTTATGTTTCGGTATTTGAAAGTCGGTGAATGCTTGGCACCAACGCGTTGTCGATTTATAGAGCTTAATAACACCGCTGTCGATTCGATTCTGATACCCTAATCTTGATTTAGGACGCAAATTTCGTGTCGATTTTTTTTTCCATTTTTAAGGACGTTACGACGTTTTTCATAAAATTATTAATTTATTGGTTTGTTAATTTTGACTTATTAACTTTGGTTTATTAACTTTGACTTATATTAATTTTGACTTATTAACTTTGACTTAATAACTTTGACTTACCTTAACTTTGACCCATTTTAACTTTGACTCATCTTAACTTTGATTTACCTTAACTTTGACTTATCTCAACTTTGATTTATTAACTTTGACTTATTAACTTTGACTCATTTTAACTTTGACTCATCTTTACTTTGATTTACCTTAACTTTGACTTATTAACTTTGACACTTTGACACTTAATTTTGATTTGACACAAAAGGATCTGTATTAAAAACTGTCATGTGAAATTTCAAATTTTCGTACAGAAAGTTCACAATGGACAGTTTTGAAAATTATTTCCGACTTTGATTATTTGCGTCCACGATGGTTGATATAACGATATCATCTTCTTTTAAAAATCTTCTAACTTCACTTCTCACTCTCTACAATTTCGAATGAAGAGTTAAATTGAGAAAAGAAAAGTAACAAATGTTACGAAGTTCGCTTGTACCTGGTAACAGTATAATTCTAATCCATTAAGAGGCTCCGATTTCGTCTCCGGTAAAGTACAGTACGAGTAGTAGAAAATACGAATAAAGCCTGTGAATTACGAAAGGAAATCGCGTTTCAGCCTGGGAACACCAATAAGGCAGCTAACAATGCGAATTCTATCGGGGGACGAATTTTCGTAATTGGACTTCCATTAGCGTGATCTTCGATCGCCAACGATCTGATAAACTCTGTCGTCGTCATTTTCCACGATTGCTTAGCGAAATTACTACCGTGACGATATTTTCGCCATGTACCATTAACACGCACGGTGTCTTTTTTTCTTTTCATCCTAAAAACTCACGTTTCATCGTCGCATATTTGTTTCCACAAAAATGGCAAAATATTGTTATTTATTGCTGAGAGATCAATTAAAAAAGAAAAGAAACAATAGATAAAATTATCTAAAAATTATCACGACTGAAAATTCACTTATCACGCAACATATCTTTTTTTCTCTGATTAAAAACTCAATAAAGTCAATCACAAATTAAACATCTTACTCCTGTTATTATACGTTAAATTCAATATAGTATCAATAATCTAGTAACAGTGAGACATTTAATTCCACTTGTGATTAATTTTGTCAAGTTTATAATCAGCAAGCATTTTAATTGACAAAAACAAGCAGTTTGATTAAAAAGAAGATGTTAAACTTGAATTGAATTATTAAACATGAACTAGATTATTGAACGTTAGAAATTAAATATTAAATGAAGGATGGAAAAATTTTATTAATAATTGCAAATGATAACGTAATATCATAGAATAAAATACGTTCAAGTTATTATAAGGGTCGAAGAGATAAAGGGAATGGCTGTTGAAACATAAAGGGAAGTTTTCTCTCTCTCGTGTGAGGCTTCTAGCGACAATTTGTTGACGCAGGATGTCAACAATCTGGATGAATAAACGAAAGAGAGATTTCCGTGCAAGCACGGTAAATCACGATCGATCGATTCGCAACCCCTAATCAGAGCGTGTTAATCGGGTCGGCAACTATTTGTACAAATGTGACTGTAACCATAAGAGACGACCTAATTAATGAACTCGATTTTCGTAATTGGCCAAGATCACGAATTCCCGATGATGTTCAGAAGTACGACCGATCATAGAGACTATAGTGAACTGGTGACAAATGGAATTCGCTTCCAATTTGTATTCACTCGATCATCACGGACTTGCGTATAATTACATATAAAACGAAAAGTATGATACGAATGTTATTTGTAATCTAAAATCACCAAAATTGAAGAAATTCTACCATTGCGATTATGTCGTATATTGTATGCACAATTTGTACCTTTATATTGTGTAATTGATATATCATTGTGTAACTTGTACATAGTACAATTTTATTACTATATTGTACAATTTATATATCACATTTATCGTTTATCTATTTCTTATTTATCGTACCATTTTCACCGTACTTGTCCCAAGATCTTCGAGCGCGGGTGTACACACACAACAGGAGGAGGTATCCTTGTACCAATCGGTTTTAGCTTCGAACCAACGTCAAGACCTTGTTCACCGGTGTTTGTTGTCGTTGAAGTTTAGCGGCGAAATGTCTCGGAGCGGAAACACAATTTTCGCGGAGGGAAAATCCGAAACGTTTGGAAGTTCCAAAGTTGCGCAAATCTGGCAGCTCGTTGACTCTCGCACTGTCAAAGCTAATTATTCGATTATATCGAATTCAAACCGGAGGGTATTCGTCGCTCCCCGCCGGGGGATAGCTGCAAGCGTGTTTAAGATTCTCGGTAAATATTTTCCATACGCGAGACGGATAAATACGGATGAACAGCGAACGCAACGAGCCGATTGTTTGCGTATCCTCTCTCTCTCGATCGATTCGAGCATCCTCCTTGATTCTGTCATCGAGCGAAACAGGCAATTCGACTGCCCTCGAATCGGGAAATTAGGAATTTCGCGAAAGTGTAATCTCGTGTGATCAGGCGTATGCATACACGTAACGTGTGTTTTGCATGTATTATATTTTTAACTTTCAACCCCTCGCGTGATCAATCTGCGAGTTTTTCAGAGATTTACGCGGCTCACTCACGTCACGTTGCGTTCCAAAAAAGGGATAAAAATTAAATTAATAATAGGGATACCTCGCGACGCAATTTTTAGATAAATTGTAAACGAATATCATGTTCCTACGTTTTTGAAAGATAAACGTTCAAACGTTGTTGGTCCAATCAGTCAAATGAATTATCATCGTTCATGAATTAATATCGATCAATTTTACTCTTCAAGTTTGCGAATCTCGCTAATTATCTCATTATTGTCAATATCACTCAGAAAAATCCCAATTTCATTCTCTTTGTGTCCTACGTTTTTCTACTCGAAATTATACTAGATATTTCAATTTTTTTTTTTTTTTTTAACACACAAAGAAGAAATAGACAATCGAGATAAAACAACGATGAATAAATCACTTGAATGAGAAACACAGGTTAGGTATAGTACTCTAGCGGGGTGATTCACCCCTTAGCTGCGGGCAACATTGAAATCGCGTTCCACGCGATACGGACGAGCTACTTTTGTTGTTCAAACATTGTAATAATAACCCACACATGATATAAATACCACGTAATCACCTGTATGATATACAGTAACTCTCATTAACATTTTCGAGTACCACGTCTGCCAATTCTGGGAGATGCACTGTATTATTTACTCGAATAACAAAATCTGAATTTGTCGGTAAATAAACGTATATGTTTCTATTATTTCGTTCAACGAAATATTATATATAATATTTGTATTTATATAAATACAAGCTTTTAGCGCTCAAAGTATTAATATTCGGACACTAAAATTTAATATTCGCACATTAAATATTAAAATTAGGAAATAATGATAAACTTGAGCTCATTTTAAAGCTTGAGGTCTCTACTACCAAAATGCATCGTTCATTTTGTTCAAAGATGTTTTTACATTGTATAGTAGATGGTAAAGTGGAGACACTTTTCTTTTCGAAGATGCTATAAATTGTCATAATATATAAAAACATACAAACAATTTTTTTTCATGACTAAAACTGCAATGGACTTGAAGATTAAAATCAACTACCCCTCGGAACTTGATGTACGTCTAGTGATTTAAATAATTTGTCGTAAAACGTACAAATAAAAGCTTGTGGCAGTCCGTTATGTATTATAAAGTGATTCTATTTATTCTACTTTGACGTCTTTAATGGAAATTTTGTGTTTTAATCATCGGTTGTCCAAGGTCAGATTTCTTTTCAACCCCTTGCGCTGGCAACTGGTTCGCGGACCATAACGAGTGACCGAACCGTATACAATAATTCATCGCTTCCTTTTTCATTTCTTTGAACACGTCGGTATGATATCACTGGATAGAAATTATTAAAAAGTAATAAACTTATCATTTTCCCTGGGTTACATTTAAATATACTTAAAACTGAGAAAATGTTGCAATTTGGGACAAAAAGTTCTCGACGTGCGTCATTCCTGCGCAAAACGTTAAAATTCACACAGCGGTCCGAGCCAAATCGATGGGAGAGCCACTGTGTAAATTTCATCCGCGATTTTATTCAAAAGAATACGAAAATCGCCAACGGCTGTAGGGTTCATCCATTTGCTGAAGCGTCCTCGATTTTGCGTATCGCGCAGTACGAAGAATCGTGAGATGCCCGGGGGGGGGTTGGCTGCACGGACGCCGAGGAAGGGTTGCAACAAGGGATATCTAAGTAAGCAAATCACACCAGGAGTCCGTGTAGCGGGGTAATTAATCGGACCGGGTCTGGATAAGCTTTTCGTCTCCGGGTCTCATTGTCTCGTCCCGCTTGTCCTCGAGCGGTCGCCGTGTAAATGGGGGCTTTAATTGCTCAAAGGGAATCGTTAGGCCAAATCTGCTTTCGTGAATGGTCCGTCCTTCTCTGTGATCGAGAGGTTTTCGAGAGAAGAAAGGAACGAATGAGAAACAGAGAAAGGGAGAGAAAAAAGAAAGGAAGATAAGGGAAATAGAAAATAGTAGAGAGACAATTGAATGTTGTCTCTTTTTTTTTATTATGAAATTGAAAAATTACAATTTTCTTTGCAAATTGAAACGAGTGGTGTCTTTCGATCAGTTTCTTTTTTATATTATTTACGGCAGCGTCGACCAGTGAAACGCGTGGCTCGTCAAGTTACTGAACAATTTTTTCGTCACAGAACTGTAGATTGATAAATTACAATTGGATTGAAATTTTTAGGAAATTGAAATGAATAATTTTCTGTGTTAATTTTCTTTCCTTTCTTTTTTTTTTTTTATCATGTGGTAGTGTCGTGACCAATGAAACATATGGATCGTCAAGTTACTGTACAATTTTTTTTGTTACAGAATGATAGGTTGATAAATTACAATTTTCTTTGTAAATTGGAACGAGTGATAATTTCTTTTTTTTTTTTTATATATCATTTACGGTAGTACTGATCTAATTTCTTGTTACACAATTTTCTTTACAAATTGAAACGAGTAGTTTTTCAAAAAATTCCGAAAAACAGAAATTTTTCCGAAGAACGTGAAATTTCGAAATTTGAAAATCGGAAGATCACCCGTGTGTGTGTCGCGGTTTTTAATTAAAGAATATTATTTGATCGCGTGCACCGGCGAAAAGCGAGGGCCCGTGTTTCTAAACGAGGTCAAGACGCGAAGAAACGCCGTTCCTTCTGTACGTACAATACTTTTTCTCCTTTTTCTTTGAGCGCGTGTGTCATACAGGGTGTCCCACGACTCGCGGTCAACCGACTAGGATGATGATGATTCCAGATGCGAAAATGTGTCGGAATTTGTTCGTCAGAGCCTTTGTTTTCGGGAAAAATCGAATGAAAAGTTTGATAGTTTGTCAACTACCCTTGGATTTAGTTTAGATTAGTTTCATACCTGGACAATCGACACGAGGATATTCCACGCGCGAGAATAAGTAAAGAACGTAGAATGAAATTATTTTGTTTCCAAGAAAATAAACTTTGATTGAAATTTTCAATCTTTTCAAACAAATTTTATCCTACGTTTTCCACTTATTTTCGAACATGGAACAATCTTCTGCCGGTTATTCTTTTCTGTCGCGTCTAGAATTAATCGAGTTCAAGTGTACTCGGTAAATTTTCAAACCCGATTCTCTCGAGAGACCAAAGGCTTTAACGAGCAAATTTTATTATCACTGAAAGTGATTTTAGCGAGGGTAACCCAGAAAATCGGGCCTCTTCAGGTGCAACGCTGATGCAACGAAAATTAGCGATTGGTTGATTTAGGTCACGTGATTCGTGAGGGGGCGTAAGGTATCTTCATTTCCTAGTCAGAACAGTTTTTCTCTCTTTCCTTGCATATTTTTACGTGTAGAGTCCGTGAAACCGACCACGAATCGCTGGACACCCTATATGTGTACGTACATACGTACGCGAGGGGGAAAAGCGCGAGGAACTTGGCTCAGATATGCAGAATGATACAAGCGGCACAAACTGCGTAAATAAAAGTTTGTGGAGAATGTTGGAACAGGCGAGAGTTGGGTAAATAGAACAATATAAAATTTGCCTACGGACTTTGATATCAAGTGTAATTAACTGATTTAATTACATATACAATTTCGAAAATTCTAGAGAAATGAAATTTTTAACTTAGCAGGTGGCTTTTGTCTCATAAGATTCTCCGTTGCTAGAGTGGTTATCTAATACCGTCGTTAGATGAGTTTCTGTTAATTTTAATTAATTTAGCGTATTATTCTTATTGAAGTTGGTATATTATTACCATTAGTAATGAAATAAGCTACACAAAATAACAGCATTTCCTTTTTAAAATGTATTATAAATTAATGTAATAACAATAAACTTTAATAATAATAATACACCACTACTACTGTTATTTAATACTATTAGTATATTATTATTATTGAAATTCATTTTTGTTAGTATTAACATAGAATTAAGATTTAGTATATTAATTTCTACATTTCTCCTTGAATAAACAATTGCAATTTGTCATTTGTTAAAAAAAATATGTTTCAGACGATTTATTCTATTTAGCTTATTATTTACATTAATTATAATGTTTTATTAAACACAATATAAACGAATGTCGTAGGACGATTAAATTAACGTGTTCAGGACTATAATTAGAATTTAATTAATCTCCGCTCCATTTATGGAAACGAAATTTTAATTAGCGTCTGACTGAATGAACTAATTTACCTACTGAATCTACTTATTGTTCATTGGACGTGGTCTTATGATTTGAATAAAAAATTATAGATAAATGAGAGAGAAAAAGAGAGAGAGAGAGAATCAGTAAATCCCTGTGAAATGAACTCTAATTATGCGAACTGTTTGTTTTATGACAGTTTTCTCGTTCACATCCTCTATTAAAAATTAAACTTCATCTCAAATGATTTTCCTTTTGAAAATAAATGATTCCTTCCTTATCAATGTTTCTATCAATTTTTTCTTTTCATAATTAAAAGTTCGAAGATCGTCAACTATTATACTATAAAAATTTGTATATCTTCTTCGTTTCTTTTTCTGCTTTCATATATTTATTTTTATTTTATATTTGCTTTATTCAAATTAAATTTCGCCTTGGAAAATTCTCGTTTCGAGAGGAAAACAATTTTGTTTCTCCATGAAAATTCGAAAATCGGCCAAACCTTTCATCGACTCTTAAATACTATGTACTCTAAGGATTCGTGATATCTTCGTTCCTCTTTCTGCGTTTATTTGTTCTATATTTTCATACAGTTATCTTTATTTTATTTTTATTTACTATTTTATCACATTTGGAATTCTTTATTAATTTGGAATTAAGAATGATACTTGCACACGAATATACAATAAATATCAAATTTGTGGAACCTTCTGTTCCGTAAATTTCGATATCCGAAAGTTAACTTTGCTTCATATCAGGCGTACGAGTAAATCGCAGATTAAAAGTTTTCTATCGTTCGTTCTTCATTCTGAAGTCAAGTTATTTGAAAAAGAAAAAAAGTCACGAGAATTTATTTACATAACACGGTAATCTACAAAACTTGGCGGATCTCGTTCATCGAGTCACGTTTCGCTTTTCCAAACGAAACGAACACCAGATTTCCGGATAGATTTGTGTGATAACAAAAGTTACACGTGACTGGTCGCCTCTTCCGAAAACGATATTCCGAGCAAAGCGGGATTTTCACGATGATACACGTGATCGTTAACGTTGCTAAACGTAGTCGACTCGGCCTTGGTCACTCTGAAAAAAGAGAAAAATTACATAGTTCGAGATCGACTAATTACCAACGTCATTTGTCACGCCGAATGACACGTGAATGTGCTTCCGTTGTCAGTAACTTACATAGCAGAATCTTGTTGAACGATTCCCCTGGAATTATTCCAAACGATACGCTATTATACGAAGTCGACCATTTTAGAAGAAATGTGCTATTTTTGAAAGCGAAGATTAACTCTCTCTCGAGTCAAAGAGACTCGATGCAACACGATGTAACATAACAAGTGGTGCAACATATAAAATGAATATTAAATTTCAATCGTAAAATATTGAATTTCAACTAATTATAAATCATATTAAGGCAGAAGAAGAGAATCAGTATTTAAAAAACACGTAAGAGTATCGTGATCAACACTGGAACCATCAAAGTGTCGTCAATAATTAAATATAACTTTTCAAAGAAATTTTAGAACTTTACAATCATGTATTTCTAGAGATTTAGATGACTTAAGAGATTTTTTTTTTAAATAAAATACAGATTGTATTATGAATTTTTTTCCATACTTTATTACACTTTAATCGTCGGTAGTTCCACTGTTGATCACTATGAACGATTAGTGCATTTCCGCGAATCGTGTGTCGTATAATATATAGGGTGTCGTTTTAGTTCATTCTCGCAACGATTCATTACTCGGAGAAATAAAGTTTGAAATAAAATTTGTTCCATTGTTTCCAAGACAAAACCTCAAGGCCAAGTCCACTTTTTCAAATGAAGTCACATATATATCTTTTTGTGCATTAATCGATGCGGCTCGACGTTCTTTGCGTATGTCGAAAAATTATTAATTTTTGAGACACTTCAATTTTAATTTTGCAGAATCTACAATATATATATACATAAACTATTTGATGTATTAAAGTTAAATATTGTCAATGAGGATTGATTGCGTTATGCTTTGAGAGATTGAATAAATTATTCTAAATTTACATTACACACAGGTAATTGATAAATGAACGTATCTCTCTTTCGTTTACAGGAACATAATGATTAATACGATATTCAGAATTAGATTATTACTATAGTATCATCATTCAGCAATTATTGCGCTATCGTTCGTTCGATCATAATACTCGTGCGCTGTTATTTCGCTGTTAACATTTAATCTAATTTTCTCGGGAAGCTTTTCATCGTACAAAGATGAACTGTAAAATAAAACGTTTTGTCCTACTTTCTCGCAAATTTTTCTCGAGAATTCTCTCTTCCCAAAATGTATTCAGCAAAGGGAATAAATAACGTATCTCGCAAATTATTAAATGATTCAAAACACGAGATACGTTTGACAGTTACTCTGGAAACGCGTGATTCGTCCATTTTTCATTGATTTTCCAAGTAGAATGCTAATTGATCGTTCTAAAAGCGAGTATGGAAATAAAATTTGCAAAATTTTAAATTCATGAAGCTTTGTGAAAGAACCAATGTCAAAAAGAAAAAGGAAAGAAATTAATTTATTCTGAAAAGACACATCGAGCGTATCCTATAGTTAAAGCAATAAAAATGTCTCACAACTCCGAATACTAATGATTAGATCAATGCTTCTTTTCTTCTTTCGAGTACTTGATGTACGACACCAATTTTTTAACCTTTTGCGCTGGAATAATTTTTTGTCCCAAAATTGCAACATTCCCTTAGTTTCAAGCATATTTAAAAATAATCCAGGCAAAACAAATAATAAATTAATTAAATTTCTCAATGATGTCATACCGGCGAGTTCAAAAAGAAAGCGACGAATTATTGTATACGGTTCGGTCACTCGTTATGGTCCGCAATCAGTTGCCAGCGCCAGCGGTTAAACGTCCCGTACAATTGAAATCCGCATAGGAGTCCACTTCCGCTAGCGATTTCTCGTTCTCGCACAGCCAGTTAGACCAGATCCGATGGAATCGGTTCGTTTGATCGGGCGTTGATTAAAGTTCGACGCGAACAAATGGAGCCAACATAAACCGGGGAAGGTAAAATTGAATAAATAAACAAAGGAGGAGCACAGCGGTGGGCCGTGCTCGGCGAACAACGCGTTGGAAAGGTCGGAGTTCATCCTCATCGATTTTGATTCGTTGCGCGCCAGCCTAAACGCGCGAAAAGCCATCGGGAATATCTCCACGGCAAAGTCAATGAACGTGGACATCGATCGAATTCGGCATGCGCATAAGCACACATCCGGCACCGGTCGTCATAGAAATGCCGCGGCTCTTTTCCTCGTTCTGCACGTTCTCGTTCCTCCCCGGCATCGATCAGCTGAACGAACGCGTTCGGACGCTTTTATTGCGCCGGTACGTCGCGCGAGAGATCGTAAAACACACACACACGCACACACATACACACACAGTGGGGTAGTTCAACTATGTATGTAGTCTCCTATTGGCTTCGCCAATGACTCGCCAGTGCTATACTTCGGATCGCTACGTCGCAGGATTAGAATATGGAACGCGATGTCCTTCGCGTCTCTCCACCTCGAGGAGGGAATTTGTTAATTTTAAATCGTTGCGACAATTTTTAGAATCCAGGCTGCTGTAGTATTCGTATGTGTGTGTGTGGATAGTATTGAGCATTGAGTGTTGAATTTCATGCAGTATCTTCGGTGTGTAAATAGCTTTATGATTGCCACGTATTGAATTTTAGAGAGTTATCGATTGTATGGTAATTTTAGACAGAGTGGAAATTCATTTACTGGAGTAATAATCATTTTATGACAATGATCGTTTATGATTATGATTATTATGGTACAATAAATAGCATAATAAATTATTATTTTTATCTTAATAGTAATAGTAGTTGCATTGTATAATTCTATGTGTAATTGAATTTTGTAGGTCAGAAAGGATCAATTATTGGTTTGTATAATTTTGGACAGAGCGGAAATTTATTTACTGCAGTAATAATCATTTTATGATAATGATCGTTTATGATTATGACTATTATTGTACAATAAATAGCATAATTATTATTTCATTTTTAATAATAATAGTAATTGTATTGTATAATTCTATTGTGTAATTGATGTATATATAATATTAATTTATATATTTTATCATATAATTTAATTTAATTATAATATAATAATTAGGTATATATCAATTTTAATTTTAACGATAATAATAATAATAATTTTATCGTATACAGTACAATTGCACTATTTAACTGTATAATTACATTTTTGTATATTGTACAATTATTAATAGGTAGTAGAAAAATATCTGCGTATTTTCGTATTTTCAGTTTCGCGATTAAAATTCATTGCACGATATTTATTATTCAAGCTGCACGAATCACTGATACAAAATTCACGATACGAGACTCATTTTACATGCATGGGAATCACGCAACGTCTCGAAATGGAAAATTTCATTGTTAAAAATCAGCAACATTTTTGTAAAATGTATCGTATAAAATCTTCGTCTTCGAGAAATTTAATAGAGTTCCGTGCGTATTAGATCCGCAATTACGTCGCATTTTCAGCTTTGCGGCTAGAATTTGTCACGTTTGTGTGACGTTTCATTTATGTTCCACGTACATATATCGTCGATGCCTTTTATTCATTTCTACACGTACGAGAAATATTGGTACCTTGAAAATGGAAAATTTCCTCTCAACGACGTGTATCTATTTAACGTTTAATATTCGTGCCGATATTTTTGAGCATGTAGGTCTGCATCTTCGAGGAATTCAATTGTGCCATTTATTCCGGCCCTGTCGACGTCAGAGCAATATCTGCGATCATGTCGCGTTTTCAGCTTTGTGGTTGAAATCCTCTGCACACACGTAGCATGTGGTCGCTCGCGCATATTCACTTGCGACAGTAATAACGCCAAAGTTGCTTCGTCCCTTTGATTAAATAATTATATCTGTCTGCAATTTTCTTCGACAAATCGGTTCCTGTGACTTTTCCCTCCCTGTAGTTTACTTTTACTTTCTTTCTAGTTTGATTGTTAAAATGTTCATGAAGTAATCTACGAAGAGATAATAAGATTTTACCCTGGTAAAAAGTTCATCTTCGATGAAACGAAAGTATTTTAGAGCATTGAAATCTCTGAATTTTTTAAATACTTGGCACATATTTCAAATAATATATTTTTCTTTAAATATTTTTCAAATAATCTAACATGACGCATCGTGTAATTATAAGACACGATACATGACAGTTGTATAATAATAATATTTAACGTAACGTAAGAGTATTCTATGCTTCAAATGTCTAAACTCAATTAAACAAGAAAGATTTCTACACTTTCGAACATTTTTGTTCGATCGAGAACCTTTCTCCGCGAGTGTGATCTTCCTTCTTTGGTTTGAGGGACATTTTTATTTAAAGAGATACGTACCAGGCGGAAATATTGCAGATGGGAAAGTGTATCGTGCCCTTGAGTCAGATAAAGGAGATACAGAGCAGTCTTGGAAATAAGCAATTTTCAGTAGTACGATAAATGTTGTGTACATTACGAAAATGATGGTTCTTTGTTGGACGTTTTCCTTGTTTGTAAGCTCATTACTCGTTCGGCGATGTCGCGTTCCGTTCGGCTGAAATGGCTCCCTTTGAAAGATGACTCGGCACACATTTACGGAAGATGAAACATTTTGTACATCTCGAGTCTTCGCATTTTTCGTAAGAAATCGCGAGGTAAAATTTTTACAACGTTTGGAAACATTTATACTATTTTTATAATACTGTTACAATTAAGAGTTTAAATTTATAGCTGAATTGGTTACTATTTTATTAAAAATTTTTTATGCTATTTTTCGACGATAATATTAAAAATAAACATTAAAAATATAGTCATATTTATTTACATTAGATTGTTATATCATTATAATACAGATTTCTATTGGATATTAAACCCACAAGTAAAGCTAAAATATTGATTTCCCCCTTATACAGTGTATGATTTTCTAATTACACTAATTGTTGCGCATGTCCACCTGCAATTTGAAGACAGGACAAGGTGTATTATTGCTTTGCATTAGAATTTATCTCGTGTTTAATCAGAAAATAAAATGAAATCCTTCGAATTGGCAATTGCTATGAATAGATTTCAGTTAGCTCGGTTCAATCTTTGCAGATGGATGCAAATGCAACGACATTATGCCGATTCACTCGAACAAATGTATTATTAGATTCGAAATATTAGATAGGTTAAACTTGTCGTCCCTACTCGACAGATCAATTTCAGACAATTTGAAAGATCTATTTTCATCGATCATTGATGAAGTTTTACACGTTATAATCATTCATTGTATTTTTCATTCTCTTGCCTCATCATCAAAGAGACGAATAACGAGTAAATTTTTTTCAATTTGCTAAATCTGTACATTTTTCAAATTGCACCTCGTCAAATAAAATCGCGTGAAGCCATTGTCGTCAAATTATCGTGTATTCTTTACTAACATCAGCAATATTTATACTATAAAAAGTATAACACACGAACGAGGAAAACTGACCGGAATTTTCTCTTTCTTCTCGCAAAATTTCTGTTCTATCCGTGGGAAATTTAAAATGCAACGTTTAAGACAAAAAACTGCACGACTAGTATCCCAGTACGATTCGTCTCACTGAAAGGCCCAGAAGCAACTGTTCTGACTAGGAAATGAAGACGTCATACCTCACGCCCTCTCGCGAATCACGTGACCCAAATCAACCAATCGCTAATTTTCGTTGCATCAGCGTTGCACCTGAAGAGGCCTGATTTTCTGGGTTACCCCCGCTAAAATCACTTTCATTGATAAAATACAACGACGCGAGAATTTAAAAAAGAACACTCGATGTTACAAATAAATATGCACGCGATCATATCACGTAAACACACACACACACACACACAAAAAGTACATAAAATTACAGAATGACTGGCAATCTACGCGGAACCAATCAGACAGTTGATTAGCGTCAATCGGTGTTGGTATTATTAGTTGATAAATCGCAGGAAGGAACAATCGACGAGGCAGGAGGCCTCGATCGTAAAAATCGGCTCGTGAATCGCGTGGCAATCGCGATCGCCGGCACACGCGCGCCAAGTGTATTAACCAACGTGGATATTACGAGATTTGAAGGAGCGTTATTATTCGATGCAAGCAGCCGACCCGTAATTACGAGGCCGAGCAATAATTAATCACTCACTGGCCCCGGCCAAGCTCTCTCTCTCTCTCTCTCTTTCTCGTCTCTCTCGGGCAGAAATGCCAACCAACACGTTGGATCGTGTACGCCGTGTCTTATCCTAGTTTCTGATTTTCGACGACACCGGAAATAGTTTTGATGGCTTTCGCGCTCTCGTGCCGATACGCGTGCAGCTCGTTTCGAACGTTTCACGAGCTGTCTGCCAATCACGTTTCTCGTTTCCAATGGCCGGTCGTAATTTCGAACTGATTTTTTCGCGATACGTACGTAGTAGACGGTGATATCCCTACTAATATTCGAACTTGAAGTTATTACATCCTTGCAAATTACGAATTGTTGTAAGTTTGTGAAAAGAAATTGTACGATGGCGAGCTTGAAGCCTCTAGTTTCAAAATAATATTGTTATAACATTAATAATATGTAATATATATATATATATATATAAATTTCAGATTTCATAAAGGTCACATTACAGACGGATTCTTAAATAATCCGACCTCTTTGTTAAATCAATTTAATTCAAAAGCTATTTCATTCGTCTGGATGGATTTTTTTATTTTTCAAATTAATTTATAAAATTTTACTTCCACTTCAATTTTCACCAACCTTGAATTATAGAAAAGCCCGATTCTTCCCAAAAGAGTTGAAATAAAAATCGTCTTACTCGTCTCTCCCCCCTTCGTCGTGAATAATACATATATATATATATATAATATATAATGGAATCGGAATGTATATACGTCAAAAATCACCGTGCTCGATCCTCGAAACGATTCGAACCGCGCAATAACGGTGTATCGATCTTACTTGCCATCGCCAATCGAGGTATCATCCGCGCGGAAAAACCGAGTGGAAAACTCGAACTGTCCGCAGTCGGAGGGAATTAATAGCTTCTAGTCGTCGATCCCGCGGACGCGGGGACGAGCAGAATCAGAGGGGGGAGGGGGTATTTCAATCGGGTCGCGTCGGCGGTTCGTCCGTTTAATTCAGAACCGCAACAACCGCGATATTTGCAGTATCGCCGGCCGGAATGCGGAGCGTGCATATTTTACAAAAGTTCCTTTTGATCACTGCAACGCGAGCGCTTTATTCATAATTCGCGCGTTCACCCGCGAACAATCACCGCTGCGATCTTGTTAATCGCGCGCGCGGATCGGGGATCGTCGTTCTTCGTTGTTCGCGGCGGGGACAGCGGCATTGAATAATTGAAAGGAAGAACGCGCGAAACGTTTCACAGCTTTTCGGACGGAGTATGGATTGAATCGTTCAATCGTGTCAATCGAGTCGTTTGTTTGTCCTCGCAATTGGACGATTTTCTGAGCGGAATTTGGAGAAGTAGGAATTTTTTTGCAATTTCCCTCCCTCTCTCTCTCTCTCTTTCTGTCACTACATATCGTGCAAATTTTATTTTTTTTTGTTAGGATTTTTTTTTAGGAAGGAAGAAATTTTTTTAATATTAAGATTTCGGAAGGAGATCCTAGCTCTTACGGAGAGATACAAAGTTTTTTTCTTTCCCTATGCATATTGTACAAATTGCAAATATTTTTAATGTCAGAATTAAAAAGGAAATTCCAAATTTTAATTTTTTGTAGGAAGATCCGAATTCTTGCGATTTTCATACTCTTTTTTTTTTTTAAATTGAGATTAAAAGAGGAAACTGCAAAGATACTAGCCTTCGCAGAGAAGTAGAATTTTTGCAATTTCTTTTTCTACCAATATACACGTTATGTAAATTGCGTCTTCTAATATTCGAATTAGGAAAGAAGTTCCAAAGATCCCAGCTTTCGCGGAGAAGTTTTGCAATTTCTTCCTCTACCAATATACATACATATTAGGTAAATTGCATCTTTTAACATTAGATTAAAGAGAAAATTCCAAAGAGATCCTAGCTTTCAAAGATCATACTTACAAATTGTTACTTACAATTTTTCTTTTTTAATATTGGGACTAAAAAAGAAATTGCAAAGATCCTTGCTTTTGCGGGAAGGATGTGCACAAATTTTTGCGATTTTTTTCTCTACCACACAAATTCTTCTAACATCAGAATTCGAAAAGAAATTAAATATTAAAATTAAGAAAGAAAAGAAGTAAGATCTTGGCTTTTTCTGTACAAAAGTAAAGATTTTTGCAATGTTTTTTTCAATCAATTTACGTTATCAAATTATATCTTTTAATATTAAAACTAAAAATACCAAGAGTTTTTTCTTCTGTGAACAGCTAGAAATTTTTGCAATTTTACTTTTTAATCAATTTACATTATTTTATCACAGATTGTGATTCTTTAATGTTAGAGCAAGAAAAGAAATCTCAAATTGTGTCCCTCACCTGGATTTTATAATTTTACGAAGTTTCAAGAAATTTTAGCGAATATTTATAATATCACGAAAATAATAATAAGGACAATTGCTTTTTAACAGAAATAGAATTTTTCTTTACGAACAAGCTACGTTTCGAGAATTCCGTCCCGATTTTCTCTGCAATATACGGAAGAATAGTGAGAAACAGTGAACAGTCTCAGAACCTTGTTCTTTCTTGAATTGCGTTTCTCGTCAGAGACGATTTGTCATTTTTATAGCTCTGGTATACTGGAAATAGATAAAAATATAAACGTTAATAGCCTGTTGTCTCATCCTTGAACGACGTGAAACATTTTCCAATGGATTTATTCTTGTAATTTTCCAGTTTATTTGCTCGTAGATATTCATCTCCAGATCTGTTTTTAAAATACTAGTTATTTCAATTTATTTAACTTTCAGACAAAACATACTCTATCGTTAGTTCCAATCGTGAAATATCACACCGATTTCCTTGTTGCAGTAATAATTCACATTGACATAATTGACAGTTTGCGCGAGCTATTAGAGCAGTTGTATCCCGACAATTAAAAGATATTTTCAGACACTCGGTCATACGACGGAATTAACATGCTACTGATTGACTGCCTCATTAATCATCAAGTTGAAAATTTATTTATTCCACAAACATTTTTCTCAGTTATGGTAATATTCAATCGAAACTCGGTAATCGTTAGGTTAGATTTTAATTAATAGCAATAAATTATAAACGTCGAGATCTTTTTCATGGAGGCCTGTTATTAAAATCGGTTATTGCCAGAAAAAGCACGATCATCGTTTCCGCGGAACTCGCTGACGGGTAATTGGACGCGTTAAATCACGGTGTCGTTCGCATTATGCCACCGTGTAGAACGATAATTACTTCATGGTCACGGTTGCAAGGTTTTTGCGAGAATCGCATCGCTTCGGATCGCCGAAGATAAAGCGTGAATTGTCCCGTTGAAAACACGGCGAAACTTTGGGAAACTTTCAAACTTTTAATTTCGCGATCTTCGTGAAAAAGAAAAAGAGAAAAGGGAAAGAAAAGTGCTCCGCGACTTTCTTTTCAAGCTTCGTTGCGAGATGTTCAAAGTCGATCTAATTATTTTTTTTTTTATTCCAACGAAATACTGTACTAACTCTAAGGATGATATAATAAAAAACTGCACGATTTGTACCCCAGTACGATTCGTCTCACTGAAAGACCCAGAAGAAACGAAGACGAGTTTTTTGCCATAAAATTTTATTAACGTGCAAACATTTGAATCGATAGAAAACAAATTACAGGCGCGATCGCTCAGTACCAGACAACGCCACTCCTACTCTGAGTCTACGCCACGCCCCCTCACGAGTCACGTGACCCAAATCAATCAATCGCTAATTTTCGTTGCATCAGCGTTGCATCTGAAGAGGCCCGATTTCCTGGGTTACCCTCGCTAAAATCACTTTCAGCGATAAAACGACGACGAGGTTTATCGAGTTTCTTTTTTCCAAGTTGCGACTGCTTGTCACCTTTCAGTTCGAGTAGACAGTCCTGCGTGAATCTTCCTCCGTTGCGAATAGCCTCGCGGCGTTTCATGAACGATTCCCTCAGCGAGAGCGGCGTTCATTAATCATTCGTGATAGAGAGTTCTCTGCAAAGGATAATAATCTCGTATAATAATCCTATAGGAACGTGAAACACGGGATATTTGGAACAAGTGGTTCCGCGAAGTATTATCATTTCTGTTTGTGCCCCGCTGAACTTAAATCCACCCGCTCTCTCCGATAACTCCGATGGTAACCAGAAATCCCCGCCCGTCGGTAAAATCGAATTTCCAAGTGTCGTTCGTTTGTACTTTGTACTTTGTTTACCGTCGTTACGCGATTAGTCAATTGCAATTCCGAACCGATCTCTCGAAGTCAGCAATTCACTTCTGCGCGGAACCCAGAGGAAAAAGAAAAAAAAAAGAAACTAACTAAAGAAAAGTTTTGCTTTAGTTTCTCGAGAAAGAAGTTGAATCAAAAGTTCGAAAGCCAAAGAGAAAGGATGTATTTCTATTCTGCTGTAGAAATTTTTACTATTTACCAACCAGCGTTTATTGAGTATTTTAAAAAGTAAAGAATATAAAAATATAAAAATATCGGAGAGTTTCGGTTATTAAACCAAAATTATTAATTATTAAAATTACCAAAGTTGTATAAGAGTGTATCAAAGATAATTTCGATATATCGAATGACTCAGTGATCGCGTTAAATATCTTACGATTTTTTCTCTGTAACATTTAACGTGAATTTTTGTTTCTGAGGGAAAAAAACGCGCTCCGTAACATTTTCTACCGTGAGAACGTACTTTGTGGAAGAAATAACATCGCCTCTTTGCTACCAAGAGGATTAAACAATTAACTCGTCCACATATTTTTCACACAATACGGACTGATACTCGTAAATTTCTTCTTTTCACCGTTTTATCATATTTTCCACTCTCTGCGAACAAACGTTTCCGAGATAAATTTGCTCGCACGCTCCCGAAACCTTGAGTTACGACGCATTTCTCTTTCATGCCCCAATCTCGAGCAATCCGCGCTCCTCCGATATATCTACGCGTGACTTTGGCGTTCAAAGTGTTAATGGTTGGCCGAAAAGTAGTCACTGTTTTTTTTTTTCTAACGAATGGACATGTGTGTACATGTAACTAGCTTCGTTTCAAATCGCAAATTCTTATCTGCAACTCTGGTCGTTCACGCTTGTTTTGGAAAAAGAAGAATGCAACGATTTCGTTGCACAAACACGATTTTGTTGCGCGACTGTTTGTTCGCCGTCGATTTCAAGAGTGGAAAGGAAAATCAGGAAGGAATATTTTCGTCATATTTTGCTTTCGAACGCTGTGCAAGCTCACGAAAAAAATTCTCCGACTCGTACAGTCACTGTTTCACTGCTGAGAATACAAAGTCGTTCTTAAAACTTTTTCGAACCTGGAATCTTATGAAATTGCCTGAGAAACGATTGCCAGAAGATAATTAAACAAAATTCGCCGTCCATTCGAATTTCTGGCAGAAAAAGAATAACTCGTAGTCACTTTTCGGCCAACGAGCAAAAAATTCCCATCTCTACGCTTCAGTGTGTCCAAGCTCGTCCAATTCTGTCGCGCAAGTGAGTGAGAGCGCTAACTGAAAAGAAACAAAACGCAAAATAATTAACCTACCACCGTCTTAAAAATCTAGAACGAGGAACAAACGGTAGGAACTGAACCGAGACCCGCCGAGCGAAGGGGAGGGAAGGGAAGGGAAGGGGGAAGCGCGCTCGCGTTTCGTATTAGATAAGCAGCGGAACGAAAAGCAGGCCTCGTTAAAAAGTAACGTCCGCTGCTTCGGAGGGCATTTTCGAGGCGGAACGAAGAGCCCCGGAAATCTCCGCGCTCCATTGGCAGACGGTCAGACGTTTTAATTCAACGGCGAGGTGGCGACGCGCGCGCGCGCGCGCGCGGCCAACAGCACACAGAAGAGGCCTGGGAATCATTTCGGAGCGCATGAATAAGTGATCGAGCCGCGCTCTGCTCGATTCCCTCGTTTCTAGCGCTCGGGACAGACACCGCGTCGCCAACACGACCTCACTCTCCTTCCTTCTCCACCCTCTTTTTCACCTTCTTTCCAATCCACCCCCGTCCACCTTCGTTCTCCCACTTTCCCTCTTTCTCTCGGACCTACCCTTTCACCCAGCCATACGTGCCTTGTGTACGTACGTCTTTACCTCCGTCTCTTTTCATCGTCGTCACACGTCATTTATACATACCCTCCCCCTCTTTCTCTCTCTCTCTCTCTTTGCTCTTGTCCTCCTTCTCTCTCGCCAGTTTTCCTCTTCCTCGCTGTTTCGCTACCTCTCGCGCGTTCTCCAATCTTCCCTCCTTTTCACTCGCTCACTCTCTTCATAGATTCTCCTTCGCTCTTTCAACGAAGCCCTCGGCCACGTCCGTCCTCTTCCACTTTGTACAGATTCTCCATTTTCCCCCTCGCCTGTCTCTCCTCTTTTCATCGCTTTCCCTCTTTTGACTCTCTTTTTTTCTCCTTTCTTTTCGTCTCTTCTCTTTCACTCCTCCCAACCGGCTGGGTGGTTGTTTCGCCGCGCGGTCATCCGCGTTCCCATCCTATTTCGTTGCCCCCTGGCCAGCGAGAGCCGCGCGTGTTCGGTACACAGAGTGGCTTCGGGCAGGCCAGGGCCACAGTCTTTACAGCCCGCTCACCCGCAACTTTCTTTAGAATCTCTCTCCGCCATACACGGGCTACACGCCTCCTCTTCTTCGTAAACTGCCCCCTCTTCTCTTCTTTCTTCTCCCCCTTTTCTCTCGCGTGGCGCACAGCGCGGCCGTATACCGATTTTTCCCCGCGCGTTTTCAGCCGCGTGCCCGACTCGCTGTTACATCGACTCCCGTTCGCCGGGGATTGGCGAGATGGTCGTTGATCGTGGACGTCGATAACCGCCGGCGGTTTTGTTGAAACCGGGTCAAGATAATGGTGACGCTGGTAATGACGCTGGTAATCACGCGACGCTTCTGCGTCATTTGTCCTGACGTGTGGATTTCTGGGGAACGTTTTAGTGGAACTTAGCGAGACACAATATAGGGTACAACCGTTTGCCATAGTTTGCAATGCTAGCTGGAATATTTGAAGATCAGTATTGGTACTTGCAACTTGGTACTTGTTGGTACTAATTAGTAACTGAGAGATTTCGTGATTGTACCAAGTTGTAGACTACCATTTCTAGTTTAGTTCCTTTACTGAAATTTTATTTTATTCTTTTTCTTTAATTTCTTTTTCCATTGTGTTTTTCTACAAACAATGTCAATCTGTCCTGCAAACTGTACTAAAATCTGTAGGTATAATTCGTACAAAATGGAGTTGTAAAATATTGAAATTTAGTAACATTCTTCAGTTCAATGAAACTCGGTTGCATTTGTTTTTCCAATGATGGTTTCCAACCTTCGTTCAAGAACCAACATTCTGTTTGCATTTGACTCTGTTTGAATTCATACAACTAAGGAATAGATATAATGTTTCAATTCATAGACGAATTATACGTTACGTTCAAAGATAATTACCCAATCTATGTATAAACTCGTTAAAAAAAATCTTGACTCAGCGAATAATCGTACGACACAGCAGAGACACGGAATAATTTATCCTGCATGAAGAATCGAAGATAACTCGTCCCAGAACTTTCTACGACAATAAGATAATTAGACCTGCGCCTGTCAAGAATGAATCTATAGACTCGAACCTATAGAATCAGCCTATAGACTCAAACCTGTACGCGTAGCTCTCTTCTACAGAGAGTGAATATTTTACAACCGCAAATATAGCAACGTTCGATCGATCCTTTTTTCATACAACCGGTTTTTCTACGAATCGACGGCTGAAATTGAGGGGAAAAGAGAAGACGAAACGAAAAAAAGTTACGACCGAATGGGAAATGAGATTGCATGGAACGCGCACGTTCACGTTGTTTTCTAAGAAACTTAATTTTTTTCTTGATTCCTTTTTTTCTTTTTTACTCCTTCCTCGCCCTGCACGCGAGATTTTACGAGCGCGCCGAGCGGAATTATACACAACTTTTCCACCCGATGGAACAGAACGATGGACATACGGTGCATTCTTTATGAGAACGGTTGACCAGCAACGACGCGATGCACTTGGAAATACCGCGTAAGCACCTTGCAGTTTTCCCCGGGGCCCTCGGACCGGCTCCATTTCGTCCCGAAATTGAACGTACGGCGGATGACGCTTCTTTCGGACGTTTAATAATGGAAAAAACTGCACTTGTATCCCAGTACGTTTCGTCTCACTGAAAGGCCCAGAAGCCAACTGTTCCGACTAGGAAACGAAGACAACATTTTTGCCATAAAATTTTATTGACATGCAAACATTTGAATCGATAGAAAACAAGTTACAGGCGCGATCGCTCAGTACCAGACAACGCCACTCCCACTCGAGGTTTACACCACGCCCCTTCACGAATCAGGTGACCCAAATCAACCAATCGCTAATTTTCGTTGCATTAGCGTTGCACCTGGGTTAACCCCCGCTAAAAACACTTTCAGTGATAAAATAAAAATATATATATATAGACGACGTGGCTCGTTTTCACTGTACATGTTAATTCTTGCTCGCGAGCGGCGAAATGTGGACGTATGAAACTTTTGTTTTACCTTAGATTTGAAAGTTTATTACATGGTTTGTTAATTTATGCAAAAATTTATGTATTGGATACGGTACACATGTACAGCGATATCTTTATGAAAATAAATAATGCAATTAATGTGAAAACGAAATTCCTCGTCTCGCGAGTGCGTACGTAACCTGTGTTAGTGATTCCGATCGAGCGAGACGAAGAAGAGGAAGAAGAGGAAGAAAAGCGAAGAAAGAGGCAGAAAGAAACGAGACGGGAAAGAGTGTACGATGGTATATGGAAAGTGAGCAAGACTAGGGTCGGCCCTGTTTCTTTACGACGACGCGTAGGCACGGTGTGCCTCGTCCTCCTCCGGTTTAGGTTCTCTGGGAATCTAGGGTCGCTTTTTCACCAGGAGCTGCGAAATTAATATTAATGAACGCGAAAGTACGGCGTTTTATGCTGGCACGAAGGAAGCTCTCTTTCTCTCTGTCTGATAGTTCCAGCTAAGAAACCTGGCCGGCAGGGTCTACGTTTCCGAAAACAGTCGCTGATCGTTTAACAGACAATGGCCGACGATTTGCGCGTGAATAATTTCCCCTTTCCTCGCTCGAAAGTCTCGTTCGTCCGTTCTTTGGCCGACTGTCCCCTTCAACAGACCTCGCAGCAATCGCAATCGAAACAATTTGAATGTTAAACGAGCGGAGAATAATTCACGGTTTCTTTTGTTTCTCTGAGAGAGCAGGAATCTAGCAAGCTAGCTCGACGACGATCGATGATCATCGTGGCGTTCGTCATGTTACGCACGAACGTTGCAAACACGTGCAAACGTTTGCATTTGATTCGACGCGTTTTTCGTTTCATTACGGTGACCACCGCGTGAACTACGGATTGCTCGTGTTCGTTGTTTCCGCGATCGTTGACGACGAGATATTTTAAAGTACAAAAAATACGATGATAATGCTTATTGCGCGTTATAAATTTAAATTATTAGATTATCAAAACACTCGACGGCATATGTGAAAGTTGAACAGATGCGCAGCGTACAGCTGACAGTTTCTGATATCGCTATCGTGAATCACCGTAATCATTTTATTAGTTCAAAAGAATATAATCTCTCACGTGACTTGTAATACATGCGAAAAATACGGTGCAAAAATGTATCAAACAAACGATAATTTAATCGTGTCTGTACAAACAGAATTTGTGCAAACGTCCGCGAAATTTATACAAACGTTCAGAAACTTGTAGACATCGTTTTACGAGCAGAGTGTTTGGTTTTTATCCGAATTTCTATTAATTTCCGTGGAAATAATTTAATTCTTCGAGTGGAACGCAGAAGATGATGCAGGTGTCAATTTTTTAAAGTTTCACTCATTCAATTTGACACCACGTGTTGAAAGTTTCAAGAAAAATTTCATTCTATTTCATGCATTCTATGGTTTACTTTGTAAAATATAACTTCAAAATGGTTCACGTGGAAAACATTTATTATAGAATTTTTACACTTCGCGCAATGGCTCGTATATTCCAAAATTAGCTTTCTTCATTTACGTTATTCTTGCATTAAACGGATCGCATCGAAGCGTGTTCTTGGGTCTACAACTATTTTTACTTAGTTACTTTGATGATAATAGTTGTGGTCCTTGAATTCTTCTCCTTCAGTTCTCCTCACAAATGCACAAATGCACAAAAATCTGTTTATGAAATCGACACTGGAACCTTTAAACAGAATTACGTTTACAGAAACGTTAAATTAAAATATCCATAATCTAACGTATGCGAGTATAGAATACTTACATAATTTTCACATTTATACAACGGAAATTGAAAAGTCATTGAACTCTTTAGAAGTATTATATATCGTTTCGCAATTCGAAATTTCTAAAAAAAGAAAAAAAAAATCATAAATTGGTCATTTTCACCATTTTGGTAACTCCACTGTTAATACTGGTCAAAATGACCAATTTTGCAAACTTGCAATGTTGCGTTTTTTTATAGATTTGAATGATTTTTACAAAGCATACGAACAAAAGTTTATTATCGTATTAATTTCTTAAAATTTTCTCCAATCGACTCGA
Organism: Melipona bicolor; assembly: GCA_030673865.1. Classification (NCBI taxonomy): domain Eukaryota; kingdom Metazoa; phylum Arthropoda; class Insecta; order Hymenoptera; family Apidae; genus Melipona; species Melipona bicolor. The sequence continues at coordinate 3,628,525 of JAHYIQ010000016.1, read as the reverse complement.
ATTTTATAAATTTCCCTGACTTTAGTCCTAAAGCCTAACCTAAACCTTCTCCTAAAAAGAACAATATTCAAATCCAACGCGGCGTCAAACGTGGCGATACTTTCCCAAACATAGATGTTTGAACGTTCGTCAAAAAAATCAATGACAGCACAGGCATAATTCTCGCGAACGGACTACGTTATTACGAAGTATGTTAAAACGAACGATTTTCGACGTGTCCCTGAGTGTTCTTTCCACCACAAGACGGGTTATAAGAACGTTTTTCAGAGAAATGACGGACATAAAAGAGAAGAAACGGGGGTGATACACAGGCGAGGTGAGGAAAAGTTTCGCTTTGCAAGCCGATTGGGAACACATAGGCGATAGGAAACACGTTTCACGGCGGGAGGAAACAAACGAGAACGATGGCCACGATGAATAATAAAAATGCGCGAGGTCAAACTAATTGTAATACGAAGTTACGCAGCCTAGCCAAGGGTTGAACATGTGCCCCGTTCCTCACATTCATTTCGCCGGCCTTTGTGATCTACGTGCATCATCGATCGAGCCGCGCTCTCGGTCTCGCTTTTACTTTCGATACGCCAGTTCGTACATGTAACAATTCGGTCTCTCTCGAATCTTTTTTATCACTAAAACTGATTTTAGCGGTAACCCAGAAAATCGGGCTTCTTCAGATGCAACGCTGATGCAACGAAAATTAGCGATTGGTTGATTTGGGTCACGTGATTCGCGAGGGGGCGTGGGATAGACCTCGAGTAGGAGTGGCGTTGTCTGCTACTGAGCGATCGCGCTTGTAATTTGTTTTGTATCGATTCAGATGTTTGCATATCAAAGTCGTCTTCATTTCTTAGCCAGAACAGTTGCTTTTGAGCCTTTCAGTGAGACGAATCGTACTAAAGTATAAATCGTGCAGTTTTTTACTTCTTTTTATGAACTGACGAAAATTCAAGCTTCCCTCTCCACATTTTCAATTTTCATGAAAAGGTTTTCTTTACGAGATGATTTTCGAAGGAATAAAATGTCACGAATGTCAGTAGAAATAAAAATTTTTCAAAGAGAACGCCAAAAGAATTTATCGTTTAACTCAATCTTGCAGCAAGTGCATTCAGAATACTCGTCATCGCCTAGATATAATCAAGCACACACCAGCGCAACATTCTCTCGGAAATAAAAGCGAAACGCTTAAGGGGTTAACGGGCTGTCGTATCCTGTATCCCGTAATACGCAACTCGTAACGCGTAGTTGTGTACGCTCTCGGACCATTTGACCGCGGTTTGTAATCGCGCGCGCGCAAAACTGCGATCTTCGCCGATGGCAAATTGCATTCTCGCTGAATAATTAATCGCGTAATTGAACGGGCAACGTACAAATTGTCCCGTAATGAAAGACACGGTCGGAGGAGAAACGAACGAACGAAAACGAAAGGGAACAGGGAAATTTGCCGCGAACGAGACGAGACCGTAGACCGATTGACGCGACAAACGTAGATTTAACGCGTGAAATGGAATTTATTAATAACAACGATGCACGGATACGTTGCACAGGCTTGCCACGGCGTTTGTTAGTAATAAATCCAGCAGGTTGAATCAGTTTTGTTAAATCAGTATCATCCTCTTACTGCGTGTATCGCTCGACCAATCTTCTGTTAATTGCAAACCGATATTCACTCGCATTGACTTGCAGCGATCCAGGCGTTTATCACTTTATTCCATTTCGATGTTAACATGTGTCTGTGCCTGCGAATCGACTACGTTTAAACGGCGCTTCGGTATCCCTTTTAAGCGTTACTTTTTATTCAAATTGCAGGAGATTAGTGCAGAGAGTTGCATTAATTTTGGAGTAATTTCGGAGAGGGGAGAAAGGTCTCCTATTTTTTCGAGTTTGCAATTTTATCAAGTATTATTTTTGCAAAATAGGTCGAACTTTTTATAAATGGGTCAATCAGATTAAATAAATTTAATCACAGTGTAAATAGAATTCATACAAATGATATCAGTAATGTTAATAATAGTGTTAGATATTAATAAATGATATTAATGTAGAATGTTATATAAATGGAATTAAATGGTTTCCTGTGATTATTTTTTATAATTATTGTTAGGCTGCACTTATGGAAAATTTGTAGATGTAGGAACACGCAACATAATATAGTATTTTTATTGTTATAGTAATACAATATAATATACAACAATAATAATTAATATATATATTAAAATATTAAAATATATAACTTTATAATACATAAAATATTATAGAAATAATAATCACGTTATTAAAAGTATAATTCACTTCACAATAACAAAATTAGAATCTCAATATTGGACCTATAAATTGACCAAAGAAATATCAGAAATATCGATCGGTTAATATTGACCTTCACCCTGAAGTAATTCCAGTTAATAGGTTCTCGCAAACTATAAAAATTTCTCAACGCGCGTAAGTTAATGTTACATTTTTTATAAAGAATGAGAAGAGTTGTATCGACTAATGGATAAAAAAAAAATCGAAGGAGTTAGATATTCATATCTCGACAGAAAAAAAAGCAAATTAACAACGAGACGATCGCAGTATTATACAAATATGTTCCCCTAAAAATCACGTAATTTTTTTTTTCAAAACATTTGGAAAACCAAGTCGAAATAAATATATAAATATAATACAGTAAATAAAAAGTAAGTTGGTAAAGAAATAAGAGGTTTAAAAAAAAATATATATATATAGTAAAAATAAAGTTAAAATATAGTAAAATATGTAGTAAAGTCAAAATAAGCTTACGTATGTATCCATGGCCGTGAACTTCTCGCCACTTACCAAGAACCTCGCGCCCTCCACGCGGTCCTCCCCTAATCACCGAACGCTCTCGCAGAACAGATTAGCCCAATCGATCAACCGGTCCAACTAGCCAGCAAACACGCGCGAGAACACGCGAGTACGCGCGAAACTGGCTCGGCCGGTTATAAATCGCAGCTGGACGTCGCCGGACGTCGAGCTGTTTCCTCGGAAAACTCGCGCTACGAGGGAAATAACTATTTGGCACCGGAAATTGCAGAAGCGCCAAGTGCACGCGGCGCGCATCTCTCGGTGACCCGCATTTCTCGCCGCCCAATGCCTCGAATTAGTCACATTAAGCATCCGAAACGCTTCGAAATCGCTTCGAATGCCGCATTCTTAGAACTTACATATCGCGGCCATAAATCACGGTATTTGAGCTCGTGGAAGCGATTTGACAATCTTGGAATTTAATAGGCGATTGTTTAATCGTAATTTCGATTCTTCAGATTTTCTGCGATTCTTATCTTTTGGGGGGCGAAAGGTGCAAGCGTGTCCAATCTTGCGTCGTCCAAATTCTCGTGTTTTTTCTACTAGTAACATAGTTTTTTTACTATTACTATACTGAATATACTACTAAGCGTAGAAACGCACAAAATATTTTTGAGAGATAACTTGGTAACTTTTGAATTCAGTAGCGTTTATTATTACAATTCCGAGATTTTTTGAGATTTTGTTTTAACTCTCGGTTGGCAAAATATTATTGCATAGTCTAGTACAAAAAAGTTTGAGTCACTCACATTCACGTTTAATGTTTTTACTGCTCCGTAGTTTTTGCAAAACGTGAAAGTATTTTGGGTTGCTCTCGGGAAATTTAGTGGGTTTTGAATTTCGCATTTAACGTTTAACTTTTCGAGATTTTTTCCTGACGTTTGAAATACCTAACTCTTTTTACTGTTCTGGATTTTTACAAAATGAAGAAATATCTTTCCTGAGAGATTTAGAAAATATGTTTTGAATTTCGCATCGTTTATGAGATTTTTGTTAACTCTTCCCGAGCAATATGTCATTGAAAAGTCGTCCATAGAAAAGTCGAGTTGTTCGTCTCATTATTTTAAACTTTGGCAAAATGTAAAAATATTTTGGATTACTTAATGAAGTCTTTGCTGCCGGTTTCATTATCGAATTTTGAAATAATTTTCCAGGAAGAATAAAATTGTTTGACCTAGATTGTCCGTGGAGGATTAATCTTATTTTGTGTCGACAGTCACGGTGCGTTTTTAGCTCGTTAATTTTTTATATCAGCCAATTAAGTTATCTACAAGTTTTTAATTAAATCTTTGTGTCATTCTTTCGCCGACCTATTTTCCAGTACGTTATGAAAGAGGAGAAAAGTCAATTTTATAACAATTTAATGTACTGAATTCAAGCTTTCGCGTGCTAAAAAAATTGTCGTCGATCGGAACAGTATTCGCTACATTTCGTTTTGCAATTTACACTATCAAATTCTATCAAAAGAAAAGAAAAAGATTCCACAATTCCACGATTTTACGAAATTCGAAGATTTTGCTGAAGTATTTCCAACGTTTGGTGCCACTTGAGTGCAGAAATTAGAACAGTCCCGATCGAAGAAAATCGATTAAAAAGCAAAATTCGGCAAGCAGAGCGTCGAAGAAAAGCTCCGAGAAAAGAATACACATGATATCTATATAAAATTCCACGGAAGCGAGATCTCAAGTCCGAATAAACAGACAGTCAAAATCCAAGACTAACAACCGAAACGTGACGAAAGATAAAGATAAAGACAAAGATACCGGTTGAAAGGAAATCGCACAGATACGGAGGAATCACCAGTTGGAATTTTCAAAGAGACCAATGAGGCCGAGCGAAGAAAAAGTCGAAGCAAGACCTTCGGAATGATAAACGAAACGCGAAGCGCGGGTAAAAATCGGCGAAACGTGAGGAAAATCGGCGATAAGAGGGGGAACAACGCGGAGGAGATAGGAGAGGAGCGAGAAGAGGAAAAAGCGAGACGCGAATGCAGTCGGGGCCAACAACGAGCGACTCGTGAAATTGCTCGGATCCGCTCCAAATGCAGCGTCGCTCGAGAGACATCGAGACTCGGTCTCGTCGAGCCAACACGTGCGTCTGCGTTTCTCGGTGACGTTTCTCGGTCTACTTGGTGTATACACGCTTCGGATCGTGTTCGGATTGGGAATTTGACAAGGCGACATTTTGACAAAAAAAATCAATTTTCTCATTTCGATATATTTTATTGATGTGCAAACATTTGAATCGACACAAAACAAATTACAGGCGACGCCACTCCTACTCGAGGTCTATCCCACGCCCCCTCACGAGTCACGTGACCCAAATCAACCAATCGCTAATTTTCGTTGCATCAGCGTTGCACCTGAAGAGGCCGTGAGTGATTTTCTGGGTTACCCCCGCTAAAATCACTTTCAGTGATAAAATGAAATATACAGTACACAGTGTGTAAACAATGATAAAAGCTTCTCTCAATTTTCGTAACTAGATATCAGATTGTTTCCAACCACCGATGTATTCGATGTATTCCGCCAGTGTATCTCGATATTTTCTCCACGCGTTTGGAAGCGATTGGAATTTTCGGAACGCTGCCACGCGGAGAAGACGAAAGAGAAACGAAACGAGCCACACGGCCGCGAGAGCCTCTCTTTCTCGGGTCGTTACTTCGCGTGATTACTCGCTGGAGTGCATTTGGTTGTTACACTCGGTTTGTCTGTTGCTTTGCTCCCCTCGATCGGGGCTAACCACTTTCAGCGGCGCTCCTACGGGAATCCGCGGATGAAAGACGCGAGCCCGTCGCGTGAAACGGAGTGTGTAAAACGCGTTGTGAGCTCGCGTAAACGAAGAAGACGAGGCGATTCACCCCGGCCCGAAAACAAGCCGGCACCCTGAGCGCCGGTTGAATTTTCCTTTCGCGCAACCAGTTTGTTTCCACGCGAGTTTCAAACAAAAAAGCTCGAGCGCGGCACGCGCGCGTGAACTTCTCCTCGCAAGTTTTAACCTGCATCGGGGAATCTCTGCGCTCTTTAAGAAGTTGCGCGAATGTTGCCACGTTTTGATGTACCGTCGAGAAGTTTAGTAACTCAGAGGAAGAGTGGGAGTTTGGGTTTTTCAACGAGTAAGAGACGCTTGACAAACGAAAATTTGATTTGTATATAGTGCAATAAATTATACTTTATTATGCATTATTATCATTATTATACATTATAATTTATTATTATACTTTATAATCGATAGTATCAAACGACTCATTTATAACAATCATTATTATTCAAATGACGATGACGTTTAAAATTCTTCTTCTTTTTTTATTTTAGTTAGAACTTATTGTTTAGAACTCATTTTATTCAGTAACTTTTACGAAGGAAGTTAGAATTTATACTCTGGAGTAAGGGAGAACGGTTCCTGGAGATATTTCATCAACATGTAGTTACAAAATTTACAATTCATATCCGAATTCTTAATTGTCTATCAATTGTCTCTTAATTGTAATATTAATCCTCTTCTTGCAAAAGAAAAAGTTTATTACTTAATTGCAACTATTTTTTTCTAACTTTCTAATTCAGAACTTGAATATTAACGATTGTCATAAATGCGTCGTTTGATGCTATTGATTATGAAGTATGATAATAAATTATAATGATAAATATAAAATAATAACAAATTTGAATATATATTTACAAAATGTAGATACGTGGACCTGTAATTTTCAAGTTGAATATGAATCGTTCAAGTAGAACGAAATTATACGTAAAAATGATTCATCTTCAAATTTCATTTTTCTTTTTTTCTTTTTTCTTTATCCTCCTGCGATCAAAGTTTCAAAAATCTTCCGACGCCGATTGCTCGCTGGCCAATTAACAGGAACTCGCGCTGTTCGTTCTTTATTTACAAAGGAAACACGCGAGCCAGGTGCTTTCTTGTTTATCGATCGCGCGGTTTCCGGCGGCTTTCGATTTTTCGCCGCAACAACGCCTCGCCTCGTTATTTATATTCGTTTCTGACGTAATGTCGCGGTTACGTCAGTGGATCTCTAAATTAATCGTATCCCCGGCGGGCAGGGAAACGTGAAAAAAGGGCCGATGGAAGCCAAAGAGCAAGAAGCGTGCTTCCGCCTCTGTTGAGACGAAATAAAATACCGGAGCTCGGCTTCGATGAGCACCGGGCTCGTTTTCAACACGTTGGATCTTGTTGTGCCCGGCTGTAGGCACACCAGCAACAAACATGGCGGTTCACGCGCGTGCGAAGAACGCGTTTCACGTTTGCAACGACCCTCGTCAAAGTCGCAACACCGGGAATTAAACGTCGAAACCCTTCTGCAAAAAGATGTTGTAAATATTGAAAAATATTCAGACACTGAAAGTTGAAAGGAAACGATAATAACGTCGAGTTTATTTTATTGCTCGAAATTACTCGAATCACTTCGTTTCACCAATCGTTTTATTTTGTTCCGAGTGCGAGACGCTTTTCTTCTCAAAAATGTTGCAAACATTTGGTGAATGTGAAAATTTTCTTTTCGCGAATAAACTTGGATTTGAAGATCGAAGATCTTATTTGTTGATCTTTGAACTTTCTAAGTTGTCCAAGTTTGATAAGGTCGAAAACCTTAAAATATCGATTTCATTTCGGATCTTTAATTTCACTTTCGACTTTGATGTATAATAAATCGAATACTATCAGAGACTATCTTTGTGGTTATTATTGTTACGCTCGCTAAATTTGGAGGAAAATTTACACTACATTCTGTTCAAAAATATAATACAATTGTTATGAGCAATTATTATAAGTATTATTAATGGATGAAGAAAAATTTCCATTCGCCTTTCAATTTTTTTAATAACACGCAATATATATGTTTGTAAAAATTTACTGTAAAACGTAAGATTCGCGATTACGTTGCTCCTAAAAATGTTACGTTACAACTACTATACTTAAAATTAAGAAACTACTTCGTACATCGGTCACACGGACTATAAGCAAAATTCTGAATTTTCGAAAACAGTATTCGAAAAACAGTATTCGATGTTGAAGCAATTTACACACCCAGTGCAAATTTAGACCTCACGTTTTGCCGCAGTATATCATTTTAATCGTATCGTAATTGTTCTCCTACTTTAAAACTCTCATTCACCGTCCAACAGCTTCAAAATCTCTCATTATCCGCGCGCCTCCGTTCAACCACCCTCTCAAAAAACTCTCCAATTTGACCACCTCCGCGAATCATGTCACGGACGCCACTGAAGCCCCGTCTTGCGAACTCGTTTTAACGCAGAAGTCTAGTAAACGGCGTTACGCTGTTTTTGACAAACATTCTCGAGTCACGGAGCTTAAACTGCATTTATCGCAGGTTTCGCAGCTTGTCAATCAACTGACAAGCATAAAAAGTACAAACATAATTACAGTTTTTTTCTTAAACTTACTCTCGGGAAATTTATTCTCGGAAGAGATGACATAAAGATTTACTGAACTCTCGATCGTGCGATTGAAGTTGTGTAATTTACACAATTTACATTTATTTATTATATAATTGAAATCATACAGATTACGCAAGAATTGCATGAATATAATTTTAATTGTAGAATTGTAGGAATGTAAAAATTCTGATATCTTTATAATTAAGTATAATCTATTAGACACGTTTTAATTTTCAAAACTCTCGATTGTAAGAATTCCTCTCAAAATTTAGACTCTGTTCAATTTCAGTTTCATTGAAGTTTCGTTCCAACATTTGGTGAAACCTAATTTATACTCTTAGACAAAATGGCAGAGATTTAAGGGTGTAAATCAATTCACATTTTTTCGCTAAAAACTCACCCCCTAAATTTAAATCTAAACTATAATTTCTAAATTACTCGAAACTTAATTTCACTGAAATTTAATCAAAAGGAAATCTAAATTTTACCCCCATATTTCCTTTAAAAAATCTTAGACCCTAAACCCAAAGCACAAATTTAACCACATATTTCCTTAAAAAGAAAAATCTTAGACCTAGATCAGGATTTTTCCCTAAACCTAAAGCACAAAAGTGAACAACCCTGCCCTAGAAACCAAAATCGGCGCTTCGAAAAAAGGGGCCGTCCATGGGGAGTCCGTGGAAGCAATAATCCTGCATTCCTGGACGCAAAGTCGCGGATTTTCGACACGGTTAAACGCATTCGACTCGGCTGTCGTCGCCCATGCTGTTGGGCTTCGTCAAATCAGATAAACCGTGCACAGCCCCGCACAGTCGCGTTGTCGCCCTTGCCGAGTGAATAGTGGGACGTGTTGTAAGCGGCCCCGGTGAAACAAGCCTCGCACACGAACGCGTCGTTCGCAGATTAGAGCGCCGAGGCACCGGCAACTGGTTCTCGGCGAGCCGATTTTCGACTACGGTTCTCGCGTTACTCCGGCCAAACCTTGGATTCGTCGAACCCTCAAACGGCTGCCTCCCTCATTATGCCCTCTGCCACCCGATGGATTATATTATCCTGTTCCCGGGATGGTTGCTGGAACGTTCATTAAGGATCTCGTTTTGATGTGGTTTCGCAGTGCGATTTGATTCCAGAGAACGGAGTTCGACAGTGATCGGTTAGCTTGCGATCGATTACCAAATGCTGATCCAGTTGGAATCGAAAAATTGAAAATTTTTAATTTCGGATTGACGAAGTAGACTAATCGTCGAGAAGTAGACTATTTCGAAAATCGGTGATTAATTCGATCGTCGAAAAATCGGCGACCGATTTTTAATCGTTGATCTTTTACCCAACTTTGATACAATGATGGCAGTCATTAACTCGATCAAGGTAAATCAGTAATCCTGATTAGTAATTTAAGTTAATCGTTGATGAGTAATTTCTAAATCATTAATTAATTTTAATTCTTAAACGCACAATATTTAAAGACATAGATTTAGGATCAATGATGTGGAAAATTGTAAATTTGCAACGATGCTTGTTTTAGAATTAAACACGTTAATTCATTCATTCGTACGTGCGTCTCTATGCAAAAACCTTAGAACAAACACTATGTGTATTTATTATACTAGAAATTAAATATTTTATACAATTAATTAATATTTTATACAAGAGAAGAAACTGCAAACTGATAACGATTGCACTGTAAAATATGCGTGTTTTCAAAATAGAAAAATATAGTAGAACATGTTTTGAGATCGTTGAGCGAGTTTAAGCTTAAAACTCGAAAGAAATTCCTCTTTCTCGAGAGAAATGGAAATTTGTTGAACAATTTGTACAATTTTCTTTTTCTTTTTCTTTTTTTGATTGCTCGTGAAAGTGTCTCGCGTATTCGAAACAGTGACGCGTTTCGCGGCGTTAGAAAGCCGATACGCTTCTCTTAAGAAAACGTCTCTGGGAGGAACTCTGGCGAGTTCTGGTAATTTCTTTCAGCGGGCACGCCGCCTTCCCACGAGTTTTAAAAACTTTTGCTCGCGTGTATTCAAGGAAAATGGCAAAAGCCTACGGGAGGGCATTTCAGGGAAGCGAGTACAGATTCCGCCGGGGCAATGTTTTGAAAAAGTTTGCCAAACCCCTTTTTGATGAGTTTACGAGATCCTTCTTTTCCCCCTTCTCCGCCGCTGAAAGTACTTTTTGCAACGCGAAAGTTTCCAGCTACACACGTTGGTACGATTCTTTTTTACAATTGAAAACTCGTCTCGTCAATTTCTTTGGAACATAATTAACAATTTGTTTGGTGTCTTCAATTTTTTCTTTTTTTTTTTTTTAGACAGTTCAAAATGTTGCAAATTACTCGTAAATACTTTTCCTCTGACGTTTCGACATGATTTTTCACATCAATTTAACCCCAGTACGAGTCGTTTCAACTTTCGACCCTTGACCGACTCAGCTTCAGTTTTTACGTTCGCCTTTGAATCGAATTAAATTCAAATTTCCGCTTGGCGACACTCGAAAACAAATCTTCGAGCGACGACTCGACGCAATTGTTGATTTTAGACCGAAACTAGTCAGCGGTCTCGATGGTTGATATCGAGTTTTTATGAACATTTCAATACACTTCTGAAATCAGCTGGAATCTGTACACGTAGGAGCAGGGTTGCTCGCGAGTGGCTGAGATCGCGAGAGTTAGATCTAGGTCGAATGATCTTGCGCTGATGAAACCTCAAACTTAAGGGCCACGAAATCCCCGAGTCTTTAGCGTGGTCGCTCGGAGATCATAGAGACGGGGCTTTGGCCCGCCCCAAAGTTATTAATTTTCAATTTCAGTTGGCCCGAGGTACCCCGGGGGTCATTACACACCTCAACACCGAGGTCATTAAACGGGTCGCCAAGTGCAAGCGTTAGAACCTCGCCACGGCAAGGCCACGCTCGACGCTGAATTATTCCAAAATCTCAGGGAACTCGCCGTCGGTTTCGGTTCGTTCCACCGTCGACGACGCTGGATCTTCGTTTAGATCAACCGGAGAACGACTCCGGATCGCCCTGTGATCGCGGCGCCTCGAATTGGATTACCTTAACGTTTTCGAGAGACTTTGACCTGGATCCTCTGTCAGGGTACTTGATTGGCGTGCCTCTGGGTTTAAGAGTCCGCGAGGAAACTTTCCAGTCCCCAGGGAGGGAGGGCCTTGTAGTCGATCTCTCGTTCCAAATTCTATCATTCTCCCGGCGAACGCTAGGATTCCAGATTCTACGGTCCCGATTGTCACCATCTCGCTGTCGTAACCTCGAATTTAGGATTTGTAGGCGTCTGGGATTTTCGAGTTTTGGAGAAACTTTGCTCGTGTATTCGCATCCAAATTTATTAAATGATAGTATAATATAATAATAAATGTAAAATGATAATAATGTATAATAATATATAACAAACAATAATAAATACAATAATAATGATATAGTAATATAATATAATAAAATATCTCGAAGCTTTGTATCCTGGAAAATTTTCTACTTTAAGAATCTTAAATTCTTCTTCTTTTTGATCTCGTCGATATTTAAATCTTTTGTGGATTTTATGAATCTTTCGAACCTCTCAGTCTCAAAACTTTCGAAACTTTCAAATTTTTGACCATTTTGTAAAACGAGTGAAAGGTATATTTTGAGACTTTTGACATATTCTTGAAGAACATCTTCAAGTTCTTTCAAGTTCCTCCTGTTTTCTTACGAATTTCTGAAACGATACACACTTCGAGTCCTTATGATCTTACAATTCTGATCAAAATGTACACCTTGAAGTTTTGTATTCCCGAAATTGCGCATAGGATCTCAAATTTTTCTATTTTTTAACCCCGTCTTTCAAGTTTTGCGAATTTTTTCATCTTCAAACTTCAAGTTTCACCATCTCGACACTAACGAAGTCAACGTTCTTTCTTTCTTGAAACTTCGTGTTCGCGAAATTGTAAAACTTTGGAACCATTTTTATCATTCTGACACAAATAAACTCAAAATAGTTTCTTGAAATTCCAAGACTTTGAAATTTTGTCATCCTTAATTCTCAGATTCCACTATCTCGACAAAACGTTTCTTAAAACTCCGAGGTTTAAGATTTAAAATTTTTTTAAACCTTAGAATTTTGTCCTCCTTGACTCTCGTCCATTCCTTGCAAAAAATTCAATTTCTTGCAAAAAATGTACCTCCAATTAGACGATGCGCAATTGAAATAGAGATTTATTCCATCTACCGTGATAATAATTCAATTATTTGTCTCTTTGTCGCGGCATGAAACATTAATTCTTTAGCACTCCGTTCGAAATTTGACAGCAAGGAGAAATTGAACTTGAGAAACGAGAGACGGACCTCCTAGAGGATTAAACCTCTCAGGTCCAATATTGCGTCGTGTGTGATATCGTCGTATCACGTCCAGATGAGTTCAGATTTATCCAAGTCGCCATCAAACTGTCCACCGTCGATATTTATCAGATTCAGAAAACTCAAGATCGCTCCAATCCTATTTCAGTGGCGTGTATCGTTGTTTCTATTCGAGCGTACGCGTCCGGGGGGGATCGTTCCTTCTGAATGGCAGTGCCATTTTAACGTGTGTGTGTATGTGTGTGTGTGTGTGGCTTTTGGACGAGCGCCAGCGTTTCCGTAGGATAACTGCTAATGATCTTTTCTGTTATCGGATCGACTATCGCCAAATATCGCGCCGCGATCTAACAACTACTTCCTCTCCCGATGTATTTTTGACTCGTCTGACTTTCAAATTCCTACTCTCCTACATCAGCGATCGATTGTTTCTCACCAATCGGGAGAGGAGGAAAGAAAAAAGACGGGTCGAGGGGAAATCTGCAATAAAATTGTTACAAATCGCGAGTTATATTTTAGTATGTTATATTGTATTATATTTTTAGTATATTTTAAATTATAAAATTGTTATATTATATTATATCGTATTATATGTTATAATATAATGTTAGTATATTTTAAATTAAAAAAATTGTTGCTCATTCGTTGCCATTGAAACTGTTACAAAACGCGTAAAGTTCAGATTATTATTGAAACGAACGAAGTTACTTTAAATTATAAAATTAACTGACAAACGTTAAAATCGACAAAGTTGACAGAAACTTGCACAAAAAACTACTGAAATTACTAGATTACAAATAAATTACTAACAAGTTGCTAACATCGACAAACAAAGTTGACAGAAATAGAAAATCAAAATTGTTCGAAATCACGAAACGGTTGCAATTCTACGATTAATTATTGATTTGTAGCATGTCGCGCCTCTAAACGACAGCAAGAATCGAAACGCTATTTTATTCCTCGATTCGTTGCAGTATAGCGATTTCACTTAATTTCAGCAACTGTTTTTAATTCAAAAAACTTCGCAGAAACGGACGAGTTTCTGTTTCTCTTTTTTTATTTTTTTAAGAAAAGTAGCACGTTGCATTGCACAAATCTGAACGAACAGAGGGTTGGTTTGCTAAATTCACGGCGAATTTGCCCGAAATAAATATCCAGGAAAATGTGAAACCTCCACTCGGGATTGACGGGACGTTCTCCGGCGAAGAACCGGTTTTAAACTTGTCTGACGATAGACCGTCCGTTTCCACTTGCCGCAAGTTTTCCTTTCCTCTGTTTACGCAGCGGCTCTCCTCTTCCCGTTAATTATGTCTCGTTGGACGCGGTGTTGCGGCTTGAAACGCCCCGCGTTTGTTTCGGATACGCGTGTATTATCCAGGCGAAAGTCATTCAGATTTAAAGAGGAGAAATTTTGATAATTTTAGTAATTTAGCCGCGATTTTCAGTTCCGCCTGGCGGTGAAGTGTACAAGCAAGATTTCGTTTCTAACAATCTATTAATTAATAGTGTAACATTGTAAATTAATCAACACGTTACGCACGATATTAATTATAAATTAATAAGCATAATGATACTTGTATTATTATAATATTGTTATTATTATTATTAATAACAATGTAATAATATATAATAAAATAAAAGAAGGACTTATATTGAACATATTAATTCGTACTTAAATTTAGAATACATATATATATCTACTTATATATTTATCTATATATATATATATCTATCTATCTATAATAATAAATATATAGATAGATAGATATATATATAAATAAAATATTTATCTATATATATATATATCTATCTATATATTTATTTCGCATAAAATATTAACAACAAGAGTAATAATAACATAATATTCACACGAACAATATCTCAAAAATCAATCAAAGCCAGTTTGCTTATTTTCTTTATCGATAGTTGGAAACTACGATATTTTAAAACATAAATAAAACATATCCATATTTCTCGTAAACGAGGTATTAACAACGATAATTAGTAAATGATGTACAAAAATAATATTCATCCAAGAAATCAAATAAGTTTACCTATTGAATTTGGACTACACGATTCTATGGCAAAATACATATACACACATATATATAAGTCTAAAAGAGTCCACTGTCATTGTCGGTTACTCTTCGTTCTAAAAATAATCGAGCCATCATCGAGCCAGAGAGAAAACATTCGTTCGTACGCGAATTGGTTAATAAGTCTAATCACGCGTGATCTTGCGACCGGATGCGCAGATAGATCAAGCTCGGAAATGCGAGACAATGAGGATCGGAGGCCGACACGCTCCGCTGCGAGAACTGGGAGCGGAGTCGATCGTGCGTGATCAATTGTTCTCCAAAAATTACGCCTCGAACGTTTTCGTTCCGGTCGATCCGTTCTCGCGTATTCACGAAGAATTATATTCGTCAGACTTGCGCAGCCCTCGAGAGGATCCTCCGGTACTCTTCTTAATATCCTCCCTAATTGATCCGCACTACCATAAATCTCAGACGTTGCGCACAAGTTTTCGAACGTCATTGGACCATTTCGCGGACGAGGAAATTTTCTTTTCTCCCTCTTTAGCTTCTCCTCTTTCTTCTCGTCACGTCAGAACGTTAGAACTTTCAGAACTTCTCTCAGAGTTCCTCTCATCCTTCGAATCGTGAATAATCTCACGGAAAATAGAAACAAAAATTCGTGAGAAATTTTGCGAAAAATGTTTCCTCGTAGATCATTTTTTTTTTTTTTTCATGCCCAAAAAGGAGACAAAAAATTCGATCTCCCTTTCAGTTATTTCTTTTTTTTTTTTTTTTCACTCAATATGTCATTTTTTTGTCGTTTCCCTTTGTCGTTTGTCGTTTCGTCGAATGTGAAAGGGATCGTGAAACTTAATCCTCGAAAGGGGCGAGGAGATTTCGGTTGTTTTCGGGAAACAAGGCGAGGAGAGGAGAGAAATGAAATCGAGCGCCGGGCATCGAAATACGCACGAATTGTATTTCGATTTCGAACGGGGGTGGGACAGAGGAGGGGGGGAATAATGCAATCAACGAAACAGCCATTCACGGGCTCTCGAGGTGGATCCAATCGGCCATCGTGATCGATTGTTCCGCGCAAATTGCATTTCCTTCCACGGGCAACCTGAAGGACGTCCAGGAGTTATGTATAGTAATATATCGTTCGAAAGAATGTCATTATCGCGGTTACTCCCGCGAACGTGTTTGTTGCACGGTTCGTCGACCGGGCCGGCTACTCGCGAGACATAAATTCCAATTAAGTGGAACACGGTCGAGGAAATTGCAAAGCCAATAACGTATCGACGATGAAATCCTGCAACGTTGGACAAATGGAATAGGAGAGTCCGGGGACGACGAATTTAGAAATTCTCGAATCTCTCGCCCCTTATTGACCTTTCTCTTTTCCTTGATTTTCCTACGTGTACCAATGCTACGCGTCCTTTCGTCGAAATCATCATTTAAATTATTTACTATCGTTTGGAAATGTTTTCCAGACTTTTACGGAGAGTTTAATTAAATTCATCTAAATTTTCTTCTTTTCAGTTTCAAGGATCACAATCAACTGCTAACACAAAAACGACATAAATTTCTCTCCGTACAGTTTCAACTTTCTAAATCAATGCAACATCCTCAGTCTGTCTAGTTAATGATCTATCGATGTATGTTTATTCAATCGCTCCGAGTACTCCTACTTGGTATTTTATTTTTAATTTGTTTACTAAAACGAATCCAGTTCATTTCATTTTCCTAATGGTATCCATCAAATATAATCGTAAAGCCAGTATATATATTTCTAAAATTATTCATTCGTGAGTTTCAAGTTGTACGACGATCATAAAAGATCAAATTAAATCTGTATTAATTAAATAGTTCTTGGCAAGAAATAGATCCTTTGAAACCATTAAAGTTCAACCAACTCGTTTGCAATTTACTTTATTTTCGTCATGGAGTACCGAAGCAAATTATTACAACAGGATTACAAAGCAGTACGCACTTTTAAAATATTTCTGCGATATTTTGAATAATTTTGAAATACAGGCGTGATTGAGAAGAGAAAGAGAAAAAAACAAACTCTCAAAAACCGGGTATTTCGAATAGTATTCTTACGATATTCTTTCACTGAAAGAAAGAAAAATATATATATATACAACGAAACAATTTTCTACAAAAAAAAAAAAAATGATAATAATAAATAAATCCCCAAAATCGAATATTTAAAATGTTCTGCGTTCTTTCACTGGCAAAAAAAAAAATCTGTTCAACCCCGCCGATATAGCACACCAGGTATATACATACGTAGATAAACGGTCGTATCACAAAATGACGTCAAGATAACGAGGGAACGCCTCTCTGTTTCGTGTGAGAAAATCGTCGGCATAACGCGACGTCTTAACGAGCTTTTCCGAAAATGAATTACCTTGGCAGAGAGATGGGGAGGGGGAGGGGGGCAATGAAGGGGGTGGAGACAGAGATAGCCAGTCTCTCCCTCCCCCTCCCCCTCCCCCTCCCCCTCCCCCTCCGTGTACCGTAATTATCCTTACTCGGCCAGGTTGCCAGCGATACTTTCAGCCGTTGGCGTTTCTTAACTTTATTAATTGCCATGGCTTCGCCACGGCGGCAATTTGATGCAGCTAGATCGTTACAAGTTAAGCAGCCCCACCGCGCCATCACTCGGCACACGTGTGCGCGTCGCAAGTTAGCGCGACGCAATTACTTAAGCCGGGTTCACGTAAGACGATCGTCTATCCTCCGTGAACCGAAGCGACCACCTCCTGTACGCCTCCGTCCTTCGACAGAGGCTGGGCTCCGTTAAGCTTGATTCACAATTATCCGCCCGAATCGATCACGTTTCGCACGACGTTCTACGAACGAAATGAACGTTGCTCGTCGTTGTACATCGAACGTTTTTAGGTATCGATCGTGTTCTGTAATTCTTCCCATCGATCTTTGTCCGTAATTGTTTATTATAGATTGTGTCACAGCTGTCGTAGGTATCGCGATATTTCAGTTACGTATGACAGATTTTCGTGATTATATATAGTACTATGTACAGTATAGTATTGTTATTATTATTATTACACTATTATTATTATTATTATTATACTATTATTATACAGTACTATATAAGTACTGTTGTTATATTATACCATGTCATATACTATTCTATTGTTATGCTCTACTACACTATGTTATAATATAGTGATATTATTATATACTATTATATAATATCATACCATACTATGTTATAATATAGTGGTATTATTATATATTATTATTCTATTATAATTTATATAGTATTATATAGTATTTATATATTTATCCTTTGCGAATGTGTCCATTTCGTATATGCAAAACATTTACATTTTTTTCATACGCAGGTGCAAGAATTAGAATATAGAATGAAAGTATTGCATTATATTATATGTTATTTTATCGCGTCTAAGAATTTTCTATTCGATATGAAACTCACGACGCGTTTCTTTCATTAAACCACGCGCCATTGTGTCACAATGCGCATTCAAAAGAGAGGCAACGCGAGTCTTTTTTCCCGATTCTTCCTGCACCTGGTAGGTTTATCATAAGCCTCTCTATGCATTAACGCGAGAAAGTAAGAAACGCGCAAAAAGAACGCCCGGGATTAAGGAACTTTCACTGGCGTTTTTGTCATTAACGGTGGAAACCTCGCGTTCGAAAAAGGAACGAACGCGTCGTATGTCGCAATAACACTACGACAAAAAAGGAAAAAGATACGTACGTCGACCTCTGTGAATTCAAAATCACACAGAAGGAAATCTTCGCCTCTTCGCGAAAAATCAAAGCCGAGTCCTAAGCAAAGTTAGAAAAACTATTTTCTGTTTTTTCAATTCATTGCCAGTAATTGTAGTTTGTAATTAATTCACTTTCAGTCGTATGATTTTTTGTTCGATACGCAGTGCTAATTTTAATTTCCCTTTCAATCTCGCTGACGAGGGCTCGTATTATCAGGTCGAATGGGGTCGAACTTTATTATGAACGGACCTTTAATCCACGTATCTTTCAGTGACAAAAGGCTCGTTATGGTCGGCCGGTTTTTGTCGGTTTTCAACAGGGAAGGACAGCAGAGTTTTTTCATATTTCACAAAAGCCAGCCGAGCCGGAAGTAATGACCGGTCGACGAACCGCCGCCGTTTCCCGACCTGGCCACGAGTAATTAATACGAGAAAGGATTAACGGAGGATATGCGCGATGCGGAACAAAAATGGGGAAGTCCTTTCTTCTTTTTTCCTTTTTGTCTCTTTCTCTTCACCGCCTTCGTTCGTCGCTCGGTTTTCAGATAAAATCCCGGTTCACTCGAATATTTAACTACTCGCGCACTTTGCAAACATTTCTACGCTCTTTTTTCTTTTTCTATAAAACCGAAGTCGTGTTTTCGTTTTTTTTTTTATCACTGAAAGTGACTTTAGCGGGGCCTCTTCAGGTGCAACGCTGATGCAACGAAAATTAGCGATTGGTTGATTTGGGTCACGTGATTCGCGAGGGGGCGTGGCAAAAAAGTGGTCTTCATTTCCTAGTCAGAACAGTTGTTTCTGGGCTTTTCAGTGTGACGAATCGTACTGAGGTACAAGTCGTGCAGTTTTTTTTTTTCTTTCGTTTTTTTATTTTTCGCAAAATAATTTCCCTGGAATAGCGTGAATACGTGGTTAACTGTGTAATGATTTATATTTTCTTTTTTTCTCTTTTTTTGCAAATTAATGCTCTATCAAGTGCAGAACAACGAACTCGTAAAACAACGTAAATAGGAAAAATAAATTACGTTAACTGGTGCTATTTCTTTTTTTGCAGATTAACTGCCTTAGGAAAACGAATTAGGGTTGTTAATTGTGCAACGCGAAGTTTCGTCGTTTTGTTTTATTTAACGCAACAATTTGTCTTCTTCTTTCTTTCTTTCGATACTTGAAAAAAATTATGGAAAAAAGAATTTTGCGTAAGAAAAGATATTTAATGTTTTTTATATTTAACCAAAAAGAGGAGCTCAGATAATTTTTTCATTATCAATGTATAAATTTACTTCTAGAAAGTCTCAAAATTCACTGTTGCCAACTGCAAATGTCCGCTTTTAATTAATTAATCGTCAATTATTCTGTCAGTTATATTTTATATGCTTTTAATTACATTTCCAACAGTTCACTTAAAACGTTGTAACTACTATAATTTTTCTAAATTCGAAAAAACGACACGGTGACAAGCGTACAGTGATTCATTAACAGAGACTTTATTCATATTTCATCACACCTGTCTGCTGTGTAGTCCCATTAATAAATCGCATAAATTTCGAAAGAACGGCGAAAGAACACGGTCCGATGATTAATGCTCTGTGTTTTATACTCTGTGTTTTATGCTCTGCGTTTCATTATATCTGCCATTAAAACGCATTAATAAATTTTGCACGACGATCGCGCCGCGATGTTGAATAAAAGCAACAACGAAACAGAGATGCAATAATTAATTCGCGAGAAGTAGAAACGATTTTACTCGTGTTGTTTCTTTCTTTCTTTTTTCTTTTTTTTTTTTTATCACATGGTCGAAAACGAATCACAAAGAGCAGAAAATCACGAATCAATGATCAACGATTTTTAATCGCAAACGACGATTACGTTCCAATTTTCGTTGTCAGTCATAAAAAAATTAAATAATTTTGTTTCTATTATTAAATTTCTGAGATCGAATTTCTATTTGATCAGTGATTAGCTTCGACGAACGATTGAGTCGTTAATTCTCTCAAACATTAATCGCGACTAAGGATTCAATTCTTAGTTAAATCGTTAATTGTTATTAACGATCGAGTTCCTTTCGATTTTAATCGTTCAGAGTTCAGAACGATTTTGTTGTCGATTGGATGCTTTTTGAAATTCTTTTTGTAACGAAATTGATCTTTTTGTTGGCGATTAGGAATCATCTTGCTATGATGTGAAGAGAGATGATAAATCGTCTGCAAGTTCCTCATTAAAAAAAAAATAATAATAATAATATTAATAATATTAATGAAATTTATTTGACGCAACGAAATAAGGTGTTTTATCATCGTCTGTTTATTTCACAAATTTTGAAGGAGTTCGAAATGAGTCAAGTCAGACTTGCAACTAGACACATGGGTCGCTTTATACTGAATAAAATAATAATAAATCAAGAACGCGTTTTATTTCGATGAAATATTTTAACCCTTTAACTTTAGTTTCAAAGTATGCCTCCGAGTTAAACGAAATTGTAATCAAACTCGACGTGATAACTAACAATTGATGATTGACATCGTCGATCGATTGAATCGCCGATTTTTCGACGATTAATTTTATTTATCGATCGTGTCAATCGCTAATTTTCCGACAATTGACATCCCCTAATCGACGATTAATTTTACTTATCGGTTAAATATCAATCGCCGATTTTTCGACGATGAATTTCACTAATCGCAGACATTAATCAGTCAATGGAAAATTTGAATCGATCGACGTCCAACTCTAAAACAAGGTCTCTCGAAAGAGTTCCTCCTTCACGTTTCATCGTGATTATCAATTCTATCGGTTTCGATGCGTTTTATTCAATCGTGTTCCCTTTTTCTTTCTTTCTTTCTTTTTTCGTTCTGTCGAACGCGAACGTTTCACGAGCTCAAACGGAATCAAACAAGCGAATCAAACAGATCCCCTCTACTTTCCAGAGTTAAAACTATTAATTTGACAGGCTACAAATCGCCAGCTGGTAGGTTTCGACGGAACGCACACCGCGTTTTTCGATGAGAGTTCATCCGTTTATTTATCGGTGGATTTAGTTAGACTCCAACAGGTACGAATGAACGGGCTGTTTAACGGGTGTACGGCGAAACGCGGTCAATTGTCTGCCATTGGTGAAGCAGCGCAACTTTCACTATTTCGCTAGTACCTGCGAATTCATATTCATATCTTATACGAAAAATCGAGGGCGAGACTTGAACGAGCGAAAATAATACACGAGTGTATTTGAAATTTTATTAGAAGTTACAATTGTAACATTGTAAATTGACACTAATAAAAAAGAGTAACAAATCAATAATTTCTTTTGTATCGTGTTTTGTTGATTACGTTTTTTATTAGTGTTAATTTATAATGTTGTAAATTGTAATTTTTAATATATCAGCCACTCCTGCACGAGGTCTAGCCCTCTCACGAATCACGTGACCCAAATCAACCAATCGCTAATTTTCGTTGCATCAGCGTTGCACCTGAAGAGGCCCGATTTTCTGGATTATCCCCGCTAAAATTACTTTCAGTAATAAAATCATCATATTTTTATAAATATTTTATATCAAATTATCAACAGTTCTACACTGTTGTTGCAAATTTTCCAGATAACTGTTATAGATCGCGGACTTTTATGCATGCATAAAGAATTTTAAGACACAAAGATACGCACATAACGTTCGAAACAGAGTGTGTTGCTCGTAATATAATTTAGCGAATAAGATTAATTTGTATCTCCGTTCTTTTCTTACTTATAGAAAGAAAAATCCGTGGTCTGATAACAACACGCGCGCCGTTCGGTCGAAAGCCGAAGTCAAATTTTTCACTCGTCTCTCGCCGGGACGTGCTTGATTTCGCTCATCCGGAAAACCTTAGCGAAGCATCAGGTGCTTGCAGGTGCAAGGTTAAATTGAATAGGCGCTCGTGAATATCAGCGTCATCGTGTTACACGAGCAGAGGGAGTTTAAGCCTCCTTCTTCCGGCACATGCCGAAGTAAGCACGGCGTCGCGACGCGCGAATAAGAACGCGAAACTTCTCCTCCCTCTTCCTCGACGTTTCGTCGCGACTCCAAGCTGCAACCATCCAATCTTTTTCTTTTCCTTTTTTTTTTCTTTTTCTTTCTACCATCTTTACTACGCCCTTTTCGTTACGAAAGACACCATCGCGTCGAAATAATCGAAAATTTGGGCGGAATATGTGCGACCCAAATTATTATCGATAGTGGAATAATTTAAATATCGATGCACACGTCCATATATATATTTTTTTTTTCTACAATTGTTCAAATGAGATATCTCAAAGATAAAATCTTTGTCTTCGTATATTTAAATATTAAGTATTATATACAACAGTATGATATTAAATATTACAATTAAATCTTGTTTAAAATATTTAACTCCTGAAAAAAGAGATAGAAAGATAAAAGAAGATATAAGCACTCGAAATGTAATCCTCTCAGATAAAGTTCGAGCATGTAAAGTGAAATTATAATATTTTTGTTAGAATTAATATAATTGATTTCTGTTTAGACAGAGACGCGAAATGATATTATTATCGTGTAAAATTATACTACAATGATTTGTACGTAAAGTATTTGAATGTATGAATAATTTAACATGGATTTGCTTTCAACGCGTTTTAGTATTAATTTTATTCATTTCGTTATTTGCTTACCTATTCATTCATTTCCTTTATTGCGTATATTAAGTTTGGTTATTTCAAAATTGCAAAATTTTTTAGTTTATCGTTATTTCGAATTTGTTGGTATTTCGGACGATTCGAATTCTCTCGCAGATTTATTATTTGTTATTTAGATTGCGTTTTATTCGAGTAAATTAGCATTCGATATAAATGCAATTTTGAATTTTCTTTTTTTTCAAAATTAAATATTTTCCACTTGTTTCGTGGGAAATAAAAAGAAAGTGCAAGAATTCTATGTAGATTCGCGTAGGAAATTCTAAGAATAGAACTTTCTTTGAGAGACTCGAACGGATCGAAGTGAGTTATTCAGAAGTGATCTTCTGGCAGATGTAGCTAACTGAAACAATAGTAATATTTCATGTTAATTTTAGAAAGTGAAAAGAATCGCGAGGGAACGAGAGTGACGGTTCATTGTTTGCTAATTCCTTTTCATTGTATCGACATACGTAACGCGATATCTTTATTCAAATCTCCGTTTAATTCATCCATTTACGTATAATCCTTCTTCAGCAATTGCTCAACTTTTCACCTTATACGTTGCGAATTAATTAGAGTATTACAAAGTGCGACAAGAAATTAAAAATTAAATCGTTATGATATTTTATTCATTCCTTTGACTTATGCTCGTACACTAATCATGTTTAATTAAATTAAATTTATCCTCTATTTCGAAATCGAGCGACAAACGTTAATTCATCGTCGAGGTATCGCGAGGCCTGTGCTCCCATTAAGAACAGTGAAAGCGGCTGGTCGTGCATTGTTCCCCTGATCCACCTGTTCACAGCATTGTTTCCCCGCACGGCATCGTTTTATTTTCCTGTGGGAAATCGCGGGTTCTGGCGGACGCGAGAAAGATGTAGATCAGAGGTGGCTAACTGGCGGCCCGCAGACGCTTGCCCCCACTTTTCCAATCGCTGGCGCTACCCCCTCCACTCCATCGATCCATCTGCCAAAATCTAATTCCTAATCTCACATCATGTACGTTATAATTTATGTAATTTAAATTTTATAAATGCTTGATTTTGAAGGAAAACTTGCTCATAATGCACGTAATATGAGGAAATGTATGAAATTTCATTCATTCTATATTATTATATACTTATATATATTATATATATTATATTATATTATACTATACTATACTTTATATTATACTAGATATATATAGAAATATATATAAAAATTTAGTTGTTATGTAATATATATACAATACTATATTATACTATACTATAAATATATTCTCTCTCTCTCTCTCTCTATATATATATATATAAATTTAGTTGTTATGTAATATATAAAATATATATATAGAAATATAGAAAAAAAAAATATATATATAGAAAATATAGAAATATAAAAATATATATATATGAATATAACAACTAAATTTTGAGCATTTCATACAATTTTATGTTTCTGGTAGAGTTTCACATGACTGAATTTCCTAGAAATGCAGAAACAGGCCGCGGTTAGGTGATAATAAATAAAATCATGGGACAGTGAATCCTTTATCGCTGAAAGAAAGTCGGAAGCATAGCGCAGGAGACAGCCTTTCCCATCTGGCGTGGCGCCAAATCAGTATGTAATTTACCGCCTCCGTTTTGCTTACTTCCGTGACGGTCACAATGTGTTCTCAGGCCGTGCGAGAAACTGGGTCAAGAATAGGTTAACGTGTCCAAACAATTTTTTCGGTGTTTGTTGAACACCTGAATTACAATACTGAATATTCAGTAATCGCACGATCCCAAGAATCGAAAACAAATTGACGATTTACGAAATCGTAAATAAAATTTCTTTTTTTATGTTCCATAATTTTTTTTCTTTTTTGAAAAGATCTAATAACGAACGGATTCTCACGAGAATTAATTCTTAACGTCATTTTCCATTGCAATTAATAATTATATTAATACAATTAATCAGTTAGAATTACAGTTACATACTCTAATTTTGCTCTAAAAAGTCATTATAATAGCCTTAAATAATGTGCAAAAAATTTCTTAGGCAAATTTCAGAATTTTGCAGACTTTTGCCAGCTGCAGTTTTCCAAGAATAACAGACTACATTTGTAATGAGATACTTTTTTATGAATCACAAATCTAGTTAAGTAAAAAAATTCGAAATACAAACTGTATAAACCTTCAGTTTCAATATAGTTGATATAGTTGAGATTCTTTTTTATAGTTAATAAACAGAATATAAACTGTTACACCTACATAAGTTTCGATGTAATTGAAATAGTTGAGATTCTTTTTTACAATGCACGTGGTACGATAAACTATTTTCGCGCTACTTGGCGTTGATGTATTCGATTGAAGTTTAAGTTTAAAATTGCGGACACACGCTTTCGATTTAAACTTCAGCAGGAATGTTATTCTAGAATTTGGTAGGACGTGAATAATCGATCGTACGATTTCCTGCGGACGCATAAATAGGCTCTCTCGTCACTGGCACTCGTAAATCTCGTTTTTCCCTCTTCCGACGTGACTGTTCGCGGTATGTATGTAACGTGGTAATTGCTCGATGTTAGTCGCGTGTTACTCGAATCAATATTTTGCAACTGTCAGACTGTGTTGCAACGCGACAGAATCGCTCGTTACATTTTAAGACGGTGTAATCTAGGTAACCGAAAATAATTGGCGGCGAAATATTGTCAATTGACATTTTCTATATGAATATGAATAACCTTTGTTAATTATTTTTTAACAATGTCCAAGTTAAATTAAGTGTCCCAATTTCCCGGCGAAAGAGCACGAGTCAAAGTTCAATCACAGTTTTCACAAAATTTTATCATTTCGAAGCATTTATTTTAACACAGTTTATAATTTAAAAAGAACACGATGTATATATTTTGAAACATTTAGCACAATGTATGTCATTATTCTTATTTCGTCGTAGGTGATTAGGTTTTCAAAAAGTATCTCTATTTTAATGTACATGTTTTTAATAAATAAATAATAATAAATAAATGATGTATTTCGTTGAAAAAATGATGTGCACATTTGAAAAATTGAAAGTACAGAAGATAGACGAAAAAACACGCGGCAGTGCGAGAATGACCGTCACTTGGTCGAAAATAACTCCGCAAGTGCGACCACACCATCTATCACTTCGCCATAGTCACTTAAAGCGCGTGCTAATCACGTGAGCTTAATTTAACTCGTAATCCGTAACCGATTAAGGATCCGCGTGTAACAAGGATGTCGTCATAATTAACTCTTTTTAGTATCCAACGGCCGTCGATATATCGATTTTCCTCCTTTTTTTGAATGTTTGAACATTTTTGTGAAATAAAGCTTGTATATATATATATATCCATTTGTGTCATAAAGTTTCTCTATTTTTGTTTTTTTTTAATCACTGAAAGTGATTTTTGCGGGGATAGCCTAGAAAATCAGGCCTCTTCAGGTGCAACGCTGATGCAACGAAAATTAGCGATTGGTTGATTTGGGTCACGTGATTCGCGAGGGGGCGTGGGATAGACCTCAGAGGGACAAATCACGCATTTGAAGAAATTTCGATATTTTTGTTTCACTTTACGTTTGACACTGACACACAGAGGCTTGCTTCCGAACTTGAGCCTCTGTCAACACGTTCGATCGTATTTTTGCCGACCGTTCCATTTTAGGCTGATTTTCCACTCGCGATATAATTGAATTTCACGTCCAATCAATAATCGGGCGTGAACGACGAAACGCGTAATTGAATTTATTGTATAATAGCATCGAACTTTATGAAATATCGCGGCACACGCGACGCGTTTTATGCATTTTTCTTGTCGCCGCGCGCCGTTGCGACATTTCAAGCAGAGTGCAGTTGAAAAGTACTTTAATAATTTTATTTCGCTCATCCATTACCATATTATTGCGTTTTATTACTATGCATCCCCGCAGTTACAAACTGCTACTCCAAACATAGAGTTATTCAGACTAATGATAAGAAAGCGTCTTGGTTGCAAAGGAAAATTCGATCAGACGTTGAATATTAAAAAAATTTCTTGTAAAATTGTGAAAAAATTTGCTATAAAAAGATCTTTTCGCTTTATTTGCAATAGGATCCTCTCAATTCGTTTACAGTATAATAGGATCCTCTTAATTAAATTAATTAGTTGATCAATTTAATTCAATATTAAATTAATTAATTACGTATTTAAAATATGACTGTTGATCCATTCAATATTTATCATTACTATCTATTATAGATTTGTATCAAAATGAAATTTTTCATTAAATAAAATGTTGACAAGATTTAGTCACTATCACTATCATGTACTTATTTATATATAGATTTATATCAAAATGGAATTTTTATTATAATGGAATTTTCATTATAGATTTATATCAAAATGAAATTTTTCATTAAAATGTTGACAAGATTTAGTAAATCACTATCATGTACTTATTACTGTCACATACTCGCTATCAAGATTATGTTATCATCACGAAAGTATTTAACCATCGTGAAACAGTCAGGAAAAAAGAGAAAATGAAATTTTTCACATGAAATGACAAGATTTACTCACTATCATTATCATATATTTATTTACTGTCACATACTCGCTATCAAGATTATGTTATCATCACGAAAGTATTTAACCATCGTGAAACAGTCAGGAAAAAAGAGAAAATGAAATTTTTCACATGAAATGTCAAGATTTAGTCAATCACTATCATATATTTATTTACTGTCACATATATTTATTTATTTATTTATATTTATCGTATATTTATTTACTGTCACATACTCGCTATCAAGATTATGTTAACCATCGTGAGAAAAAAAAAAGAAGGGAAACGACGCGAATCAGTCGTCAAATTAGAAAGAGGAATAGGAGACGAAGAAAAGGTGGTATTACCGTCTCCTATTAATTCGACAATTAACCACCGCCGGGGGGGACAGCGGTGAAACAAGAGAGTAGGCTAATTTCAGGTTATCTTCGTCCGTTCTTCGGTACTCCGAACTCGAGTTCTTCTCCCCCTTTTCTCGTGCGTCCCTGTCCTCTTTAATTTCTGTCTCTTCTCGGGTCCCTCTGCCGGCCCGATCAGCTTAATTAACTCGATTATCGTTTTCTTTCTTTCTTCCGTGTTGCAGGTGCGCACCTTGTTCGTGAGCGGCTTGCCGATGGACGCCAAGCCGAGAGAGCTTTATCTGCTCTTCAGAGCATACGAGGTGAGTCCTGATCTCCTTCTAGAGAAGTTGAATAGTCCTTAGACCGGTGACGTCGGCATCGTTGGTTGCTAAAGAGAAAAAGGAAAAAGAATCGAAATTGTTTCGAGCAGAGATTTATTTATTTATTTATCGAAACAGGAATTAGAAGAAATAGAAGTTGTTCGATGAAGTGGAAATTGTTATATAATATAAATGTTATACAAAATAAAAATTATTCGAGCATATCTGAGAGTTTGAAGTGGAAGCTGTTCGAAGCAGAAATCACTTTAACCGAGAAAAATCGTTCGTGCTTTGACATAGAAATTATTTCAAATGAGGATGATTTAAATTTCGCATTTTGAAACAGAAATTATTTCATAAATGAAAGTAATTTCAGTTTCGTGTACTGAAACAAGAATTATTAACTTTGACGTATTATTAAAATGAAACTGAATTTAGGATTCACGTGTTGAAATAGAAGTTATCTCGAGCAAAAGCCGTTTGATGATTTCGTTTCGTACTTTGTAAAATATACTTAAAAATATACTTCAAAATAAAAATGATTTAAGTTTCACGAAAGTTTTATTAAAGTGAGAATTACCTATTTAAGATTCGTATATTAAATTATACAATTATTTAAGATTCACTTTATTTAAATTTAAAGAAACTATCTAACTTAAATCTCTTAAATAGAATTCAAAAATAATCGATCAGGTCACAGAATTGAAAATCACTACTGTTTCGTTTCAAGCAAATGTTAAAAATTTAACACTTTAAGCATGTCTTTCCTCAAAATCATGCTTTCCAGCGTAATAAAATTTCCAATTTAATACATTGTTCCTTACAAAATATTTAAACTTCATTGATCTGTTAATTAATTAAATTATTAAAGAGATATAAAATTAATTTGATAATTAAAAGAGAGAAAAATATTTCTTTGCTTTCAAAGTGAAGATTTCAGTCAAAATATTTAACCTCGAACACTATTTTTTTCATTATGTATTTTAAAAATTATCTCCTTCGAATGTTGAAAAAAAATTTTATTAACATGCAAACATTTGAATCGACACAAAACAAATTACAGGCGCGATCGCTCAGTACCAGACAACGCCACTCCTACTAGAGGTCTACTCCACGCCCCCTCGCGAATCACGTGACTCAAACTAACCAATCGCTAATTTTCGTTGCATTAGCGTTGCACCTGAAGGGGCCCGATTTGCTGGGTTACCCCTAAAATCACTTTCAGTGATAAAATTACGGATTTATTTTAATAAGAGGGGATTTTTGCTGATACAACAATTTATTAGTTATGTATTGCACATTGTGCATATAATTTACACTTTCATATCGTGTAATTTACATTGTAAATATTTAAACGTTTGTTGCATTACAATTCATCGATATTTTATATTTACTGTGCTGCTATTTATTGTACGTACAAATGCAGTAATTGTCCTAAGATTTTCGGTGACGTTGGAAAATGCAAGGAGTGACGTTGACCGCGGCTTTTACGAAGAAATCGAAGCAGATACCGCGCCGTACGATGAATCCGTACGAATCGTCGTTGAAGAGACTAAACAAGGGCTGAAGAGAGGGAATACGTTTCAAGTAACTTTCCCTCTTCCAATCGTCAGTTTTCAGATAAACGGATTATTCGGCATTCGATTACGCGATTTCATCATCTTCGTCGCAAGAGAGAGAGAGAGAGAGAGAGAGGGAGAGCTTACATCTCGAGGGAGAGCTGGGTGACTCGCGTTTGCCACTAAACTCGTGTCGGTTAATCAACTTTGAATTGTTAAATAAACGCGAACTAATAGACTCGTTTGCTTGCAGCATCAAAGCGAATGAAACGTTTATTTTCATTATGTGTGCAAGGACTGTTCGTATTTAATCTCATTTTCTTTGTTTCTCAGCAATTTGTCGTCGAGTTGATCAACAAATAATAATAGTTTTGCACGTGGAATATTTCCTTTCTGTACATTTATTTATTTATTATTTGTCGTATCATTGATCAATTGTTGAACTACCAGATGAGCTTCAAACGGAAAGAAGTATTGAACTAGTATATTCTTCATTATCTATTTCGCCGCACTTTTTAATTAGTAACTTTTATTAAAATCATCTTCTCTTACGTCGAATTATTCGTTCGTAATTTATAAATAAATAAATTCCCGCGATTGCACGTGAATTATTCATTTATTTGTTGGTTGTTTATCAACGATATCGCGATATATTATTTTAAATAACAATTTGCATGATTTTGGAATGATCTTTTACATTTCAAATGTGAAACGAGAATAAAATTATTCGTCTCAATTTGTTCGCTGCGAGTTTCAAAGTGAACGTATCTTGCTCGAGCATAATTTCCATGATTTCATTGGGATTCGTTGGGATGCGTAACGACTCTAATTTAAAACTGAGTATCCACTCGATTTATTTTGGAACATTCCCTGTCCACTTATTGGCTCGGCTGCGGAGCTCGGCGAAACAGTCTCGCGATCGACATTAGATCTACCAAAAATGATCAAAATGATCAATTTCTAATTTTTCGTTATTTTTAGTTATTTTACCGTTGTATTTTTGTATTTTAAAGATTTAAATAATTTTTCGTAAACTGTATAAATAAAAGCTTGTATTATAAAGTTTCTTTTTTATCTTTTTTTTTATTTCAACGTCTCTGATGAAAATTTCATTTCAGTCGCCGGTAGTTCTAGTGTTGATATAAATTAGCCGTAAACCTATTTGAGAGAAAGATATCACGAAACGAGTCGTTGCTATTGTTGCTGCTAATTAAATTAAAGACAATTGACGAATGAAAGCGATCGTTTAATTGAATCTTGTCACGCGGTTGTATGAAAAAATTATTGTCTTCACATTCGCTTATTTATTCATTTGATTTCAATTTTAGCGAGAGAGATTATTCTCCTTCGAGTCGAATTCACAAGTGGATTGGTAATTTTGGTTCGACCGTTTGATAATTTGCGTTTAATTCAGGCCGAATCGGCAAGCGGAAATAAAATTTCCTTTGTATCGTTGAAAACACAAGAACCGTTCTAGAGTTTAAATAGTTATTAATAGTTATTAATTTTTACTTTAAATAGTTTAAACAATATAAATCTGTTTAAACAGTTATTAATCTTTAAATAATTGTTTTAGAGAAATTTTTAAGTAACACATAATGCAACTGTTAATTCAAAGTTGGGATATTTGTAGAGTCATTTCGGAATTCTATGAAACTGATATTTGCCACCTGTGTATAGTATTTATAGTTGAAGGGAATGTTTAAATTAATTAAAGATTTAATTGATTAAAACGTCGAAAAATGAAATTGAAATCTAAAGAATCTAAATTATAGAATTGAAAATAAAAAAGAGAACGAAATTGAATATTAAAATAAAAGCAAAATATTTGAGATTAAATTATTTAACTAAAGATCAATATTAAAATAAATATTGAAATTGAAATCTACAATAAAAGCTTCGAGATTAAATTGCTTGACCAAAAATAAAATAATCTAATTGTTTAACTAAAAATAAAAGAAGGAAAAGAGAAATAGAGCTGAAGCCTAGAGCGAAAGAGACGCTTCAAAATTAAAATTGAAATCCGCGAACGAGAGGAATGCTTCGAAATTAAATTATTCGACGAAGTGTCGACAAACTTTGAATTGAAATCTAAAACGAGAGAAACGCGATCAAGATTGATCGAAAATCAAAAAATCAAAAAAAAAAAAAAGAGAGAAAAGAAAAATGTAGAATTGAAATCTAGAATGAGAAGAAATATTTCGATTATTTGATCGAGAAGAGATGAAGGTGAAAAAAAAATAGATAGGGTCGATGTCTCTTCGATGATGCTAAAATCAATAAACATCCGACGAATACGATGGATTTCTGAAGGGAAATTCTCGCAATGCAGCAACAGCAATCGCATCGGTGAATCCTCTTCTTTCCGTCGTTAAAATTGTCACGGCCACCAGGATATTCTTGTCTGTGGCTGACACGCCGTTATCCTCCCTCCCCACTGCCACGGAACTCACCCTCTTTCCTGTCAACGAACACCGTGCATCCAGTTTCTCATTGTTCCATTCTGATCTTTGTCTCGTCGACTTTCTCTCTGTCGATCGAATTAGCCCGGCCTGATTCAACTGGAATCGGCCAGTACATATTTGATCCACCTTCGTTTGTCCTTTGTGTCAATTTAAGGTGTTTTTGTTTTTTTATCACTGAAAGTGATTTTAGCGGGAGTAACCCAGAAAATTGGGCCTGGTGCAACGTTAATGCAACGAAAATTAGCGATTGGTTGATTTGAGTCACGTGATTCGTGAGGGGGCGTGGAGTAGACCTCGAGTAGGAGTGGCGTTGTCTGCTACTGAGCGATTGCACCTGTAATTTGTTTTCTATCGATTCAAATGTTTGTGTATCAATAAAATTTTGTGGCAAAAGGTCGTCTTTATTTCTTAGTGAGAACAGTTGCTTCTGGGCCTTTCAATGAGACGAATCGTACTGGAGTACAAGTCGTGCAGTCTTTTTGTAAAATTTTGCAACATGAAAATTCAAGAAATTGTCATCAACATTCACTAACAGTCGTAATATTCTCGATTTTCCATCAAAGAACAAATTAAATGAACACGTTAATTTTTAAATAGTGTCAAGGAATCAAAAGATTGAAGAATTAAAATTAAAAGCTAAAAGGACCAAAAGTGAAGTGAATTTTCGACGCGTTAATTTTTTTTTAATTTACAGTATCATATATTTCAAACTGTAGTCGTTCCTAACCAAGTGAAAGTATATGAAATTTAAAGAAAATTGAAAGTCGAACGAAAGTTGACGTAAATAGAAATCAAACACGATGACGATGGTGCATTGGTTCATCCCGATCGACGTTTGGTATATTCCTCGGCTGCGGATAGGAATTAAATATCACGATGGCACGTGTCGTCTGTCCTGATTAATATTCGACCGATATTTGACGTTTTAATGTGACGTCGATTTAATAGTCCTGTTTCGCGTATATTCGATACGTAATTTTGGTAAACTAATGATAACAATATGCGCACGTGAAAATTAAATGATTGCTTGATGATATTTCACGTCGATTATGCGCAACGTTAAATTAATATTTCGTAGTTTGTATTATAAACACGTAGTTTGAAACGAGGTATAACAGTATTTATTCGATGCTTAAGAAAATTAGAAGCATTTACAACAATTTCACGATTTTATTTTGTTTCGTTCGTTTGGAACTGTACGCGCCAATTTCAAATTGTTAAATTTTAAAAATTTAAATTGAATCGACGTTCAATATTTGAAACGAAATATTGTTTAATTCGTTAGGATGTTCGAAAATTGGGCATAATTACATAAACAAATATAATAGAAGATATTCGATAGGAATTATAAATACAAATTTTAGATTCAATTAACGATCAATATTTCGTGTAATAGACTGAATAAAATTGAAATTTGAGATTTGGAACGAAATATTGTTTAATTCATTAGGATATTCGGAAATTCGGAATAATTATGTAAACAAATATAATATAAAATATTCGATGGGAATTATACACGCAAATTTTAAATTTTAATAGACTGTAAAAATTAAAATTTGAGATTTGAAACGAAATTATTGTTTAACTCATCGGTGTATTCGGAAATTGTGCGTATCCATTAACATTGAATTAACGTTGAATTCAATGTTTCGCGTAATGGACTCGGAATTGAGATTCGAAGTAAAATGCAACAGCGTTTAATTCGTTAAGACAATTTAATACTTCGGGAAATTGCGAGTGCTACATGTTCGTTTACATAAAATTCGAACCCGACGATAATCACTTCGACTACGTCCATTAACGCGGGATTTAATATTTAACGTCTCGCGTTACAAATTTAAGACAGCAATTATTAAATAGAGCAATTAGGGCATTGTTTTGCTTATGTATGAATCAAACGTCAGCTGAAAATTTTATTAATACGATAATAATGTGTTATGGCAGAATTGTAACGAAGGGACGAAGGAATGGAGGACGAACGATAAGTACGATGATATATTTGACTGCGTCGCGCGGACGTTCGCCATTTGATTAAATTAACTAATTAAATCGCCAGCGTGTCAACTGGAACGACGAATTAATTAATTTTCCCGTAGATCGGCAATCGTAAAAATGAAAAATGAAGCGCCGCTTGTGTCGCACGTTGCGATCGTCCGATTTAATCGCATGTAGCAATCTTTCGTTGCATCGAGTAATTCCTGTACGATGCAGGGGAAAAAGAGTCGGGTGTTTGGCGCTGTTTGTTAAAATTAATTCCAATTTTAGTTGCAAATCATTTACACAATCTACCTCGTTAACAATGACACGAGTCTTAATGGAATTTGCATTGCATAATTCAGCCCATTGTGCTTTTATAGCGCTCACTTTGTTAATACATAATGGACTTAGGATTGCTCGTTGGCTTCGTTAAGAATAAACAGAGTGGAACTCTCTTTGTTGCACGTCGGAATTGTTGCACCAGGTGAAACTAAAATAAATCTGAGAGTTTAAAATCGAACGTTTTTGGCCTTTTTTCTAGAGACTTTTACTGATACAGTCGATACCTCGATAACTCGAGAATTTGTGTGAATTCTACATTTATGTTATACACTTTGTGTAATTTTTCCTTCTCCGTTTTCCATTTCAGAATTCACTGCAGAATTTTCCTACTGTCTCCACTTGAGATCTAAACGTCAATTCGAATTATTTGTCTATGACGAGATACATTAGAGAAAAAACCAACTTTTGCAAATTGAAATTCTACACTTCCATGTACAAGTAAATCGAAATCACTGGTTACACTGTATAATTATAATAAATATACATGGTGTAACATAATAATGTAATATAATGTAATAATGATAATTACTGAACTGCAGATTTTTATGCAAATTCACACTATTAAGGACTTTGAAAATTGAAAATTGTTTCGCGTTTTTTTTTTTTCACATTGCGTGTATTTTCTTTAAAGTTCCCTGTAGAAAGTCGATAGAGTTAATAATCACTCTATAATGATACATTATTAAATTAATATACTCTGATAATCTTAATGACGTACCCCAATAATCTTGGTCATAAATTTGCCATGAGAGATTAAAACGATTCTATTCTATTCTCTCCAAGTCCATAAACTCTAATAACCTTCTTTTTTTAAAAAATTATTAATTAAAACGATTTATAAATTTAACGAGTAAACGAGACTATGCTACATTTACAATTTGTGTTTGAATGTATAGCATTCGCAAACAAATATCCAAGAAAATTTGTTAACATTTACTTATGAAAAATACGGTTATTTAAATGTATCGTTTAAACAAAAGCTTTTCTTGCAAAACGATACACACCATCAAATTCGTCTTCAATAATTTCCGAGGCATTCGACAAAATATGTAAATTTTTTTGAAAGCTGCATTCATGCCAAATTTTATCAAAATCGGTGATTCCGACTTCGGTTAGTTACTAAATAAAAAAAATTTCCAGTGATTGCGTAGGCGTTCAAATTTCTACATTTTTTTTTCTGGCTTTCGTTGCGTCTCTAAATATATAAAAACACATTTGGAAAAAGAAGAGCTCGAAGTTGTTGGTTTTAAAACGAGGCCAACTCGATCATCTCACGAAGTTTGAACAGTTCGGGGTATCGGCGATTCTCCATCGGGTGTCTAAGTACTTTTGCCCACCTGTGTGCTACTCAAAAAGAAAAAAACATTCAAAAATAACGTTCGTCGTCCCGATTTTTCGCTGTACTTCAACCTACAAACAGTGAGTCAATCAACATATGTTACTCTCGAATGACTCACTGTGTGCGTTAACATTCGGGCGAATATATTGAATATTCCATATTTGAACGATCACGCTATCTCGGAAAAAGAGAGAGAGAGAGAGAGAGAGGAAATGGTAATCCATCGTTTCGCAACAGCCTTTAATTTGTGTAAAAGCATCGGAAGGGTGGTGGGGAGGGGTGGGAAAACGGCGAAACACATCGCTGCCGGGAGGAGCGGCCGGCATCCTAACTTGTGCATCGTGGCGACCTCGATATCGTAAAATTTCTTTTTCGGTAATACCACTTGCGCGAACTTTCCTTCACGATCGATCTGGCCTATCAGTCAAGGAGAAACCACGAGCCGATCGATAGAGCACGCGGGAGAACCTCGAACTCCAGCTGGTACATCGGCGCGTTTGGTTTTCTCGCGATGTACAGGGTGTCCCGTTTGAAACGTTCCACGCGATTGTCTGCTAAACGAGCTCTACAATTTGTCGGTTCCTACAAATCGTGGAAATTATTATAGTTTTCGCTCTGCGTATTCTTTCCCTTTGATCTTCCTTTAACACGTTAATTGTCACGTTGTTTACCTGGAATCGGAGACTGTTGCCATGGTAGTCGAATGAGTAAAGTAAAACGAATATCGTCAACTAAAAAATTTCGAACGTCATAGTCACCTAGACGGTGTTATGAAATAAAAAATGCTAACTATTCAACAGTTAAAGATTTTAATCAGTTATGAAACAGTTCTTAAATCAGCTATTTAGCAATTAAGATTTTAATTTTCTATCACAAAAATTAAGTATGGTGTATTGTGTTAAAAGACACGGTGTCTAGTGGCTCTCTGAGAAAATCGTGCGAATCTGGCGTGGCAGCAATGTGTTAACTTGTCAGCTAAGCCAAAGCTAAAGTGGAGAGATCGATGCGACGGGAGTGGAGGGGATATCGCCCCCCACCACAAGAGTAAGGGCACGAACCCACGGGCCGCCAGTTCGCCACCTCTGCCTGACCAACGTTTGCCCAAGTGGACGATACTGTTCCCTAGCGGACGCTGAAACGTTTCAGGCAAAGGGGGAGAGGACAGTAGCGTTACAATTTCATCGCTGTTGACACTTTCACTACGTGCACTGCATGTATGCTTGACTTTGGTTGCTTGAAAGTGTTAGTTTTAAATAAACGAACGAAAATATCCATTAATACTAAAACAAGTATTAAAATATTTTACATATAGATCGTTATAATTCAAATGGTAGAATAAATAGATTTGTTAATTATTACCAAAGTGTCTCTAAAAAAATTACACTGAAAGAACAGAAAATCTGTCATTGGTGCCAAGAATTTAAATTAAAAAATATAAATATGAAACGTGAGGGAATTATCAATAACGATAGACTTATGATAAGATGTAATTAATAATTGTTGTTAATATAATATATTAATATAATTATATTGTATGATATTATTGATATTAATAGGTGTTTCAAAATTTAAAAGGTAAAACTTTTCACATATTAAATGTTGTGATTTGATTGTGGATTTTGATGCATTTGTAATAAATTTTTAAAGCACTTAATAATTATGATATAAAAATATCAAAAGTACAATATTTTCTGTAATATTTGGTGGATAAAACACTCATATATCTATCGCGCTTTGTACCTTTTTTTAACTGTATTTTCAAAAATCCAGTCCAGTTGTAATTACGTTCTCGTCATTTTATATATTTTCACGTGCTAATTAACAAAGTCTAATGATACTACCGAGAACAATGATTGGGAATAAGTAATAAATGAACGCGTTGAAATTTTGAATCTATGAAAATAAATTCGCCAACATCGGGCCCCGCATAAATTATTGCCACGGAGGTGCAAAATTTGCTCGGCAAATGTTATCGCCGGGCAACAGTGTGCACAGGTGAAAGGTTAAAGGTGACTCGCTTTCGAGGAATCGTGTCACCGGTGCGCGACATTCACGAAAGATGTCCGCTGGGAAAAATCATACCGCCAATTAAATCCAGATCGATAGAACTTGTTGAGACAAATTTTTCATTTTCCTCCTTTACTGTCCATTATAATTTTGTCATTTATTATTTCCAATTATCATTTTTCTTCTCAATTTTGATATCATTTATGAGAATTATTTATTGAACCTTTTTTTTTTCAAAAATCAAATTGCTTGGTTGAATTTTAACATATATGTTGATGTAAATGTGTTGCAAGTATGAAACGAATTTAATAATCATTCATTCCCTGTCGTAAATTTCATTTCTAAATATAAAAATACCTTAAAACACATTAACCTCAACTCGTTCAAATATAAATACGACACTTATCGCTCGTTTCTCCGTACAAGTTCAGTTCCACCGATAAAAATTCGTTCGTGCTGCAAACTAAGATCCCGAAAAAGTTCCCTCGCGGCGCCACCAATCGCAATTTCGCCAATTTGAAAACGGGCTTAACTCTAGCTCGATGTAAAGCAACATCGAGGGAAATTTACGACCGTGCCGTAACAATCCACGATAGTGGAAACACGACTAAGAGGATCATGTCGAGATTGAAGAGGAAATAAAGAAAGACTGCCGACTGTCTCGAGGGACGATTATTTCTTGAAAGACGACTGGTTGCGTGGATCGAAGACACCAAGTGCCAGAACGTTTTATTACCCGACGGGCATCGTGCCCAGGACGTTTCACGTTCCTGGGCTCTCCAGATTCTCTCGAAAATTACACTTTGTTGCGAGAGAAACCATAGATCGGTCATAATTACAAAGGAAAGCGAGATATGTATTTCTTATAGAGTGAAAGATCCACAAGCAACTGTTCCTAGGAAATGAAGACGACTTTTTTGTCATAAAATTTTATCGATATGCAAACATTTGAATCGATAGAAAACAAATTACAGGCGCGATCGCTCAGTACCAGACAACGCCACTCCTACTCGAGTCTATACCACGCCCCCTCGCGAATCACGTGACCCAAATCAACCAATCGCTAATTTTCGTTGCATCAACGTTGCACCTGAAGGGGCCCGATTTTCTGGGTTACCCCCGCTAAAATCACTTTTAGTGATGATAAAATAAAAGAAAGTGCCAGTACAATTTTATAATACAATTTATTACAATTTTAATTATAATTATTTCCACTCATTAGAGTGCAAGGAAATATAATCGAATAAAAATTACTTTGCACTGCAATGAAAGGCAAAATGTGTTTCGATAAATTGAAAAGTATCGATCGTGATTGTTAATTTATATTGTTCTTCAAATATCATACGAAAAATTTTAATACACATTTCGTTCGTTCACTAGAATTTTTAATCGCGATATTTCTACTCATTAGAGTCGAGGAATCAGTTTGCACTCGACGAAAAGCAAACTAAAGCGTTTCAGCAAACAGAAAGTATCGACCAATTTATATTATATTATTGAAATATCACGCGTAACGTAAACGTCATTTTAATATAAAAATTTTTAATACACATTTCGCTCGCTTCGCCCCTTTTTCGAAGCTTTACGGCCGATATTTGTTTGATAAACAAACGAAATGACTTTTCAATCTAGATTTCCGATTCAGATCCATCGATTGAATTTTAATTCAACGAAATACGCCCGTTCTATTGATTTAAGTAGATTTCTCGTTAAAGGGAGTTCATCCGCAATCGATCGCGCGGATTTTTTTAAAAAACTGCACGAGCAGTTAAATTTTTCCCTCTGTTTTTTTCCTCTTATTTGTCACGACGAGGAAAATGTTACAACTCAAGTAATTTTTCGGTCCTGATTCAAACTTCTCGAAAAATTCTCGCGACTAGATACGCCGTTCAATTTCGAAGATTGAAGTCTCCCCTTAAAACTTGCCATGCGACATTTCTCGACGTTTTATTGAAGTCCGAATGACGGCGTTGAACGATAAAAATTCAAGGAATTTCAACGTTTCGTCGTTGAATTGTCAGAATTCAGACGTCTCTGAAAGCGTTGAAAATTCTTTTTCACAATTGGACCCGACATGATTTTGAAAAATTAAAGTCTCCTCTTTACAACGACCTCTTAAAACTTGCTGTGCGATATTTTTTCACCATTTTATTGAATTTTGAATGAGTGGAGTCGAACAACAAAATTTCAGGAAATTCCAACATTTCGTCGTTTGCTCAAAATTCAATAAAACGAAGAAAAAGAAACTTACAGCAGGTTTCAAGAGGTCATCGTAAAGAAGAGACTTTAATCTTCACGATTGTATCAGATCTGATTATGAGAAAAAATTTTCAATGTTTTTAGAGACGTTTGAATTTCAACAATTAGAATTTTTTAAATTTTTGTCGCTTCGCCTCAATATTCAAAATTTAACAAAATATCGAAAAAAAAATCGTATCGCAAGTTTCGAGGTGTCGTTACAAAGCAGCGACTTTGATCTCCAATATAATGCTAAATCTGATTGTGAGAAAAATTTGTCAAAGTTCCCAAAAACGTGTGAACTTACAAACAGTTTTCGAATATAATCGAAATATGATGCTGCATGATTTAAAAAAATCTGTATTTTTGAAAAAAAAGAAAGAAAGAAACTCAATAACGTGACGTAAAGCGAAAGCTTCGCGCTTCAAAATGAGACCAAGTGCGTTGCATACGTGTAATTTTGTTTTCTTTTTTATTTCCACGAAGTGACGATCAGTTTAAAATATCGACAGTTTCTCATCGTCGCCGGTCCAGTTACGAACTTTTAAACAATCGTCAGTTGGAATTCGTCCGCGCGACGAGGAACGAAATCTCACGCGGCTGTATTATTTATTGTTTGGCAGCCGCCAAGCTTGCGTGGACCAAGCTGGATTATGTACGACTGGCAGCGAGATATTAGCGGGCCGAAAGCGTTTCGCGAAATTAATAGTCGCGCCGTTTGTTAAAATCCAGCGAACGAGACTCTCCCGGAGACTTTTACGATTGTCTAAAATGCTGGTTTCTTAAGCGCGTACGTTAAAAATAAGGATCGTTTCGTCACGTTCGTGAGAATAGATCCGCGGCTGACCCGGTGATTATGTTACATTTCGGTGGGGAGATTATCGCGAGGAAATTCCACGTTCTGCGTGGAAAAGAGGGAGAGGCAACTCCAAACTGAACTCTCGCTTTGGTTTTTACGCGGCGATTACAGAATTAGAACATTAAGGGAGAACACGATAAAGCTTTTAATAAAAGTTCCCAACTTCTGCTTCAATTCTGCGAGAAATGGGAATGGAAGGGGTTGCTGTTTGAAGCGGACTCTGGACTCCCGGATTCTGGAGAAATAACAGAAACGGAAACAAATAGCTGTGGAAAAATCAATTTGTTGTCATATTTATTACTATCGTTTAATGATATTTTTTATTATTTTTTGATATTAAAAATCTAGTTTAATTATTATTATTATTAAAAATTTTTATTAAAAAATAATATTAGAAATAATGAAAAATATCATTACTTTTTAATATTATTTTTATTTTTATTCTCGTACACGATTGCAATAATTCATTGTTCACGCGCCGAGATCATTTAAAATTCAAAATTCATTGTCATTTGCTATTTTTTATTATCGTGTATTTTACTATTTTTTTATTATCGTGTACGCGATTGTAATAATTCAACGTTCACGCGTCAAGATAATTTAAAATTCTGACAAAAAAGAGATTTTTTTAATCAGACTTAAATAATACAAATTTCGAACTGACACGGTTTTTCTTCAACGAATGTAACTATTACCTAAATTGCGCAAGCATCATTTCGATGATATATTATATGTATTATGCAAAGACAAACGACGTGCCAGTCGCATATCTTTCAACAAATATTACCAATAACTTCTCAGTCGTGGCACATTATTCGCGTTGTGTAATACAGGGTGATTCACGTAACCCGCACATGTGAAATAATACTTTTAAATTATGCGTCTAGTAAAAAATTAGTTTAATACAAAAATTGTATGGTTTTGAGGGAGGTTTTTTTTTTTTTTTAATTGGATTACAATATATATTTCTTTCATCATAAATCGGAAGAATATTAAATTCCAAGTAAATAAGTATTAAATCACATTAGTCCTAAACATTAGAACCACTCGCCACACATTAATGTTCCATGGACGTTGATGATCAAATTATCGTAAAATATCTGCTACAACTTTTATATTAAACAATTTACATATTTACGAACAGGTTTTTTCCTGTATCATTGCAATTCGTACGTCAAGGGGTTAACCCCTTGCGCTGACAACTGATTCGCGGACCATAACGAGTGACCGAACCGTATACAATAATTCGTCGCTTTCTTTTTCTTTCGAACCCGTCGGTATGATATCACTAGATAGAAATTATTAAGAGGTAATAAACTTGTCATTTGTTTCGCCTGGGTTACATTTAAATATACTTAAAACTAAGAAAATGTTGCAATTTGGGACAAAAAAATTCTCGACGTGCGTGGCACGTCGTCCAGCGCAGGAGGTTAAAATTGTGCGATTCGCGATTTGAGAAGTTGTAGCCGGTGGAATTTTTTTTCTAATCGCTCGCGTCTAGAAAAATACAGCTCCTTGGCACTGGATTCCATCGTAATCCCACCGTGCCGGCTCCCTGGCACGATCCCGGGCTTTCAGTGGCACAATAAACCGTATAAACGAGCACCCGTGTTATATTTGCGTGGTCCCGTCGCGAGGAGGACGCGTGTTAATGAAAACTGAAATATCGAGCTCTTCCTGTGCGGGGGTTGCGCACGTTCGGCCGAGTGTCGTGCCAGCTTCTACCAACGAAACTACCAGTCAACCAGTAGAATCCGCGTTTCCAACCAGATATTAGGTAGATTCACGTTTCAAAATTCATTGCAAAACCTCGCGTTTTGCGAACGTAATACTCACGGTGATTCTCGATTGAGTATAGTTACGTTTGCTCGTGTGCACCGATGTGTGATCTGTACATGTGTAAAAATTTTATTTGAATTTCTGTCGCAATGTGAATGCATGAAACTGTAGTACGTGGAATTTGATGAAATTTTCAAAATTGAGCTTGTTCTTGTATTGTCGTATTTCAACGTGTATACATATCTGCAAAAATTCAAATATTTTAAACGTTGCATGTGTGCTATCTCTGTTTATTAATCGAAGGTGTACTGATTTTGGCAACATGACCGGAAAACACAAATAAATTGGAAGAGAATATTAATCAGTCTCTAACATTATACATTAAAGTGTACGAAATATGTTTACATTATCACAATTACAATCGAAATAAATAAATTTCCGTTCTCTTCATTGTATACAGTGTGACCAAAATGTTTGCGTGATATTCACGAAGTATATTATTTAGGTTGTAATGTAATAGTACATAATTTCAAACGTGTATAAGAAGAACAAAGCAGAATTTCGTATAACAAATCTCGTACTATACATAGTGCAATTATAAACTTGCAATTTGACTAAAAAAAGGAAGGAAAAATAGATTTGTTACATGTAATTCTGTATTTTTTATATTTATATATGTATTACTGCTTGACATTATATTAACAATAATGTACTCCGCAAATATTGTACAAACCTCATTTTAGGTTAGGTTGGTCCACTTTTGATTCCCCCTGTACACATCCGCTCTTGAGCTAGAAGCCTTAGGACACTTTTATTTTTAATATCCAGTAGTTACCATGGATTATCGTGTATATATATATATTTTATAATGCAATATATTAATATAACAGAGTCTTTATTATATAAAATAATTTCACATTTAATATACTTAATACATTATATTATATTTAATACTTAATATACTTCATATAAATACGTTATTTACATTTGGAATTATTTATATTTTGTATTTAATGTTATTACATGTATGTATTGCAATGTAAAAATATATTAATAATATTAATATTAGTTTTTACTATGAAATATATTTCATATTTATTTATCCTATTTAATTATATTGTAAATTGTATATTGCACAATATAAAAGCATAATTCAGACTTTCATATTGTGTAATTTATTGTAAATATTATATTTATCGTGCACAATTTCCAATTTATATTTCCATTATACGAATAGATCATTTGTCCCAAGATTTCTGAAAGGGAGCGTACGTACGTGTATTTGCCATGCATAGTACAATTTTGAACTAGCAATATGGTAAAAGGAAAAAAAGAAAAAGAATCTTCTATATCCTCGGCTCGCGTGGTTGGTGGTTTTGTGCGAGGCGAATTTTACCGTGACGTTAAAGAACGCGTTACACGCCGAGATGAATAGTGTTCCACTAG
Organism: Melipona bicolor; assembly: GCA_030673865.1. Classification (NCBI taxonomy): domain Eukaryota; kingdom Metazoa; phylum Arthropoda; class Insecta; order Hymenoptera; family Apidae; genus Melipona; species Melipona bicolor. The sequence goes on along the minus strand of JAHYIQ010000016.1, from coordinate 3,584,310 downwards.
CTATGTCTCTCTAATTACGGCTCCGCTAATTAGTACTACCATCGTGCACGTACAATTAACAGTTTGATAGCTTAATGAGCTTTATGCTCGCCGTACCATACGAATGTAACAAATATTTATCTTACAACCGCGGTTATATTATCTATAGAAATCCTCTAACTTTCATACATAATCCGTTCGAGTGAGGTGTCGACGATGAACCTACAATGCTTACCGGGAAAAGTCGAAGCAGTAATATCTTCAACTTGTTTAAAGTTATGTTTCGCGCGAGATTCAATTTTGCGATTTCTTTCTCAATTAACACGTCCAGTGCCAAACTATGTATATATATAAAAAATTCTTATACATATAAAAAATTTTAATTTCGTAGAAGCTGAAAATTTCGCATTTAACACGAAACGAATATCAATAATTGCTCTTTCTTGCAACATGTTTATTAATCATAAATCTTGGCGTGAAAATGAGTTTCATCGTGTACCAAATTTGGTGGCACTAAATATGTTAATATAATGTACATTATTCTGTTCTATTTTTTGACATTGTCAAATTCCAAGGATTTACGATGATTTTTCTATCCACTGTTTCTTCCATTTTTTATTTATGATTTACAACTGATTTATACGTATACAGTTACAACATGTATATTTAAACCCAACAATTTGCAATTGTAATTTACACTCAGCAAGCTATATTCATATTTTTTATTTGCAATAATTTGTGTCTTTTAATTATGTACGGATTTTGTAATTACTGAGTATCAATTGACGTTGCAAGTACTTCAGTTCCTGTGATTTTCCATAATTCATGACAAATGATATAACGATCCATTTGAATCGGACAGTTTATAATAGATTGAGGTATCCACGTGACAGAAATAATAGATAAGTGGAGAGGTGAAAGAAAAAATCGATGGTATAAAATCATTCGACCGCAACGTGACAGAACTGAAATTGACATTTATCGAAACGGAAACAGTAGTTATCTAACCATGTGCCATTTATCTTCAACACATTCAATTTATTTAATTCAAGTTTAGGAGATTTAATGCAATAAATACCAGACAAGCGTAAAAATACAATTTTACTTAACTTTATTTAGCAATTCACTGCGCGTCCGGAAATTTGAAATGTCTAAGAAAAGGGGGAAGGTAAAAACAAAATTACCGCCCTTAGAACGTCTAGAAAATTAGAAACAGGGAATTTCATCTCTTCAAATTTTGCTTATCAATTATTTATTTATTTGTCGACCGATTTCATTTATTTATGCATTTGCATTAACCACGAACATACTGAATTTTTTAAATTATAATAATAATCTCTATACATAATAGAAATACTAATATTCTCTTCTCTTGTCAATCTACCATTTATCATTTTAGGTACGTTACAATTTAATTACAATTTTAAAATATCAAGATAGAAATTCAAACTGCACAGCATGATAAAAATAAATCAACCAAGTCTCTTCTGCTTGTCAATTTAATTTTTGCCACTTTAAATATATACGTCGAATTGCAATCTGAGCATAATGAAAAGATTAAAAATTGAAAGGTTAATTTCAAACTATACCCACGCCCCCTCGCGAATCACGTGATCCAAATCAACCAATCGCTAATTTTCGCTGCATCAGCGTTGCACCTGAAGAGGCCCGATTTTCTGGGTTACCCCCGCTAAAATCACTTTCAGTGATAATAAACTAATTACATTTTTAATCGTCCCGAAAATTACCTGCACGATACTTCATACGAACTAAAAATTCGAAATCAAAGTCAAATCCATTAATAAATAACCAAAGAAGAAAAGAGATAAGAACAGAAATAAGAAGAGGAAAGAAATCGATTTCAAACTGTACGAAGAATGAATCGAAGAAAGTTCTCACGATGATCCTCCAACGAGACACTTTGACACAACGATCGAAGGCGAAATTGGAAAAACGACAAAAGAAGGAGAGAGAGAGAGAGAATTAAAAAAAAATGAGAAAGAATGGGATATGGAAGTTCGAAGTTATCGACATTTCCCTGGAATATTAAAATTTGCATTTTACATGCCGCATTAAGCCCGGAGACCTTTTCGAGCCTCTAGAACTCGCCCTCCCTCCCTTCTGTTCTCGTCCCGTCATGAAAGGTGTACTTCCGTCATCGGCGGAGGTACCACACCGAGGTTTAAAAATATTCGCGCGCGCGGTTTGCTCCAGTTTTCCTTGATGCACGCCGCGCGCGGTATTTTAAATATCCGTCCAGGCAAGTCCAGCCGCGAATATTTATAACGAACTGGCCGAGTCCTTTGATCGTGTTCGAGGCAACCGATCGTCGTTACGTCGTTCTTTTAAATGTCGTTTCCCTTTCAACTCGATCAACTCTTGACCTATGCAATTGTGTGGGTCTGTCGTGATTCCCTTCCTTCGATTTTTATTGATCGAGCGGAGAGCGCTTGACGGTGTGCGTGCCGATGCGATCGTTGCACGACGGTGAACACCGTGTGTATAATGTGGTGGAAATTTTAAAATTGAAAGAGCGGTGGCTACAGAAAAATTTGGCGCTGAAAAAAGTTTGCGTCTGTTTTTGAAAACGGATCAAATTTCTTTTTTTTTATTTGTGGATAAAACGATGTGTAAGAAGATGAAAATATATCGTAATATAATTAATGATATTATGATATAATTAATATCGCCAATGACACTATAATAAATTGCATTAATTATATCAATAGTATGACGATATTATGATTAATATCATAATGATATAATAAATTAATATTTAATGTTACGATCAAATTTAAATCGGAATAAGAATTAAATATAAAAGGAGATCAATGTGTGTACTTGAATTTCAATGATATAATTAATATATCAGTATTTTTTTTTCATCTAACGTTATAATCAAATTCAATAAAAATAAAACTTAAATATAAACGAAGATCAAGATACATTATATCCTTGTTTATCTAATGTCGAGATCAAAAAATGAAAATGAAAATCAAGTGTATAAGAAAATCAATATGCATCTTGATAATATAATTAATACTATAACACAGAATATGCTAGTATTGGAATCAAATTCAATGAAAAAAGAAAAAAAAATTAGATATGAAAGGAGATCAAGATAAATCTTAATAATATAATATGTTACATCTTTGTTTATCTAAAACCAAGATATTCAAATTTAAACGAGAATTGAAAATCAAGTGTCGAAAAAGATCAGAGCGCATGATCGATAATGTAATAAATTCCGTAGCACAGAACATCTTTGTTCGGCCACTGAAAATCTTTTGTTCGCGCGATCACGGCCCACTTAACGTGCGAACCACCACGTGGCTGCAGGGAACTCGTTAGCGCGATTAAAGCCGAGATCGAAGATTTTAGAATGACGAATTTTACCGAAGTCCGATCGAACGAAACCGAGCTGTAAGGTTTTATGAAGGGGATATTAAGGTCCCCTATAAATAACCGTAAATCACGCTACCTATTTAGGCTGGCGTTGCATACACGTATCCGCGAACGAGCCAGCCAAACGAGAGATTGCTAACAGATTTCGGTGGAGTCCGTATTGATTTTCCCGTCGGCCACGCTTACGGCCACGGAGACCCAGATTGATCGACCGATTTCTCTACCTCTGTCTAATTTTTCGACACCATTTTGTCTTTTCGACTCGAAATTTTTCATCCCGATACACATAGGTGCCGAGTCGTTTCTTTTCTCTTTCTTTCCCCATCCCCCAATTGTTGACGTTTCATTTACGTAACAAAAGTAATTTTTTTACTTTCTGCGGAATAATATTTTTGATCGTTTCTTGTAGCATTTCGTATATTGATTTTATTGCCAACGAGGCGAATGTGCAAAATTAAACTGGCTGTTAATACTACTACAGTTTTATAATATAATTTATTTTCGTAATATAACATAATTTAATTTTAAGAATTTAATGCTATTAATAATAATAATAACGTGATCAACGATTTCTGTGTTCTTGTTCGATTGTGATTTGAGATCTTTACAAATTTTCTACAATCAAAGAAATCGAATCACAAAGAAATTTTTATTCCTCTTTCCCAATTTTTCTTTTTATTCTTCCTAAAATATTTGAACGTTTTCTTGCGACACACTAAAGTTTTCAGAGAGTCACATAATTTCGATATTTTCTCACGTCTGCATCCGCTGTCCAGTTCTCTCCAATTCGATGGAGACTGGATTCAGGTCAAGTAATCAATCAACATGGATCTACATAGATCGAATGACACGAATGCACGCGATGTACAAAAATATGGAAAATATCCAAAGCGGAATATTTAATAGACGAAACAAATTTTCACTCGAGTTCCATTTCTTTGGTTAAACTCCTTTATTTAAATTCTATTTCTTTAGTAAAGTTAGAAAATGATCGACGTTTGGAAAAGACTATAAAATTTCAAAAATCCACAGAATGCAGGTAATATAAAGGAAAATATAGGAACTTTACTATAACATTTAGCAAATGTCTTCGACAAAATCATAAAACGTTCGACGCTTGGAAGACACTGAACGCGCGCAATGTACAGAAACAAAGTCCAAAGTAAAATATTTACTAAATAATATACAATCGATGAGACAAATTTGTTTCTCTGGTAGTTAAAATTTTGCAAAATTGTTAATGTATATTTGGAATAACGTGGGATTTCCAAAATCTACGGAACGCGCGCAAACAACGTAGAGAATAGAGCTGGCTAACTGGCGGCCCGCGGATCGCTAGCGCTACCCCCTCCACTGCATCGATGTCCCAGTGGAGGGGATAGCGCTTGCGATCAGGAAAGTAGGGGCAAGGATCCGCGGGCCGCCAGTTAGCCGGCTCTGATTTAAGAAATAAATTACTATAATCCTAGTCTGTGATACTATGATAGTATTTGAGAGTCAAGGTTATATGATGGAATAGAATAGAATGGAAGATTGTAATATTGACCAATATATTGTAAAATTGAAAATGTAAATCGAATGTCTACATTGAAATTTCCTCGGTGTGCGTGAGCCCCACTCTCTCACTCTGTTAATTTCCCCACCAAGCAAGTGGAGAGATGCAGTGGAGGGGGTAGCGATCAGGGAAGTGGGGACAACCCGCGGGCCGCCAGTTAGCCATGTCTGGCGTAGAAAACATTCAAAGAATGAAACGTTTAATGAATGTTTATTTAAACATTCGCATTAAACTTTATTAATCTTCGTTCGTTCGTCAAAAAACACAAAGTCTTCGAGAGGACGAAAACCGTAAAGAGATCTCGACACGATGAAAATCGACGAATCGTAGGATCGCGACGAATTCAGTTCGGCGGGCACGCTCGCGATAAATTTCCCCGCTGCGCGACTCCGGCTCGACTAAAATTGCCCCCGACGATTAATCAACGACACGCGGGATTATTCCGTGGAAGAATCCTATTACAAAGCTGATCGTAAATTTATAACAGCGGGGTTGAGATAAACGGGAGAGTTTGTAACGAAAAACACGTTGTTGAATCGCTCGTTCGTACATTTAAATTGATTATTAATACCATCAATTAATTTTAGTATAATTTTATTCGATAATTCTTACGATTTATTTTTATAATATAAATATTTTTATAATGTAGTATAATGACGGTATATTCAAACTCGTTTCGGAGAACTTTGACCAGAAGATTTTTGCTCGCGACCAGATTTAGCATTGTAGCGGAGATCAAAGTCTCTGCTTTGCAACCTCAAAATTTTTTTTCATTGTTTTGTAAAATTTTGAACATCGGGATTCAACGACAGAGATTGAAGAAATTCTAATATTTCTCTTTATCCTCGGATCTAGCTTTCGAGTGTTGCGTTTATTGACAGGAAACAAATTGCTTTCAGGAAAAAATTGGATAAATATCGATCGAGCGTAGAGAAACACAGTGACTTTTCGCTGACGTTCGAAACACGCCGCAGCGGGCCCCAGAGATTATTACCTCTGGCAAAATGTTTGCCGATCGGACGCAAGTGTTCGAAGGTATTTAAAATAACATAGAAATCCTTCGCGTTCGTGAATTCAATCGAAAATGGCCAGTTCTATTTTCCCGTGTGTGTTTCGGCGAAAGATCCCCGGTTTTTTTTCGAACACCATCGAACACTCGCGTTTGATATAATTTTTTACCGAGAGCCGTGTCGTTATATGGCGAAAACCATAACTGTAATTTAAACTGATATAACTTTAATTAAATAATATTATATTGACACACCAATTATTATAAATGTAACAATTTAAATTTTTCATCGTCGCATGCTCAGTTATGCTCTTCACTGTACGTTTTATACTTAACGAATGAATAAACAACTGACACGAGTAGCGACATGCTCGTGGATTCAAATGGATATTTTAAATCACCGATGTTAAATATTTCATGACTGACGAACGAGCGAATAATTGATAGACCGGTAGGGAATTAGTCGAATGATCCACCGGCGCGTCTGTTGAATATTTCCCGCTTAATAGGCGGGAAAAAACAATTGAAAGACGGAGCTATAATTGAACGCGTAATATATCGACACCTTTGTTGAATATTTCGTGCGCGGCCAGCGTGAACGTACAACTTCACGAGATTGAAAAAGAACTCGATTATCGATGAACTGTTACCTCCTCTATTGATCGTTTTTCGAGTTTTGATGAATAGCCGAGGGTCTGTTTCGAAAATGAAAATCGTAACCACGTCACGATATTTTTGACTGAACAGTCAGAGTACAATAAATATAAATACCTCTTCAGGTGCAACGCTAATGCAACGAAAATTAGCGATTGGTTGATTTGGGTCACGTGATTTGCGAGAGGGCGTGGAGTAGACCCCTAGTAGGAGTGGCGTTGTCTGGTACTGAGCGATCGCGCCTGTAATTTGTTTTCTATAAAATATAGCAAAAATATTAAAAATAAAAGAATAATTTTAATTCGAATTAAAATTCTAGGAAACCGTATGTGGATAACAGAATTTAACTGATTTGTTTAATAAAATACTGCGTGTTAGAACAACAGAGTCAGATTACGGAAGAAAATTTCCAAAAACACGTGTATCTCGTGATTTTCCATTTCAACGATTGTCATCGCAATTTTTTGCCCGAGACGAGATGGAAAAGTTGCAAAAGGATAAGACGAGGTAGAACTTCCGCGTGTATTGTATATTTTATTTATAGACTAGTCAGACGCGGCCATGTTTTATTTATCAAAGCGAATCTTCAATCTCTCGTTTTTCGAAATAAAGTTACTTACTGGGTCAGAGTTGTAAGGAGATAGAGGTTCCACGGTACCATCCGCGAAAGAAGTCCTCCCCCTTCTAGCTAAGAGTATCTCTCGTGATTATCGTTTTAGTACCAATGGTCAAAGTAAGTAAAAGTACATCCAAGCTCGGTCTCGTTGACATTTTCAAGTATGTATTATAAGCAATTATTATTATTATGTGTTATTAAATTAATTGGAAAATTATAATTGTAATATTATACAACAATAGTATTTCTGTAGTACTTCATCAACCTGAGATAATAAATTTGCGAATAATATTTTCTCCTCCGCGAAATTTGCTTCTTATTGGCGATTTTGAGACCGCGATTATTAAAAGCTTCCTTATTCAGCGAAATCAATTCGAAACACTCGAGCGCGTTTCAGGGCATCGAACAACCAAGATCTCAATATTATCGTGGCTGTATTCCCCGATTAAATTCGAATTAATGGTCGTGATTAAATCAAACTCGAGCACCAAGTATCGAAGTGTTGGTCGATAGGGATCGCAAGCTTGAGGAAAGTTGAAACTTTTAACGAAGGAGAATCCTGCCGTGACAAATTAAAAACGATCGGGAGACGAGCCAAAGTTTGTCGAACTTTGCAAATTCATGGATAATTTCAAGCTTTTAGTTGAGAGAATTTCTCCTTGCAAAATTCGTACTGCGACTTCGCGCTTACGCGTTCTTCTTTCTAATTTGAGAGAGAAATGAAAGAAATTTTAAAAATAGGAAATCACGTGATGTGAAAGATGACTCGTGCATTAATTGTTTCTTTTTTTCGTTCAGTTTTGTTAGTACAAAAGGGATCTTTCTTATCGGCTCCTGGTAATTTTTGGAAGCCCACGTAATTTAAATATGAGAATTTGAAAATGTTATTATCCAATATTGTGAATGGTAAAAGTACTGAATATTAAAAACAGCGATACCAAACACTTGGTAGCTGCACACTGTTTTATTTTTATTAAAAGACCAACAACGCCAATCGGTATTTGCACGATTAACTGATAAGAATTGAAGATAAGTTTCACAAGCCTGAACCCTGTGTTTTGCAAGTTTATTGCGCGTTCCAAATTATGCACCATTACTGCATAAAGTAATACGCGTACGAATGCCTTATACGGTGCAATTTTGATTCTATAAAGCGAGATGTTCTGGCATACTTTACTTTTAAGTGGATGAAAACAACCCGAGAGGGAGATATTATGCAATATGAACGAGACACAACAGAGAGCTAACACGCAACGCATTTTCGTGTCACGTACATGTATGTAGTTTAAGGGTTCTAGAACTCTTTATTCAGGTTTAGGTTAGGTTTAGGTTAGGTTTCTAGAATGTCATCTATTTAAAATGGTCCAAGTGGAACGAAATTGCTTGAAGTAACAAACCAAACGTGATTACAAAAATCAAAAATTCAAAAATAATATTATATTGCAAATAATATTAATAATTGCAAAAATCAAATTTAATATAATATAATGTAACATTCTAAAATTTATTATATATATTATATGCTATATCGTATCATGACATTCTTATAAGATCGTTTGTACATGAAATAATATTTTAATTACAATATCAATGATATTTTAATTTTCCTTGAAAAATGGTATTCTGTTCAAATATCATATTTCTCTACAAAATTAGCTCCAAATTTAAATTAGATCTGACTTTTATCTTTAGGATAAAAATTCTTTTAAAAATTTCTCGAAGGAATATATTAATTTTTATATTAAATATTCAATATATTAATATCATATTAATGCATAATATACAATATTACTTGTACGATACTAGAGAAATACTTCTCAACACGCTACGCCGACAATTAAAATTAATTGACAAACTCGCGGCAATCTTTCTTTCCAGTCGGTTGTTTAATTTTAATTAAGCAGACACGGTCCCCAGTAACGTTCCTACAGAGACAACGATAATCAAGGAAATTAGAAACAACGTTAAATTCATGGGAATCTTCTCGTTCGAACGTGTTCGCCCGAAATCGCCGCGCTCGAGAGTTTCTCGGTACGTTTTAGCCACCGGGTGGAACAGATATAATCGTACGGTGGATATGCAAATTTCCAAGATTTTCCATTCTCCGCCTCTGTCTACGAGCGAAACTTTGGTTCGTACTTAACACTTTGATGATTACGCTGTCCGAGCAGCGTTCTTCTTAAAAATTCATAAATTCGTTATCGCGTTAATATTCAAAAATTATATATATATACGTGTATAAACATACACGACGTGAAAACGCAATTTTTGCAGATGTTTTATTGGTAATTATTAGACCGCGTTATTTTCTATGCATTTATGCGAAATTTAAAGTTGCAAAAATATGCGGAATGCGTGTAACAAAATATAGAACGTATAATATATATATAAGAATGTGTCTACGTTAACGGGGATAAGATAACATACAAAATGTAGATACCTGTGTGTAAAGGAGCAGTAGATGAAGTTTGTGATTAAAAAGTAAGATAAAAAAGTAATAAAGTAAAAGAATCGCAAATAATGACGAGATGTAATAATAAAATAATACAGCAATAAATAACAATAATGTACAATTAAATGAATAATGATAATTAATTAAATAAAATAATAATAAAATAAATGAACTTGTTGATAGAAATCAAACATAAATTGTTAATAAATAGTAAAATAATCGTAGGTTACGTTTCAGATAATTTAGAAAGATTTTCCAATAACTTATTGACCAAAGAAAAAAGCACAACTCGTATTATGAACATTCTGAACTATGACAATCTCTGTACATTTATCACGTGAGTATTATATAAATTACATTTGTGCATTTGCGAGAAATTTAACGATGCAAGCGTGCGTGTAAAATGTACAAATAAAATATCCGAACAATTAACAAATCAACGCACGACGATTTTTAGTCTCATGAAAATGCATCCTGCAATAACGCTTGGGAATTCGTTCTGTTTCAGGGGTACGAGGGGTCCCTGTTGAAAGTCACAAGCAAAAATGGGAAAACAGCGTCGGTGAGTCATTAGTTTTTCAAATTACCCGCGTAAGTAGTTTCACGGGGTATCTCTTGCCCGTGTGACGCCCGTAGAACTGAAATGAAAAAGTGGGAGAGAGAGAGAGAGAGAGAGAGAGAGAAAACAAGAGAAAGGAAGAAAATAAAACGAAGCGTATCGCGTGCTTTTAACGCTGGAACGACGGATCTGTTCTAGATTTCCGCGTAGCTATTCACCACACGTGTTCATCGAGGAAACGAACGAAAGAGAAAAGAAAAGAAAGACATACATCGACAGAGAGAGAGAGAGAGAGAGAGAGAGAGAGAGACAAAGAGAAATGATAGAAGGGTGAAGCCGAGGTATTCCTTCGCGAGTACACCGATTCCCTTTTACCTATTTCACAGATTTCTCCATCAATCGATGGAACCAGTCGACAAAGTGTCGAGATTTCCTTGCGATTATTCGTCGGCGAGGAAACCGATGGGGAAACTTGCCGCGAATATCGAAACTTTCAATCGAATTCTGAACCGACAAGAGAACGGTTCGTCTGCTTTTCACAAAAGGATTTCTTCTCCCTTCTTTTTTTTTTCTTCTCTTCTTTCTTTTCTCTTCGATTTCTAGACTTTCGTTCGTTTTCGTTTTCGTTTTCGTTTTCGTCGATACTTTCGTGTCGAAGGAAAGACGTAATTTCGCGAATCTCTTCCCTCGTTTTTTTCTTTCCTCGCTCCTCTCCCCCGCGATCGTGCGTTTCTTTTGCACGCGCGAAAGTTTCACGATCGTGGATACGTGTTTTCGCGATGCTGTTCCTCCTTCCGACTCGCGTTGAAAAATAATGGTTTTTCAGAGCAGGGGAATTTACCTTCAGCGTTTCAGTTGTTTTCAGCACCGAGTATTCGCGTGTAGGATGTTCTTTTCTTTTTTTATAATGTTAGTGTATTTTAGTTTTAGTGTATAAAAAAATATAAATGTATTTACAATATAATACGATTAATATATTGAAGTAAATATATCATATAAGTATATTATATATTAGTGAAAGTAAGAAAAAAGTTGTAGAAACTTAAATTCGTGAATGATGTGACTAGTAGAAATTTCTAAGAAATTTGTTTCCTCTATTAAGTATCGTAACAAGTTTATTTACATATTAATTTATATTATACTGATATAAACAAGTGTCATATCATATTAAGTTAATCTTTAAGTTAATTTTAGGTCGAAATTAAATATAAAATTTTTACTTTCTATTGAAACTAGGGATTAAAACTTCTTATTTTAAATTTAAACTGACAATAAAAAGAAGACATTTTATTGTTAATAAAATTATCGAATAAAATTCTGATTTATTACATATACTGAAATAATAAGAATAAAGCTTCTAACTTTAAAATTAGATCCAAAATTATCTTTACTTCTAATAAATAATAAATAAATATGTAGAAAACATTTGAAGAAAACATCATACTCTATATATATTTTATATTTCCTATTTTCTATTTTATATATATTTTGTACTTGCTTCGTTTTTATTCTTTATATTTTACATTTTCTGTTTCTTAATTTACATTTTATATTTTTATGAAACTTTGCAATACATAGTTTTGTATATTCGCGTCTGTGTATTTTTTTAAAAGTAAAGTCGCATAAAAATCCGCAGTTAACCTAACACTCGGTTGCACCACGATTACAGAAATATTTTATATACGGGGTGTCTAAAGAGGAAACCAAATAACCTCAATTAATTTAATTTTTAACTACCAATTAATTTCAAAAAAAAAAAAGAAAATAGATTTCTCAATCGAGAAGAGAGAAACAATTTTCCTATTTTTCATATATCTCTTATATACATCGCTTTTTTACTCGTACAGATTAAAGCGAGTATTTGAAACGACGAAATGCAAGATTCGATTTCTTGAAACAAACGAAGCATAACATCGAGTAACATCACGGTCCTTGACTCGATCTTCGATAATAAAAATCAGGGAAACGATACCCCTGCGACGGTATCAGTACTCGAGCAGCGGCGAGAAAAATCAACCAGAGAGAAAGGGAATCTTCGGGCGGGAGAGGAGAGGGGATAATTCAGCCGTTGTTCTCCCGGGAGGGGACGGAACTTGCCCGACTTTTGTCACGGAATTATTACCTGGCTCAGTCGAATGTTTTCCTCCCGAGGACGTCCTTTAACGATAACGCGCGAACAGATGGACGAGCAGTAATATACACTGCTCACAAAAATTGAGAGATATCTCAAAATGAATATGAAGCGATAAAAAAAAAAGAAGCTTTATTCAAATCAATAATATTTGTATGTGTTGGTAGATTTATTCATTATCAAAATTTTCGTTTTTACGAGGGAATATATTATATTTGAAAAGAATAATTATTATATTTTCTTTAACAATATCAAAAGATTTGATAATTGAAATTTATTTTTTTAGAAAAATAAGAATTTTTTGTTTAATTATGTTATTATTTAGAACAATATTAACTATTTCTTATTCAATTTAAATTATAAGTAATTTATCGAATAATAGATTAACATTAAATTTAATTTATTTTCGTGAAGATAAATTAATAAATTTTTGTATAATATTATAATAATGACAATATTGTTGTTAAAAAAAATTATTTATAATTTTCAATTTAAATTTACTAAAAATTTATAAATATTTATTTTATTACAAGTTTTATTTTTAATTTAATTTTATTAAATATTAAATTAGTTTTTTTTTTAATTTTATTTTTATAATTAATATATATAAAGTTACTGTTTTTTATTTAATACAATTTTTAAATAAATATGAAATTTTGATTTCTTTTTTATTAAACAAGAACAACTTTCTTTGCCTTGTCTTTTGCTTTTCTGATGTTTTCGTTAATAAAAAAAAAAAATATTCATTTTGAAATATTCCCTAATTTTTGTGAGCAGTATACATGACTCTATATGATAACGACCATGGAGCGTATTTCTTTTCCTCCTGCGAGAACTTTCTATCTGCGACACTTATCGTTAATATAAAATTTCATACAACCGTATAGTCGAACGTATCATGGGAAATTAATAATAAATCTGGCGGATCGTGGCTCTCGTTGGCTGTTGCCCGATGAAATTATCCCGTCGGATTCACGACAACGCAAACACCAACCGTGTTTCTCCTGTCGTTCACGTTCCATACCTTCCGATCCTCGCTAATGTAAATGTTATTTTTCGATATTTTTGCCATCGTTCGTATGAAATATGTTATCACTGGACAACGGTGGACGGTGTTCTTTTTAGAAACGTTTCAGCGTTTCTCGCGAATATGGGAAATTGTTTCCCTACAGTGTGTATATAAATTAATGACCTTCGCGGATGAGAGTGACAGCTTACTATCGCGAAAGTGTTGAATTTTCGACATTTAATCCTTTTAATCGTTCATTTTAGAACTTTTTGTTTTTAATTCGGGTTATTTATTAATTTCTTGCCCTTTTCGCGATTTTCTTCTCAGTTTTCGATAAATGTTAGTCATTACAGCGTATTACATCGTGGCAGACGTGAAACATTGTGACTTGAAACGCTATGTGCATACAATCCTGAGTTCAATTCGGAGAATTAAAATTGAAAATTCAAATTCGTATTCCGTGGGACTACAGTCGAATCGATAGTTCCTACCTCGATGTTACAACTCGAAGGGTGAAGGTGCACTGTGATTTTATATACCGGGTGTCTCGGCTAAATGGAATCTTCTATAAAAAAATTTCTCAGGACAAGAAATCTTTCTCATTTTTTACAGAGCGTGAAAAGACAAAACTTTGTTGTCACATCATTTATTTGCGTCTAAAGATGTTACAAATTTTCTCCAATGACTCAAAATTTTATTCGCCCCTTGTTCATTCCCAGCCGCTTTTTTACAACCATTTTCATCCCCAGCTAATCAATATTTCGAACTTTCCCAACTTTCTATGTAAACAACTCACGGTATATCTACTAACAATGTTTGTTACGGTCTGTGTTGGTCCCTTTTTCTCTCAGTCAGATCAACATTTGAACATTTGAACATTTTTATTCTATCTATCAATTAATTCGAATAATAATTTTAATTTTTTTTTAACAATCTTATTTTAATAATTCTTTTAATAATCTTTTAATAATAGAATTTTAATTAAAAAAAAGTTCCATTTAAGAATCTTTAAGATTTCCTCATTTTCTATTTACCAATTTATCACTTTATGATTTTATATTGTGTATATAGGTATTATACCGATATCGCGATGCATTATAGATTATGTACCGTGATGTGGTATGTGAGTTTTTAGGGAGTGTCATAAAAGAGAAATTACGAATCAAGAGGGAAAAAGAAACCAGGCTTATCGGGATCTTTCACGACATGGGTGACACACTGTGTACTTTGGGATGTAGGCGAATGGCAGGGTGCGTGAGATCATTGTTGAAAAGGCAAAAAGAGGGTTTGTCCTTGGTGTAGGGGAATGTTGCGTGTCGTTAAGAAGAATTGCAGGTCGTTAGAAAGAGAGAGAAAAAGAGAGAGAAAACTCCATCAATGTTCATTTTGATTGTATTGTACTGTAATATATGTGATAAATGTGCTTGATAGAACATCAAATACGCATAGTGTATTATAGTTATGTTTGACTACTATGAAATGGAACATCACAAATAAGTAAATATTATGGATGTACAAATTATGTTCTGACAATGATTTGTAATAGATTCCGACTTTTTTCAGATTCAGAGAAAAATAAAATTTTAAAAAATTTCCTATTTCTCAAATAAAAGTGTATTCTACAAAATTTGAACGCACGTTGAAACCTAATCAGAGAAATGAAATGAAGAATGCTTGCAATACGACTTTGTAAAAAGACACAAACTTTCCTACATTTTCGGAAAAATCGTTCAATTATCTGAAGAGTATCATAAGTCCATAAAATTACAAATCGATCATTTTGATCATACTAACAGCACCAATATTCATATACACCATCGCTCGAAAATCTGCGCGAGGAGATGTTTGTTTCAAAAATTGGAAAATTCAAACGATACTTTATCCAACAAAGAATCTGTAAATTGTTAATACTTCAACAAATTCTACTACAAAATACACGTATATACACACATGCTGAACATTCAAAGTAAAAAGAACAACAGATAAATGTAACTCTGTTAATGAATGATAATAAATATTATAATATAATATATTAAATATAATAAATGTAAATATAATGAATATAATAATATAATAATAATAATAACGATGCAAAAATAATGTAATAAAATTCTGAATATTCAAAATGAAAGCTGTCACGAGACTTTTCAACAAACATCAGACGATATGTGTCGATATATCTTTCGTACTGTAAATTATCGTTCGTTTCCCGAATGTATTAACCCTTCTGCGACAATGTATATTTGCGCTAGGTCTTAACCTAACCTAACGAGCAAAAAAAAAAAAGAAAAAAAGCGAGTCGCACGACATTAACTATCCAGCGACAAAAAGAAACAAAGTCCAGGACGTTACGTGAGTCACGTCAACGTACAACGGGGAGAGGGAGGAAAACGTCTAATCGATTTGAGTGCAAAAAAATACATCAATTTTATGCCCTCGCGGAAGGCATCGTGTGGCCGGCCATGTTGGCCCACGGGGTATATGGAACGTTTCAGCCGTGATAACATTAATTTATGCGCCACCGCGGTGAAAACGCGCGCGTCACACGCGACACAATGTTGCCAACGTTCACGTTGGAAAACCCTTTCGCCTCTTTGTTCGAACATCATTTTCCTCGTCTTTCGTGGGGAATTTCTCTGCGTCGCCGCGTAACTTTCGATCGTCTTCGCTTCAGGGACGAGGAGTAACGATTTAAAATCGAAAATTATAAATTCGATAATTTGAAGCGAGTCGTTGAGAGTCCGCAGTGTGGGAAACTTTAACTTCTACGGCTTGAACCTTGAAGATTTAAGTGTAAAAGTCGAAGTCTTCTCGAGTATTTAAACTCGGGGGATCGCGTACGATCACGATTATAAATATTATAAATATCGTCACTCGCGGATAGGCCAGAAGAACTTTAAAAGCCAAGTCTTGAAGCTTCAAAAGCTTGAATTTTGTATAAAAATTCGTCTTCGAGATTTAGTCTTGAAGCTTGAATCTCGAAGCTTCCCGAAAATTCGAGCTACTTTGATTTGCAAATTCATCGTCACTTCAAATTTGTTGATTAGTTTTCCAAGATAACTTCTTTATACTTCGTATAATTTTCTTTTTATATTTCTCATTTAAGTCATGGCAGAGTGACTTGATAATAAATAATAAATAATAATTATTATTATTATATAATATTATGAATTTATATTTATCATTGTAGTACAATATAATAAATAATAATTCGCTAGTTTTTCAAGATAGTACTTCCTTGTACAACTTTTTCATATTTTTCATTTAAGTTACGAACGAGACACTCGACAATAAATAATAATGATACATAATATTATTTATGCATTATACAATATATAATACATAGTAATACAACTACACGATGGTAATAAATAATAATTAAGAACAAAGACTATGCAACGAATTAAATAATTAAATTATCGAGAAATTAGGATTAAGTTGCTCGTAACTCGGTACGGTCAGCCTCGCCTCACCGACTCGTCCGCCGTTCACAGTTTGCAAATCTGTTATAAACCAGTCCTTTATTTTTTCAACGCCTCGCGTATGCGTCTGTGCACCCACTTTGTGCACGGTTGCCCTGGCCTTTACCCGTGCCGCCGGAGGAATTCTAAAATAACGAGCGAGAGGGTGAGACCTCGGAAGGCAACGAGCCGAGGAAGGAATGCATTTTCGCATCGAAGGATGCGGGATGACGTCACGCTCGAAGGCGAATTTGATATCTCTGGAACGGTGGAGAGTTCGACGGATCGACCTCGTTTTCCAGGGGCGGGGGGCGGCTCGTGTCGTGAAAACACGCGTGATTGGAAATTCGAGGTAAGCCGTCGCGTGGGTGTTTGGGGCAAGCCAATGCTCTTTGAATGAAAGAAGATAATCAGGGGCGGGGATAATTGGACCCGCGCGAGTTTTTGCGCGTTCGTTTCACACGTGTGAGAACTTTCGAGGAAAAGTTGAAGAGAAGTGCAGAATTCGCGCGTACTTACTTTTAACAGTAATGAAAAACAATTTTCCAAATTAATTAATCTGCGATTAATTTTGCGCATTTTATGGGGAATTTTGTGCAAAAATATATAACTATGTGAAGTATGTAGAGTGTAATAATTAACGGGTGAAACAAATTGTCTGAATTAGTCGGAAAATTTAGAAAATTCTTCTTTGCAAGTTTTCACGTATCTATGGGGAACTTATGTAACGTATAAAAAATATATGAATAATATAAAATACGTAAAGTGTAGTAGCTTTTAATTGTCACAGTATTTAATGGTAAAAACAATTTTCTAAGTTAATTAGACTACAAATTTTCACGCATTTCTTGAGAAATTTGAAAAAACGCACAGAATTTATGTAATTTGTAAAATGCAAAGTTGTATTTTATATAAAATGTGCAAAGTGTAGTACTTTTTTAAAAATGTTTCACGGATGAAACAATTGTCCAAGTTAATTAGACTGCAAATTTTCACGCACTCGTGAGAAATTTGAAAAAAGTACACAGAATTCATACATGTAATGTACCGAAATATGCTAAACATGTACATATAGTACTATACACTATGCATGTGCTAATATGCTAAGTATGTACGTATAGTACTATACACTATATACTTTCCAGTAGATAAAACAGTTTTCTAAGTTAATTAGACTGCAAATTTTCATGCACTCATGAGAAACTTAAAAAAAATTGCACGTAATATATAAAATATGCAAAGTATAGTGCCTTTTACTAGATAAAACAATTTTCTAAGTTAATTAGACTGCGAGTTTTTATACATTTGTGAGAAATTTAGAAAAATGAATATAATACATATAGCAATGCAAAATATACAAACTATTGAATTTTTTACTATACTTAATAGGCAAAACAATTTCACATCGATTCTTTTTAGTCAGGCTGCGTTTTTATACATTTATGAGAGAGTTGAGAAAAATCTACATATTCATACAGAAATATAAGTTATCCGTTGTTTGTTAATGAATGTGGATTTGCCCGCAGTTTATTGATAATTCAGATCAGCATTGCGGAAATGCTGGATGTTGGTTTAAAAGTTAGGGACACAACTTGAAGGTTAGCTCGGAATTCACGAGATTAGCAGAGATTGCGGAATTGTTTATTGGATTAGAAATTTGGTGGACAGAGGAGGACCGTTCCTCCGCCGTGACATTTAGAGCTTTCTCTACTAAATTTCCCTTGCAATTAATACGAATGAAAAAATTGTGTGAATCAATTCTCTTCGAAAATTCAAATATTTCTTTCTCAAATTTATCTAATACTGTTTGCGTGATCTTCTCGTAACAAGTAAATAAATTTGGCTACTTCTTTAAGAGAACTGAAACCTCCCTTGTGTGAACTTCCATTTTTAGAATTTTATTCTTGATATTCGAATTTTGTGTCACAAAAATAGAATATTTACTAATATATATATATTATATGCATAATAAATTTATTTAATATATTATATAATAAATTGTCATTTTTGACAAAGTTACATCAGTGTATATTATCAACAATTTTTCATTTTCCACTTTTCTACAAAATCTATAAAATCTTTAAAAATGTACCATTACAAATATACCACGTACAAAATATACCAATTCGATACACTGTATCTACGAAAATTTAAAAATTGATCATTTTCACTCTGCATATTCTACTTTATTTCATTTTTATTTCAAAACCACTTTAAGCAGAAAGTGAATTTATCCTCTGGATGCTCTCTGCATCAGTGTTGTCAGACAATACCGTAAAACGTTCGTGCTCGTGTTCGTCCCTTTACAGGTATCACCGGCAACCGTTAGGTACGAGTGCGCGAATCGATACCGAGTTTCGTCTACCATTTGCTCGCGCTAATTGCCCCGTTCGCCGAGCGGCGGATTCAAGTGTTTATCTGGCCTGTCGTTAAATTTTATAGAGTCGAAAATCGACGTCATCGTTTTCAACAAGTTCTCCACGCTCGAACGTTGCGACCTCGATCGTCCGTTCGTGCTCGCGCAAATCGGATCCGGGGGATCGAACTCGACAGACAGACAGAGAAAGAGAAGAAAGAGAGAGAGAGAGAGAGAAAAGAAAAAAGGGAAGAAAGTTTCCAACCGAACTTGCAGCCACGACAAAAAGATGTAACGTGACGAAAGGAAGAAAAAAAAAAAAGAAGAGAAAGAAGAGAAAGAAAGAAAGAAATGTTCGGAATCGTGGTCGAATTGCATCTCGGTGAAATTCTCGGCGATTTTACGCTTTCTTTTCGCGCGCGGTCTTAGATTCGTTTGATCGATGAAAACCACTTTCCAATCTTTCCTTTTACAGATGAACGAGTATCCGAATGAACTAACTCTACGCTTTGAATTTCGCTCGATCGTTGCTTAACGCAAGGTTCGCGATTCTCATTCTCTGCCCGGTTTCTTTGTACGCGTTTAACTTCATTTCGTGACTTTCATTTCGGAGTTTCTATTTTCTGAAAAATTTAAGTTCGCAAACGCGCGCGAGATATTTTTCGCTCCTGTCGGATTTTCTTCGAATTTAACGCGTTCCGTGAGGTTTGCGACTTTGACTATTCATAGAATTCGCGCACCTATCTAATCTTATCTGTGAGAAACTTTCTGTTGAATATTATCTCGTTACTAACTGAAATGTCGTCTCGTTTAATTCGTTCAATTCCACGGAACGGTTTCTCGATTTTTAAAAATAAAACGTTCGCAAATATCGTTCGATTTCGTCACAAATTCGATCTCGTTTAAAAAAGATCGCAGAAATTTATCTTTTTATCGAGTGAGAAATACAATTGAACAAGGTCTAAAAACTATAAAATTCTTTCTAAAGTATAAAATTGTGAAATAAGAAAATTGCTTTCTGAAAAATTGCTTTTCTTTGAGAAAATGAAAAGATGCCGGAGGAAACTCTCAGACTTTCTTTCCCATCGTTCTATCTCATTTATCAAAATATTCAACGTCGTAATATTTTTTTCTCTCATTTCGTTACTTCCTTATCTATTTAAAATCACTTTCCTCGTTCGTCCAATTTCATTGTAAGGGAAAAAAAAAAGAGGAAGAGCGAAAAAGTGGAAAAGTTCCCCCGACAGGGAAAATTCTCGCAGAGAACAGCGAACGTGAAATAAAATGAAGCTTAAATCGATCCGTCGAATCTCTTTTCAACGAGTTACGCTCGTTTCTGTCCCCTTTTTTTTTCGAGAATCCGACTTTCTCGAGCAGGCTCGCGGAAGTGACGAAAACAACGGCAACTTGGCGTTGTAAACTTTGAATGAAAGAAAGAACGGAGCTCGCTGGCGAATTGCGGCAATTTGACTGGCAACGAGGCGAACGCGAACGCGCCAGATTTATTCGTTCGAGCGTAAGTGGCGGAGGGTAAGAAAGAAAATAATGATAATTCGTGGCATTTGCAACTGCTCTCTACTCTCGACGAGCAGAGACTTTGAGTTTTTTCTCTGGCAGTGAGAGAGGGAAAAAAGGGGGGCATTTCTTCCGACGCGGGAAAGAGGAAGGAAACGTATCGAGAGAAAGTTCGACGAGACTCGAGACGTAGCCACTCGCGTTTTTCCTCGCGAAACAGCAGCACCAGAAAATGTCGCCGCGTTGCGATTTCCCAGCCCTTCGATTATGCGGAATCGCGTCGAGCAGAGTTGCTTTCCACGCCGCTACATACATAATCATGTACGTGTACCTTTTTCGTCGTGTTTCAGCAGGTGTTGCGTGATAAACGAAACTATCTCTCTCTCTCTCTTGCTCGCTCGCTCGCTGTGTCGACGTTTTTCTCGTCCATTAGCATCTGCGAGCAATATTACAATGGGGATTTCTATGTAATTTTTATAAAGGTTTACTTTCATATACTCTAATATTAAATAGTTTTCATCTAATATATACCTATACATATTATCACTGAAAGTGATTTTAGCGAGGGATTTAACCCAGAAAATCGGGCCTCTTCAGGTGCTAATGCAACGCTGATGCAACGAAAATTAGCGATTGGTTGATTTGAGTCACGTGACTCGGGAGGGGGCGTGGGGTAGACCTCGAGTAGGAGTGGCGTTGTCTGGTACTAAGCGATCGCGCCTGTAATTTGTTTTGTGTCGATTCAAATGTGGACCTTTCAGAGACGAAGTTTTTTTATATAGACGTAGTTATATTATATATAATATGTAATAATATTACAATAATATTAAATATACAATATATATAATATGAAAATTTTCAAGTGCAAAATTGAGAATATGTAAATATAAAAATATTAAAAAATATATGTATTTTAATGTTTTTTTATTTTTGTATATTCTCTGCAATTTTACATTTGAAAATTTCCCCTAAATACATAAAAATCCGCAATCTATTTACGGTCGATGAAAATGAAATTCTTTATCAACGATCGGAAATAGTATCTTCTATATTTGAGTCTTTGATTTCTTTTAATCAGCTTGGAAATTTTGATTTCGCTCTAATTAAAATTAGTCTGTTACTCCAACACAGACGTTTTCTTATCTTTGTTACATTTCGATCTTTTCATTCCACTGCTGCTGTTAAAAAATTCAATGTAAATTGACAATGCTAGAAGTTTATTATTACATTCACAGGAATGTATTTATATTTTACGTTTCGCGAATGCTTATCTCAGCACCTAGTCAACTTTTAACGAAGTCGCCATAAAAACAACGTACGATTGAAGTACGAAGTACTTACTGTACTCGCGCGATGCAGAAAGAAGAAAAGTCGAAATGGGAACCGTAGAAATTGATTGTTCTCCATCGAGCAGCACGCAACTGTTAACCTACATGCGACAGAACCCCGATGGACGTTATTGATAAAAATAAGCACGACGAAACATTACATTACGTACGGAAATTCCGTGTTTCGATAACAGTCCCGCGAATCTAGCCAGTAGCACGAAACGAAAATCAGACACACACGATTCACTCGCTGCAGCCACTGTGTAAGTACACTATTACGAGATCGATACGAGAATTCAACGTTGCGCCAAATTACGTATAAAATATTTTATCGGCACTTGTGCATGAGCTATAATAGCTATAAAATATTACTACATTGTACATAGCTATAACAGCTACAATAAAATATCATTCTCTACCAATAAACTTTAACCGTACTTATAGCGACTTTTATTAGTTTCTTGGTATCAATTTGGTATCATTTGACATTCTTTTTTTTAAATTTTATAATATTTTGTAACACGTGTTTTGTAACACATTATTTTGCTCGCGAAAGTATTCAATTGTGAACAATTGTGATAGAAAAATTTTCATTATTTTATGTGAAATATTTGGAAATTTCACTGACATTACAATGAAAGACAATTAGCGAGATCACATTGGTAAAATTTAAAGTCAGTCTGGAAATATATATATATATATTTATTATATATAAACATAAATATCATAAAACACTGGTTTAGAAGTAGGCATCTTGAGAATAAATGTTGAAGATGAATATTTAGGCTATTTAAATATTTCCGTGTTCTCTGCGATAAAATATCTTGCAGCCTCTCACCACTTGATCAAATTGAATTACAATCAGCGCAGTGTCAATCAATAAAATATTTTATCTAACACACGTCGTACATGACGTCTATTTTTCCAACACGTAACAATATTTTGGATCATTTCTTGATAACAAAATCTGCCGCTGGAGTTGCAAATAATATTCTATTTTTCTGTTAATTATTATATCACAGTTGCGCAGTCAGTGCACCACACTGTTTTTCAAAGATTCAATTAACATTGATAATATATTATTTCGTAACAAACCAAGAATTATTCTCGAACGTTATCATATATAATAAAATTTGGTTTCTCTCTTCACGAATGACAATTTCAAGACTGGAATCTCTCCGCCCCGTCCAAACGGTGAGGCGTCTGAAATCTCCCTGTACATCATTTAACTTGAAAATATTTCCTTCCTACCGAATTCATTTTTCCCCATTTCCTTTATTTTTCCGGCTCGAACAGGGAGCGGCGAATAATAGCGAGATGGCGAGCCTTCATTTGAATGCTCCGTTCCCCATGAATTATTTTCAGTAATGTCTCTGAAAATATTATCCGCCGAGAGAGCTTTTTCACCTCTTCGTTCGTCTTTCGATGAAAAATCACCGGCCTCGAAATCGACTTGATTATTTAATTCGCGTTTTAATCTTTTGTCCGTCAAAGTTATGCTGGGGACGTTTAAAAAAATAAAAAAATAAAAAAAAACGAGAATCTACGAATATGTAAAGCGACAGATAATTTTGTAGTCTTTTACAGATTTATTCATTATTTCTGCATTCGCTGTTTTACTATTATAATTATTTCCTTTCTTTATTTCCTTATTTATATAGTACTTATTTCTTTTATTATTCACTATCATTCGTTCCTTTTTCAATCTCTTTTCAAACATGTACGTATATCTTTCAAGCACAATTGTTGCAAAGTTACTGTTACGAACAGTTCCAAACAGTCCACGAGTTTTACGAGTTTTACGATCTGCGACGTCGTAGCTTATACGTGAAAAATGAAAAACTTTTATTGGCCTGTAAGTCAACGTATGAGTGACTTGTAAAAATATCAAGCCGTGAAACTCGGACTCGCGACAGAACTTTCTCATCAGTTCAATGTTTCAGAATAACTGCGAATACTGCAATTTCGATAACTTTAACTATATTATCACTGAAAGTGATTTTATTCTGGAGGTAGCCTAGAAAATCGGGCCTCTTCAGGTGCAACGCTGATGCAACGAAAATTAGCGATTGGTTGATTTGGGTCACGTGATTCGTGAGGGGGCGATTTCCAATGAACGTTGATCGAAAAATTAATAGTTTCAAAGTAATAAACGATTTTTTGTTCCAACAAAATCTAACTATCCTCTGATTTATAAATATTTATACTATATAGAATATTAAATTTATTATCTTATTAAAGATAAGGATCGTTATAATGAATTTATTGAATGGGTCATTTTAATAGTCATTAAAATATAAACTATATATAAATTTAACTATATCATAAATATATTATTAGAAATATAAACTATATAATCAAACAACCAATCATTCTAACCGATATATTGAATAATTTAATCGTTCTAATATATTAATGTATTAAATGATGGATCGGTTTTCTAACCATTAATAAATAATCGATTAGTTTCTAATACCAATACCCTCTGATTTATAAATATTTATGCTATATTGAATGTTAAATAAAAGATCGTTATAATCAATATATTGGATAATTGGGTCGTTCTGATCAATACATCAAATAATAGATCGCTCTAACCAACATTCTTCAATTTATATATATTACAATACTAATTATAATATGCATTAGAATAATATTTATAGGATAATATATAATATATATATATATAACTCTATATTATATATATTATATATGTATAACCCTACTTCTTAATTTATAAATATTACACATATAGGATTTTTAATAAGATAATAAATTTATATAATAGGATAAAATATTTTCATAAATAATATCACATAGGATCACTAGACAATATGTAATTACAGTGGACAGAAAAAAAACAAACAACTAGATCAATCTAATCAGTGTCTACGTCAAACAACAATACTCTGATTTATATTTACACCGTACAGAATATTAAACAACAGATTCGTTCGATCGTCGACGCATCGTCGTCCATTCCGCGCGAACGCGCGTAATATGCGTGCGCGTGCATAAATTCGTGAAAACAGCGGATTGTTGCAAATTTAATGGAACGGTTTATCGTTTCCAGAAACGACATAAATCGACGTTATCGCGAGCGATCCGATCAATTTCCATGAGAAATTGCCGCGAATCGACAGGAAAGTTATTGGCTTCATTTGCGCGACGTTCGTAGGGAAGAGAACCTAACCAACCCCTTCGCCAGGGGTGAGCGAGAGAACGCGTTTCGTCCGTTTTCAAACGTTAACGAAATTCCTTTGACGCTTTGTTGTACCTTTATAGGATCCGCTGTTTGTTTCGAGCTTGGACGAATTTATTTGCCGAGTTATCCGACGATCCGTCCGCGATCGGTAATTTCACCGCGCGTTTCCGCGAGTATCACTTTGTCGCGTGCGCGGAACCGGTCTTATCAGATTTCGATTCCGCAACGGCGATAAGAATTTGTTGAAAAACACACGCACGCGGAGATGTAGTACGTATCACGTGGCCGGCATTATCACGCGTATAAAACAAACACGGAGGAGCTGTGTTCGGTGATACTTAATAAAAAAAAGTTAACATTGCATAAAAATTGATTATTGAAATCACACAAACTACAGTATTAAACTGTCATTCGCGAAACTAAAATAAACTTACTAAAATTCGTTCAAACGAGAAGAAACGGAAAGTCAAAAACGAAAGTAAAAAACTATGTCGAGGAATAGTCGAATGAAAGCGTGTGTTGTATATTTGTCGGCAAATACTTTGATCTTTAAAGATCTTTGATCTCTCTAACAAACGGCGACGTCTATTCACTCGATATCACGGGGAATAATAAAAGAGACAGGGGACAAATATTCGAAACGTTGGGATAGATAAGGTCAGTGAGGTATTGCCGAGCTTAAAATAGATCGAATAGGCTTTCTGACTCGATGCTCGCAAGTTCACCCTCGGTTTCCTAAGAGGGGATTCGAGAAGCCTGCGAATCGCTCGTTCAACGATCTTTTCAACGCCGTAATTTTCCGAGGTAGCTCGATGGAATTTCCACGCGTAAACGTTTGCGGCGAGGAGCTCCGTCGCGTGATTCTGCTAATTAACTCGCGAGTGACCCGGAATAAAATTTTCGTCGAAAACCTTTCATCGTGACTCTCGCTATTTACTCAATGAGAAAACAGTACGAAATTATCGAAAGTTCAAATTGTTGATGTTAATAACAATTCTTTACAGGTTCCTCTTTGTATAAATTGTCATTCCGTCTTTCTAATCTTGAAACGAATAGAGAGGAGATCTGTCGTGAAATCTTCGTTGTAGCATTTCTTGAAGCAATTGGAAGATCGTTCTCTTGATTTTTGCATCATTGTATATATGTATTTTTTTAAAATTGTCGCACAGAGAATATTATATATATATAGTGTTAATATTAATATATATTAGTATAGATTATGATATATCGTATAAATAATAGCGTGTTAATATATTAAATCTATAAAATTGCTTCATTTTAATTTTATTGCTATGACAGAGCTGTTCGTAGTAGCGATTTTATTTTGTTTAAATTTTCAAATCTTTTCATTATTTAAGCCTGTATTATTATAAATATATTGTCTAATATATTTCTTCTCGCGTCTTTTTTATCTTTATCTGTCAGTATATCTGATTTCTCTCTTTACGATTCTTCTTTATTTATTAAAGATATATGATAATTTTTTGCAACAATTTAACGCGCGAAACAGAAACTAATTATACTACAAGAAGTTCGTCGTCGAACTTTCTCTGCTAGTATAACGTTTTTAATTTTTCGTCGTAAAAGTATGAACTTTCGCCAAAATAGCAAATTAATTACAACAAAGTGCGACACTCGTTTCGTATTTTATTAAAAATGTTTGTTTTTGCCAAATGTACTCTGCTATTTGCTCTTCCAATTCGACCAGAGATAAATGAAATGGCATTTGCGTTCTCAATGATTAAAGGCGGTCTAATTGAATCGATTCGCCTCTATTAGTTTTTCATTTCGCAACTAATGAAATTTTCGATCGAGGGACAACCCGGTTAACCAGGTTAACCAGTGTGTGAGAATGAAAAAACATTGCTCGACGCAATTTTCTCCGCTCTTATCAACTCCGTGCATGTTACAAACACGTCCGCGATTAAAGACGCGTATCACACGTTCTCGACCTTTCGAGAAATTGACCCGCGTCTCTCGATCTCGAGAGAAAAAATATTTTATACACGGAGGAAAAACCAATCAGTGTCGAGTCACGTTTCGGTAGAAATGATTTACGCTCTGCCAGCATAATCGTTTATTCTCGAAATTGCCAGACGACGAAACAATTTTGTCGTTGTAACGTGATAATTATCTGTATAATTATATATTGTAATAATTAGAATATAGTAATTACAATATCTATGTATTGTAATAATTAAACCGTTGCATGGCCTGAAAATTTAAAAAAATTGAGGAAAGATAGATACGTTTGTACTTTGACTTGCACTGATTGGCTTCTGAGTCATAATGGCTCCTCCATAAATGTTGCAGTATAATAATAATAAATTGGTATAATATAATATATTAGGCTGTGCAATAAGTTCGTTCGCCTCTTGGTGTTACGTTTCAAAGAATACTGAAAGTATTATAAAAAATCCAGTGGACACTGTACCACATTAAATAAAGCAAAAACCTATGATACTTGTGTCAAATGTTACTTGTCATTGTAAGTAGAAAGAAAACGAACGCTAAACAACATTTAAAATCTACTAAATAGTAAAAAAAAAGAATCGTTCATCATTACAGAAATTATTGAACTCTCAATTGATGAATATTCACATTATTAACATTATTGACATTAGAATTTCAACCCAAGAAAGACGTCCTTTTCATTCGAAAAACTATAGAAATGCGCGTACGATTTTTATATACAATACAAAAAAATACGAGATTTTCAAAGTTGCTCGAGTTCATTTGCAAAGAACAGTCGAGCATACGAAACGAACTTGTTGCACGACCTGTAACAAACAATAAATTCACAAAAGCAAAGTTCTCACGGGCGTTCGAGTACTTTCGTGAGCGACACGAAAGTCCAAAAAAAAAAATTGTATTCGAAACGAAGCGAGACTAAACGACGCGTGTGCTTTTGTCTGATTTCAGCCGGTGGGTTTCGTGACATTTCACACGAGGGCCGGCGCCGAGGCGGCGAAACAGGACCTTCAGGTAATACCCCGTTTCTCGCAGGTATTCGAGAGAGAAAAAACCGCCGCGCCGCGGGTCGCTCGAACGAAACGCGAGAGAGAGCTCCCGCGGGATTTCCTTGCAATTATATTCGCCTCAATATACATGACTCTCTATTATATAAATATAACACATTTACACATACGTACAAACAATTTTACCCCCCCTCCCCCACAATTTTCTTTTCCCTCATATAGATATATATATATATAATAGTATCATGTATTCTTGTATTCATTTTTTTTTACAATTTTCTCTCTCTCTCTCTCTCTCTCTTTCTCTGAAAGTATTATATTATACAAAAGTGCAACACACCCTTGCCTTAGACTCCAGCTGGCACGGGTTAATGCTACGTAGCTACTTTTATCAATTACCTTTATCAGTCATACACACGTATACACACGTATTCTCTTTTTTCTCTCTCTCTCTCTCTCTATCTTTCTCTCTCTCTCCTCTGTTCTTCTATTATACATATATATATATTACACGTAAAGTTTCTTCCACCTTGTATATTCTGTGATTAGCTTCTTCCTAGTAATTTGTTTTCTTCTTTTCTTCCCTTTTGAAACCCAAGAAACGAACTACCTTGTTTCCCCCCGTTGTTATACCAAGATCGTACTGTAATAATTGCACCGTGTGACAATTATCATCATATTGAAATATATATATATACATATGGTGTTGTTTTTTTGCCTTTTGACGTGTCACAACCCTCTCTTATCCTTTTACCCTTCTCTCTGTCTCTTTCTATATATCTGTCTATCTCTATCTCTCTCTCTCTCTTTTACACCCCTGTCGAGTTTCCAAGTTTGACACGAATCATTACGTTCATGTACAGAAGTAAATGACCAGTTCGATCCTTGGATTTGGACCTTGTGCAATTTACGATTCCGACCTAGACCTAACAGTACAAGTAGATGGATGTACGTACGCGTGTGCGTAGTAGACGAAGCACGTTTGATCTTTTCGTGGTACGTGTGACAAAATTCGAATAGCACTTACCCTCTTCTTCCCTCCCCTCAAAAAAAAAAAATTTTTGGCATCGCAACTTCTCGCGATCGGTGAAACTGATTGCGAGCCAATTCTCCCTCTTTTGAAACTTGAATTTACAGTATACGTATATTTTGATATTTTGATGGTAATATTGAAACTCGAGTGTTGTTTTGCTTGTTTACCACTTTTCGCGAAAAGGTTAAACGCGAAAGTAGTTCGCACGTGCGTACTTGTACGTGTCCCCTCCCTTGTTCTTTTTCGTCACACCACCGCAATCGACCTCACGCAATTTGCAATGTCTTTATAACCCTGTGTAACCGGCTACGTACGAGAGAGACTCGAAACATCCTCTTGTCGGATGGACACGTACGCTGAGAACAGCCTGGAACGGACTAACGAACGACCCACTTCTATCGATAGCCACACTGTGCCAACAGGGACACGGATATACGAATACACACACATACACACACACACACACACACGATCTTGTGCTAATATTCCTGTAATTCAGTTACACCACCCTACTTTCATCCCCCTCTATCGTCACTCTTGCCCGTACGTGTCGTTTTGTACGAAACGTTTCGTTGCCAGTTGTAGAATATCAAGATGATGATGTTTCTAGTAGGTTGTTGCGTACGAAATGGCAAGATTTCATGAATGTGCAAGATCATCCAGAAAGTTCTGCTAAAAATGATACGTGGTATTTGTCCAGATGTCGATTTAATAAAGCTTGAAGCTTAAAGTCGAACAACTCGATCGATGTTTTATCGCAGGATGCATGAATTATAGAAATATTAATTAATATTAGGAGAAATAAATATTAATAAAGCTAGTGCTCCAAGCTTTCTAGTATTGTTAGTATTTTATTAATATTAGAAGAAATAAATATTAATAATATTAGGAAGCTTGGAGCAGTAGTTAACTCTCTCATTGATACGGAGAAGTTAAGTTGGAAAGAAACGTAAGATTGTAATTAAAAATCATTGTCATTTCTAAGTAACATGCACTTGTAAATTAAAAGTTTGATCTGCAGCAACCTAGTAGAAGAAGTTTTGAGAGATCTTTGGTTGATCGTTAATTGGCGATTGAAATATGGCTGGTTGTAACGCAATTTGGCTCGAGCTGTTCAATATCATTTTGCGTTTTATGTTTCACGCATGATGAATCGTACGAGAGAGACAATATAAAAAATAAAACGGAACCCTCAGTTCGAATTATCGTTCGCTGTTACCCGATTTAATTTCACTCCGTGTTCCATCTGTTTCGCGCGACGAAGAAGTTGAAATTAAACAGATCAGATAAAACGAAATTCATCGAGCGACTCAAACTTGCAGATTCGAACAGTTACAGATTCCTGAAGTTCCCAAATTTTTTCACTTCGAAGAAAAAAATTATTATAAATCACGAAATCACGAAATCACCAAGAGTGTAAAATTCTCTCCTCCAAAAAAAAAAAAGAAAAAAAATGTATTTTCTAACATGTACAACACGTCGAGATTCCTATACTTCCACCTAATTGCAAGTGAAAGACAAAAACACAGAACTAACTTGGAAACTTGGCTGGCAACGAAAGCAGTAGATTCACCCTCTCCTCCCCCTCCACGTGCTCTGCCCCCAGTTTGAAAGCGTGAAACACACGCTTGAAATCTAGAAGAACCTCCCGAGCGTAATTTTTGTCACCACTAGCTCGCCATCACCGATCCATCTTCTATCTTTCAACTCTCTTTGTTTTCTCCTCTCACCAAACAACCTCCAAAAAAAGCATCGTCCCCACGTGTGCATCCCGGTTTACTAATTTAGGGAATCTATTTGCAGCAGGGGGTTAGATTCGATCCTGATATGCCACAAACCATACGTTTGGAATTTGCAAAAAGTAACACAAAGGTTAGCAAACCCAAGCAACCAGCCGCTGCAGCAGCCACCTCGCACCCTGCTCTGATGCACCCTCTAACTGGACGTAAGTATGCACCGCCACTCGTTCACTCGCTGGATACGTTCTCACGACTATTCTCACCCACTGCACTACAACTACAACCCGTATCTTCCTCCCTGTTGTTTCTGTCTCTCTGTATCTATCTTTTTTCGGAGACTTTTTTACCACCCCCAACCACCCCCTACTTACAAACCACCCGTCTATCTCTTTGGAGTGTACCCTCCCTTCGTTTCTTTCTTTTTTTTTCGAATTTTTTTGTTTCTCCCTCGCCCCCTCGTTGCCCACCACCCCCACACGAGTCCTCGAGATTTCAGCCAACTTAGCGACCGAACCGATCACCGAACCATCGGACAGCGTGGACACAGCGCGATGGTTTAGTTTTCCATGGGTAAATGTCACGGATGTGACGAGAGCTTGATCCTGAGGATCAATCGTACGATCGTGGAACAAAAGTAAAAGAGACGTAACGGATTAGTCAGTTGTTAGATTGTGGATCTTTGTGCTTTTTTGAAGCGCGGGGCTGTGCGAGAGTGCATAGTGTGGTACACTGCCCCGTTATATATTTAGTAATATTTAGTAATGTTTAATAGAAACAATTTATTATTATTTATTTAGTAATAATTTAGTAATATTCGGTAGAAACAATTTGTGAAATAATTTATTGTTATTCGTTTATTTTTTATTTATTATTTATTTTGTGTATTATACGTGTAATACAGATATAAATACAATACACGAATGTAATGTAATATTGACAAATTTTTATTTAATTATCAAAATTATCGTTAAAAATGCTGTTAAAATTTAATTTTATCATTTATTGCATACCACGGTGCACCAAATGTTACGTCAGACAAGATCTTTTTGAACGACATTCGTGAATCTTAAAACACAAATATCCGCAGTCTATTAACTTGCTTTTTGCGAAACCTCGCTTTCAAATTTCTTCAAACGTCGTTACACGTTTCTCAAGAGCGCGAAAGATTGTTTTCATCGCTGCTAATTGTTCTATTAGAATGTTCAACTTTGGCAGCGCCGATCGAAATTCCAAATTGACAATCCTAACCTAATTAAGTCTTTTCGTTGCGGAGCATTTAATTGCAAATTTGCGAACGACACGGTTGCATTTAATCCGCCGCGGGCATGACTGATCAAAATTGATCGATCTGCAGAGAGAGACAGATCGTTCGAATCGACAAATTTTCTAAATTGGTTGACAAATGAAAGATGGACGAAGTCGGTCACGTGATTTATTTGAAAATTCGCGGTCGTTTCAACAGTCGAATTTCACGCATTGGCGAAACGAAGTGCGCACCGGAAATGAGCGTGGCACGCACCACCGGGAATATTAATTATCGCGCTACCATCGCTGTCCGATCAGTTCGATCGACGTGTGGGCATGCGTTTCCTAGCGTTCTTTTTTCTTTTTTAAAGACGTTACTTTAGCGGAACAATAAACGTCAATATCAACTCTCATCGATCATCCATACAACCAACATTCGCGATACAGTCGAACGTAACTAGAATCCGAATCGATGGAACGATACACTCTTTGTCAAAATCGGGAAAATAAAAAAAAAAGAGGAAACTTGAGAAATTATTGCATTCGTCTGTATCGTTGCGAGAATTTTAATTGTTAGCTCTATAAGTTATTAAGACCCTATAAGAGTCTTAATTGTTAGCTCTATAAGTGGCTCTATATTTAACCCTTTGTACTCGTGTAAAAAAATCGAAAAGATCGTTAAGTTTTATTTTTATCGATTACAAAATTATCGTGAGCAATACTAACGTGTCTGTTGCTAAATAGACTGTGAATTTTTATGTAGTTCTATGTTCAGTTTTATGAAATTTTATTGAAGAGAATGCACATGGTACCTTAGTTTTCTGTAACACTTTAGTTATTAGCGAAACTATTTTTTTCCAATTACATGAAAATCCACTGTCTAGTTCAGAAAGTACACCAAAAATTTCTAATCGAAGGTTGCATAGAGCGCGAAGGGTTAGATAGAAAGAACCTGGAAATGGATATAAATTCATTCGTAGAGAAAGGAATTTATAAAAATTTCCAAAATATTTAAGAAAGACTAATATCAAAGAAAATCCAATACAGAAATTTCGACTGAAAGAAAAATAGAACAGAGGTCGAAAATTCGAAAGATGTGGCGCGTCTAGTGGGATGCGATGCGAATCGATCCGAGAGAGATAATGGGAATCGGGGCGAAGAGAGCACACTGTCTCTCCCTCAAGAATGGATTCCCTTCGGACGCTTGTTTCACGTCGGCGATAATAAATATGCATTCGCGCGGATACGACGGAGGGATACTTCCCCTGAAATAAGGATAAACCAGACGCGGCGGTCGCGGCGGTGGATTTTACGGGAACGGCGCTCGATTTCAACCGGCTCGGAGACGCGTATCGGCTATCGGTAGGGGCGCGACCGCGTAAATATATAAAAACGTCAATTTTCGAACGATATCGATACGGCGAGGAATGCCCCCGAAGTGGAAAAATTGTCTACCGGAGTTTTATGATGCACGACGAAGCCATAAAACGCCGCTTGCCTCCATTTGCCGAGGCAAACTTGCTGTTTTGAACGTTTCTGCGAATTCGCGGGCTTCCCTCTTTTCTGATTAAAAGACTCATTTTCGTGTTACTTTCGGCAAGTATGTAAATCATCTTATCATCTCCGATTATCACTACTTTAACGTTGACGTCATTCCAGAATTTAAAAAATAATCTTTAATGATATTTTCAATTATTACTTGAACATTTATTATTCTGGAATTTTACTTTGTATATTTTTTAATTTAATTAAGTAATAATGAATTTAATGAATCAATTTTTTTTTTTTTAAATAATTAACTTATTCTATTTCTCGTGTATCTTTAAATAATAATAATTTTATTCGACAGAATTTAAACATTTTTGTTTGACAAATAACTTTAAATAACCAAGCAACTTATTCCATTTGATAGCTTTTTGATAAATGATTTTATTCTACAAACTAGAATTTCTAGAAGCACTTTTCAGTTAAGGCTTACATAAGGGAACTTATTTCTTTCTTGGGAAAGAAATTGACGGGCAACCAATTAATTTTGTTTAACAACTATATTTCGTTTAATTAACTTATTAAATTCGTTATGAAATAAATCAATCTCAAGATTGACTAATTTCGTAACGAAATATTTTTATCGAGACGAAGAAAAAGAAAAGGAAGTTTCGTTTGGAGTGTTTACCTTGAGACGAGTAAAAGTATTACATTTTACGTTAGAGAGAAAGGTAAAAGTAAAAGTTGGAGAAAAGTTGTGTAACGAAATGTAGAGAAATAAAAGAGAACGTAGAACCAAGTTGGAAAATCTTCTGCGAGAGGTATCAGATAATTCAATTAAATATAATTATAGATCTTTAAAAGGAACCGCTAAGCGAACCTAATGCGATTAAGCGTGATTACTCGCTGGATCATCCGATACGATTAAAGTTTAATAATAGTATTATTACGTTTCTTGCAAAAATCTCAAAAAGTAGGAAATTACATGATTCTCTGATTAACGACGTAAGAATAAACTTTTCTCTCTTTCTAATAATAATTCTTCATTCCAAAAATTTCATTGTTTGAACTATCATAGTATAAACTTTGAACCATTATAAATAGTATCATAAATTGCATTGTAACATGTAATAATTTTTTGGAACATTACATAATGTGTATTTTCAGACTTGTGCAACCTGAATTAAATGACAGTATCGAAAGTATTATGTAAAACCTACAAAATTTATGATATGTGTAATATTATTGTTCAGAACGAAAATTTTCGGTGATCTCGTGAAGCCTTGCGTACGTGTTATTGAACTATCGAACCACTCGAAAGAAACCCCTTCTTGGCACAGTAGGGAAATGGTCTCAAATTCGTGATCGATATTGTACATTTCTCATGGACACTAACATCCAGCTTACGTT
The DNA here is from genome assembly GCA_030673865.1 of Melipona bicolor. NCBI lineage: Eukaryota > Metazoa > Arthropoda > Insecta > Hymenoptera > Apidae > Melipona > Melipona bicolor. Next base: position 3,549,186 of record JAHYIQ010000016.1, on the reverse strand, counting down.
TCGTAATTAATACAGTTAATTATCTTAATGAGCGTTCTTTTATGTAATCCATATCGTTTAATTCAATAATAGTTAATTGAGTTAAAAAGGAAAGAACGCCTTTCTAGAATTCGTTTGGAAAGTGACAAATTCTAATAGCTCGTTGTACAACAATTTTAGATATTATCTCGCGATTTCGCAATTAATATTGTAAATTAATTAATTACTATTGGTAATATTTATAATATACAAATAATTTACAATATTACAAACTAACAATAAGTAATAATTTTTGTATTTATATATATTATAAATATATTATTAATATTTACATCGGATATTAATATTATAATTGGTATTATACAAAGAACTATTAAGTTAAAGGCTAGAATTTAAAATACCACAGACTGGATTAAAGATTGTGGAATAATAACTTGTTAAACAGAGCGTCTAATCAGGGACTAACAGATCGTTTCTCGTAAATTAACAAGCAAGTAATATCCGAACGACGCGATAGAGTCCTACAGCTAAAAATTATTATTATCCCATCTCGGTTTCCTAATATTAGTAACTGAACTTGCGCCAGTGAAAGATCGACGATGGAATTTTTTCGCATTAAGAATTTACGGACACCGCAGACACCGAAAGAGAATCTGTCTATTATTACTTCATCACCTCTAACTAATGTTAGAATCAAAACTCGACAGATTCTGAAATGTCAGTCACTCTAATTGACCCAGATATTCTATTCTTCTTTTAAATGTTCCTCAAAGTAATTTCACTGATTATTCGATATTCAAGTCGAATGTACTAATCAAATTTCTATTAATGGTTCATTGTGCCAACTGTTGAAATAGAATAGCAGTGTGAATAAATAATGGTTTCTGTGCAGGAAGGATATTTAATTGAAACAATAAATAAGTCAGTTACAGTATTTTTTAAGAAAATCCATTCGTTAGAGGAAAATATCTAGAAATGCTTTCTCTCTCTGTCTCTCTTGCAAAGTAATTTATCAATTAATAATATTAATTTACTTACAAGTAGATTTGAATAATTTGAAAAATGTAATCATGTTAAAACGACTTGCGCTTACTTATAATTTTTTAAATATCGTCAGTATTATATTTTTAAATATTATGTACAATCTTTGCATTTTTATAACTTCAAAGATAACATAGAAATCTGCAGTGTAGGTAGTTATAGACTTATGGACTACTAATACTAAATTGTTACTAATACTGGAGCCATCAAAATGATTAAAACCATCAGTTTGTAATTTTTGTTAAATATTTTATAGACGTAAAACAAAGTGTTTTCAATTGTATAAATAAAAGCTTGTGTACTTTTTCTTTTTTTATCACTGAAAGTGATTTTAGCGGGGGTATCAGCCTCTTCAGATGCAACGCTAATGCAACGAAAATTAGCGATTGGTTGATTTGGGTCACGTGGCCTTCATTTCCTCTTTCAGTGAGACGAATCGTACTGGGGTACAAGTCGTGCAGTTTTTTAACGTCTTTTAACATCTCTGACAGAAATTTTATGCTTCAGTCGTCGATATTTCTAAAAGTAATTACACTAATTTCTGCACATTGAAAAATTAATTTCACCTTGAATAAATCCTAAAACTCTGAATGACATTCAATGACAAAAAAAACACGAATAATTCCGTTTTTCGCAAGGAACACCATCCTCGGGGAAGCTTTCAGAGCCGCGTGACGAAACAAGGTTGGCTAATCGAGTCAGCGCGACGCGGGGAGAGAAAAGTTGGTTAAATCGAACGTTTAAGAAGTTGCGGGGACACACGCCGGGTACCAGTGAATAAAACATGGCGCGAACACGAGGCGGCGGACGCCATCGAGATGAAAAGAATCGGGTGAACGTTGAGACCTTGGGCAGAATGTGTTGAATTATTGAGAGAGCCGGCGCTGGCAAAAATAGAGCGATTTCCGTGTGAAAAGTCGGCAGCCACTTCGATCTCGGGCGTTGTGCCGATAGAGGCGTATTCGAATTTTCCCACCACCCCATTTCCAAGCGTACGCTTGCACTCGCCTGTCGCGCGAATGCTGGAAATTTTCGTCCTCTTTGGGACGCTTGGAAATAAAGAGACAGAGGGAAAAGGGTCCGTTTAAAGGAACATCGACCGTGTAATTGAAACGTCAATTCGCGTAGTCGTGTACGACGTTCGTGATTTCCGAAAATATCGAGGGGCCCCGGTGTTGGTAGCTAAACATACATATAAAAATCGCGTCGAAAAAGGTCGGTTTCTCTCTGTGCGCGTGTGTGTTGCTTTGTGTCTCGCGTCGACGAAGATCGAACGCGCGAGGAAATAAAAATAAAAATCGAATGATATGAGCCGTTTATCTTGAAATTGACCTAATTCCATTTTCCAAGAAAAAATCAAGCTGGCTGTTTTATATTCAATATTTACGTTTCTACGGTGTCTTTTCATTTTTAAAGAAATTGTAATTGCTAATATATTCAAAATGTATATAGAAAATTAGTTGGTTAATGGAATGATAAAAATTTTTATTTCGAAAGTGGCTTGAGTCTATTTATAGCCACCAGAAACGTGTTATTTTCTAAACAATGTTTATCATACTAATTGGATTGGTAAATTATGCGGTGTAGTTGTGTTAGAAACACAAAAACATTACGCTACCACAAAACGCAAACTGTTAAATATCTCGATTCAAAGATAAATGGATTTGGGCCACTTCCAAAATAAACGGCTCGTATTATTATGTAAAAATTGAAACTGGAAGCAACGATCGATTTCTCGAAACCGAATGAAAAAATTCGAAAATTCTGAACTGCGTTTTCCAACTCGCGGAAACGTACGAAAAGTTTGTTCTTCAAAGATTATTTTTGAAAGTTATTTCCGACTTTGATCAACGACAACAGCGACGATTTGCGTCCATTGCGGAGGTTTCTAACGAAACGATACTATCTTCGAAGAAATTCTTGATCTTCAGAAACGATCAACTCTTCGAGAGGCTGAATTCCCTCGCTCCTTTGATATTCGAAACTCTACAGTTGAATTCAAAATTACTGATCTCATCTCCGACACGGAAACACCAATCGTGTCTGTACGAACCTCAGAGACACAGGTTAGGTTAGGTTTAGGTTAGGTTAGGTTAGGTTTATCGCTTCTCTCCAAAAATGTTTACGCTTGAATTTCCTCGAAAGACACCGGGTTCCAGGAAAGTGAAATCCCTCTCTTATAATTTTCCAACACGCGTGTGTATTTTATTCGTAGAAAGATGAAGACGCGAGCGTGGACACACAGTGTGCTGGGAATCGAGAATCTTCGCGACATTTCGTAAAAAAAAAAATTAACTTTCTCATTTTGATAAATATTTTCTTAATGTCCACCGATCGTGAAAATGATAAAATTAACGAGATATAATAATAATTCTAGTTGAAAAACGAACGCACGATCAGTCGAAGTTCGACCAATCTTGAAAATGATGAAATCAATGAAATATTAATACAGTGTAATAATGTGATAATAATAAATTAATAATTAATAATTATTATATATTATTATTATATTATCTTAATAATTTTCAAACGATTAATTATTATTAATCTGCGAAAGGACGAGAAGACGAGAATGAACGAAACATTCAATCGATCAAACTTTGGAAAATCTTTCGTTTCCGGCTGATCAGCGACGCGACTCTTCCTGTAAATGCCGCGCGTGATACACAGCTAAAGCGGAGAATGACGTTTTACTTTCGAACCATTCAAAGAACACCTCCGCTCTGTGGGAAGTATGTTACAGAACCCTTTCGTTTGCATACCTTTGATATTTTTATGAATACGTTTATCGTTCACTGCCGCTGGTATATCCTTCGTTTCGTTTCAATCTTTTTAGAAAGTCAATTGTTCCGTACTTTAACCATGCCAATGTAATCTGGCACAGCGTTCCAGATTAAAGGGAAAAAGGTTGAGAGACCCGGCCTCGAACAGACGGAGAGATGATTTTTCACTCGATGTTTCGCAAAGACGCGCGAAAGTTGATTCTTTATTGAAAAAGACGGTTGAAAAGTCCGAGTAAGATCCGCGATCTAAATTTTAAATCGTCGAGATAAACTTAAGAGCATTTCTTCTTTTCCCTTCTCTTCCGTAAAGGCAACCCGCGAATGGTATCGCTCGAAGCGATAATTGCCAGTCAGATTGCCGATTTTTATGCGCTTTATGGAGAACTCGAAGATGAAAAGACGCGCTTCTATGGAAATGTATAAAACATGTGATATAATAATATATAAAAAATAATATAAACATAATATATTTATTATATAAATTAATATATAATAAATACATAATAATTAAAATAAAATATATAATAATTATAAAACATAAAACATATAATAAAAGAAACATATATAAATTAACATAAAATAATTATAACGTGAAATATATAATAAAACAATAAATATATAAAATTATAAAACATAAAACATATAATAAAAGAAACATATATAAATTAGCATAAAATAATTATAACGTAACATATATGATAATGTAAAATTATAGTGCAGAATAATATTAGAATATTCGAACTGGATTCTTAAATTCATTAATCATCATTCGCAAAAATGTGAACCTTTTTTCTCTCCCACACCCCTTGATTTTCATTTGTGAGTACCGCTCTTCCTCAAAAAAGTTGTCTTTTTTCTTTAATTTTCTTCAGTCAACTAAATATAAATAATTAAACAACTGAAATTAACAATTAATTTGACATTTCAAATCAACACTCTACAACTTTGTTCTTGTTTTTATTTGAACCCCTTTTTCTGGTGTTTTCCGTTACCAACATTATCTTCGCATGGCCCAGGTTGGGAACCGCTGAATTAGATGATTATCGTGAAAATGATCGCGCGCAATTTCCCCTGTTGAAAAGTTTCGAGACAATAGCTCCCGCGCGTTAATCTAAATTAACGTTACAATTAGCACGCACTCTGTTCGTAAATATACTTATATACATACATATATATATATATATATACACACGCCGCCATTTTTCCCACGGAAACACAGCGCTGAAGTTTAATGCGAAATTTTACGAACCCCCGATGGGGGAGCTTAAGGAGCTTAACAGCAGGCGAAGTTAGGGGGTCGGACAATAATTTCCCACCTGAACTGGAATACTAATGAGCAAACGTATTAATAGTTAAGACACAGCGGAAGGAACCGCGGATTTCCACGCGCTGATTCATTCTGCATTGTGCTCCGAATAAATAATAGCGAGCGGCGCTGTAAATTTTGATCACTGAGAAGTCGACATTCTTAGATTAACGTTGTTCTGTCGATATTATAATATCACATAATGTAATATTTATTATGTTATACATAATGTGTAATTAAATAAACATTACGTTACATTATATTGTATGCAGAATGTGTATTATAAATGTTGTGATATATATTATATTTTCTTCCAAAAAATACAGTGATTCTTCGTAAATTTCTAAACTTCATCGACTGATTTATTTTTACAAAATAATACAAACTCTTCAGTCTATAAATCTCTTAGGTACACAGTGAAATCAGTGCAACAATGAAAGTAAATTAAATTTTGCAGCAGACAAATAAATACTTCTGTTGTGATTTACATTTATGTTAAGAAATTATATATTACATTTTACTGCATTACAATTTACTTGTATTATAAATCTATATTTAAGCAACGTCAATATCTCAGATTCGAACATTTCGCACCAGTTAATAAACTCGTACAAGCGAGTGAATAAATATACATGCATCGAGGCCAGGTTGTTGTTTATGTCGTTTAAAATCTTGCTGCGCAAGATTCGCGCGTACATATGTGGATATCGAACGATCGAACGATAGCCTTCGACGTGAAACAGTTTACCTTGTGGCGTGCGAAAACCCAGCCACCCGTGCAATTTTCTTGCAAGAACGTAGACGCGCATTCCTCGGTGCATGAGCAATACAACGTGTAACAGGAAACGGGGACACGTTCAACGCGATCGTGTACGATAATCACGAACAAATCGAGATGAATTCGCACCTTAGTCTGACCACTTAAGCAACTATTCTACTGTAAGAACAGCTGCTCGCTCTTTAGTTATACACCATTCTTTTGGCATTCATTTTTTTACAGAGAATCTGTGAGACTTTTTCTCGAGAAGTTTTCTACAAATGTTTTGCATCTCCATGTCATATTTAAAAATTGTTTGGAGGTGGAACAATCAAAATTTAGTGGTGTGTAAATTTTTAAATGCACTTACAATTAGTAGAAGAAAGAAACAGAAGAAATGATCACAGTTAATTTAAGTAATTCTAACTAAAGATGACAGAATAAGAGAGAAAGCAATAATGATGTGCTCTCTTGGACCAAAAAAATCTGTACATCTTCTTTTTTCTTGTAAATTCTGCACACGTGTTTCGAAAATATTTTTCACAAGCCTTTTTAAAAGGAAATAATTCAAAAAAACTGCACGACTTGTATCCCAGTACGATTCGTTTCACTGAAAAGCCCAGAAGAAACTGTTCTGGCTAGGAAATGAAGACGACTATTTTGTCATAAAATTTTAATGACATGCAAATGATTTGAATCGATAGAAAACAAATTACAGGCACGATCGCTCAGTACCAGACAACGCCATTCCTACTCGAGGTCTACCCCACGCCCCCTCACGAATCACGTGACTCAAATCAACCAATCGCTAATTTTCGTTGCATCAGCGTTGCACCTGAAGAGGCCCGATTTTCTGGGTTACCCCCGCTAAAATCACTTTCAGTGATAATTAGGTATGTAGTTGGTTCATAAGAGAAAAATTGTTCGTGACTTTCACGATCGTGAGAATCGTGGAAAATTTAATTAGAATAATTTTCGTGACAAAACACAGCAGAACGAGCGGTTTTTTCAGAATTTAATCGTTAATTTTTCATTATGTGATTTATCTTTTAAACGTAATAAACGAGAAAATTTCGATTTCAATTCAGCGTTCAGTGCAACTGTGTACAACCACCAATGAAATTTATTTCGTCAATTTTTATTTTATATTCACGTGGAGATTTATATCCGCGAAAATAAGAGAAATCATTGAAACGCGGTATAAATAAATAAAAGTCCGATCGCGGCGTGGCTCGGCGCGGTCAAACGATGAATCTCTTTCAAACGTTCGGGGCAACGCGCCCCCGATACCTAAACCGTTTCGATTCGCGCGTAATATAAATTCCATTTTCGCCAGTTCGCTCTGTCAGTTCGTTTTACTCGTATTTTCCATTATATTATCGTTTAAACTACTATCAGCGAAAAGAGAGGAAAAAAAACAGAAAGAAAGAAAGAAGGAAGGGAAGTGATGTTACGCGTCGAACGATTCGATCGATCAAACGTAAAACAAGGAAGAAGAGATGGAGGCACCTGATGAAAAGAAGAGGAAAAAGAAAAGAAAAGAAGAAGATGATGAGATAGGAACGAAGAAAGAAGAAAGGCAAGAGAAAAGAGAGAGAGAGAGAGAGAAGTGAAAAAGAAAAACAGAGAAGAGGATGAAAAAGATGGCTGGTAGATTTAACTCGATTCCTTTGCCTTTATTTCAACGCAAACACGTAGCGAGGAGTTAGACCGGTTTGCATTCCGTTGTGCAAATGTTTTTCAAGCACGTTTTCGTTCGCGTTTCACGCGTTCTGCCTTTTGTGTCGCGGCACGGCCGCACGATGATATTAGATTCCCCGGTTTTTGATGAGACAAAGGTGTCTCGTAACCGCTATTCACCTGCCTTCCCCGTTGCTTCTTCCACTCTAGATACCCTCAATACCGTTCGCTCGCGTTAACGAGCGCGTTAACTAAACATTTTTATTTAACGTGGTTGGCTGGGCGCGCGCGTGTCCATCGAAGTTCCCTCCGTGGAAAAAATAACAGTGGCCGCTCCTGCCACCCGATCGATTCACCTCGTAATCACGATGCGGTAATTTAGGTTCCTTGATTTTCAATTACGTCGAATCGCTTGTTTTCCAATCTGCTCGTTACCTTTTCTCACCGTGTGACAATTAATAATTAAGTCTTTGGAATTTTGCCTTTGCGAGTGAGAAGAATCAGAAAATGCGACGATTTGGATCAGATTGATTTTTAATTGATTTTAAATTGATTCTTCTTTTATTCGTCATATTTTTTTTTTACAATTTATACAATTGATAATTAACTACTTTGCTATTCTGTTTTGCGAATAAGAAGAATTTTATATAATTCTGTCAATTTTTCACGTAATCACGACGTTATAACTTTGGTTCTTTAATTTTCAATTACGTCGAATCGCTTGTTTTTCAATCTACTCGTTACCCTTTTTTTGTTATAATAATTAATAATTAAGTCTCTGGAGTTTTGTCTCGCGAATGAAAAGAATTTTATATCTGTCAGTTGAGATCAATTTTTTCACATAATTACGATGTGATAATTTAGGTTCTTTGATTTTAAATTACACCAAATGGTTGCTTTTTAATCTAGACTTTAATTTTGTCTTGTGAGTAAGAATTTTGATTTCACGTCCAATCTCATAATCTTTTTTTCGCGATTACAATGTTCTAATTTAGGTTCTTTGATTTTAAATTACCTCATTTAACTGCTCTTTTAACCTCGTTTATCCTTTTGTTTTTATGATCTTTATAATCTAACATTTCGCGAACAAGATACTAAAAATTTCTCCGATATTTAAATAATTTCTCGCTGAAAATATTTATATTTTCATAAATAATTTTCCAACAGCTGGAAAAGTATGCAGCACACCGCCTTAGTCTTTCGATAATCGGATCGAAACCACGCTCAAGCAGATCGCTTTTAGAATCGACGATAGAAAATCATGGAACGGGTTAATTCCACAAATTCGATTCGATTTTTTCCGGCAGGTTTTTTCCGCCGGACTTTTTACTATTTTTCGTCTGAGCTTTAAGTACCTCTCGACGCTTTGCAACGGTAAAAAGTTCGACGGCCTTTCGCGTGTGAATTGGACGAAAAACCGGTGAAAAACGGGCGGAGGAGGAACGGCGTGGAGGAAGAAGCACCGGCATTCGTCGGAACTTACAGGTCCGCCGTGGGAATCGCGGGTCAGCCTAAAATCAATAAAGTGCAAGGTCCTGCCACGTACGAAAAGCCCCCGCTCGCTTGCCGTGTGATAAAAACCGACGCTCGTGCAGGTGTGACGTGCCTCTGAATTATTTATCGTTCTCTATGTCCCTCTCTCTCTCTCTTTTTTATTTCTATTCATCGAAAAATCATGTCTCTCTCTCTTTTTTCGTTTCTTGTGTTCTTCTTGTAAATTGGTAAATTTGTGAAAATTAAGGAGAATTAGGGCAGACAGTTTTAAAGTTCTGCTGTCTTTATGACAGAAAATATTGGCACTTTTTTATTGATGGCAAATTTGTGAGAAATATTGGAGAGGATAAAGTTTTACTATTTTTGTTTTTTGTATAGAGTGGCTGTGAAAAGTATTGGCAGTTTCTTATAAATGGTAAATTTATCAGAAGTACAGTGCAGTGAATAAAGTTTGACTATCTTTGGCAGTATTGGCACTTTCTCATAAATTTGTGAGAAAGATTGGAGAGCGTAAAGTTTTCCTATTTTTTTATATACAGTGACACTTTCTCAAAAGTTTTATTAAATTTGTCAGAAATATTGAAGAGAATGAATTATTTTTTCTGTATATGCTGATTATAGAAAATATTGGCACTTTCTTATTTCCATCACTTTTATTGGTTTCTGTAATCAAGTTTTCTATCATTCAACGTCTATAAGTTGCAATACAATTCTAACATGTCAGAATCAATGTTAACGTTATTTTAATAGAGACAGAGAATTAGAAATAGAGTTTGTCAGATTATAATAAATGTGTAAGAGTTGGTTAGTGGCTATTAGGGAAATTGATAGTTTGCAATTATCTTGATATCTGTGATTCCTGAACCGTTCAGATGTTTGATTTCTCAATCGTCTGGAGGATACATCGAGCGTGGTTAATATCCCGAAAACGGAATAAATTAATTTGAAACGATCTGCGGTACTTCTGAACAGAGAGAAGTATGTAGAACGAAGTTAATTTCAATAACACTTGATCGTTGAAAATAAATTACAATGCAAACTGTTACAGGCTATTGCGCATTTCCAAGATCCTCAAACCTTCTGAAGAAACTATTTCTTCTTTTTTTTTGCAAGCAACGATAAGTGGAAATAGTTCAATTGCAATTTTTGTCTTGAGATCAGGTTTTTCAGATAATTTTTAGACGTTTAAAGATTAATTCGTTGATTATTGGCCACGAAAAGTTTCGAGGGAACAATTCGAATTGCAATTCTAGCCTCAAGGAGCTTTCGAAACAGCAAATAATCGCTCAGAAATAATTACTGAATACCTAAGTATCTAAATATCGAGAAGACTTCGAAGTTCTCGCTGCACTTCGAGGGAAGGGAAGATTATAGAAAAGCAAAAGACGATTCCACGAGAAATTAGTTATTCCCGTGGTATAGGAGGAAAATCGCTAATTACAAAGCACGATGCAGCCAGGTTGAACCACGCGGATCTCCCTCGTCTGATAGCGACGTTATACAAAGGCAATGGCGTTTTTTTTCTTTTTCCTTTTCTCTTTTATTATTTTCTTTTCCGCAAGGCGCTGGCCATCCTAGATACGCTATCTTCCTTGAAACGGAGAACAGCGACCGCTATTAAAAATTCATAAAAGTAGCTCGTTAACAGGCCGGGCTCGTTAACGATACGTAATTAGCTGACTATCAAAATCGTTAACATTCAGCCGCGAGATTTAATGGATCTTCTTAATAAGAAGGGAATTTAGCAGGGAATTAGACGAACTTCCGAAGACTGAACATTTATTATTTACCGAGGGTTTAGATAGAAGAGTTACATCCTCAAAGCCTTTACCTTTCGCGCGATTTGATGAAATTCTATTAATTATTCTAGCCCGTTAGCGAAGGAGAACTTGGAAACGATGGATGGTAAATTTTAAATGTTGCCCGAGTTACTTGGCCTGAATTTTCTCGTCTTTTTATATTAAATTGTCGAGGAATAATTATATGTGTTTCTTGCATGGTTTTAAACGTGCAAGAGACAAAAGTAGGACTATAGACTAGAATATATCAGATTATTAATAAATAATTTCTTGTATGGTTTTAGATACATGAAATTCAGCAACGAGAATTTTGCAAATGTCAAAAATAGTAAAGATTAAAATGTATCGAGTTTATTAATAAATAATCGTGTTTCGTGTGTGGTTTTGAACACATCGAAATCCAGTGACAAAATTTTTTACAGATATCAAAAATGGCGGGGATTGAAATTATAGGATTTAGTAAATTATTAATGAACAATAGTGTTTTGTGTGGTTTTAGATTTACACAATCCAGTGACGAAATTTTTACGAATATCAAAAATAGCAAGGACTAAAATATATTAAATTATTATAAAATATATTAAATTATTGACTGTGTTTCTTACGTGGATCCAGTGACGAAATTCTTACGAAGATAATGAAGGCCAAAACGTGTTAAATTATTAATAAACAATTGTGTGTCTTTCTTACAAGTAACAAAAATAGCGAAATCTAGAATGTGAAATATTTAGACAATAATTTCAGAAATAAATCGCTTTGCAAGCTACAATTTCACAGTACCAATTATTCAAGAAAACAGTAAAAGTAAAAAACGACAGAGCCGTCGCATTGTAAAATCATGGCAAGTCCCACAATCACGTCGCAGTATTCAAAATTCAGCTATTCATATATCAATGTTACACTCCGTCGATCCAATTATTCCCACACACACACACACACACATACATGCAACGTGGAAATAATCACTTCCGGGAGTTTCCACTCGATCATCGTTCCGAGATCTCGCTCTCCAGGCGATTCCTTCTAAAATCTTCCCGTCGAATCAACAAATCGGTCATTCTACGTGAACGTTGGTCGTTAGCTGTCGACTCAAGGTTATCAAAAGATCATCATAAATCATCCCGATAAAAATCGCGGTTTCACGTAAAAGTCCCTCGAACCCGCTGAAAACTCTCAGTGTTTTTCAGTGAACATTTTTTCGTCCGTGGCAAACGCGCGAGGTGTTAGCGAAGGAGAAATCGATTAATTGCACAAAGTTCGTACGCTGGCTGGCGAGATCTTGCCCGAGTTCGTGACGTATCGTCGGTCGAGGATGAGGGGCGAACGGGTTTTCGTGGACAGGCGGTTTCTGCGGCCGATTTTCATTGATCTCGCCTCCTCCTCCTCGTCGCGAGTACAATGCAATACGTGTGCAAGTGTCAAGCGCTTCCGGTCCGGCGGGGATGAAGAAGCGCCTCGAAAAGAGAATCGCCGCGAATCGTGAACGATCGAAAACTCCCCGAGAAGTTTGTGGAGTTGTCGCGTTTTTGAGTCGTTTTCCCGCTTTACAGAATTCAGACGTTTCAATTGTCTACCGTGAATTATTAGAAAATTCTTAACGTACGGTGAAGAGTATTATATACTTGACTATTAAATCAATAACGATGAAAAGTAACTTAAAAAAGTAACTTAAAAAGAAATGATGTAACAGTGATGTGACTCGATCTCATTTGAAAGCATAGAACCAACTCTACTTTGACAGTCGTGAGTTGGTTTTCTTCAAAGATGATTTTACATCGCTCGCGCATAGAGTGGGGAAAGTTGTAAAAATTTTTTCTACAAGTAGATCCATCGTCATTCTGAAGAATGAAATCATTTAGAATTCGATAGAATGGTGAAGAAATGTCATTGTAAATTATGCTCTTCGCTGCACGTATACACGTTCTTTCTATAAATATATTACATACACTTTTTAGAATAGGCCTTTTTAGGAATTTAGGAATTTAATATAGGTCTGAGGTGGACGATTTTCAGTGTGAAAAAATTGGTAAAAATACTGTTGAATCTTGAGAACGATTAATAAAATTGTCAATAAAGTTATTGGAAGTTGAAGTAATAACTTCATTATGGTAATAAGTAGTAGTGATAAAAATATACGTCGATATGAACTATAAAATGTATCTCTCGTGATTTTCGCATCGCATCCACTCGAAATGAAAACCAACGCATCTTACAAAATGGAGCTACTACAATAGAAGTACATTCTAAAACTTCAGAATTGAAATTTGATGGGTGAAAAGTGTACAAAGTGATCTACTTGTTGTAGTCATTGTAAATTATTGTCATTAATATGTTTTGATATAATATAATATGTATTATATTATATAATATATTATATTATATTATATTATATAATTATATTATAATTATTATCTATATAGTATTATTGTACTATATTAAACATATTCATTACATGTATCATGATCATACGCTTACATAAACTGTTCGCTATGTGAAAAGTTCAAGTAAAATTAGAATCAAGATTTGAATAAAATTTTGAATAAAATCGATGATCAAACCAAAATTTAATCAGACAGACGAATTCTTGATAATTATTATTTATTAAATTTGCGTCGAAAATTATTCGATGAATAATTTTATTTCATTTCCGTTTTTTTTTTTTTTTTTATTTGACTCGATTTATGAACGAACAATGAATGAGTTAAGCTCTGTAATAATGTCATTTCTCGAAAAAAAAATCGAACAAAACTCGAGCGAGACTGGCACTCAGTGCGATTAATCGACTCGTGATTCCAAGAAATTTAGATTTCTTCCCGGCCAGTGATTACGTTCGATGATTGTATCGCGTTATTATGTAGTTCTATGAATAATATTAATATTCATGGTGACGTAGGAACTTACGACCGATTTGATTACACGCTGCACAGACATGTGAACAACGAAATAAAAATGCACGGAAACGATATTATCAGATCGTTGCAAATGAAGTGACCGAATTCTTCGTAAAACTTGCAGCTTTCGGTCAGTTTGAATTTTCTATGAATATAAAATAATATCAATGTTAATGGAATTATGATTCATCGGTTATGATCACGTGATAATAAACGAAATTGCATTTGATTAACTTTAAGCTTTAAATTCATAATGCTAATAAATGGGCCACTTATTTTGAACGTGGTTTCACACGTTGCATCGATTATGCAATCATTTGACAACGTAATGTCAGCTGATTCAGGACGGATATTTAATTTGTAAATTTGAACTATATTTAGATTGTAATTAATAAATTTAATTTACATTCGAATTTATATATTGATAAATTTATATGTATATTACATATATTATATAAACATAAATTTATATTAAATTAATAACAAGTTGAAATTTTGTATTAAATCACAATTGTACAAATTACAGACGCACTTTGAGGTATACGTAAATTCTTCGTTTTCACAATTTTGTCGAACTGTTACTCGACGATACCTTCAATCATTAAATTATGAATAATTTTATACGACTGTGAAATCCAACAACCTAGCATAGTATAACGACGGCGATGACATTTACGGATATAAAGTTTCATCGAATGAAATTACCAATTTATTAAATTACGATGGATCGAGAAAGCTTTTCTTGCAATCTTTTTTGCAAAAAAATAAACAATACATTAACAAAATCTGTTTAAATATTGCAATTTATTATTAATTTAGTAATAGTTTCCCACGTACGAAAGTAACGATGCACAATAGCAATAATTTCCAATAATCAGTTGTACAATAACAATAGCAATTAACATAAAAATTCGAGAATCAAAAAGTTATTGATACACGCAGAGCTTTTTGTAGCTCTACCATCTGAAGAAAATTTAAATAATTTTTAATAACTTAAAAACAAGCGTTCTTTCTTAATTTCGTAATGATAACATTCCAGCACTTAAGAAAAAATATTTCGTAATTTTTAGCGCGGATTAAGCTGGAATTACAAGTCTATGAATTCTTTCTTCACTCTAATTTTTCTATTTTTTTTTTTTTTTTATCATTATACATAACTGGAAATTATATTTAATAAATAAATTGCTACTTTTACACATAATGAATTACTCACGGAAACCTTGATTTTGCTAACGTATCGCTTGTTTTCACAAAAATATTGCAAGAAAACTAACCGTGGCGAAAAATTTTTCTCACAAACTATTTTTTCTTCGAATTGAAATAAGTACAAGTGTGTGACGATCGATTACGTGGATAATCGTATTGTCGTATCACGTTAGATACACGTGCGGCTAGGAATGTTTTGATTGACTGCAATTGTTTCGCGATTATCGTTTGGATTGCGTGCGGCGCGGTGGGTCCTTCGATTGATTCGCAATTGAAGAGTTCTCGTTTGATTGTCACACGATCGTTTGCTGATCGAATGAGAAAATTTGTATTTTCCTTGCAAAATTAATTTGCGAAATCTGTTCTTCTTGAGATCTCAAGTCGCAATTGGGAACGTTCGATGAAATCATCTTTGATTTTGATTTGTCAACGCAGTTCTTTAAACTGAACGAAACGATCCAGTTAAATCAACAGAGATGAAATCGCTTCGGTCGTGAATAATTATTATAAATTTAGCGACAGAAGGGAAAGAATGTCGTTTGGAAAAATAGTTCCAACGTGGCGCGATCTATGCAGCTGGGAAATTCCTTGAACTACTCTTGTTAGTCGACGCAGGCTTCTATGAAAACGACGAAAACAGATCGATAGAAACGTGAAAACCCATTTAATCGAGAGCGAATTACCAATTATCGTTGAACTATGGAGAATTATCAAGCAAAACACGATATTGTGACCTATTCATTAACTTATCAAACTTTCAAAAATTAAAATCACAAAATACGATACGACACAAATTGTGTCAAATTATTTTCGAAATTAATCTGAATATATGTGGCTTGTAGATATTGGTAATTATAAAATTAAATATTACGAAATAAATTATAGAGTAACATACGATGGCTTATTGTTAAATTGGAAAATTAGTATTATCTTATTTATTTCCAAAAACGAAATTATCATATGTGTCTTTAAATTTCTTTAATATTAATATTAAATTATCTTTCAATTTCCAAGCTTTTGTTAACATAATAACATGTGTATATATATAACACGCATCGAAACTCACAAAGAGATTTATATAAATTTTTCTGTCAAACATAAATCAATTCTCCGTTTAAAATATTCTGTCAAAACCTAACTTCATCCGCGCGATATTTTCTCAAATCAAAAGCTTCACCCGTCTGTATTAGCTGAATCTTTCGTGTGCAAGTTCCTACGCCACTTCACTCCGCAAATAAAGAAAAAAGAAAAAGAAAAACGCAGGAAAGGTCTAAAATAAACTCTGAGAGAATGAAAACCATAAAATATACCCCGGTGTTCACAAATATTTGGACAGTTGATACACTTCAATGAGAAGTTTAATATTTTTGTTGCTTTTTTAGCTTTCATAATGGGAGGGGATGTTTCTCTGACCCTCCGTTTCTTGCAGCAACTAGGCTCGAATGATCTCCTGAAATTGAAACTGAGAGTATTATCTGCGTATATTCAAATTTCCCGTGAACTCGTAATTGGCATCTAACTTGTCTTGAAATTTATAGAAACTTCCCGAACGTGTGGCTGAACGTGGAACGTAGAACAGATACGCTTAAAGTCATTCAGACGTCTCTGCAGGATAAACTTTCAATTGAATCGTTTAACAATCGCAAGTCAATCTTTGGTCTGTTTGGTTCGGTTCAACATCTCGGAAGTTTGAACTGTATTTTACTTTACGTAGAAATTGTACGAAGATAATATTCTTTGTTATTTAATTTTCTGTTACGTTCTACAAAAATTTTTCAGTTTGTGAACTTTTTTGCGTTATACCACTCTTACTATATCAATATTAATCATTTTTCAATCTTTTAAGGATAGTCTTTTGGGGCCTAGTTTTTAAATTATTAGCAATATTTAAGATACACGTGTCGATTGGCCAGAAATCGAGATTAGACTAAAAATATTTTGTAAAGTTCAACTTGTCCAAATAATTATGGGCGATATAAGTAGCATGTAAGTTTATATACAGTGGTGTGAAAATGTTTTCGGATCCCTTCTCTTTGTGTTATCATGAATAAAAAACAAATAGTACAAATACATCTGATTGGTACAATATTATTAAATTATATACTACACATAATTAATTGTATTTTATTACAATATACAATGATAATTATAATACAATAACAATTGTAGATAATACATCTCACTAATATAATAACAGTAATAACAAATTGAAAAAATTGATCACACGAAGGGAAGTGTTCCGAGCGCCGTTTCCACAGCGCCGTGTATCTGTCCCGTACTCGAAATAACTTGCGCGATCGTGTGTGGTCGATAGCGTTCCGAACGGAACAATTAGCGTTTCAGTTGGATAAGAGTCGATTTCTAATTGTGTATTCTATTGCAGACCTAGGGAGCCCATTCTTCCATGGTGGTCCTGAATTGTGGCACCATCCACTGGCATACTCGACCGCTGGCGAATTACCCGGCACGCTGCAACACGCGACGCTGGTGCATCCGGCGTTACATCCTCAGGTCCCCGTACGTTCCTATCTTTGACTATCTGCAGACAAAGCTCTGGAGCCGCCGACGAGCGCCCCGATGCACGTTAGTGATACATGATCGTTATACTCGATTATTATACGATACATCTAGCTCTAGGTAGACACGCACGTACATACATACTACGATACATAAAGCGAGCATAGAATGTGCGAAGAACCCAGTGTGTTCCACCCAGGCTCGACCTGGTTCTCCAACAACGCGGGGTAACGTGTTCGAATACGGTTCACATTGCTCGACCGTTCTCCGGAAGAACGCGTTTCAGACATGTTATAAGTTGGATTGCACTCTTGCAAGTTATTTGACGTAATTAACATTTCGGTTGTTGTTGCGTGCGGAATTATTTTCCTTTTTTCTTTATCTTCGTTCAACTCTCCGGAAGAACGCGTTTCAGACTTGTTATAGGTTAGGTTGCACTCTTGCAAATTGGACAACGCGTTTTATCGACGTAATTCACATTTCGATTGTTACTGCGTGTGGGATTATTTTCCTTTTTTCTTTATTTTTGTTAGTTTCTCCGGAACTTATATATTGAGTTATTTATATATTTTTATATTTATATAGATTGAATTTTATATATTGTAAGATTGAATTGGGATTTCATTTGAGTAACGTGGATATTGTGGATTTGATAGATTTTCGGAAATTTGTGATATTTTCCTTTTTTATTTTATCAATCCTCCGGAAGAATGTCTCATAGATTGAATATTGTAAGATTGGATTGGAATTTGAGTTGAGTATTATAAATTATAAATTTCGCGTTTTTGGTTCTCATCACACATAGAATTATTTTCTTCTTTCATTTGTTTAATTCTACATCCAGAAGAACATATATTATGTATTATATGTAGATTAAATTTGAATATCGGACGAATAATGTGAATTTCTGAGAATCTTGTATTTAATTATCATTCGTAGTATTATTTTCTTTTTCTATATTTTCTATATTTATTTTTTGTCATGGATTTGACTTTGTAGTAAAACGTTAATGGGTTTTGTTTGTCGAAATTCTAAGAGAAAAATTTTTAAGTAGTTTTAAAATCTATTTATACATGTATATATTATTTCAGGTGTGCAAGTTGCGTGAGTCACCCTGTATATATACATATAATAGAATATAATCGTATAATATTATATTATACTATATTAAAATGTTACTTTAATGGCCAACCCTCGATTGAAAATGTAAGTGAAACCTACAATTTGTACGGCTTATATTAATTTGCCGTATCACGAATTTACTCATGATTGATGCAGCAGTCCCGTTTGATTAATCGTTTCGGCTCCGTGAAATGTATCAGACGATGAAACATGAGGTACCTAATTGTCCCTTGATACGTTCCGTTGAAATAAGTCTCTTGTAACTTGCCACTTCATTGGATTAATCAATTTGAGAATTGACATTCCTTCGGTGGAATTTTATTTAACACGTAACATTATTAACAAAGCTACAATACACAAATTTATAGTGTGTCAACTAATTACAATTATATCAATTGAGGGTTGTTACCTGTCTCTCTTTTCTCCGCGTGCGATTAAAATGATCATTGGTTCGTTACATTTTATCCAACAGCTAGCTAATCTAAACGAAACAAAACAATTTGTAGATTCCTTCAAATTAGTTCCGACAGAAACTAAAAAAAAAAGAAAAATTTGATTCTCTTTTAATCGTCAAAAAGCAATTGGCTTTGTTTAAAAAAAAAAACACGACGCGGTATTCGAACAAATTACCCCGAAAGTTACAAAAACTGGCCCCAAAAACAGAGGGAGTGACGCAAATTCCGCTCGAACTCGAATCATTTCGCTTAGATAATGCACGAACCCGTCGTACAGAGCCGTTCAAATATTAAAGGCGACGGCACGAGTATTTTTTCAGCCTGAAACGAGGACTGACACGAGACTGGGTACGAAACTGCTCGTGCCACTTTCGTTATTCGGGTATATATATCGCTCAAACGATATCCATCGATTTTGATGTTTGAGATTCAGTTAATTACCTTCACGGAGCTAATTGCCGCGGAGTAAACAAGCCTCGCCGTAAATAAGGACGAACTGTTTCTATCTTTCTTCTCTTCGCTCTTTCGTTGTTTCTTTCGTTCCCCGCGTGATTCGCGAAATTCTCACCGGCAGGCAGGCACCACCGTGTTTGGCTGGTTCCTCTCGCAACGGCGAGAACGACGACGCTGGTACAACCGGGTACGAATTGGGGAAACAGCCAGCAGCTATTGATTTTTAATATCGCCCGGTTCTGTGCCAGGTTCACGCGGGTACCTATCACGAGCCCGTAACAAACGAACGGCTGTTTACCGTGACAACGCGTAAAAATATCGAACGAGAAGCAAAATACGAAAAGAGAGAAAAAGAAACGCGATCCCGACTGATAAAAGGTCCATTTATATGTACCGGCGAAATCTAATCGGACAAAAAGTCGACGAAGAATTATCGACATTTTTAAACGACACTTTTTAAACTTCGCGGTGAAACAAAGTCGCACCAACAATCCAGTTGGGCCCCGTTTGACCCTCGCTCTTCTTGAAAACGCGAGACTTCTACTTTACCGATCTTGAGTTCTCTTTTTTCCTCCAAGATGTTTTTACATCCCGCAACCAAATAAAAACAGAAGCGTACTTTCGTCATCGAAAGTTGTAAAAACATCTCGCGGGAAACATTGTAAAATTTTTTCTCTCGCAAGTAGATCCATTGTTACTAGAGTAAAGTCTCTTTAGAACGAGCCTTTAGAACTTGCTGCGCAAGTTTTTTTCAGCGTTCTACTGGACTTTGAATATTATTATAGAACAAATTATTAATTATTATTTTATAATTTTTTTTCATATTATTCTATGATTATTAATTATTTTCCATAATTTTTAAGATGATTTATCAAGTATATTTTTAACGAAACATTTTCAAAGCCCATTCTTTTTGAAAATGAAGCTCTGAATGAAGGAAAAATTTTATTCTACGTTCTTTACCTATTTTTGCACGTAGAATAACCTTCTGTTAATTGTTCTTTCTTGCTACGCCTAGAACCAGTACACTAAAAAATTCAAGTGTACTCGATTAAATTTTCGAGCTCGAGTCTCTCGAAAAACGGAGCCTCGGATGAAAAAATTTTATTCTACGTTCTCGATTTATCTTTTCATGAGGAATCATCCTCCCGCGCGCTATAGAACATCCTGTATAGTAGATAAAGCAAATTTTTGTTTAAGTTCTGTTTCTTTAAGTACATTCCTAAAAATGTAAATGAAAACAATAATGAAACACTATTAATACTTCCACTACATACTACAGAACACCATTTATAGTCGATGAAGTAAATTTCTATTTAAGTTCCTAACCTAACTTAAACCTAACCAAAACCTAACCGAAACCTAACCTAAACCTAACCTAAACCTAACCTAAACCTAACCGAAACCTAACCTAAACCTAACCGAAACCTAACCTAAACCATTTATAGTAGATAAAGTAAATGTCTATTTAAGTTCTGTTTCGTTAGTTCGTAAAAACACAGAAGTGTATAAAAATCTGCAAATCAATATTCGTCTTCGTGATCAAAATTAGAGATACTAGCGAGTGAAACAACAATCAAACACTATCGATACGTTTCGACGTATATATACGTGCCTTCGTTCGTGTTCGTCGAGAGTGTATGTAGTATAAATGGACCTTAAAACGGAAAGCTCGTTCGATCGAGAAATGCTTTCCCCGTGGCGAGAGCGGGAGAAAGAAGGATGTCAAAATAAATTAAAGGTCGCTGAAAACGTTTCAATCAATTGTTTGCTCGGTCACCGCGTATCGCGACAATTTTTGTTTCGCCTCTTCTTTTTTTTTGTCTCTTTGTTTTTCTGTTTTTTTTTTCTTTTTTTCAAACACAATTGAAAATAGGCTGATTCCGCTCGTCGAAATACATGGAAGATAAAAAGTGGTTTGGTTCAAAAAAAAAAAAAAAGATGATATGATTTCTCGATTGAGATATTTGTTTCCATGGAAAAAGAATGGAAAGTAGCGTGTGCGATAGTGTCGAGGTGTAGAGATGAATTGACGTAAATCAAAGTGGCATAAATAATTTCGATATTATTCGTTTTGCTGCTTTTGTTTTCTGATTGAAAATTAAAATTGCACCGATATATCTGGAACGTAATTTGAAATCACATTCCAAAAGTGACATTCCAAGTTTGTATAAATATTTGAGTACTATAATTGAATGTATAAATATTTACATAATTTCGCTCTGAATGTTCACGCTCTAAAAATAATTGAAAATTTAATTGCTTGAAAGATAAGAGACAATTCTAGGATTTTGAAAATTTTCAAATGCAATCTTATCCGAGACTAGATTCGCTGACAACTGAAGAAACTGTAGAAGAATTTCATTTTTTTATAATACCTGATAAACTTCGTTTCAGTACGTTTAATAATAATTTAACAGTGCTTCAACAGTTTAATAGTTCTTTATTAGCAGATTAATTTTGCAAAAAGAACTGACTTTCTCGATGAAACTGTTTCTCTCTTCGTTTTTTCACGTTTGCAAACGTGTATTCCACAGCACAATCAGAAACGTGAAAGTCAGATGTCTCGTGCCATCGTATTTCATTACCTAATGGAAGTTTTATCTTGGATATCGAACG
The DNA here is from genome assembly GCA_030673865.1 of Melipona bicolor. Classification (NCBI taxonomy): domain Eukaryota; kingdom Metazoa; phylum Arthropoda; class Insecta; order Hymenoptera; family Apidae; genus Melipona; species Melipona bicolor. Next base: position 3,527,084 of record JAHYIQ010000016.1, on the reverse strand, counting down.
TGGGTCGTCAACAGCACACACTCGCACACTACAGAATCTGTTAATTAACAAATCTACTGTCATTCGAGCGACTAACTCTGAAAATAATTGCGCACAAAGAAAGTTTTTCCGTTAGACCGTTCAACAGTTCAATCGTTCCGTTTCCAATTGTTCCACAATTATCAGTTCTATTGACCGACAATGGTTAGAAGTTCTATTAACCTGACAGAAAGTTTACGATCAAACACAAGTATTTAAAAACATTGAAAATGTTCCGTGTGTGAGAATCCAATTGAAATCAATTTATTTTAGTTTCCCATATATTCCCGTATATGTACTATACCAGGATATTTTATATCTATCTAAAAATGAAACTATTTATTCATTTCCATGCCCATATACAGAGTGAAGTTAGTTCATGTGTGCAAGTTACGTGAATTACCCAGATAATTTATTCCCATATACATATATCTGTATATACTTTATATTTATTTAAAAATGAAAACACATACCTACCGAAAAGATTTCAATGTTTTTAAACGCTTTCGAATATTTTTGGGAGGCTACGGATACAACAGAACACAGAAGAAGAAAAAAACTGCACGACTTGTACCCCAGTACGATTCGTCTCACTGAAAGACCCAGAAACAACTGTTCTCACTAGGAAATGAAGACGACTTTTTTCCCATAACATTTTATTGATACGCAAACATTTGAATCGATATAAAACAAATTATAGGCGCGATCGCTCAGTACTAAACAATGCCACTCCTATTCGAGGTCTATTCCACGCCCCCTCACGAATCAGGTGATCCAAATCAACCAATCGTTAATTTTCGTTGCATTAGCGTTGCACCTGAAGAGACCCGATTTTCTAGGTTACCCCCGCTAAAATCACTTTTAGTGATAACAAAAGAGCAGACATAAAGAGAGCGGAGAACATCACGTAGAGTTCAATATACAAGAAACTAAAAACGCATAACTCGGAAAAAGAAGAAAAATACTTCAAGTACGAAATACCATTGACAATAATGAGTACAATAATTCCAATTAGGATTATCAGGGAGAGAACTGTATTAGTGAATACATCGAAAAAGGGATAAAACAAACAATGAGAAGAAATATCTCAATTTGCAACGCATGTAAAGAACAGATGAACCTAATTAATACTGGAACGCTCTATATACGAGCAACTAAAGAAGAGACACTTGAGCAATGGAAACAATGGAATAAGCTCTTACAATAAAGAACAAAGAAGACGCAATAAGAATATTCAAATATGTACATGCAAGAAACCATGAAATTAAGGGCTTTTTTCAAGGATCAATGAAATAGACAACTTGAACAAACAGATCTAAACCTAACCAAAAACAATTCAAGTGCAAATACATTTTATATATATATTATATTATATTATAATAATTATAAATGGATGGATATTACAGTAATTATAAATAATTATAAATATTCTGTACATTTTCAGATTGATTTTAAATTTTGCCAATATAGTCGCAGTAATCGTCTAATCGTTGCAAACGAATCGTCAACAAAATTTCAAGATATTTTATATAACAAATAACATACAAGGAACAATGTTGTAACAATTTTACAAGAAAAATGTGTCAAAACTGACAGAAAGGGCGAAGAAACAATGATCGGAGAAACGCTTGCAAACGCTGTTCGTCTTCTCGTTGAATTTAATGAAAATAAAATGGCTGACAATTGAGTTTCGTAGACGATGATATTTAAATGAATAAATATCGACGTTTAACTCGGTTCTTTAATAAAAACCGGGGAGAGAAGCATCTCGGGTACCGACGTGAAACGGCCGTTTCAACCGCTTGTAAATACCACCATTTTCCTCCGTGGAAATAAAAATGTTCCGCGGAATCCACTTGACGTGATAATGAGGCGGAAGCTCGGCTAAATAGAGAATATTTCACTCGCGAACTTTGCATTCTGCTTTCAGCGGAGTTTCTATAGTGACTCGAGATTTTCCTAATTCCCTTTCTATTCGTCACATCGTTGGAAAAACAAGACTGGTCGCGGAAGTTTGCATGAAAAAATAAAAAAGAAAAAAGATCCTTTCGAATCGAAAGATTATTCATTGTTATGCGAGAAGTGGAAAGAAAAATACTTTCATCTTCGATAAGTGCACCGATAAGTTCTCTTCTCGTTCAAATTCCTTTACGTTTCGTCGTATTTTTACATTATATGCAATCGTTGAAAAGATATATAACTAAAAAATATTTACGTGCGAATTCATTTTATACAAAATGAAAATACTTTTTACCTTTGATTAAAAATTCTTTTTTTTTTTTTGGACGCGATGTTAAAATACGATCGTTGGTGATATCTGTGCAAAAATGTACAAGTAAAAATACTTTCGTTTTCGATGATCGATTTCGCACTATCGGTGAAACTGAGTCGAAAATTGTTACGTAAAAATTACGTTCCGTTGTCAAATGTTCGTTATCAGTGATATGAGATATTTAAATGAAAATTTGCTCGTTGTTTGCAACATTGTTCTGTTCGTATTCTGCTTTCTAATATTTCCCGACGTGGAGGAAAAATCGAGGAATCGAGGTCGAGCAAAAGAAAACGGCAGCAACAGGATTTCCGAGACCGGTAACGCAATGCATAATTACACGAGCATTATCGTAACAGCGACATGTCACGACGTGAAATTACTGAACTGATTGCGCGAACGCTGGTGAAAAGAATTTTTCGTAACCTTCGAAATTGAATTTGAAATTGAAATATCACGCGAAATTATGTAATTTATATAATTAACGCAAATTCAATGGATAATTTAAGAACTTGAATAATTCAGATTTAAGACACGTTCAGTATGATCAATTAAGGACAATTATTTTAATAAAATGATCAAATTGTTATTGATAATAATTATTATTCTATTCTAAATATATTAGAACATATATACATATATAGAGTATATTATTTTAAATAATAATAGTTGAATTATTCTAATAAAAAGACCAAATTGCTATTGATGATGATTATCCTAGAATTCTTACTCTATCTTAATAAAGAGAAATTAAAGTTAAATTATTCTACTAATTATTATAAAGACTACTTAGGACGTATTGTAGTTTCCTTTTAAGAAAGAATCTTAATAATCTCAAAAATATTTTGCAAAAAATCTACATAGTTCCAATATAGTTTGATAATCGTTTTAGAGTATAATTGTCAACTTGCAACAGTAAACAGTAGAAAGGAACTATATACTCAATTATAATTTAATAAACAGAATCGACATATCATCCATTGAACTTGCACTTATATAAAACTTGTTGGAATATTACAGTAATTTCTTTAAATATAAATTTATTATATTTATTATATAATAAACAAATCTATTATATAATAAATATAATAAATTAATAAATAAATTATTTATTATACTTAAATACTTCGTACACATCATACACGTTTCCACAAATGCGTAAAAGAAAGAATCCTAGAACATACATTTTCAAACTCGCTGAAACTAGCTGCAGAGATTCTCAAGTAACAGCGATACTTGTTTCAGCAACAACGTTTATTTGTACAAGGGGTGAAACGTTCGAAATCCGTTTTCGAGCGGCGAATAATTAAGATTGAAATATCAAAGTGGCCACGCGCTGGCGCGTTCATCAATAAAAAGCAATCTGCTTGATGCGTCGAGATTATTTCTCGTTGTTCGATCATTAATCGCCGGCCGCGTCTTGCTGCAAAATTACGGTGCATTCGTATTTAACACGGTTCTTGCGTTAATTAATCCACGCTCGGTAACTCGGTCATGGACTCTAGTTTCAGCTGGTACAGTCCAGTCGTTGTTTCCTCGATTACATCTAAATTACGTACATATGTACGTCAACCACGTGGTGTTTATTGGACGATACAAATATTTCAGGGACCTTTCTTTATAAAAAATTCACAAAAGAAATTTTGAGGAAGAAAGAAAATTGGAATACGAGTATACGGTGGCCTGTATTCGAATAGGTATTTTTATGCAGTAAAACTTTTTTGCGTGTTGTATTATTATCACTGAAAGTGATTTTAGCTGGAGTAATCCAGAAAATCGGGCCTCTTCAGGTGCAACGCTAATGCAACAAAAATTAGCGATTGGTTGATTTGGATCACGTGATTCGTGAGAGGGCGTGGGGTAGACCTCGAGTAGGAGTGGCGTTGTCTGGTACTGAGCGTCGCGCCTGTAATTTGTTTTGTGTCGATTCAAATGCTTGTGTATCAATAAAATTTTATGGCAGAAAGGTCGTCTTCATTTCCTAGTCGGAACAGTTGCTTCTGGGCCTTTCAGTGAGACGAATCGTACTGGGATACAAGTCGTCCAGTTTTTTTAGTAATATTATATTATATCATATTATTGACATTATATTATTGTAGTAGAACATATTACGTGTGTTACATGCAGAATGTTTTATAAAAACCTTTTTACTCGTTTTGACAAATACTACACGCTTCTGAAGTTTATAAACACACTGTATGAAAACATTTTGAAATTTTCGTTTAAAACTGTAACGTGAGATGACTGTTAAGATTATATTAGTAAAGTTTGAAAGCGATTCTACAAGCATAGAAATTATAAAATGAAATATTTCATGAAAAATTAGAAATTTAGAAATAAAAATTACGAAATATATGTATATTTGATGGGAAACAAATACACAGCATAGATAGCCGTTTGAAATATGTAACGAGTATTAAAATGAAAAATATTGAGAAATATTGTTTGACTATTCAAGTAGTTTTATGAGTCTCGTACTAAATTATTTTAAATTAAATTTCTATATTATATTTTTATATTATATTTCTATTGTTTTTAAATTTAACTAATATAATAATAACACGATGACCAATATAATCATGATAGTTGAGCTTGTTGGTAAAATATTAAAATGTTTTATATAACATATAATACGTTAAAAGGTTTATGAAAAGTTCTTCTATAAATTACAAGTGTTTGAATATTTTCGACCGTATATATGAGACATTTAGATAAGTCGAGTGAAAATAATTAAATAAGGCATGAGAGATTATCAACTCGATCGTCGACGATCAAACTAAGAGCTGAATCCTTAATCGCAATTAACGATCGAAACTAAATTAAATTTAATCGTAATGTATGATTGAACGAACTATCATAAAGTCCATTCAAAATGTAGCGATTAATTGCGATTAAAGATGAAGGTTGTTTGGAACAAATTTCATCGGTTGACTCATTTCTTGCACCCCAAACACCACGTACACCCCTCCCCCAAACGCGACTCGAACCTCGAGGACTTGGAATAACGCTGAGAAATCCGTGTTTTTTCTGTTTTCTTTCCAGGCGCCGATGTCTCTGCCGCATCCTACAACGCTGACGTCGATACACGCGTCGCTGCCCCATTTCCTACCCTCGCCGGCACTGGCATCGCCGGTTGGTTCACCCTCCTCGCAGCCGAACATAGCAGTGAGCAACGCGCCCTGTTCCACCCTGTTCGTGGCGAATCTCGGCCAGTTCGTGTCCGAGCACGAGCTCAAGGATATCTTCAGCAGGTTAGAAAAACTCTACCGTACCATACCGCAGCCATTTTACAACGATTTTTACAGAAGTCGTTTACCGAGCAGAGATCGTTCGTCGAATTCGTGTTGCTCGGCGCGCGCGTCTTTCGCTACCTTCTCGACAGTAAGATTTACTCACTTCAGGCTCTTTAAGGTTTTTAAGATTCTGAAAATTCCCGCCACACTTTTTGTTTACTCGTTGGAAAGTTTGAGCGCGCAAAAATATACGAAAGCAATACTAACAATATTGGTAGTAATGCTAATAATTTAAATGTATCGAAAGTGATGATTTAACTAATAATTTAATAACGAGAATAGATTTCTGTCTGAAAAATTGAAAGATTGCATATTTGAGAAGTGTATATTTCAGAAATAATTGAGAGTCGAAAACGAGCTGAAAACAAACTCGAAGGACTACGAAAAAATACTACACTATGTAATACACGTACAACAATATAATGGGTTGAATATGTCATGATGATTGAGAAGTTTGGGTGAAACTGTTTGAATTGCAAAACCAAAATATCGTTGATTTTGGATTACACGGGAATTTATTTATTGGGACTGTAAATGGAACGATTGGTTAAATGTGATATTGAAAATGTAATAAACAAACAATTTGGTTTGTAAATGGAATTGTAGGTTACACTGAACACGTGTGGCTTTGGAAAGATACGAGATACTGGTCGTTTTGGAGATTTCAGTAGGGAATATAAATATTGGCAGAATAAATTTATTGGTGAAAAATTAAAGCAATTATACATGCGCCACGGTGATGGTCGATATTCTAAATTAATAAAATATATTTCTAAAAGGGAGAAAAAAAGTATCAGATAACCCATATAATTTCATATTCACAATCGATTCTTAAAATACAATTTTTTTACTGTACTATCAGGGACAAATTTCAATTATTCTTAAACGATTTTACGTGCTGCTGTAATTTTTAATATTTTCAACCACGACCAATTCTTGCGATCTACGATTCTCAACATAAATTTTTTCACCTAAAAACAAAAAATAAAGGGAGTCTCTTTTTAAACAATTTACGTAACATCGTATTTAATGCTATAATATATTTTTGATATTTCTAATAAAAGATACCGTCAATTTTGCGACACAAGTGTTTTTACTTAAAGAAAAACTTTTTAAACTCTTTTTGAAGAATTTTACCCAACATAGTATTTTAATCACTTTACGCGATGCCACAACTTTCAATATTTTTAACGCAATACCACGCACCACGACCACGTTTCTCACTTCAAGATTTTTCTACTTAAAAAAAAAAAGAAAGAAATATTGATGCAACAACTCCGCGATAAATTCGCGATCCGATCGGTGAAGCGAACACGCCGAACTTCAATCGCGAACGATTTCACGAGAATAGCTCACGCGTGTCCAAAGTTTGTGTTTATAGGATGGTCCTTCGAGTTTGATCAAGTGGAGCAAACTTACACCGGTGAGAACGAGAACGAGAAGCGAGGAGAGCTAGCAATAGCCGGTGGAAGTTGCCCGGGTGGTAAATAATGACTCCTCGAGCAAGTTCCTCGTTCCGAAAACGAAATCGGAAACGCGGCACGCTAAAATTGACTCCAAGCTGGCCCGTGCTAATTGACGCGTGACACTTTTATCGTGACGCGCGTTACACCTCGTAAATTATGCTTCAGGAACGCGTGGCTCGGCCAGACCGGATGAGATCGTTCAATTTTGCCGAGCATTTTCGCGCGAGACGACATTCGCGTTTGGTTTTGCCACGGTTATTATGGGAGGGGAGGGAATAAGTGAATTAAAAATGAATTAAAATTGTTAAAAACGCAACGTTTGCGTAAGAGAAAGTAAAGTAAATTACAACTTTACCCTTTGCCTTCGACAAACTGTTTTTTGTATCATCTGCCAGCATCACTTCGTAAATAAAAATGATATAGCATTGGAAATAATCGTTCAAATCGGTATTTAACACGAAATTTTGTTAATTGTGTCTTTCTAACGTGCAATATCGTTTAAATTTAAAACAATTATCAACGTGCATTGCAGGAGCACGTACAGAGAACAAGTATAATATTGCAAGAGTTAATGATACATAGTTTCAGTGGAAAAATAATATCCATCATTTTTTAAACTTTTCGTAAGAAGCAATAAGAAGTCTAATTTGAGTCAAGACTGTCTTCGGAAATTTCTTCTTTTTGAGATTCTTTGATTTTTCTCACGTTGTTATTATACTATTATACATCGCATCATACAACACCAAATGTACACGTTCGTTATAATTGTCAGTAAATTATAAAAAGAGGAAGTTCGAGCTGTTGGCTAGGTTCAAGTACGATGTCCCCTCAGAAGAGACAGTCGAGTGCAAAGGGTTAAAATTAAACGCGTGGCGTGCTTGTTTCGATTTTATATTCGAGAAAACTCGTGTTGTAATATCTTTGTCCGCCCGTTGTTTGAAAATTTATGGCCCTAATTTTTTATTTAGGCGGATGAAGCATCTTCTCTTTATTGTTCAAAGTTCAGAGTATCATTGTTAGAATTTCGAGCGCAAAAAAGAACCTCGTATTTATTTAAAGTTTATTACATAAGTAATTACATATATTTGTATAATATTGAATATACTAATGTAACACGTATAAAATTTAAAATTTTAGAAAAGTTCAAGTAAAGCATAAAGAGGATATTAATTCGCCAGAAATCAGAAACATTTATTCTACATTCGCACGTCGTATGAAAATTCACCGTTGTTTCGTGTTAGGAAAAAAAAAGAAAAAATTCAATGGAATATTCCCACACCCGTAAAAATATATATTCAGCTTCGATCCAACGTTATCCACAACGGCCTCTCTATCGTGCATAATCTCGAAAGCGTGCGACGAGATTTATTAGACCGAGTCAAATGAGTCAAACAAGCACGCCACGCTTCGTTGGTTTTCAAAGTCTTTCTCTTCAAAATAGAAGCTCCGCAAGCTCGGCATGCTTGTCCTACGCTTTTAATTCATATTTTTCCCCCCTTAGCCTCGCCAACTTGGAAGTTCATTTTCTTTTTCTCTCTTTCTTTCTTTTTTTTTCAATTTTACCGAAATTTAACAAAGTATTTGAACACATCGTCCGTGCAAGTGTCGCAAGACATTTTGAAATTCCATTAGCATCGTAACGACTATATTCCATTGGCCAAGTTTGAAATAAATCTAAAAATGAACGTACAGTAGAAGTATACAGGATGAGTCGTTTAACTCAAAACTATTGAAACAACGTTTCAAGCAAAATTGTCGTACGACAAAGAAAAATAACAAAAAAAATTAATTGTTAAATTGTAATACAATTTTTGTTTGATATACATATTTAGACTTTAGATCAAACGAACGAACGCTCGTTCGGTCCCCACTTTGATAAAATTCGCGTTTGCGTTCACAGCGTTTATCATATTAAACGTGTGTCAGTGGAATAAACGAGCGTGCGTTCAAGCATGAATTTCAAATGGTAGAATTAAGTGATTCACCCTGTGTGATTTCACACGTTACAAAAATGTCAAACAATCAATTATCCATTGTGTTAACAAATTTTAATCAGCGAGACTACATTTCATTTATTACACAGTCTATATACTTGAAAAATTGACACTGTATACAAACTTCTTACTAAATATACTTGCATATTATGTAAAATATAAATATAGATATATTACACATGCATCGCAGTATTGTAATATAAAAATTTAATTGCATAAATAATATCATTAATATAACTTGCGCAGTCGTCTATATAAATGTGAAATTCATCATTACAAAAATTCATTATACAAAAAAGTTATATTAACAATACACACTACTGCAACATTAATTAATAAAATTAATACAATTACAGTGTCATTTACCAAGTAAATATGTATTGCGACAAATTAATCCAACCGTATACTCCTGTATACGTTTCCAAATTAATCTCGAATTTTGCAAATACAATTAGTCTTAGTTTCTCGATAAAGAAATTTCAAAATGTCTCGTACAATAATAAAAGTTGAAAGTTCTTCGCGCGTAAAAGTTTTCCCTACAGCGAGTGTTTGAATATTTTCGCGAACCACCGTGCGAATGTAATCAACGTTGAATTCAAAATCGAACGAGAATCGCGGATCTCGCTATTTCAATTTTCGGCCACTGTGGTCTCCCCGCAGCGCAGTTCGGGCAACCGTCTTGAAATGCGGTATCTCCGGCGGGCATTACGGCTCGCGGCCGCGTAGCAAATTATTTTCGCGTGCCCCGCCATGCGAGACCTTCCCACGACATCGAATGCACCGCGCACGTTGGATCGCGGCCGGGAAATTCTTTTGATATTTCTCGAGTGAACGAACATTCTCGTTCGTTGTTAACCCATTGGCCGTCATAAATTTCCCTACGGTGGAAATTTTACAGCCGGGCGATAACGATATCTTCCATTCGAAGTCTCTCCCCCTTTTAAAACGGAGGTGATTTCAATATACCATCTCGCGTTTCGTATTTTTACTATTTTGTTTTTATAGTCTGGTGATTTTTGAATGTTCAGAATAGGAAATCTGAGATCATGGAATTTATCATGTTTACGTCACTGTTATGCACATTATACAGAGAAATTCGCTGATATCGATTAGTAACCGATGAACTTGTAAATTATGAACAATTTGGTGGATGCCTTCTAAGATCTTATCAAGATGTTGACTAGAAAATATTTTATTTAGAAATATTAATTATATAAATATAATAATAATGATATTAATTATTATTATTATTGCAATTCTAGAATTCTAGAAATAGGATAAGTCAAATAAGATCAAGGTCTTACGCTATTTCTAGAAATCTAGAAATAGGACAAGTCAAATAAGATCAAAGTCTGTGGGATTTACTTTCGTTTACTTGTTTCGTCGTCAAAAACGAGTTCATTCGTCTTGGTAACTTGTAAATTATAAGAAGCTCCGATAAAAAAGCATATTATTAAGATATCTTAACGCTGGAACTACCTAGAGGTCAAAATAACTAAGTCATAACTTTGTTAGATACGTCATAGATGTAGAACGACATATTTTTAGAGATTTGATAATGTTTTATAAAGTGCATAAGTAAAAGCTTGCGTGTTTTCTCGTGTTTTACAGTTTTTCTATTTTTGCTTTTACTCTGATATCCTTGGCAAAGGACATCTTATTATTAATACATTTCCTATCATATCTATTATTAACAATACAAAATAATAATTAAGATTTAAAAAAACATCACAAGTTAAAAATACATCTGGTATTTTAACCACTTGCACTGGCAACTGATTGCGGACCATAACGAGTGACCAAACTTCGTCGCTTCCTTTTTAAACTCGTTGGTATGATATCATTGGATAGAAATTATTGAGAAGTAATTTGCTTTGCCTGGTACTTAAATATACTTAAAACTGAGAAGATATTGCAATTTTGAGACAAAAAATTCTCGACGTGCGTGGCACATCATTCCAAGAGGTTAAAACGCGAGTGCGTTAATTGTTTCAAACGCAATCCAACGTCGACTCCAAAATGGGACGAAACTTCGAAATGCACTCGAAATTAGATTAATGAAAAAGCATCACCGTCGAACCAACAAAAAGCGCGCGCAAACGTGTACAATCAACTCGCAGCATCTAACATATTTGCGTATTCACACGTGGAACTCGTGTGAATGTAATGAGATTCTACGTTGATTATGTACAAAATACTCTCTCTCTTTCTTTCTTTCAACTTCTGGCACGATAGACTCCGTTCGATATCGCTTATTTTATCGCGATCGGCCACGCGTCGGAGTGAGGAAAGGTTAAAAGAACGAAAACGAAAGAGAGTCGAATCGGGAGAAAGAAGTATTTCGAAGAGAGAGAGATGGGTTCGACTCGTCTCGGTTTCCACGCTCGCCCGGTTATTTCGGCGCCGATGCAAAAGAGGAAATCGATACGGACCACGGTTGCGTCAAATACGGACGACTGACGTCATATCCAGTTCATTCATCGCGATGCAAGAACCGTTCGCTCGTTTGCCACAGCCTCGCCTCGCGGCGTGAATGGCGAGCCGGTTTCTGGTACATAACAGGGGAACGACACGACCTCGTTTACCTTTGGCGATTCTTATTTCGTATCCGTGCCCCTTCGCGCGCGTCAATCGGCTTCCAAGTTCCGCTATTTCCGGTCCCCTATCCTTCACGCTATTTTTAAGATTTGATTTGTCGCGCGATACTCCATCTTTCAGACGTACGGTAAAATTGAGCATTCTTTTGCACGTTTGAACATCCCGGTTTTACGAAATCGATGCCTTATTTTCACCAAAAACTAGTACCGCGTCATTTTTACCGAGTATCGCCAGAGCTTTTTAGCGATATCTTTATGAAAACAAATGTGACATATCGGCAATTCATTACATACAAAAATGCAACGTGCACAGTAGCAATACAGTTCTGCAACAATGCGTTATACAGTAATAACACGAGAAACATAAAAAAAAATCTCGTTGCGAATCGCACATTTTTCCAATTTTTACAGTTTCCACAAAAAATATCAAAAATTACGAAGGCAAGTATATATTGGCATGCTTAATCTGCTTTTAATGGCTTTTAATGGTTATTGGAAAAATTACGAAACATCCCTTTCCAGGATATATCAACATTACCAACGTTTGGAAAGGATGCTTATCTTTAAACCAAAAATAATTTTGTGCTTTCTGTTCAAACAGAGATATACCTCACGTGTCAGTATGTTTTTGATTCCTCGAATTTTTACATTGCTCGTGTCGTTGTTGAAAATTGCTACTATGCGCGAACTGTTTATGGAAGCAGATTTCGCTAATGTATCATTTGCTTTCGCAAAAATATTGCAAGAGAAACTCTTGAAAAAAAGAGCGAATCACAAAAGGGAGGGAGGGAGATTCGAAGATAAAACGTTAACTGCCATGGGAAATTGTCGAATTTTTAGAAGAGTATCCAGGCCATAGTGCAGTGAACTGGAAATGACAAATCTACTATACTTCGCTCTGGAAACAATTACGCGGCTAGGAATTTAACAGAACGATATAGGTCAGCGCTGAATCAGCCGCATTTCCTCTCTCTCTCTCTCTCTCTCTCTCTCTCTTTCTCGCTCTTTCTCCCTCTTTCTCTCACTCTTCGTAGTGCATGCGTTCTAACGCGTCCTTAACCCTCCGCGCAACCGAGATTCCGCTCGTTCGCGAGAGAGGAAACAAAGAATATTTCTATTGAATATATAAATAATTGCACGGCAGATTGATAAAAATACAAAATGGTACAACCGTAGTCAACGAACAGAATTTCCAACGAAACGGACGTAGCTTCCGAAGTTATAAGTGGTATTAGAGTATTTTCTGTATATTACTGCCATTCACCAAAGTATAGAACCGAGAGGATATAAGATCGGAAAGGTTAAAATAAAAAAAAAAAGAAAAAACGTTAATCTTCGCGTCCACGTACGTGACGAAAAATTGCAGGAATCTATCGAACATCCATTCTTCCACGAAGTGGGAAATTTGAAACTTAAAAAATTAGAAAGAACTAGAAATGTGATTCGTTCGTTCGAATCTTTCTTGGAGTAATTTTACAATCAGTGTTAGATAGCTAGAACTATCGGGACAAAGATTAAGGCGCAAAGTGAAATGAAAGAAGAAAGAAAGAAAGAAAATGGAAAAATTTTATAATACGTTGCAGCAAGCTTTTTAAACCGTTTAAATCTCCCTGAGAACAATACTGTGAAATATCTAGCGAGTTTTACATCTGTAAAAATATCCAACGTTCTAAAAATTACGAATTGGTCATTCTTGGCCATTTTTGGTAGTTCCGGCGTTAAGCGAACGATATGCAAGGGATCGTATCGCTTGTCACGTATCGGGGGATCGAGTTGGACGCATCAAGTGCTTCAAACCGAATTAACAGCACCGCCATCCAAGAAATGTATTATCACTGACATCCGCTGATTCATTTTTTGCCACCAAAGTCGTAGCTCGTAGCTGTAAGACGCACCTGTGCTAGTAACCCGTAACCAATGTTATCAGTATCGAAATACATATTTAGTGGCATTGATCAACACACACAGACACACACGTACTTACACGTACACGCTGCCAACGCACACGAACGGTACACACTCACGTCACGAAACAGCGAGCGAGCATCACGAGCATGAAAAGATAAGACGAGACTCTGACTTGATAAATATTCGGATATTCGACTGATTTCGACTATTCGTTGTTTCATAAACAGTTCTTGATCACATATTTTTATATTTCTGATATTTGCTGAAATTTTCTATCTTATATTAAATTTTGCAAACAGTTTTGACGTTTAAGATTCAAGAGTCTGAGTGAAATTTTTTTTTCGTTCAAATTCGTTTGTATCTCACTCCGGTGATTTTTAAACTGATGATGGATGAAAATTTTCTAGAATGAACTAGAAATATTTTAATTGCCGAGATTAAGAATTACACGAACGAGATTTGTTTTGAATAAATACAAATACGTTTTAATAAGCGAATAACGTTTCAATGAACAGACGTATTTTAATATCTATAAACTTTTCAATCTACATAAATTTATATAAATCATATGAATTAATCTATATAAATTTAATATATCAAAAACATAGACTTTTGATTTTCCAATGAACGTTAACACATTTGCAAAATTATAATGTACTTTATAGTCACAAATTGAAGTCGTATCCATCACGCGAACATTTCATACGTACCGTAGGAACGTTTATAAAATTTTTATCGTTCTTGTTTATCGAGGCCTTTAACTTTAATCCACTTTCCAAATATTTGGTTGCACGCGCGCAACCGAAATGGCGTGCGCGAGAACGCGAACAATCATACGATTCTTGATAGAAGAATCGCATGCGTGCAGCCGCGAGCTGCAGTTAGAATGGTCTCGAATCACGAGACGATTCGCGAGTTCCTTTCCAATCGGAGAGGCGAGAGAAAAAAAAGGGAAGCACACGGTGAAAGTGTGTCTAATCGACACAGTCCCGGCGTGTAATCGCCGGTTGCTATAATTGGAGGAATCGAAATTTACCGCCTGGTTAACGCCTGGTGCCTGGTGGAGCCGCGATAAATCAAATAATCGATATAATCGATACTTCCGTTTTAATGGCGCTGTAACCAGCCGATCGGTTCTCAAATGGAATATAAAATCGGTCTTCTCGCGCACGCCAAACGAATCTAAATCTTGCCAGGAACGACGTAACGACGATGTAACGACGAGTCGAATTAGCTTTAATCTTCGAGATGAATTTCGATCGATCAGAATGGAGGTTTCCTTTTTCTTTCTTTACTTTGCCTTTCAGTAATTTTTATCATCGAGTCTTTAAGATAATTGTCCCATCGAGTTTAAGTCAAAATTTTGAAATTTGATAACAATGGAAATTAGTGAAAACCAAATTTGCTGTAAATTGAACGTATTTCGTAATTGTGGTAATTTCGAAGTTAAATTTGTTGTATGAATTATATAAATGTTAAAATATTATTGATGTTGATATCGATATTTATACAGATTTATTATTGAATTCATTACGATTTTCAATGTACACGACAAACAAATATAAATCTTGCCGAGAACGAGGCAAATCGATCCGGTTGTTCTATTAATGTTCAAGTTTTTTCGAATTTTATTGCTCGACTACAACGATAAGAAGTTCTTTTTTTATTTTATCTTCACTGTTAGTTTCATCAAAATTATCAATGAATCTCTGCTTTGAGCACGAATGACCACGAATCAAATTTAAAATTTGATAATTGACACAGTGGAAATTAAATTCAGTGTCATTCCTACATTTGCATCTTAAATATATTCGAACTTAAATTTACTACAACTTGACCGTCTATACGAGCTGGAAATTAAATTTCGATATTTCTAACTTGTATTTCCAAAATAAATTACAAAATATATTACATCGCAGACCAGGAATTTCAAAACATCCGCGAATTACGGGTTTGAAGGTACATGCGAAAGTTTGGCAATTAATACAGTCGAAAATTAAATTAAAATCGCGAGCTGCGAAATTAGATTACTATTTGCACGTCCAGATTGAAACAACGGATGGTAGAATTCTGCTAGGTTAAAAGTTATATAGCGTTTTCGTTTTAGTTTCTTCCATGATCAACCAACACGCGCCATGGCACTCGGTGAAAAAAATCTTGAGGCAAAGGGCTCGGTTGATCGATACCTAGCTAATAATAACCGCGATAATTCCAGCCTTGTATCTAGAGTCCTTACTAATCTCGCTTGTTTCTAACCATCGGTCGATGTGTATATATATATATATCACCTCTCCGTAAATGCAAATTTGAAAGAAACACGCAACGAAACATGTCTCGCTTCGCTGTTCATTCAAACACGTCCACGACCAAAATTTTCTCACCACCAGCAGTGTAACATCCAAACACAGACAAACGAATTACGCGTATATATACACACACATACACACACACACATACATACACACAGAGGCCCTCCTCTCTTTTGACCAGAGTACCGTCTGTCATAACTAACTAGAGCACGTATTGTACGCTTCTCTTATTTATGCACAGTTTTCCTGGTTTCTCCCGGCTTCGTATGCACACGAAGGGAGGGTCGCCAGTGGCCTTTGTCGAATACCAAGACGTTCGCTACGCGGCCCAGGCGATGGCCACTCTCCAAGGATCCTTTCTCCTCTCCTCCGACCGGGGAGCAATACGAATCGAATATGCAAAGTCAAAAATGGCCGAGGTGGGCTTTACAAATCTCTGGATCGAAGTAGGTTTCATTTTATGCTACGCTAGCCGCTACAGACATCGTGTGCGAAAAAGAAAAAAAAGAAAAAAGAGAAAGACATCCCCGACGAAAACGCAGCGACCCTGTGCGACACCATCATCCTCTGCATTTTTTCGATTATTTTTTTTATCACGATCTCTCTCTCTCTCTCTCTCTCTCTCTCTCTCGGCTCTTTATCTCGTTGATTGACACTCCTGGTCCCATCATCACGAACTTTTTTTCTTAGCGAGCTAGACTGATGATTCAGTTGACTGACGAGGGAAGGGAAGAAAAAAAGTTGGACAGAATTTTTATGAATGCAGTGTGTTGTGTTAATAATAGATCTCTTTTTCCTGTTACGAAATGGTTCTAGAACCATGAAAATATTCCTCCAAAGAAATCTTCGCTCTTCGTGTCGTGTGTATTGGACGAAGCATATTTTTCCATCGTATCGACGTACTCGTAAATGCATCTGAAGTCTGATACTTGTAGGAAACTCTCACTTCAAGGTAAATTTCACGTAAAAAGAATTAAATTAAAAGTTGTATTGTATTTTATGGCCTACATGTATCACTGATGCAAATTTCTTTTCTCAAAATTTCTCATCGTCACAATGAACACTGTAAAAATGCAATGAACAATGCAACTTTTAATTTAACATTTTTATCTGTGTCTCGTACAATATTCACGACGATACAAAGATTTCTTCGTTTTCACCCTTGTGTTGGAATTAAAATTGTTTAAGTACAAAAATTACAAATTCGCAAGTTAAATATAATTGGACCCGTTATTAGCAACAAACGAACACTGCATTTATAAAAAGTTTCCAATTTCTTTTAATTTCCTTTGTCGTTTAACTATTGTATGTAATCTGCTCGCTATGTCCTTATTCCTCCTCTGTTTTTCTTTTCGATTTCTTTACGATTTTCTGTCCAAAGGGCAACATCAGAGGATCATTCGACGCAGTTTTTTTTCCATTTCTCTAGTTCTCTCACAGCACCAGTCTTTTTCTTCTTCTTCTTCTTTTTTTTTATTGGTCTCGTTTTGCCATTCGATCCATCAACGAAGAAAATCCATCAGAAATTCCGACGAGACTGCACGAAACACACACAGATCTGCGTTTTCGTTGCCGGACACCGCATTTACCGTGGGGAGTTGGACGAAATATGCCTCTGGAAGGAACGAGGATCTTACCGCCTACTTTTCGCTCCCTCTGTCCCTCTGTCTAGTGTAGGAAACCATCGAGACAGGCTTCACCAAAAACGTGTCACTCCGTTTGCCTCCGTTTGCTCTCCTGTCACACATTTTATGGTGACCCGGTAATCACTCCGGTTGAATTGGATAGAGGGTGATCTTCTCTGAGAAAGAGAAAGATTCAAAGGCCAGAGTAAATCTCTGCTTTGTTCCTTCGAGCAACGATAATGCGAAGTTTGTTTCCTCCGGGCAAAGGTAATTGCAAAGATATTCGAGATCCTTTCCAACGGGGGGTTAATTTCTTCCCTGTGTTTAAATAGAATTTTAAAATTCTCTGTGACGATTATGAATTTTGAAATTCTCTATGATTAAGTAACTTAATTCGCTCTTCCCTTCTGATTAAACAGTTCGCTCGTCTCTGTGATTAAACAACTTAATTTGCTTTCCTCTTCTCTGTGTTTAATTCTAATTAAGTACAAAAACAATTCGTCTACGTAATAGTGGCTCGCGAAAGTATTTGGACATTCGTTAGAGGAATATTTGGATGTGTATATTGTGTCTATCGTGTGAAACAAAACACGAGTGTCTTCAATTATATTGGCAAAATTTGAGAGAGAAATCTGGAAATGTGTACAAACGAGATAGTTGCGAGATGTTTAATGAAAAATTAATATTATTTCGTGAAGCATGTAATAATTTTTAAATGAGATTTGTTGATACAACATTCGAATATTCAATTTCTATAAAATACGTACTTGTATCAAACATCTTGCAACTTCTATATACATCTCCAAATTACTTTCAATGTCCACCAATATAACTATAATTACAACACTCGTGTATTAATTGTTACAGTTTATTAACAGAATTTCAAACTCCTTCATACATGAAATATACAAGTGTTCAATCACTTTGTGTACGTTTAAAAAAACTTCAATTATCTTTCTCGAAGACAGCCTCTATCTATGAACGCACTAAAAAAATTACTCTGCCCTTCTTGACTGCTTTCTCCCACGGGAAGTCACCCCTTTCCAAGTACCACTTTGAGATCAACCCCGTGTGTTAACAGCATAACAGCACGTAATGTAACATTTGTAAATATTTCTTCACAATCCCGATACTTCTCCAGGGGCATTTTGGGACAGCTCCCTTACCAGTACAGTGGCCTCAGCAGCAGATTAACCGCAACCAATTAACCGATTGTCCGATTTCAATCAATCCGAGACGAAACACGGTGTTTCGTGGCGCGTGGTCGCTCGACGATCTCGATCGGAGCGTAAACTCTCGATCGCGATCGATGGCTCGACACACCGTGTCGCAAGCTGAGTCCACTGGCATCGCCAGTTGCCAATTATCTGCCGCTAATCGCCTATAAATCGTGTACAACCTGCCGATCTCTGACTTTTTCTTCCACATTCTGCCCTTTCCTCTTTCTTTCTTTCTTTTTATTTGTCTTCTCTGATTCTCGAGATCGCTCGACTTGATCTATTGATTGGTTCGTTTTCCTTTTAATTCTTGGTTCTTCTTCTTGTTTTACGTTGTCGTTTGAGAAAGTATTTTGTCTGAAGTATCGATATACGTGATGCGAAGTCTTTTTTTTTTTTTTTTCTTGTTGTTGGAATACTTTAAGATAATCGATCGTCGTGTTAATTTTTTGGGATGAAACTTTTTGTGTTTTGATGAGAATATCTTGTGGTGAACCACAAAACTGTTCTCGAAAAGTTCGAGCGTTTAGAATAAAAGATAAAAGCTACATCATTCTACGTAAATGATATTATAATAGTATTAGATATAATATTGTTTAAAAATTATCTGAATATCTATCTTTCCGAATAAATTGTTTCATATTTGAATATTTATATTATCAGAAAAATACGCCTGTTAATAATTGAAAAATCATCTGGTATTAATAACAGGACATTTTTCTGGTAATGCAACATTCAGATATTAAGATGTTCGAAAAATAGAGATACGAATAAAGACTTTACAATTATATCACAATAATACTAAATATAATACGATGAAACCAGTTGAAAATTTCTTTGATCAAAAGTCGAGAATAAAAGCCGCCTCGGAGACTCGGAAATACGCCGTAAGCTGTAAAATATCTTAAATATTCCAATATTCCTTAGACGTCGCTGTAAGATACGTATCTTACTTAAAACAGGCGAAATTCAATTTTAATATCATAGTTTCTTCGTAACAGTCTCTTCAAATAATTCAACGAATAATAATGACGAGCGGAGAATAATAACAGAACGTCCTTTGTACACTTACCTGCTGCCATTTTCGTTTCTCCTTGTCGATTTTCGTTCAGGTTCTGCTCGGTCTTTCACCGTGTTGCTTGAAGATGCATAGTACTTACTCGTTTTCATTTTTGCTCCGTCCTCTTGTTCGTCGTTTTATATATTCTTTTTTTTTCTTTTTTTCTTTTTGTTTCGTTTTTCTGTATTTTGTTCCCTGAACGTGGTCTTTTGATATGCGACACCCTTGCACCGTACCCTGCAGCTCTTTTCGTAGAGATCTCGTTGCTGGAGGTTCTCGGGGGAAGGTCGGATATCTGCGAAACGATAACTAATTGCAGCGGGATAACAGTAGGGACATTAAGGATGAAGAAAAATCAGTGTGAATCAATGAACTTTAAAATGATCTTTCACAGAGACAGGAAATGACTGTGATTTCAAGATCGCGAGTATTGTAACAGGATACATTTTTCAATTCTTTTAAAAAGAAACGTTTGAATGCTAGTGCACGAATTTTTTAAAGTTGTTGTAATATTAAATTCTAACATGAAATATTTTGGAAATTCTTGGATAATAAATAATGTAATAATAAAGTAAATAAACGTGATGATACCATAACATAGATACAATGAATTATAAACAGAAGTAGTAGAAAGAAATATAGAGAAAGAAATAATATTTTAATAATAATAATAATAATTTTCCATAGTCCATACACGGATAACTCAATTTTACATCTATCATTTAATATCCCAAAATCACAATATTAACGTATGACAGAATAAAACACAAAATTTGTTTCCGACCACAAATTAATTATCAAATAACAATAAAATACGCATTGCGAATAATATTAAATTATTAAACAAAGTTAAAAGATTTATTCTTGATAGTCTTAAAAATTTTCAGTTAAATCGCCAAACTACGATTAGAGAGAATTAAGAGAATCAAATTGGTTTCTGCAAAAAACAACATACACGTCGAAACATCGAACAAAACACGGAAGATTTATTTTTTTGCTTGTAGCGAAGAACTCGACGCTGTAATACCGAAAGTTTTCCCACATGTTTCGCCGAAATTACCAAGTTTCGAGCAACCGGGGCAACAAAGAACATAGGTCGCCCTGCTTCGCGATCGCCAACGAGATATCCAACTAACACAGCGTGACACGCGAGAACTATAGAACTGGAACGTCGAGTCCAACCCCCCAGAAAATATAGGTCGCGGATGCGACGCGTATCGTCATCCTCCTCCGCGAAAAATACGACTCGATCGAGCGTAGACGAAGTCTCTTGTCTGAAAAAGCAGGCCAGACTGCCCGACCTTCCCCTCGAAACGGCGAAATTAGAGAGATCGATAGCGGATCCACTTGGGGGAGAGCTGGGGCAACAACGCATCGTCATTAATTCATTTCGCTTGAAATCGACAAGGAAACACGTGACGCCTTGACAGCGTAGCGACAAACGGAAACGGACGTGGCTTTGCCGAGATATGTTAGAATTGCTCTCTCTTTCTCTCTCTCTCTCTCTCTCTCTCTCTTGCGCTGTCTGTCTTGTTGCATACAAGTCTAAATCTAATCCAAGCCTACCTGAACCCAAGCTACCTAAACCTAAACCTAAACCACAGACGAGGTGTGTGATTAATAAGCGTAATTTTTAATTTTTAATGAATCATAGAATTTGTTATTTGTCATAACCAATGCACTAGTATAGTCGTAATAAAATTGTTAAAAACCTTATTCAAACATAAATTTGAACACGTAATAATAATAATATACACTTCTCGACCAAACCTCTATTTAACAATTAACAATTAACAATCGTGTTACAAGATACGCGTGCAATTGAAAAAAATTCAATTATCCACGACAAATACTAAATATACTGATTCTGCTGCGAATCTCGAATTTTTATATTTCAATTTTGCACTCAGAAGAAGAATTCACGATGAAATTTAAACGAAAGATCATACTAAAGTGTGCATACTAGTAAGAATCTCTTCATATTCAAACGTGTTTAAACTTGGAATATTTTCGAACTTTTGAGAAGTGTAAGCAGATCGAAAATAAGGAGTTAAAAATAAAAAGTATCCCAAGACTTTTGAGCAGCGTCTGTCTTTCATCCGCTTTCTTCCCACGCGAATGAAAACCGACGCGACCGCGTCCTGTATTTTCCTTCGTCCATGACCAAGGATTCCCGAAAACTCCCGTTGACAACAAAAAACAAAACAAAAAAAAAGAAAGAAAAAGAGAAACAAAGAGAAGAAAAAGGGAGAGCTTTTCAGTCCGGACGCAGCCACGGCCTAATGAGGTACGTAAATTACTCAATGGCAAGGCGTCTCTGTCTCTTCTTCGTCGACCGTGAGAAAGGGATGAAATGTAGGTTGTCTGTTACTTTCGTTCCGCGGTGCAATGACGGATATGTTGAAACGCGGCGGCCAACGATTTCGTGGTAAATCGGTGAAAATTGCTCGAAAACCGAACGTTCTACGTTTATTTCTGTTTCGCCTTCGTGGTTCATTAGCCATGTTTTAGTGCCACGCAGCGCGATCGCGCTGTTCAGATTTCGTGTCAAACAACGTCAAATAGCGCGTTTGCTCAGTTCACAATGCGCTCTGTTTCGGTTATAGCCATATCGTCGTCAGTTGTATTGAAACTTCCTCTCCTAATTACTTTCTTTTCAATTAAACCTAAACCATGCACATAATAAATAGGCAACTTCATTCATTTTACCTATACGTATATAAACTACTTTATCTATTATACTTTTAGCGAAGCACTATCGCGCCATCGTGGCACTATACAACACGGTTTTTTAAACAGTCCCTGGCACTAAAACGGTCAAATCTCTCGGATCGAGATTACCGATATTTCAATTGAGAAATAGAGAATGATCTTGCTCTTTGGTGATTGAGTTGTGCACGGTGCTTTGGAGAAAGGGTCGGAAGTCTTTGAAGGAGAAAGAGCGTAGAAGAAGATTAGTAAGATGTTTTAACACTAAAAGGGGGATCAAAGATTGTAATAATTTAAGATCAGATTACTTGATCTTGGAATTTAATTTTGATACTGAAATCTAAATTATTGTAGTTTTGTGTAGCCTGACAATATTACTTGAGAGTTTAAGATGGATAAAGATCATAGTGTAGATGAATTTTATGGTTTCTTTTGAATATGTTATAATGTTTCAAAATGGTTTTCTTATAATATCACAATAATTATTTTATAATAATGTAATACTAATTTTGTATAAGTTTATTTTCTAAAAAGATAGACTTGATTGATCTACTTTTTGTCTACATAGAATCTACGTGTATAATTTTAAATTCAAAAATGTATATCTGTATATAAATATACATATCAAGTCATTCAATTTGAAACTTCTGTATAAGCAGAATATTTCAAATCATCGTACACACAGTACAATCATCTTAGTGATTTACATATACTTCAATTCACATAAGCGTATCTCAATCTTTAGATCAATTCTAAATACCCTTTTTCAAATTTCAAATCATTCTATATTTTTCGCTCATTGTTCTTCGCAAATAGTGAAAAGCTAACTCAACAATAGAGAAGAGGAGAGTATAAATGCAGAACTTTATTTATCAAAAAACGTGTAAACGCAACGAAAACAGAAACAAACAAAATTCCATCAGATTCTTCGACTTGAACTTAAATTAGAAAAATTTATTTTCCACGCGAAGCTGAATTTCTCGCGAGCGTCGAACACAAAGAAGATTTACAGTCCCCTCTGTCCAAAGCACCTGGTATATTACCCACAACCGGATAGAAAGGAGAGAATAATGGGAAAAATCGATCCCGCGGGACAAAGATTCGGTTTTACTTTCGCGATTCTGGCCTATTCTGACCTCGCGAGCGTAAATCTTCGCCGAGTCTTTCGCGGACAAAGATCGTGAAAGCGACAAAATGGAGGCACAGGAGACTCGATATTCATTCGTTCCGATTTCACGTCGGCGACAATCTCGTATCCCTATATCCTATTCGTTTGTTTTTATTATTATTATTTTCTTTATCTTTCTCTATCTCTCTCTCTCTTTCTCTCTTTCTCTTTTTCCCTTGCTTTCTATGAACGATTTAAAACGACAGGGACAAGCAGAACTTGGAATTTCGTATTTCCGTTCGCGCTTGATTTTACTTAGCCGGCTTAGCCCGTCAAAGACCGACTATAATTTATCATGGTTGATTTGAAAATATTTGTCATAGAAGAGAGAATTTTCGGGTTGATGTTAAAGAATAATTTGCGCAATGTTGGTCCTCGATGGGTTAAACGCATTGTCGAAGTTCGTTGGTTATTTTATTTTGATCCTTTAATAAAACATATATATATATGTGACAAACGTCATTGTTTTCGATCAAAGATCGAGGATCGATCGTCAGAGAAATCGCGTCAATTGTCAGAGAAACCTAGAGTATCGGGAGAAAATTTGAGAAAAATCGATCAGCCACAGGTGTGTGTGTGTGTGTGTGTGTGTGAGCGTGCGTTTCTTCGGACTCTTCTTCCGCGGACCGTGATTCTAACTAATCCGATGATGTTTCCAGGGATCAAAGAGAGAAGAAAACGGGCAACCTTAAGATCGACATCAACGGCATGTAAGAGGAAACGAGGGAAGAAGACCGTGCGTATACGTGCTTGCACCCCGAGGAACGCAACGATCGGAGAGGAGGTTCCAGCGTTCCCGCGACACCGACGAACATCGACGAAACGAGACGAGAAATTCCAAACTGGCGAGCGCCAGTTCGACACCGGGTTTTCCAGGGCAAATCGATCGAGAGTTGCTCGAGAAATCGTCGCGGGAACGAAGGAAGTCAAGATAAGGAAAATGGGGGGAAGGGGGCCGGGGGGGAGGAGTAGAGCGGAGGGCGAATGTCACTTAGGGTGGGGGTGGGGGTATCGAAGAAAGGGAAAGTGGGGAAAAAGCACGTATAACGAGCGAGCGAAAAAAAGAAGCAAAGAGTAAGAGAAGCGGAAAAAACGGGAAACAGGCGTCCGACGTACACGCGATAAAAGAAAAGAGAAACGAAGAAACACAGGCTAGCTAGAAAAGGAAAGATCAAAGGATTAACGCAGTAGACAAGAAGGCAGGGGTACGTTGTCCGCGTGTATGTGGTTCCAGCCTTGTCTCTGATGCGAGAGCAGCAAGCGGAAGAGGAACAGGGAGGAAAAGCGAAAAAAAAAAAAAGAAAAAAAAGAAGAAGAGGAAGAAGAAGAAGAAGAAGAAGAAGAATTCTTACAAATCGCGCGGAGCAACGGCATTTTAGATTCGCGACTCGCGGGGGGCCCAAAATAATCGCGTATATATGATATTCCTAGGTATATATATTTTTTAACGACTTAACTTATCGATCTATTAGCCGTGTACTACCTTGTCTATTTATTTTCCACCGAGTCTTGATTGCGATCAACGACGACGACGAAGCGAGAGACACGAAATAAAAGAAACAAAAAAAAAGTAAAAAAAAAAAGAAAAGAAAAGAAAGAAAGAAAGAAAGGAAAAGAGGAAGAGCGTGAAGAAACGAGAGGAGAGAAGCGAGAGGGATCATACGAAGGAGAAAGAACACGAAACACACACACACACACACACACACACACACACACACACACACATACGTACACATACACACGTATACGCGCACACACGGACGAAAGGACAGAAAGAGAGAAAACGGGACGGAAGAACGCGCCGTTAGCGTGAACTCGCGCGAAGCGTCGTCGCGACGCTCCAGCGAATTTCTACGCAGAGGCGGGGTCGCACGCCGTGGATTTCGACGCTCTTGACACGATTTTCTTTCGTGTCACACGCGTCTCACCGATACACAGATGAAACGCGTACACGTACATACACACGTACACACGTGAAGAGAAGGAGCGAAGAGAAGCGTAAAAGTATAAAAGAAAGGCACTGTTGAAGTCACACGCGCACGCATATAATATAATACTTGTTCACACGTACACAGAGGAACACACAGAGTCCACAGTCGCGGAAGATTCTTTTAGGAAAGTCGAGCCCCGCGCTGTTTTCCCGGGAAATTGTCTCGAGACGGGGGGGGGGGGTAGAGGAAAACAATTGAAACCGATTGGAAATTTGTTAGAGCGCGCGTTGACGCGATCGCCCCCCGAAGAGACGAGGTAGTTTCCGAATAATGAGCGACGCCTGTCTGTTTTTCTTTTTTCCTTTTTAACCTGTTAACCGGATCGTTTGTCGAAACGAGTAACGGAGCAGAAGTTCGCAGAAATGCGGACTTTCGATCCGCTCGAAAATGAACGTCTATTTCACTGTTTCGCGGAGGAAAACGATATGAGCGGTAGCAACGAGAAAGAAATATCTATTTTAACTTCGCTGAGAGATGATAAAACGACGAAGATGAAGCGGTGACGAGCATAGCAAATATAGCGAAAATATCGTTTCAATTCCCCGAGTCGTGGCTTTCCATCCGTAGCCAAACGCGAGTTTTGTAGGAGCAATGAAGAAGCTTCATTCTGACTGCAGCCAATTCGACAGTATCGGGGATCGTGAAATTCGTACGATATAAAAATTCGAGGAAGAAGCAAAGTCACAAATTGAGATGTATGTATAAATAAATATGAATCAGAATGAAGCGAACGGATAGCATGAAGAAAGTAACCATAACACCTAGCCTGTAGACGTAAGGTCGCGAAACCAAACTACACGCACACATGTCCATTTACATATTTTCAAATGCAAGGAAAGCAACTTGTTCGTGAAAGTAAAGAACCGAATTACGTATCTCCTAGTTGCCCGTTTTTGAGGATTTTTTGAAAGTAACCATCCGGCCAGTTGCCGGTTAACAGGTTAAAAATCGTGGGAAAGATCGGTGTCCTGTCCTGGTTATACGTCGAATCGCAGGAACTCGTTCGTTGTCTCTCCGTTTCGTACGAGAATCGCGTCTGTTAATTGATTCCGAGACGACGCGATTCGATGGGAAAGGGAGCGTGACCGTATTCGCGAATTCACGTGGAAACAACGTCGCGGTCCACGACGAGAAGAGAACGAAACGAAACGAAACGAAACGAAACGAAACGAAACAGCGAAGACAAGCGCGGTGGCTCGCGGTACGAAATTGCATAATATAGAGATACAAAAGAGACGAAGACGAGTACATCAAGCTTAATACCAAAGGTGCCCTAAGAAGCGTGTATTTATGTTTTATCATTGGCGCGTCGCGAGAATGGCGAGCATATACATTTAATTATGTATCTTGTTAAGGAGAGTCTAAATATCCTAGACGGGTGTGTCGAGAGAGAGAGAGAGAGAGCGAGAGATAGAAATGTGCGAATGGTAACGAGCTGAGAGAGAGACTACGAATAACAATAGAGAAAGAGAGAAAGCGTGAGAATGTGCGAATGGATGGGAAAGTGTGGATGTGATCGACCGAGCGACTGCGTTGATTTAACGTAATAATCTTATACATATATATATATATATATATATATATATATTACATAACGAATGCGAACATATCATAGGATTAAGCAGTTAAGTAGGAAAGAAGAGTTAAAGTTCTTGTAATAAGGATCTAAAGGAAGCCGCGGAGGGAAAAGCCGAAAAAAGAAAAAGAAAAAAAAGAAAAAAAAAACAGGCGACTTTTAAAAAAGAAAAAAAAAAAAAATAATAAAAACAATCTGTCTTTGTAGTGGGCGCGGATAGACAGAGAAACGTGGATAACGAAAGGTGGTGTGTGCCCTGCGTGCTAGATACGACGGCCAACTCGGCACGTAATTTGCCCAAGTGCCTTCCCGTTGGTCGAGTCATGCTGTAAAAAAAAAAAAAAAAATTCGTACCGTGTATTATTCGTCTCGTCCCGATTTCAAACTCGTCGAACTCCCCCTTTTCTCCCGTAAATTCGTACGTAAATTGTATACACTGTGCCGCGTTGTTGTATATCACGCGTGCGCCGCGCGTTGAAGTTCGGAAAGAGGCAAAGGCAAAAGGGGAAAAGAGAGAAAAGAGGAAAAAGAAAGAAAATAGGAAGGAGAAGAGAACGAGCATGGTGTCGCTTCGAGTCCTGAACTTGTCTCGCGGGGGACGCTTCTTCAAACTAAAAACTCTCAAAACTAATCCAAAGCTGTTCAAAGCCTGCCTGAATAGGCTAGTTTTCTATCGCCTCGTCGTTTTCTACTTGAACCCTTTTTCCCTCGGAGGACAGAGAGCTGCCGCATCGACGCGTGTTCCTCTAAATCGATACTTCTCTGCTCGACTCGATATTGTTTCCGTTGGTAGGGTCTGTAGCGCTAACGCTAATTAGTGTGTATGTATATCGCGTACACGTGGATCGAGAGACAGAGAGAGACAGAGAGCGAAGAAAAAAGAAACAATGGAAAGAGAAACGTTTCGTCAAGAAAAAGAAGAAGAAGAAGAAGAAGAAGAGTGTCGAGAAAGGAAAATCGAGAAAATTCGTCGACATTTCGTGATCCGAAAGATACGCTCTCTTCGTACAAGCGCCAACTATCCTTCTTTTCTCGTAGATTCCTCGAATTTTCCACGTTGTCGCTTCCCAGTCGATGGACAAGCTTCTTCTCTCCAGAGTTTCAGAGCCGATCCTCGTGCCGATTGAACGTTGATCCTCGTCGGAACAACTCGCGCCGGGCATTTGTTACACGCGTCCGCGAATTAACAGCGGCGAATTACGATTAAAGTGGTTTAAGGATAAATTATATAAATAGGAGTGTTAACCGAACCGTGTGTGCGTGCTGATGCACGAGAAATCACGACGAAAGCGAAGGGTCGTTGCTGGTGGTTTAGGTTTCACCGAGGAACAGGTCTAATTTTTCGCGATCGGTGGCCGTCGTAATTGCTCCCCGAGCCTCGGGCTTGTATTATAATTTTTATCGCTCTTTTATTTTCCTATTTTTCGTGAAAAGCCTCGCCAACACACCGAAAAGAAGAAGCATCTTTCGATCGTGTTCGTAGAAACAGTCGAAAGAATCTCGTTGCTCGACGAAAAACAAAATACTCGCTCGTAATTTATTTCGTTTCGAGTGGTCTTTGAATAAAGGTAGGATTTCTCTGGTTCCGCGTAAAGATTCTCATAGTTTTAATTCTGCACATTCCAAGACTTGGAAAACTTTCTTCCAGTTAAAATTAATTGCTAACAAGAAATTCCATTTTAACTGCACGTTACGATTCCTGCTAATGGCGTCAGAATATTATTGTACGGAAAGTTGTTACGTCAATTGCTATCTCTTGAAAGTTCAATTTAACAGACGCTAAATTAATTTCTAATGAAAATTCGACTTGACAAATACTCAAGTCAAGTTTTGGATATTAGAAATTTATCTCTTGATTTGTAAATGATATCATTTACGGATAATATTGTTCATTTACACGTTTCTCCACTTTGATTGAACCAAAGAACGAATCAACCTTCTCAATCTTCTCGCACCGGTATAGACTTCAAAGGTAATTTCTCGTAAAAAAAAAGAAACCTAGAGAAAAAGATGTAACCGCGACAAACAAATTCTTTGTTTTTGCTTGAATTTTCACGAGACGCTACAACTTGCCATTTGAAGGTCCAGGCGGAACGAATCGCCTTCTTGCCTTTCCACCTGGCTTTCCACCTGGAAACTGAAGAAATTGGCCGGCCCGAGTTTCCGGCGAGGAACTGGACCGTCGCGAAATTCAGAGCGAGACGAGGTGTCCAACGACGCGAACGGCAAACGCAACGTCTCGTCGGGCAACGAGATCGTTCAGTGAATCCGAGAAGTGTGTCAGTAAGATCGCCAGGCACGATGAATGAACAATTGAAAACGGGATACAAGTAACTTTTGAAATCGCCTCGGGGGCTTTCGACGACGGCTTTCGAATGCTTTCGAATTCTAAGAAGGTGTAGTGCATGTCGCTGAATCGAAAAAATTGAAGGAAAGAGAGAGAGAGAGAGAGAGAGAGAGACAAAAATGAAAGTAACACGAGGTTTCAGGGTTGTCACTCTTCTGATACATATCGTTAGATCGTTAAGGGCTTGCCGAGCAGGTCGTTTAAGGTAGATAATTGTCTTGGAAAGCGTTTACGAGATCGTCCGTTGCGACACACTTTGTCTTTCATTGAAAAATTTATTGTTGGAAGAAGGAAGCAGAGAATGAAGAAACAGAGGAGTTAATTTGTAACGAATCGTATATTTCAATGTTGTTAATTAGTCGCGCATTTGTCAAATTGATGAAGTCCGCGAGAACATAGACAGGAGGTAGAGGAATATAGATAAAATAGTATGCATGCTTTTTTTAAAATTCCTTTTGGAATTTAAACTCAAATAGAAAGACAGAGAGACACTGTAAAACGTACTGCTGCAGGCTTTTATTTAAAATACGTGAAATTACACATCCTGATGGTAGAATCACATTTCGTCCTTTGAAACAAATTACTCATCATTCCACAGCCAAACACAAAGTTCTCTCATTTGATCAATGCGTTATCAAAATCTTCGCGCTTTAAAATTTAGATATATTCAAACAGTTGGTCAGTTTGACCTGTGAACGATTCGAATGTTTGACTCTAAAGTGAAAGACTGTCGAATCCACTGTCGAATGGAACAAGATAGAAAAGGAGGAAATCGATCAATTACAGAATTACATTCGCTGGTATATCGCTGTACAATCTAAAGTACAAACGCAGTTAAAAGGATCTCGCAGGGAGAAGACAGTTTCAAAAAAAAAGAAAAAGAAAAGAAGAGAAAAAGAGGACCGTTTTTGGTACCGTTACAAGAAGATAGCGCAATTATTCTGGAAAGTAACCCGCGTGAAATTGGCCAGGAATCGGCTCCGAATGGACGACTTTCGTAAACGTTTTCCGGCTAGTTGTTAGCGTAACAAGAAAGAAAAAAAAAGAGAAAAAAAAGCAAAAAATAAAAAATAAAAAAGTGTATAAACCGCTTGAATCCGCGAACACGAACACATATCACCGAATTTCTGACTCGTTAGAGAATCGTTGATATATATAATATACATGGACATATATATATATCCATATATATATATATCCATTATATAGATGGTGACTGAATAATTTTTCTTTCCTGATAGACGATACAAGAAACAGAAAAGGCGAAAAAGAAAAAAAAATTTTATCAAACTCCTCGGATCCTCTCTTAAGTGTGTCTTCTATATACACATATAGGTATATATACATACATACATACATATATATATATATATTTATTAAAAAACGAATTGTTTTACATTGGTGAAGCGGGGTTTTAGCTGTGGTTTTCGAAGGAAGTTAGTCAATTCGTGCAATGTGCAATGTTCCCTTCTAAACCGAGAGTCATCGTGAGATTTTAAGCGAAACGAAACGAGAGGAAGGAAGAAAAAAAAAGAAGAGAGACACGCGTATGTGATGTTTGAAAACGACGGAAAGTATGTATAGCCTAAGTTGTGAAACCCATGCGAGGCCTTACATTTGCGAATTCGGAGAGAGCGAGACGATGCAAAAAGAAAGAGAGAGAGAGAGAGAAGAGAAAGAAGAAAGGAAGAAAGGAAGAAAGACAAAGCGAGTGACAAAGTAATGAAATGGCACCGATCAATCCGTTCGTTCGTCAATTTATTACGAATTATTAATTTAACTGGAGATGTGAGAGAAGGAGAAAGCGAATGGCAAAGACAAAGAGATGGAAGTTGAAGATCATCGAGTATCTCCCCTCCCCCCTTCTCTTTCCCGACTCCCAAAGAAAAAGAAGAGACAAAAACCAAAACGATTCTTGCTCTTTGTTCTGTTCGGTACCGTTTCATCTTTCGAGGTGGGGGAAGGGGAGGAATCGTCGTCATCGATCCTTCTTTCGAATGTTTCATCGGATCCCATTAAACCGGCGGATCATTCATCGGAATCGCGAACCGTGACTACCGACGTGGAGAAAGAAAAAAGAGAGGAAAAACGAAGGCTCTCGAATGCCTTTCCCAGGGCAACGTATTCGCTTGACCTTAACGTAACATATCATTTTACAATTTAAAATAAAATAGTTGTACTGCCCAAGATAGATAGGTAGATAGAGAGAGAGAGAGAGCGAGAGCGAGAGAGAGAGAGTGAGAGAGAATGAACGTGGTCTGCGTATACGTGCGTGCGTACAAGTCGTATAACGCGTGAGTGTTTGATGAGAGAAGATTCTAGCTAATCAAACCGACGATCCACGCGATTCTTGTCGTACTTTCGGTCCCAAGAAAATGTTTAAACACGTATCGTGGAACTGACACACACACACCGGTGAACTACACAACACGAGGGAGTTGATACTCGCGCGCGAAGTCGAACGCACGACGACCGCAACCCTCTTTTTCGTCGTCGACAAACTTTTCATTCGAAGCTCACTCACGATTTAAGAAAAGTGAAAAAAAAAAAAATGGGAAAAAAGAAAGAGAAAACATATCGCACGTGCAAAGATCGCGACGAAGTTTCGAAGGAGCGAAGCATCGTCGCGGCGTGAAGAGAAAAAGAAAAAAAGAAGAAAAAAAAAAGATAGAAAATCTTCGGCGCTCGCGGCCAAGCTTTTGCTACTTTTGTATGAAAACGACGAAAAAAATATTATTACGCCACACGAAGCTGAGGGAAGTCTGGTGGGTAGAAAGGGGGGAGGGGAGGGGGAACACGCGAGAGAAAAACGAGAAGCGAATTCTCGCTTGCTCTGCTGTCAATTACTCGATTTACATCTCCGTCGCGTTCCATCGGCTCGTTTTGAACCTATTTTTTTTTTCCTATCTCTTCTCTCTCTTTTTTCTAGAGAATTCTAGAGGATCGTTCTCGCGAAAGTGGACAAAGTTGCATGAAATTGCAAGGACTTTGAATTGAGGTGATTATTCCTGTTAAGAGTTTTGAGAGTTTCTGAGCAACCAAAAGAGAATCTGAGAGAGGAAAATTGAAGAACTCGTGACACTGCTGGAGATTGGACGAAATTTGAGAATTTTCGAAATAAGAGTTGAATCAAGATCAATCGACTTTCGTGAAAAATCCGTCATCGTTAGTTCTCCTTTATCCCGACAAAAACGGAGAAAATCACAGTGTTCATCGTCGAGAACGAACTTTATCACGGTCGATCGATGCGGTTCAAGACGAGCTGGAGGAATTGGCGTTCGCCAAAGACAACGAGAGAAATTAGGAAAAATAGAGCGAGCGAGTAACAACGCGGAATATTCAACGAGATGTTTGATGGAACTGGGGAAAAAAAAATCGGCGTCTCCTCTTCGACCGTGTATTTTTCGTTGCGCGTGCATATCAACCAAAATCGTTGAACGATCGAAATTAAAACTTACAGTCGCGACTACGAAGTAACCGAAAAAAAAAAAGAAACGTATACGTATATCGATGCAAATCCGAAAAAATTACATTTAGAAAAAGAGAAGAAAAACCACGATGAAGAGGAGAAGAGAAAACGAAAAAGAAGAAGACGTAATATGAGGATCAATCGATATAACTGGTTAATTTGCGACGAAAATGTAGCTTGCAAGTGAGGTTCGCTCGCTCGCGATGAATCGTTTCGATCAAATCTAAAAAGTGCTTTACAAGTGAACTAAGGAAAACTCATATCAGTAGGCAGTACGCTATACAGTTATAAAGAATGGCATTTCGCGTAAGGATTAGTAGAAAATCGATATAAATATGGCAGGTATATATATATATATATATATATATATTGAAATAAAAAATAATATATACATATATATATATATGTATATGTATCACACGTCGTAAACAGAACGACAAAAGAGGAGGAAAGAGAAAAGAGGGTAGGAGAAGAGAAAAAAAAAAAAAGAAAGATTGAAAGAGAAGAAAATGTATGGAGCAAAGTACACGCGAATCAGATATTTTGTACTGTGACTAGAGAATTATTCTAACGAGTCCGTTTTCGTTTCTTTTTTACATACGTATATGTATATAATAGATATGTATATGTATACACGCGCGAAACCACACGCAAAATAGGAAATCACGAAGAAATCACCTGAACGTGAGGCTTGACCACTGTGCGATCGAGAGCTTATGTATAGATTCCGCGGATCCCTTGGATCGCTTGCTTTTTCATCGCCAACCGGAACCAAACGACAAAACAAAAATAGAAATCTACTCCCGTGGATTGTGTGAACGAACATTTGACGAACATTCGAGGACGCGAATCGAATCCCAAGAACAACAGCAGTTGTTGTCGAATTATTCAAAAAAAAGAAAAAAAGACCAAAAGCATTAATGAGAAGCAAAAAACATCGTTTCTCGCCTAGATTCTGTACACAATTCGAATATTTTCTACGAAAACGCACAGAAGGAAGAGAAAGAGAGAGAGAGAGAGAAAAGGAACAGAGAAAACTGTGTTCCGTTCATTCAGAAGGAGACACTTACAAATAGTTGACGAACAACCAAAGATATCGATACGTATATCTATCCAAAGACCGCGAGGATATTCGACGACAGTGTTGCGTGTCATCCATCGTGATACGATGTGTTGTAACAAATCATCACCTGAAGCAAAAAAAGAAAAAAAAAAAAGAAAAAAAGAACCCTGCGAACGTCGTGTGAAAGTCGTGTGCTCGCTCAAGAACAGACGTGCGAGTTCGAGATCGAGGAGGCGAGAGAGGAGACACAATAGCGGGGAGAATGAAGAATGAAAGTAGAGGAACGAAGAACCTGCCACACAACACACGCAAGAAGTAATTAAAAATAGATCCCGAATCCGTCCTGACGAGACGGCGCTGAAAATCGACGAAAAGAAATCTTCCCCGGCGGCGAGCCGAGAGAAGTTTCAAAGACGAGTAGGCCAGAGTCTCGATACGGTATTTTTCCAAGCAGCCGAGAAATTATTTTTGATCGCGTAACCTCGCTCTCTGTCCACGATATATCTTCACCGCAAGCAAACAAAAGTGTCCATAGGGCGGTCCTCCTCGGAGGGCCTTCTCGCAATCGGTCGGGCATCGAGAACTAACGGAGAGTTCTCTCCGTAGGCGTTCCATTCCGTAGGCCGCGACCACGAACTTGCACGCCTTTGCAACAAATCGACAACTGGACGAAACTGCGATCGTACCTTCGGTCGACTAGATAGATTGATTTTTTTCAAATCCGGCGTTGCGTTTCGAGGTGTAGAAACGAAGTGTAATAGAAGTAAGAAGAATGGGGGAATCAAGGTAGAGGCTGACCACGACGACACGAGTGCTCAGGGTTCCACTGAGGGGTATTCTCAACGAAAGAAGTATGGTGCAGTCGTGAAACAGGGTGGATAGGAAAAAAAGATCGATAGACGATTTTGGGGGATTGCAAACGAAGAATCGTGTTAATAATAAAGCTCTGTCAATTCGTAACATTTGCAGCCGATAGTCGATGTCGTGACAAACTTCGCAAAGGATGTTGTAATTTGGATGATAAATATACGTACGTGCTTGGAGCGGTAGAAAATTCTAGGTAGAAAAGAATTACTTGTTATTAGTGAAATTGCTCGCTACTTCTGACACGGAACGGAATAATGTTCGCAACGTGTGTTTAAATGTTTTGATCGAGCGATCAATTCGCGTGAGTTTGCAGCCTCGAAAGAGAGCCATTACGAGTCGAATCGCAAACGTAGGCAGTCGTTCCAAGGTTCAAGGACGAGCAGAACCTTGCAGAATCTCGCGTTAAAATATTTTTCACTGAGAGAACATCGACGCACGATTGCACCATACTTTTTTCCAGCAATGAAAGTAAGTTCACAAGGAACGTCGTAACAAAATTGGTGATAGGAACGCGAAATCTCGCGACCACGTACAATAAGACATATCATTTTTTCTAATATACCCGGACGATGTAGAGTCTCGTCTGAATAGATTAAAAGAAGGAAAGAAAGAGAAAGAAACGGAGAGAGGCTTTCGAAAGGCTTCGAAAATTGTCCTCGATCGAACGTGACCTACCTTACCGACAATTCTTTCGATCTTTCCAATCGTTGAAAGTAAACAAGTGGTAAAGAAAAAGAAAAAAAGGAAGAAAAAAACGAGGAACAAGAAAGAGTGAAAGGTAGAAAAATCGTCAAGTCCATAACATTCCGAAAGTATAATACGACGCATTAGGGACCGTAGCTATATATCGTGTATAAATATTTACAGAAATTAGGCTCGGCTATAATTTAAACGCTATATATTTATTATATACAAAGGTTTTAAGGTGTTGAAGGAAAGAAAACTTGTTCTAATCTATGATAGCATACGTGCTCGTGTATGTTTTCTCGTCGAGTTTTCGAACGTTTCGCGGTTTAAACGAAAAAAGGAAAAAAAAAAAAAATGAAAGAAAGAAAAAAAAATACGTATGTGATGATAGATCGTTCGACGTATGTAGTTGTTATTCGAAAAAAAAAAAAAAAAAACGATCGATAGTGTCGCGCGCGCTTCTTTTTCCGTGCTCTGTTCTATGTGTTTTTTTTAGTTACGCGCGTCCGTCTGGCGATGCTTCGCGTAGATTAGCGGAAGTGACGTTGCCTGAAAATCGTTTTTACCCCTCTGATTGATAGAATGGAGTCGAAGCGATCTGGGCCGCGTATTTCTTAAAATAATATCGTTTCGCATCGATTACTATCGCATCTATTATTTACTAATTAATTCTGTCATTCGTTGAAAACTCACACATTTCAGAAATTTATGAACACATCGCGGATTTATGAGTGTTTTACTTTATTTTATTTTATTTAGAGACTATTATTACCCTTATTGGTGAAAATTTACAAAATTTACAATTGCATGATTGCAAAATATTGGAATTGACCCGAATGTCGCAACGAATGGTTCTCACAAATTATTGAAAATTCCAATAATTGCACAAAAATCCATCAGTGTTCTGGTATTGAAATCGATGTACAATATTTGATAAAATCATTCTTAATATCGAATTTATTTCTACATTTTATGACATTCAAAGAATATATATATATATATATATACAGTAGCTTACGAAAGTATTCGTCCGAATCGGTATGTTTACACTCAATGCCCTGTAAATCCTGTATGTGTCGTCAGATTTTTTTATAATTTTACTCATACATTCTCGAGACTCTTGTGTGATTTTACGTACAATCTTATTTCGAAAACTTAAACCTAACGTGTGCATTTTAGTTGATAATAGTCGATGTAGATTGGAAGCGTTTGAAGCTGTATGCTTGAGATTGACAGCAATTTATTTCACGTAATATCGAAGAAGCGTTATATTTAAAAGATACAAAACTTCGTAAAATGTCCAAAGTATAATACTCTTCTCCTTAATATTTATACAACACCGAGGTTCCATTCTTTTAACAATATTCGCAAAAATGTGAACTCACAAAGTATATTGGTACTCCATTTATGAAACAACCGAGAGAAATTTAATATTTCCAATCTCAAGTAACTTTCAAAATGTAATCTTTTTTCTTTTTCTTTTTAATCGACTCCATTCCATCAATCACACTGACAAATACACTGCTCAAGATAACTAGAAAATAATCTATCTAAAGAGACGTAGATTTTATTATTTAATGAATTACAATTGGACGTTTACGTACTGTGGTGTACACGTATATCGATTTCGTATACGCGAAACGTATTTTCGCATAAACGAATACAGCCCATAAACTATAATGAAAGCGTGCGCAATAATTGCTTCTGTTCGACCTTGTTTCCAAGTTGCAGCCGCTTTTTGCGTTGCAAGCGATTCCGCAAGCGATTCTACTCGGCCGCAATTGGAATCAGCGCTTCGTATCTCATGCGTGATATCGTTCCCTACAAACAGTTTCATAGTTTTCTACGAATCATTCCAACGCGTCGTGAATTCCCTCAAACGCGTACTCGCGCGCGTTTCAAGAAAATTTTCTTGAAAGCTTTCCTTTCTTGCTTCAAAGAAGCCAGAAAGTTGGGTCGATCGATAAATAGATTCGCGCAAATTTGAAGATAACAATTTCTTCATATACACTCTACAGAAAAAAAAGAAGAAGAAGAAAAGAAATATTCCAATGGAATATTTGGAATGCAAAGAATTTTATTCAAAGAATCAGTAATACTTCTTTTTTTTTTCTTTTCTTTCTATTAATATATCTGGCACAAGAGATTCTCTATCCCGATATTTTTAAAATTCGGAAATAAATTCAAAAAATGGAGCGAGCAACGCTTCTTTCTTTCTTGCGAAACCTTGCGAGTTCGAAAATATTCCAAAATGTAGTTTTCCTTTTAAATCTCGCGATCCAAAGAATCAAAATAATCTTAAAATCGAATAAAGGAATTTATCGCGAAACTATTTACCAATTTACGAGCTTTATTCGTTACGTGAACTGTACCGAGCAGTGTATTTCACCCGTCAAACGGAGATTTTTCTTTTTTTTTTTCAAATACGAATGTGTTCCATCCCATTCATTCCCGCGGTCGATCCGCACGTCGATATTTTACGCGAAGAATAATTTCCGCGAGAGAATTACCGCGATTTCGTGGCGTTGATTCAGGTCGATTCGGTCGACTCTATCGAACAAAATGATTAGGAAATTCCGAGAGACGTCTGCTTCGACATATTATATATATACGTATAATATTTATTCAAGGAAATTTCATTCTCACTGTCAGATGTTCTTTACACATAGGTACCTGAAAACGGTTCGACTATTTATTAATTTGTCAAGGCTGCGTAAACAATCCCAAAGAGTAAAAGATGCTATTTTACGTATTCGTGTGATGACGAATTCTCATAGGTATCTCTTAAGCGTGGTAATTACCGTGGTGATTCACACAAATTGTCATACGTCGCTAACGATGATTTTTACTACTGAGGAACCGAGTGGAACAATGAGGATCATTTCTTTTCTCCGTTTTTTGTAAATATTCAATCTAAATGTTCTTCGCGGATAGGAAATTCTATGGAAATTTTTCGAAGAGTCTCCATTAAAACGAATATCTGTAAATCCTAAACAAATTTATTAACCCTGCTACGATCTTTCCCGCCGACTTTTTCACGTTTCAATCGCACTCTCAACCACGGGAACAAAAGAAATTTCCAATGTCTCGACAAGACGTTCGATCGAGAGGTCGCGCACTTGCTAGCGTTGAAGTTTTTCAAATTTTGGTCAAACTTCTTAATTTTAGGGAAAGTACAGTCGAGTCGAGAGAAAGAAGAACGTAGCAGGGTTAAGTTTCGAGAAAGAACTTGAACAAAGAATCCCCTGTACATTCTGAAAAATCTCACACAGAAGAAGGATCTCTTTATAAATCCCGAGGGGATCTGTGACAGAAAAAAAAGATCTCTGCGAATCTCTGGAAAGTTTTCAGCAGAGGGACACCCTCAAACGAAATAAAATAAAAAAAAAGGAAGAAAAAAATCTACGAAATCCAGAGTAAATTTGGAAGAGTTTTTAACAAGTATAGAATCGTCCTAAGCTCCGAAGAATGTTCTACGAAGAAGAAAGGAGGAATAAATATATATTCCAAAGTGAACTATACATATCAAGTAGCGAACGAATAATTTTCATTATTGACGTATTTACAATCGCGGTGGTGAAACGCGACTGACGCGGATTTCATTCTTGAATTAATTAGATTTAAAGAAACCGATTAAACGAGCGATTCGATCGAAGAGTCGATTGACAACGACGACCATCGTATCGGAACGATGAAACTGCGAAACTGTCTGCAGAAGTGATGAAACAAGGGTGGGAAATGTTATACGTGGGAAGAGACGCGAACCAAGAGACGCGAAAGAAAGAAAGTCTACGTTTATTTTACAACGTACTCAAGAATGTACGAGAACAATGAATACGAGAACTCGAGATCTAGCTGCTTATTTAGATACATATTTAGAACGATACTCTCGTGATAAACTGATAGGGTCGAAGCAGATGAAAGTTACGAAACACGCAAGAGAAAATATTGCGTGAAATTGTGGGAATACGATGTCTACACGTTCATCGAGCGACGTTTGTAAAATGGGTGTGTCGTCGAAAAAAAAAAAAGAAAAAACGAAAAACGTTATTTAATTAAACGTTGTACGTCATCAATGGAACTTATTTAATGATCGATTTAATATTGATAAAACTCTTATTTTTTACGATATTGATTTCAAACTTTTAACAACAATTGTGATCTATTTCTTCTTTTTTTTTTTTTAGTTTTTAACGCTCGATCGATCGTTAAATTCGACCCTGAATATAACGAAACATTTTACATGCGTAGGAACAAAATTTAAAGAAGATACAGTGTCGATTGTCGAGGAAATAAATCGTGAAACAAACCGCGCGATTCTTGTTCACCGGCAAAGATACCTGCTTGCAACGAAAGGCTCGGCTCGAGCATTATTTGAAAACGCGTTGTGCAACAGAAACTACCTTTCGTAACAATGTTCGCGAGGTAGACACGTAAAAGATCTACTTCGACTAATTAGCTACCGACCGCTTATGAATCGCAACGAACGCTACTCCAAATCACTGTTGCGTGCTCAACGCCAGTTAACCTCGACTTCTCTACGTACGAAACTGCATTAAATTATGCATGTAAGAAGTGATTAACGGTGGAAAGAAGGGAAAGAAGGGGAAAAAGGTATCTGAAATTAAGTAACCTGACATTGGTAATGTACTCGTTGCTTGCACGATACTCTGTGCAATTAATATGATATTTACGGTATCGCGTAGAGACGCGAGAAGGGTGAACACACGATTCTGATCCATTTTCTTGGGAACCACAAGGTAAAAATCTACCGTTTAGATTCTACTTTCTCAAACTACTAAAAATATAGTCGCCGTTAAGATTTCCAGAAAATAATGAAAGTTGTACGTTTCGTCAATTATATCACATCTTTTCATTACATTTGAGCAAGCTGTAGTCAATGAAAAAAATGTGTAGAAAAGAAAAAGTGAAAAATTCTAGATATCAATTGAGAAATCTACGTAGAAAACGTCCACAAAATTCAATCGTTCTCGTTAGTTCTGTAATTGTATCAATGATACATACGTATTTACTCTCGTTTCCTTTAACTTATTTATCGATACACTTGTATTGAACTTTGTGATTTCGCCAACAACCAAAGAGAAAGATACCTGTTCTACTGATAATCGCGTATTTAAACGAGAATAATTTATACCCCGAAAAGAAACGGGGGATTTCACTGATTCGCGTGCACCCGAAACGAGGAACGTCGTTCGTCGTGTAGACATCGTGCGAATTTATATCTGTGAAAAAATTATATGTGTGTAATAGTAGTAGCGCCTCGTACTACAGTATTTGTCCATGTGTATAAGGGGGAAATTAATCGCGTAGCGTATGTCCGTGTATTTATTTGCCTGTTAACATTTTTGTTCTCGAGGACCTAGCGTCAAGACATGTACGTTCTAATAAGTAAGCGAAAGAGATAGTCGATAAAAGAAAATGTGACACTTTGATATTGGGAGAAATGCCAGGGTCTATCTATAGTAATCTCAAGCTTTGCGTACGCGTACGTTATATGCACGTGGGTGCATGAATAATCAGACGATATTTCGAATATATCTCGAGTATTCGAATTGGATGATTTCGTCGAATAAACGACATTCAGATATTCGGATCGAAGCAATGAACTTGAATATCGTTTACTCGGCAATTTTCAGGCATCTCCGATCGTATTAATTATCGTAGATTGTTAGACATAATTTAATTGATATTCTCTATTTCATTTCCGCTTGTTAGTGAAATTTTGAACACGTTTGAATAAATTTCGAACAAGGAGGTTTGAAACAAATCATAGTAGCGTTTAAATAATTGAAGTGAACTTCCGATCGAGCTTGCTCGATCGATCGAATTATTTCAAATGTTATATATACATATAACGGATTATTCGAGCCAGTTCGATAAATAAATCGAATTCTATCGAGATTCGGTCTTAAATCAATAGAAAAGATTTGATTCAACTATTTTGAATACTCAATACATATCGAAATCGAACTTCGAGTAATCGTATATATATATCTCGAATGCTCTCGAGCGCGCTCGAACTTTCAACATGGTGTATAACACTCTGCTGAAGAGGTAATCGCTGATATCGTTCAAGTAAACACTTCGAATTCCCATGAAAGTAACGCCATCGAGTAGTGAGATGGGATATAGGGAAAACAAACATCGAAAAAATAACTAGAAAGTCGAGCGGGAAAATACTATGAAATTTAAGCACTTTTAGGTTAACAATCTGTTGACTAGGACTCTATTAAATCACGTAGGACGAAAGTATGTTACAAAAATCGATCATTGATTTAATCAACAGTATCGATTGTTACTTTTAAGTGTTGTTTTTAACGTGCGAATTAACCTCATTTCACGCGGAGATAATTAAATCTCGAGAGTAACTGAACGCGAACGTGGAAAATTACGTTCTAAAAGAATTTATTTTCTAATTTAAGAATCGTTCGTACTCGAAACCATGAAGGCTACAAGCTCGACGTGCGTTGAAATAGGAAAATTTTTATCGGGAGCTAAAACTCGTACGATTGTTTGCGCAAGGGAAAAAAGAAAAAGAAAAAAAAAACGAAGAAATAAGAAACAACGTTCGGTAACAATTATTACGTTAGTCGAATGTCCATCGTGTGTGTAACGTAATTTAGAGGAAAAATAGCGACGTATGTGTTACAAAAACATTCTTTAATAAAGAACGCCCGAATTGTGATACGTTTATAATGTTTGTAAGCCGATACCTGTTCACGGAACAAATTCGTTCAAACGAAGGCCCGTTGTTCAGCGATCGATTCCCGCTCAGCAATGTCACTGTTTACACTGCAACGATCTGCATCGATCATTTCTTGTTCTTCACACCTGGTTATTGCACGTACACTCGTTAGCCGCGCGAACGATCACTGACACTGGCGCCATATTCTATCAAGATATCGATACGATTGTCAACTTCAAGTTATAAAGTACTCAACTAGTCAGAGCAACGGCTTCATTTCAATTTTAGTAATATTTTAAATTTTAAATTTGGACAAAGATTATTTATCAGATAATTTTTATACAATTGTACGCAATTTGCATTCAATTTTATTATGTATATCGAAATTTCACGTCACAAACGTATCGTCGATCTTTCTCTTGATCACATAGTACTGAAATATTTTCTTCCGTGAACAAACATCGTGTATCTTGTTAAACAATAGAAATTATCACGGCAAGTTCACACATACGTATAACTGAAGCGCGTGTGTGAATTTCCGACTCGATGTACGTATACACATATTAGGCGAAAATGTATAGAGGATATCGTTAGTCAAGAATGGGATCGATTGAAGGTGAATATTTCTTTATTTTTCATTCAGCGAGATTAATTGAAATTTTTATTTTGTAAGGGAAATAACAGAAACGAAAACGTGTCTAACGATTCTTGATTAACGATTGACGATCTATTCTTGATTAACGTCGTAACGCATATTTAAATACCCGATGTTGCGAGACATCGTGACCGACAAAGCCTCTCGATCGAAATCGAGGAAGCGATAGAGGACAACTTCAAACATATAGTTCGATGATAAAACGGGGACGTGCCGGGAAACAATTCAAAAAAAATCAGACAGACACAGAGTGAAAAAAAAAAGAAAAAAAAGAAAAACAAGAGGAACCGGCTGATTTACTTTTTTCAATTTTAATTGAACACATGCGTAAAACAATGAACATTTCATCCTCTGCCAACGGATATAGATGCGAAATTTAAAGTTGCGCATGCGCGTGAGTCATGTGTTTAAAAGAAGCAATTAATACCCTAAAAGAATCGTGCGTAAGAGTTACTTTGGTGTTTTCGTTGATGATGAAAGGATGAAAATCCCGACGTATTTACGAGGTAGATAATAAAACCAATAATAATTAATAATTAATAAATAATAATATTTAATTATAATAAAGTAATAATGATATAATAATAATATTATTATTAATATTAATATAATTATAAATTAGTTGCAGCTTTCTGTGTAAGGTTATTGTGATATCTAAAAGGAAAAAAAAATAATAACTTTACCGTAGCGATATAAAATTAATTCAGACTTAAGAATCTGATATTTAGTGAGCAAATAAAGAGGAAAAAAAAAATGAATAATCAGTATGCCGACG
This sequence comes from Melipona bicolor, assembly GCA_030673865.1. Lineage (NCBI taxonomy): Eukaryota > Metazoa > Arthropoda > Insecta > Hymenoptera > Apidae > Melipona > Melipona bicolor. The sequence continues at coordinate 3,483,315 of JAHYIQ010000016.1, read as the reverse complement.
GGGCTTTTGAGTGATGCCTCACCGCGATCGATCCAATATGGCTACGCATAGAGAATGAACAAAGAAAAAAAAAATACAGCGACCCGTGAGTGGCCGCGTCTCTCTCTCTTTTTTTTTTCGTCACCTTCTTCACGGGCGAGGTTAAAACGACAATCTTAGGCCTCGTCAAAATACTGCCGGATACGTGGACATTCCGAAAATCGATCGCAAAGCAACGTGAGCTAGTTCTGCTATTTTTTTCTGCAGTCGAACCCGAATGTTATATATAATAATTGCAAGAAAAAGCAAAGCGAAAAAAAATGACGAAAAAGCGAAAAAACGAAAACTCTCGATCGGGTTGTTGCGCGTACTAATAAACGGAAGAAATTCGTTGCGATTCGTTCGATTATTCGGAAAGTCCACTTTGCATCTGGATCAATCCGTCCATAACATGTCTCACGCTGAGGCATTTGCACAAATGCGTGCATATTAATCATTGGGACTACAAAAACATATCATCATATGTAATGGTAACGATACCGTATATATATATATATATATATATATATATACATATATATGCACATATATATACATATATATACATATACATATACATATATATATATATATATATATATTTAAAAAATATTAAGCAATAAGATTTTATTTATATGCCCGTAGAAGAAAAATTGAATGAACAACTGCATATCAACACGTGTGTCTGGGCAAGGATTAGCTTATATATATAATATATATATATATATATAATTAAAATATAAATATATATATGTATATCAATATATATACATATATATAGATATATAATCTTTACTTCGTCGTTGTCAGGCGTTAATGTTAAACTTAATTATCATTAATTAATTATTAGATTGTGAAAGAATTTCTTCAGGTTCTAAGCAAGATTTGGAAATAATAAAACAAGTAAAATACATAGTTTCAAGTGTTTCTTTTTTTTTACTGCTCCTTGTGTCATTTATTGCATTACTTTATGTTACTTTTGTCTTGTTTCAATGACTATGTTAGACATTCGTATGTTATTTAAAAACCAGTAATATGACCAGTTGTATTTTACAAAAATATAACTTTTCTTTATAAAGTTTTCTATAATACGTATTAGTAAATTTCAAAATATACATGTATTTAAAAGATATATATTTTAAATTTCTTGCAAAACTGGCGCCATAGTGGCGCTAGTGAGGTAGCATTTTTGGCGGTAAACCTAGCACAAACACGTAACTGGTAGAACGTGAATTATTTTACTGAATTTTGCACGTATTTCGATCAAAAATGGTTCATAAAGCTGAAGAAGAATGTGACAATTTATTTGTAAAATCAGGAAAGGAGAAGCCAGAAACATTTGAGAGGAAACAAGCTGAATATAAAGATCTTTCAAAAAAATTTATAAATACGAAAAGTGATTATTCTAAACAATTTTCACACATATACTCTGCTAGACTGGCTGAATTAAGGGAAGCTTTAATTCCGCGTGTTAAAGCTAAATGGGGTATGTTTATTAATTCTTCGTTTATGGATAACATCATGGTATTTAGCAATGGTTATAATGTCCATGCAACAAAAGTATACAAAAAAAAGATTTTTTGCGAATAACGTAATACCCATATTTTTCTTTTCCGCATAGAGAATGTTGCAATTGTCAAATTGGCCGATTTAGAAAAATTAGAAAATCAACAGTGTATAATAATTGGTACGCTGTATAAACATCAACAATGGAAACCATCAATTTTAAGAGAACTCAGTGAAGAGCATCAGCTTAGTGCTTCCTGTTCTGCTTCTAAACCAAATTACTGTTCAGAAAAGGATCAACCATTTCTAGAAGATGAAATGTTACGTATCAAATTGGTAGGCGAGCAAGTTGACATAAAGCAAATTATTACTGGAGTTGTTTGTGCTATATTAGGCAATGAAAATAGTGATGGAACATTCCTGGTAATTCTAATTTTAGAGAAATATTGTTTCGTATTATGTTATATTATATAACATAATAATAACTATTATTATATTTAGGTAAAAGATTGGTGTTTTCCTGGATGTGCACCAAAAGAATCTTTAAAAGAATATACGACACAAAAGAAGCTGATACTAGTGTCTGGATTAAATTTGTCTAATAATTGTGAAAGTTTGGGAATGTCTCTTTTTGTAGAATGGTTGTGTGGAATGGCTGGTAATATAACAATACAAAAAGATAATACTTTCATTGTCCGTCTCATTATAGCAGGTAAATCATATTCACTTAATCATATTAAAGATGTGTATAATATAATATAAAGTACTTTGATTTCACTATTAGGTAATACTGTAAAAAACAATGATACATCTCAGACATCAACAAACACAAGTAAAGAACTTGGAGAAGTAATAAAATTTGTGGATACGTTCCTAAGTAACTTGGCAACGTGTTGTTCTGTTACTTTAATGCCTGGAGAACATGACCCCAGTAATGCCATGATGCCCCAAAGACCATTTCATCCTTGTTTATTACCTAAATCATCTAGGTTTGTACAAGTATATTGAAGTAATTAAGTAACGTTATATTTTAAATACGCAAATTTATTTTATTTATATGTCATAGACTTGAAAGCTTTAAAAGTACCACAAATCCATGGGTTGGTAAAATTGAAGGACGAATAATAATTGGCTGTAGTGGTCAATCAATTCAAGATATTGTTAAAGTAACAGGCGAAACTGATATTTCGCCTCTTGAATGGCTAGAAAAATCCTTGTTATGGAGGCATATTTGTCCAACTGCTCCAGATACACTGTTAGTTTGCCCATACTATGAAAAAGATTTATTTATTATGGAAACATGTCCAGATATATATTTTGTAGGAAATACGGACAAATTTGAAACAAAATTGTGGAAAGGTTTGTTCATCTTATTATTAAATAAATTAATAAAAGCTATGACTTGTAATAAAATAAAAATTGATTAATAATTTAATTTTCAGGCGATGAAAATCAGATCGTCAGATTAATATCTGTTCCACGTTTTGATACGACTCAGACTGCTGTGATAGTAAATTTGGACAACTTGGATACTCAGTATATTTCCTTTGGTAATATTTAAATGAATCTATCTTTCAGTTGCAAAGATATTAAGCATTTCTTATACAATGCTATATTTTTCCACAATTTGATATAAATTTTATATGAATATATGTGTAAGATTTGTTAAATGAAATACAAACGCTATTAAAAAATAACAAGATTGTACGAAAATACACATTTATTTTGATTCTATTTATTAAATTTCATTTGACAATTTAATTTAATTCATGATATTAATCAACATATAAATAGTAAAAGAAAAACATGTTCTATTATTGACTGTTTATTTTCATCCAAAATGTGATGTACAAAATCTAAGCGCATGACTTTTAAATATAGGTATGTTTGACTAAATATAAAATAAGTGATAAGAAAGAAATTACATGTAATATCACAGATTATTAGAAAATTATGAAATCACAGTGACATGAGATTTTGGACATGTAACTTGTTACACGTTTAAATAAACATGAATTCATGCTTTATAAATTATAAATAAGAGCATAACAGTCAAAATACAGGATACACTTATTTCTTGATAATAAAATAGTGTATAGTTTACTTTTAGTACTTTACTTGTTTGGAGGAACTAAAATGTACTAAGTATATTATCCTTCTGTAATCCCATCTTCTTACCTGCAGATTGTTACATAAAAATATAGAAAGCAACTATAAATAACCACATACGTTATTTTAAAATTTTATAAGTAAACTGTTTTTGACTGTTACATGAGATGAAAAAATTGTGAAATCATTTGAAGAAATGATAAACATAAGAAAGTCAAATATAGAAATATAACGATGTCACAATGTAGGCATACATACAATACATTATTATGTATATGTGTTCGTAATAGTGTTGGAATTTTGTTGAATGCATTCAATTGTACAATGAATATCGCTTTTTCGCAACTAGAAAAAATATGCAACATCGAAGGATAATGCTACAGAACATTTCAGTTGGCACTTTTATTTAACGTAAAAACTTGATTATAATATAAATACACTTTATATTTTTATTTTTATTTTATTTTATTTTTTTTTTTTTTTTTTTTTTTTTTTTTTTGTTTAATATAAAATTGTCTAATTCTGGTCATATGAGATTCTAACTGTTGAAGGATTGTGTCTGATTTTATCAGTTATAACAATGAAAGAAAAATATAACAATATCCTTATATTCTAAATAAAAGGATAATAATCCGTACAATTCTAATGCTTTGGCCGAAATAGCAATATTTAGAAAGCAATTATTAAGGTTTCCCATTAATTTAAGCAGAATGAAGTTATAAAATTTATATTTATAATACACTTTACAGATTCATAATACCATTAACTTAAGGTGCATGTTACATGACCGACAGGTATATATAACAATTGACAGGTAGCTTCTGCATATAGTAACGACGACGTAGACATACTGTATGTATTAAAGACTTTATCCTATCTCTTAGCCGTCGGACGTATTCGTTCCTTTTCAGTATCCCTATCGTCAGCTACTGTCCATTCAGGATCATTGGGATCCTCACCCTCTACGTCACAACAAGCTGATTCTGTCGAATCTGATTCTGGAGAATCCATTTCCCCATCCTAGAAACGAAATATTAACATCTACCTAAATAGTTATGAAAAACTATTTTTTCCAACGGTTATTCTGCATATATTACAAAAACTATATTTAAATACACAAGCTTGTAAGAGCTGAAAAAAACAGTCAGCAGGCTAATTCATCAAAATATTCTAATGCTTATAAAACTTATGTAAACGCAATGCAATCTTTCTTAAATATTGCTAAAATCTGAAATATGCAATAAAAATAAAATCAATTGTGTTTAAAATAAGAAGCATCAAATGACACTGCTTACCAGAGATAGCCTCGAGGAGCCATGAAAGTTGGCTCAAAGTTTATATTAATAATCAGTACGAGCATTCAGATATTTTTTTTTCTTTTTTTTTTTTTTTTTTTTTTTTTTTTGTAATAAAACATTCTGTCTTAGATAATTAACACTCAAACATTTAATACAAATACAATGTACGTACATCATATGTTTTTTCTTCATCGCGGGAACAAAGAGATGCTGAAGAAGCTTGCCAATGACCATCTGGCATCACTTCTAGCATTTTGTCATATATTTCTTCGGATAATGGAAATATCCTTGGTTCATACGGCAAAATCTAATGAGAAATAATACACAATATTTCTTAAAATATTTTGTTTATATTGAAATGTTTTATCTTATTAGTAATTTTTTTCAGGTGTAAAAATAATACCTCATTTTCGTCTTCATTTATCGAAGTACTAGTGTCATCTTTCCCTACTCTTAACGTAGGCGTAGTACGACGTCGTAAAGCGTTTTGTAAAGCAGATGATCGATGCAAGTTATCCGAGTTATGTTGATGTTCTGATTCCTGAACTTGAGGAGTAGCAGGAGGTGACGTGATTGGTGACATAATATCTCCACCAAAATCACTTGCATGTGGAGACATAGGATCTATCAATTACGAAATAATTTGTAAATTATCTTGACATGATTTCTAACGTTATATGTTGTAAATATTCTAATTATTATTAATATATTAATGTTTTAATTATAAAAGTAGATTAAAATACAATTACCTGGTGTATTTGCACCACTATCTGTTCGACTATCTGTTCTACGATTGTGTCGAATACGAGATTGATGCGGCATATTCATGTACATCATAAAACGTTTATTCTCTTCTCGTTCACTTCGTTCATGTCTTAAAGCAATAGTTTCGTCCGACATATCTTCAAACTAAAAAATGATATACAAATACTTTAATCTCGTTGATGTAAAATTATTTAAAATTTCACACTTATGTAACTAGATGTACTTACATCACTGTCTTGACTAGGCCTATGCATAACACCATTTTTAATATCCAACTTTGAAGGTTCTTCACATAACCTCCACCTTTATTTTATGAAAAAGAAGAAAAGATGTAGTATAACACTAATGACTATACACACGAGGTATATAAAGTCATATAGCAAATATTACTTACTTTGGTGTTAATATTTCTTTGTATTGTAACTTTTCAAGCCTAGTTGAAGCAGCTACACTATATGGTATAACTATATTATCAATATCGTATGAATTTTGCCTCAAGCGTCTGAAGAAAAACATTTTAAAAAGTTTTTAATTGTACGTTTAATGTATATTTTGGTTAACAAATGTAATTAATGATACTAACCCATGAGAATTCTTTTCTTTAATTATATTCTTCTCTGTAGTAGAAGCGATAGTATGGTGTAGAGGAGAAGGCACTGGAGATGAATGCTTACTGGAGCTGGAAAGTGCACTAATATCATCATCATCTTCAGTTGTCAGTTTCTGTACCCTCTTCCTACTTAAACCATGAACGCTTCTATCATGACCAAGCCTATTTCGTTTTCCTTTCAACATTTTCTTTTTAATTCCTGCAAGAAGAACACCAATGAGTAAAGAAGATTAAAAAGAATAAGAGAAACTTTTTCACATGACTAGATAATGTAGCGCGTTACATACTTGCAGTAAGGATACTTGAGGATGATTTTTTTAACCGAGCTGCATATTTCGCTCTATGCCCTGGAAGTTTCTTATTTCTCCTTTCATTAGTATCTTTATCTTTTAAACGTGTAATCCGTAAATTTCCCCTTAACATTTTTTGTTGCCATTCCACTGATTTCATAATAGCTTCAACATGAGTTCCCTGTGTGATTTCTACGGGAAAAATTATGTAAATTAATATAGCTTCTCAAAATTCCAATATTACATAGCATAACAAATTATAAGATATGTAAATAAACATGTACAGAATATTTATTTACCATCAGGAAATGACAAAACAGGATGAAAACTAGGATCCACAAGTGCAACTCTTTCTTGTACAGACATTTGTTCAATTGGTTCTTGTGGTTGCATTGGATCCAATCTTCCAGTGCATAAAGCACATGATGGTAATACATGATCACAATTACATCTTACTGTTGATGCTTTTGCAGCACGTTTTGAGACTTCATGTAACTTGTCTAGTTGCAGTAATTTCCTCTTTCTATAAAAACTCCACACAAACGGCCGAGTTCTACTAGCAAGCAATTCACTTTCTGGTGAATTATAACGTCCCGTAGAACCCGGTAAAACACCGCTATACCCATTCACTGTTTCTGCATTATCAAGTATCACTAATCCCTTGTTAGCTCTAACATGTCTCTGTAATTCATTATGCTGTCTAATTCTGTATTCCAAATCTGATATTTGTGCTTGCAACCACGTCCATCTCGCAGCTACACCTGCACGATCTTGTGCATACCTCCATGCTGCTCGTTTAGATCTACAAGTTAATATTGATAAAAACATGGTAAATACATTAATAAATACTTTAAAATTTATAATTGATCTTTTGACAAAAAATATTTAGTTAAATAATTCTAATAAGATATAGAAATCAAATGTATCTATTGCGTTTCGTTTACATTAATTAATTCAGACATGTTCATTATATTTTTCATTTAATAATTATTGAAAATAGACACAAAATATACGTAAATAAAAACACACACAAAAATATACATAAATATAGTCTTTATACTAAACAATATCATGAAACAAAATTTATTCAAAACCGGCCCAAAATAGTATTCGGTTTGAAATTTTTTTCAAAAGCAGTAAATTTTGTACTACAAAATGTATTTTAGGTAGTAGACTGTACAAAATAATTTTAATTTTACATTTTTAATCTTTTAAAACAGAAAATAAAAACTAGAATAATTTTAGTTTAAAGCAGAAGATAGAAAATAGAAAAACTAGAATAATTTCAAATATGAACATAAATTTGGATGATAAAAGAAATTAAAACTTACATAGATATACTTTGTTGATGTGGATTATTAAATGATTGCATTTCATCACAACTTTCTCCACCACTACTAGATGCAGTACAATCAGAGTCAAGATTAGATTCCACAATATGCAGCTGTGTGGCTAAAGGTCCAGCCACACTTTCTACTTCTTCACCTTTAACTTTAACTTGAGGAGTACCAAACACTGACTGACGATTGCTATTATTACCTGAAGTACTACCCAAATTGTCACGCGATCCATCACCAAAATATCGGCAACATAATCGCTGACGATTCACACTATTACTCTGGGCAACACACATTTTCTCAATTTTTTGCAAAAACGAACTCAAACTACTATTAATTTCAGGAAAGTTTCTAACATTAGACTTAGAACCGATATTAACCAATTCTTGAAAAAGATATTTCTTCACTCCGTGATGAGCAAGCTCAAGAACCCCGGTATTTTCTTCAGCAACATGTCTGCCTATTATTCTTGCTTGAAGCTTTCTCAGTCTTCTTAATAAAAATGCACATTTCCTTTCACTCTCGTGTTGTTTTTGGGCAACAATATCTTGCTGTAACTTTAAGGTGTTAACTTTCTGTTGGTCCACCGCATCAGCGATATTGCAAATGCTCATAACATCAACATCAAGTAACTCTCTCTCAAAAGAAGAAAATCCTTCTTCAGGCATAGAAAACATCTCAACTCCATCCACCGTGCTTTGCACTGGTTCATTACTTCCTGCAGAGATATTTTCTGCATTTTCCACACCTTCGATAGATTTAATAACTTGTAGAATCTCCTCCACATTCTGTCCAATATCACTAACATTGCTCATGTTACATTGTTCATTGTCTGCAGTTATATCCGTACCAAAGGCCATTATTTGATCCACATCCAGATTTTTATTATCTCCTGCTGTTTCTGAGCCCACCAAAGGCAAATCTGCGCTTGATTTCAAGAAACCCATATTGTCCGCTTGATCACCCATAGATGGGTCGTTCATTATAGTATCCGTCACCTTTTTTTCTGGACTGCCTGGAATGTCCAGTTGTCCACAGTCCTGTTTTATTAATGCCTTTGTAATCAAGTCAGATCCGTGCGTAAATGTAGACAAACTATCAAGATCATTGGCATATTTCGAGTTGATGACATCACGAATGAGATCCTTGGATATACCATGTAAGCACTGCTCGTCAATCTTTGATGGTTGGACGTTTGCAGAAACAACAAATTTTGCCAGAATTTCACGATTCTGACACACCTGCGTAGCCTGCTCTGGGGAAAGAAATCCACCAGCTGGAAGGGAAGGGAGCAAATTTTCAGGCTTTTGAGGACCACCTTCCGTCAGAGCAGGGGCCATTACTGCCACTGACACTGCCAGTGCCGCAGCCTCGACATCCAGAGGCTCCCACGTGCGTACGCACCCACACCTACACTTCACATGTGCTGTTCTCACTCCCATTCATCCATTACTAATTTATTGTCCTGCACTTGTATTAACTGTTGTTATCCTTCAATGTAATTGCTTTCTCTCTTCTGTTTCTTCCCTCTTTTAAAGCATGTACTTTCTTTGTACCACATTAAACGTTATGTTGTCTCAATGGTATTCTCCATCTTGATTAATTTCTTCATCTGTACATTTCATTCGTATACTTTGGACCAACTCATAATATTAACCTGCAAATATAAATATTTGTGAATATTACATCATCTTAATTCTCATGAAATTAATACATGTACACTAAAATTAACTATCTACAATATATACGCATTACGTTTACAATAAAAGCAACGTTTTGACAACACAATTACTTTAAATCTTCCTCTTGGTGTTATGTCATTCCACAAACAAATCATACTTACGATTTAGTAGTACAGTTACAAAAACCAATAATAAACATACATAAAATTAATAATAAACAGATATACTAAACATAATTCAGACATTAAATCAAAAATGACGTTGTCCTAATTTTTTCTCTATGATTCACGTGTTCTCTATGAAACTGCCCATCGATTATTACCCATAAAAGGGGAAGTTCTACCAAGTAATTAACGTTACAAACAGTTAACTGGCATCGCGATCTTCGCTTCGAAAGCGAGAAAGAAAAGACCGACGATCGCTTGAGTTAACAGAAGACTCTGCTCACCTTGTGCACTCTGCTCGTTGGAATAGGAAGTGCGCGTCGAGAATCGCGGGATCGTTGGGGCAAATATATTCGCCGTTGCACAACGAACATTCAAACACGCAGAGCAAGTGAAGAGGAACGTCGAGCTCGGGATCGTTCTTCAAAGTCGGGAGGATATTCCAGCGTACGTCCGACAATCACTGTTTCCAGGTGGTGTGCCTCGTGCGTAGAGCGGGCTGAGGCGGCAAACGGCTGCCGGCGAACACGATAACAACGCGTTATTAAGAGACTGGAATGCAATGGAACGAAATCGTTACGCGGTTTGCGAGATTCGGGCACGTTGTTCGCGCGTTTTCACAAAACAGGCGGAACACACGGTGCCGCGAGTAGAGAAGCGATCAGGGAGAGAAGACTGGAGGAGGTAGGAAAGGAAGCTTGTTCAAAAGTAGAAATTCTCGGCCAGCACTGCGATACGAAGCGTTGCACATAATTACACTAGATATCACTGCCGAGTATGCGTATCATAGAGATTAATAGCACGTATGCCGCGTCGTTTGACGCATTCCCACGTGATTACTCGTCGCGGAATATAGAAAACAGTAACAACAGCAGCAGCGGCGGCGGCGGTGGCAGCGGCGGCGGCGGCGGCAGCGAAGGTGGTGGCGGTGGCGGCAGTAGCGGCAGCGTTTCCTCGTTGTGGCACGGAATCGGAAAACAAAGATAAAAACATGCCGCACAACACCACCGCCGTCCTTGTCCTCAACAGAGGAGGCAGTTCTTTCTCGTCAGCGGCACGTCGTCTATTGCATAATGACGCGCAAGATTTTTCGTATCCCCGGCGAACGGCACTGGTGTCGTACAAGTCACTTCGCGTCTTCCTCACCGATGACCACGTACGCGAAAAGCCTTTACACATATGACTTCCGCAGAGATCTCGAAGGCATCGAGAGTGGAAGCGTGTACACCGCTTCACGAGGGAAAGGGAAAGAAAAAGAGCGAGGAAGAAAATGAGAAATGTTCGTTACATGTACGTGTACATGTATGTGTATATGTGTATGTATGTGTGCGCGAGAGAGAGAGAGAGAAAGAGGAAAAGATAGAATGAAACGAGAGAAAGACAGAAGACACACTAACGTGCTTCGCCTCGTGAACAGCGTAACCACGAGACGTGCGTTAACGCGAGACGTGGGCGACGTTTGCACGGCCGAGCGAAACGATCGGCTCGTTATGAACGTGACCGGAGGAAGGAAACGTGGGGAAAAACGAGGGAAGCGGCTTCCTTCGCGGTAACTTCTGCGGCGTACAATGGCGGAGCAAAAAACAGATTCGAAGGCAGCTTCTTTCGGCCAGAGTTTCCCCCTTCTGTAACGCTCACCTCGGCCCGGGGGCGCTCGACATAATCGCACGTACACCCATCGAGAGATCCACCGATAAATACGAGCGTTCGTTCCACGATACGCAACACGGCACGACGTTCGTGCAATTCGCGCGGATATAAATGTCCGTCACACCCAATGCACGATTAATCCCTCTTGGCGATGATTCCTCTCTTGTACAGGGGCAACGCGCGTACTTCGCCAACCAACGTTTCTGCGTCTCTCCTTTCGTGTTGATGTGTACGCGTTTCCGGCGTTCAATCCACGGGAGCCTCCCTCTTCAAATTCTTTACGAGCACCGACGTCGATTTTCGAGGCAAAAGTCACACGAGCAACGCGAGCTATTTATCAATAATATATAGGAAATTCGACCAACTTCGGTGTTGCTGAAGCGGGATCGACCAATACTGCAGTGCCGCTGCCGGATGTGGCCTTCGTGCCACGCTGCCCAATCGGATTCATTTTCTATCTATAACGTCGGCGGTAAAGTCCAATTCGCAGCTCGATACCGTGGCTCGGGCCTCGTAACGAAAAACCCTAGGCAGCCCGGCGCGAGCTACTTTTCCCGCTTGATCCAATACGGCACACCTGCTGACGCGTATGTATCAAACGCGAGCCCTGTGAATGCCGGAATTACGGCATTGTTTGTTTGTTGCGTCAAGCACGCTGTACGTTCTTCGCAATTCTTTACACACAACTTTGACTGACTAGCGCGGTATAGTTAATTTATTTTCTAACTTGAAATTTAGCGCGTTACGCGTGCGACGAGAAGTTGGAAAAATTCGTCATGTGAAATATCATTACGAACAACACGTAATGTGTTGAAACAATTCGTAGTCGTACATGTATTACAATAAATATTTAATACGTGACTAATTGTTTTTGCTCGATAATGTTAAATCATTATATACGACGAGATGAAATATATTTCAATACGCGTTACATACTATTTTATCAACTTGCGATATTTTTCGAGATCTGTTAAGTAACAATATGCTACGTACGCGCAGCGTACAATTCTCGTAGAAAATTATTGGGAATGCGTAATAATGTTCATAATTGAATGTGACTCAATTATTATAAAGTAATTACTAAATGAGTTTTTCCGTTTAGCACGGAAGCTATTTTAAATCTGATGAAAATGAGGAATATATCGTTTAGTACGTTGTATGGATTTAAATGTTTATATTGGTGCGTTTTATCGGTTTGATTATCAGTAGGTTCGTCAGATGGCGATGTAAATACAACAGTGTCAATACAGTCACCGTTGCCTGTAGGTTGATACTTTTTAATCATGACAAATACAACGATATCCATAGAATGAAATAATGTAAAGTAATAAGCAAGCAAATACATCGAGTACAGTAAATGATAAACATCTAAAAGCTCTGCAAAATGGATATTGCTAAATCGTTGTTTAATGTTCGTGACCATGAAGGTTATGTTGGTAAGGAGGACCATAATGTGAGTATTTTTTAATCAACTGTTTGATTTTAGCGAATTTTCCATTGTTTCCAATTTTCCACTATTTCGTTTGTAAATAAATAAGCATTTAAAGTATAATATTTATACAAATGAGCAATTTTTGTAAAATAATGTTTATCTTATGAATTGCTAAGAATCTGATCTCACATCTGTTAACATATTATTGATTTGAAATCACACGGTATTTTTGTTTTTTAGAAAAAATTGGAAACTGCCGCCTCCGAGGATGAATTTGAAGTGGAGGTCTCAGGATTATGTGGCGAAATTTTGTCTCCTGCGCCTGGTGGCCCATTTTCTGCATTGACACCGTCCATGTGGCCTCAAGATATTTTAGCCAAGTTAAATCAACCTGATGATCCAAATTCGCAACCTGAATATAGGTATCTATAACAAATTTCTTTTATCATAGAACACATTGTGATATAATAATTTGACAACTATTAATTTTTTTCATCTATGAAAATTTAACATAACATATACACCAGGTTCGATGAATTTGGCTTTCGTGTAGAAGAAGAAGATGGTCCAGAACAAAGTTCAAAGAAATTATTAGGCATTCCATTTGTTGAAGATCCTCAACATAGGTGAACAAATCAAACGATATTAATAAACAAGTGAATGTTAGTTATAGAATTAATTTAAATACTTTTCATGTTTAGACTACAATGGGTTGCTCTATTGGAATTTAGCCACAATAAAGAAGTAGCTGAATTTTCTTGGCAAAACATGGATAGAAGATTACCACGTACAGACAAATTGCGAGATATGGTTCATCGCGGCATACCTCATTCTCTTAGACCTCAAATTTGGATGAGAATGTCAGGTAATTTTTATTTATCTATTATAATTTCATTTTCTATTAATTTATAAGCTTAGCCATAAGCCAGGCAACTAACATAGATAGCAGCAGTCTATTTAGCTCCAAACTAATTAAATTGATTAAGTTTTTGAATATAGTATCTATAATATTTTATAATATTATACAAAATAAGTTATTTTATTTAATGTTGCAGGAGCACTGCAGAAAAAATGTTCTTCTGAAATAATGTATAAAGATATAGTAAAAGCGTCAAGTAATGATGCATTAGTAACTAATAAACAAATTGAAAAGGATCTTTTACGTATTATGCCTGCCAATGCATGTTTCAGCCATCTCCATAGCACAGGAATACCACGTTTAAGACGTGTTATGCGTGCTCTTGCTTGGTTATATCCTGACATAGGGTAATGATACAGTTTTATGAAATAATAATGTAATATTTTCATTTAGTATATAATCTGTTTATTCTGCAAAGATACTGCCAAGGTACAGGAACAATAGCAGCTTCTCTTTTATTATTATTAGAAGAGGAAGATGCCTTTTGGATGATGGCTACGATAGTAGAAGATTTATTGCCAGCGTCTTACTATTCTTCTACATTATTAGGTAATATATTACTAAATTATATAAGATAATAGGTTTTAATTTTAAGAACATTTAACAGGTATTCAAGCTGATCAAAGAGTACTTCGTACATTAGTGGCAAATTATCTTCCTGACATAGACCATGTTCTGGTTCAGCATGACATAGAATTAAGTTTAATATCTTTACATTGGTTCCTGACTTTATTTGCATCTGTTGTACATAAGAAAATATTGCTCCGCATATGGGATATGTTTCTTTTTGACGGATCTATAGTTCTGTTTCAAGTTACACTTGGAATGTTAAAAATTAAAGGTATATATTGTTGTTTAGTAAACGTATCCACAAGTATAAATTTTTGATTATGTTTCTAGAACATGAATTAAAAGAATTAGAAAACTCTGCGCAAATATTTAATGCTCTCTCTGATATACCCGGAGATATTGATGATGTAGATCTATTATTTAAAGTAAGTTTCCATTGTTATGAAAATTTTTTACACAGATAATGAGCAAATAAAAATTTCTATAACCGAAACTTCTTTCTTTTTTAGACATCTTTAGAAGTAAGTGGATCATTAACAGATGTTTTGGTTGAAACTCATAGACGTAGACATTTGGCCTATTTAATGGCGGATCAAGGTGGTCTAGTAGGTAATCCCGATGCTGTACCAAATTTACCAAAACAACATCTCAATAGGTAAATTATGATAAATATTTAATTAAAAATATCTCAAACGACATAAACATTCTACTTGCAATTGTTACATTTTACATATTTTCTTGAAGGCGTCAAATGAAGAAAAATAAATCTATGTTTCAAACATTCTTATTTGGAAATTATGACACTGAAGATGATGCAAAGTCAAAAAATATTCGACAGACAGGTATGTTAATATCATAATTGAAAAAAATAACATCTTAAGGAGGTTGGAAATTACACGTTATAAATATTTTAGAAATATTGGTTGATTTAAGAGAAGCTGTATTGCAAGTTGCTAGACATTTTATAAATGTCGACCCAAAATTAAATAATATTGTGCTTATAGCAGATTATAGTATGGAAAGTCACGCAAAAGATCATGATAACTATGTCAATGTATCACGCACTAGAAAAAGGAGAGCTAAGGCGTTATTAGGTATGTCATTAACATATCACACCTTTGCGAATAAACTTGAAAAGGAATGTTTTTTAAAACCAGCAAGAATCAGAATAGTCCTGTACAGAATTAAATGTTATTTTGTTAAAATCAACAAATAAGATTTTTATAATTGGTCATTTCAGATTTGGTCTCTACAACATTTTTATAGTAATAACTCGCATTTTTTGAGCCATGTCATTTTCTTCGCAAGGGGGTGCGATATATTTAAATTACGAAAATATTTCTAATTATATATAATATTAATATTTAATGAAATAGTTGCTTTTTTAAATTTTTATAATCACATTGTATAGATTTTGAAAGACACGACGATGATGAATTAGGTTTCCGGAAGAATGATATAATTACAATTATAAGTCAAAAAGATGAACACTGTTGGGTAGGAGAACTTAATGGATTAAGAGGATGGTTTCCTGCGAAATTTGTTGAATTATTAGATGAAAGAAGTAAACAGTATACGTGTGCTGGAGATGATGCCGTTAGCGAAGCTGTTACTGACTTAGTCAGAGGAACCTTGTGTCCCGCTATAAAAGCAGTATTGGAACATGGAATGCGTAGACCGTCGTTCTTAGGCGGTCCATGCCATCCATGGCTTTTTATCGAAGAAGCTTCAAACAGAGAAGTAGAAAAGGACTTTAATTCAGTTTATAGCAGATTAGTACTGTGTAAAACATACAGGTTGGATGAAGATGGCAAAGTTCTTACACCCGAAGAGGTAGTATTATTTATACCTTTACATTATTTGATTTATTTATACAGGATTTGTATAAATAACAACTGTTTTATCTCCAAGCCAATTTTGTTTCAGTTATTATATCGATGCGTTCAGTCTGTAAATTTAACTCATGATAATGCGCATGCACAAATGGATGTAAAATTACGATCTCTTATTTGCCTAGGATTAAACGAGCAAGTGTTACATTTATGGCTTGAAGTTTTATGTTCGTGTGTAGAAGTTGTACAAAAATGGTACTAGTTATTATTAATATAACAAAATAATAATAGTTTATTATAATGTTACCTTATATTTTTTGTTGTAATAATTTACATGTAATTAATTTTACAGGTATCAACCGTGGAGTTTTATAAACAGTCCGGGTTGGGTACAAATTAAATGTGAGTTGCGAATATTAAGCCAATTTGCATTTAATTTAAATCCTGATTGGGAATTACCACCCAAGAAAGAACAGTCACAACCTTTGAAAGATGGTGTCCGTGATATGTTAGTTAAACATCATTTATTTAGTTGGGATCTTTAGCGCACCGTACAAAAACCATTAATAATTTTTGTATCAAATCTCTTGCGTACATTATATGCAACAATAATGGAAGATAATTGTGTAGTACAAATCAATTGCTATTGTATATGTGACAGCGTATATGCACGTTATGTTTATGTTGTAAAAGTTATTTATATTTTACAAACAAACGTTAAAAAATGTTAAAAAATTTCAATAATAAAGTTTTTGATTGTGGTAATTAAAATGACAAGTAAAAATGAATTGTATATACATGCATATGTTATATACTGTTGTCAGCTCTATTCAACAAAAAAAATTGAATAGATAAATTTATCTATCAACTCAGCATCTAAAATCAGCATAATAAGTATTATTATTTGTACTCTAACGTAACGAATCTCAATGATAATTTGTACACATATACGTACTATTTATTCAAGTTTAAGTTCCGATGTATACAAATAATTTCAAAAAATAAAATCTCTAATTTACATTTATAAGATTTTTGATATAGTACAGAAAGTTTTACTTTTTTACAAAATATATCATAGTGGTAAATCTTTACTCTTTAAAAGATTCGTATGTGGAAATTTTCTATCTCTGCGACAACATGGATCAGTCAAATTATCATCAGTAATTTTTATATTAAGTTGATCAGCCTTTTCGTCTACCGCAACCGATGGTTTACGTAGAAATTTGTGCCACTCAAAAGGTTCTCGTTTATATAAATTTTTATATTTTTCTATAGTTGAAAGATCAATGTGCAAATCGTGCATATCCAAATCATTTTCAAAATCTTCTTTTCCAAAATCTATCTTACAGCCACATTTACGTTTCTTTATATAAATAAAGTGTAAATCCATAACATTGGTGCCAGTAAAACCAGTTTTAAATAAATCTGAACCTTTTTTGAATCGTGAATAGAAATTGTATGTATCATTCTCTTTCAAAGTATTTTCAGGTAACATACGTTCTACTTCCATTGTTCGAAATATAAATGGAAGTGTATCGTCACTTTCATCTGTCTTACCTTTATCGGGACTAATTTCTTTTTCTGTTGCTTTTACTGTTTTTTTTTTACTTGTTAAAAATCCACTTAATTCCTGTGCTTTGCACAGATCTTTAAGTTGTTCTTGTACTTTGAGTTGCTCTTGTTCTTCCTCTTTCTCTCTAATAGCTTCTTTCTTCTGCCCTTCTTTAACTATCACCCTTGAAGCTATGGAGTTTACTTTTGCATATATATCATGAATCAATGGTCCAATAGCAGGATATCCAAATGCACCTGCTGCATCAGTTGGACCATCCTGACCGTCGGTCCCTGCACTCAACATTATTACTTCATATTCCGCAAATCGGGGATAACTTTTGATTTTTGTCAACCAGTCTAGGGAAAAATGTAACGCTAATTGTTGATTTCTACCACCTTTTCCTTTTCCTTTAACCACCACCGTTGGTTCACCACCTCCAATCAATATCACTCCCTCTTCACTGGCATTATCAATTAAGTTGTAAATCTCATCCACTTTGGCAGCAGATAAAGAAAGAACAGGAATATCTTTTACTTTTTCAAAAAATTCTCCTTTTTCTAATGACTTATCCAGTGCAAGACATATCAGACTTGTTACATGAGTATACGCTAAACTAACATCATGTACGTCACCTACAACATCCGATCTTAATATAATTGGAGTTAACTTGTGATGATATGCTTCTAAGGAGGCTGCTTCGATTGCCACTGTATTATTGCCTAAAACAATATTAGTCACATGCGTGAATTGTTTGCTCTTTTTCGTTAGCAACTTCTTGTCGTTAAATGTTTCTTTAGATGT
Organism: Melipona bicolor; assembly: GCA_030673865.1. Classification (NCBI taxonomy): domain Eukaryota; kingdom Metazoa; phylum Arthropoda; class Insecta; order Hymenoptera; family Apidae; genus Melipona; species Melipona bicolor. The sequence goes on along the minus strand of JAHYIQ010000016.1, from coordinate 3,464,777 downwards.
TAAAAGCTTTTTTACATCACCCTCTAACTGCTCAAACAAATTGTATTTTTTCAATATGGCTATTACTTCCTTTGATCTTTTACTGTTATATACCGTTGGACCGCTAGCAATTAACTCTATAGGATCACCTACAATGTCAGATAATATAAAGGAGATAACTGTAGCTGGATATGCCATTCGAGCTAAGCCACCACCTTTTACCATAGATAATTTGCTTCTCACTGTGTTAAGATCTTTTATATCAGCACCGACTGCTTGAAGCATTTTACAAACATGCAATTTATCCTCGTGATCAATTACCGGTCTTGGCATGTAAAGCAACGCAGAACCACCACCAGATATTAACACAATTAAAGTGTCATTTTCTGTGAGAGGTTCTACTAAATCTATAATTTCATGTGTTGTCTCTAAGGACCTATCATCTGGTTGATTGTGTAGAGAACCTTCACGGTATTTTACTGTACTAGTTTCTATTAAAGGAAAATATGATTTGTCTTCAGATTCCCACATTGATTCCATTGACGCAGAGGGAACACTAACTACACCCTTCTTCAGATAATGGCCAAGCATGTGTTCAAGAATCACTGCCATACCCATAACGGCTTTGCCAAAACCAACTAAATAAACATTTTCTTTAAGTTGAAAACTTTGGTCTCCAACATATAACATGCCATCTTCAAACTTGACCTTGTTCAACATAAGATTTTTTGGTGAAACAGCTCTGACACCAGCAAAATACATATCTTTCAATATGGATTTAGACTTTTCCAAGGATTTTGTGTCTGTTGACATTTTTCTGCGTGTAAATTTGACAATGTTTAATAGGTTAGATTTAAAAAAAACTGGTCTATTGAAACAACGTCGAAAAGTAATCGTGAATAGACATAACAAAACACGTTATTAAAATGCAATTAAAATACTTACCTATATTGCGTTAATATATGTAATATCCGTTCGTAGTGCATCTCTAAATAGACTAGTATCACCGACTCATTCTTACGAAATTTATCAGATAAGCTCAATAAAAATTCATTTTTATTTGTCACTTTGTACGTATCGGATGTATTTATTCAGAACTACATTTCTGGTCAGTATTACAAAAATATTTTATATTCCAGCATATAAAGTAAACAATACACACGTAATTCACATTACACATTCGATCATATATCAGCATTTGAGAATTTACAAACGAAAAATCATTTTCGTTTTATTCTGGAACTGTATTAAACCATAAAATAATACTTAATACTTAATAAGAAAAACATTACAAATTAAAAATTACAGAGATAAATACATTTAATTAATATTAAATATTTCGCTGAATAAATATTAGATATAAATGTAAGTACAATTTAAAATCACATTTTGCTTTTCATTCTGGAATTAAATTTATTAAACTAAATCTATTAAACCATACATCTGTCATAAATGTTTTAATAAGAAAAACATTACAAATTAACAATTATTACAAAGGTAAATTTTGACTACGTTTTGGTATTAAGTGTCTCGCTCAATATTAAATATATGTACATATAAGTACAATTTGAAATCACATTTCGCACATTAAGAATAATGGCAACGACAGCTTCCGAGAGGCATTCTTTCGCGTATATTTTGTGGCTCTTATAAGAGCCGTTTTGTTACGTGGAGAGAGAACTTCTACCGAAGTAAAAATTTAACCACCGAATCCGTAGAGTGTTCTTCCTTGACGCTTCAGGGCATAAACCACATCCATAGCTGTTACAGTTTTCCTTTTCGCATGTTCGGTGTATGTGACAGCGTCACGAATGACATTCTCGAGGAACACCTTCAGTACACCTCGAGTTTCTTCGTAGATCAAGCCCGAAATTCGTTTCACGCCACCACGTCTTGCCAGACGGCGAATGGCAGGCTTCGTAATACCTTGGATATTATCACGAAGCACTTTCCTGTGTCTCTTTGCTCCTCCTTTTCCCAAACCCTTTCCTCCCTTTCCACGACCAGTCATGATGAGAACTTTTTTTTTTAAGCACGAGAAAGAGCTCTATAAAAATTAGCGCAGAACTGTGGTCTTGGCAAAAAGACGTTGGGTTTATATACCGAGCGTTGCTCAGGCTCTCCCCACCACCATTCTACCAGCCAATCATATTGCTCGTTCAAGTTGTGAGTCCTATGCAGCTGGCTCTTAACAGGTATTGTTCAATTGTAACGAACATCTGCTGTAAACTACTGTCGAGACACAAATAACATATATATCGTTGAATATATTTATAAAGAACAGTTTCGATGCAAATGAAATATATGCAACATTTGAATGACTAGTCCGAGAACTTTATCTGGCCAGTTATTTTAGGCCAGTTGCTAAAAATTTCTAGGAAATAAATATCTTTCTTCTCTGTTAAATGCGTATTACGAACGTACACATCTTTTTGGATTCAGTTTCAAAAACTGGAATAACAATGGCGATTTAACGTAGATGATTTATAAAAGCACACGTACGTATGTACGTACGTATACTCGTATGTATGCATATATTATGCAGATTTCTCAACTTGCCGCGCATGAGCAAACGTAACAAACATTCCCGCTTTTCTTAAATCTATCGCATCCCTTTGATGTCGTGTCACACGAAGCCTCTTTCTTCAAGCTTTCTAAATTATATTTTTCTGATTACTTTCACTAAATTTCTCATTCTTAGATTCGATTTACTGGAAATATTCGGTTTACTTTTCAGAAATAAAATTCCCAAATTATTGATTCTTTTTTCTACTCTCCAAGAGAAGAAACTGACTTTGAAATTGAGATGTATCAAACCCTAGGTGTCCAACGTTTTATTGGCCAACTGAATTTTATTGGCCAACAAAAATTTAAGGGCCGTACATAATTTACATATTTTTTTATCAATTCAATGTAATCTATATTATTTATGAAAATATTAAAACAACTTTTATAGTGAAACAATACATTGATTAGAAAAATATTTATATTAATTAAAAAAAATATGAAAATTTTTAATGAGAACACTAAGCTTGTTTTTTCAGATGCTAGTTTATCAATATCTGGTTTGATACAGGTAATGACAATATAAAAAGTATTTTCAAGATAATTGTCTAAAATTTGTGTTCTTATTCTATTTTTTGTGCTTCATATGGGAAAAAATCTGTTGTCAAATATAAATATTCCTCAAAAGGGATATCATGAACAATCATGATTAAAATTATTTAAATAATAAAATTCTTACTCAATTTTGGTTATATAGCGCGGGCCACATGAATAAGATTTAAGAGCCACATGCGGCCGGCGGTCTGCAGATTTGGCACGCTTGTACTAAATATTTATTAAATAATAAATTCAAATATTTTTTTCACATTAGTAACAAATTTTTGAAAAGAAGTTGTATAAAATTTTGACCATTTTCCCATTCGATGAGGGTCTATGATCTTTATCCTTTGTTCAGACTTTTGGGACCTCTTTTAAAAGGCTGTAACTTTGTGTACTGAATGAAATGCTGTTGTCCGTTCTATTTTATAATGGACATGAAAGATATTCATTCATCATTAAATAATTTTTTAAAAGTTCAATCTGCGATAAAATACTTTCTACAATTCTAAAATAATTTCAGATTTTTGATAATAAATATCCTCAATTTTATCTAAACTAAAGTTCTTCGTTTCTGCTTGCTCTATGTTTTTAAAATATTTAAAAACTGAATTCGCAAAATCTCTTCTATATTAAAACGATCTGATCGTTAAAATGCAAATTTACTAAATTAAGTTATTATTCAATTATAAATTATTATTAAAACAAAAATTTATGATTGAAAATCTATGAAAGTCATTTTATGTATGTTTAGATCTCTAAACCGAAAATATTCCTTCATTTTGAAAGTGATTTGTGGCCCTTAAAAGGGCCATTTGATTAGGGGTATCGTGTAATTTATGCCTTCTTTTCCGTTTTCCTTGGTAAAAGCGCTGCTTGGATGTTTGGCAAGACACCTCCTTGGCTGATAGTGACACCAAGGAGCAGCTTGTTCAATTCTTCGTCGTTACGGATGGCGAGTTGTATGTGTCTTGGTATAATTCTAGATTTCTTGTTGTCTCGTGCCGCATTCCCAGTCAGTTCCAAAACTTCGGCAGCTAGGTATTCCATAACTGCAGCCAGATAGACAGGTGCACCAGAGCCAACACGTTCGGCGTAATTACCTTTCCTCAGGAGTCTGTGAATGCGACTGACAGGAAATTGAAGTCCCGCTTTGAACGAACGGGACGACTTTCCCTTTGCCTTCGTTTTTCCAGCTTTACCACGGCTAGACATTTTAGATTTGGACTAAAATGCGAACAAACACGACAGAATAGATAACTTCGTTGCTCACCGGTTGTGGAGTGAATATTTTTCAACGGAACCCCCGAGCCTCGCTTATATACGATTCGCGGTAGCGGTGAGTCGACCAATGGGTGACGAGCAGCGTCTCCATTGGTTGAAACGCGCAACAATTTTCTAAATTGTTATTTTATATTATTTTCATAAATTAATGATCCTTCGAATTAATAATACATTTGAAATTTCATTTGATGCTTAAATCGCGGTTTTTATATTGTGTAACAATGTAAAAAGTGCATTTTTGTATGTAATGTGCAGATTGATCAAGTAAGAATTTTGCAGCTTTTCTTTAACGAAATATATATATTTTGTTCAGAACGTGTGTTTGTTCTTCATATTATTTTTCACAATTGCTTTTTGGAGTGCTAAAATTTATTATGTGTATGTTTTCTTTGCTATTTTTTTTTAAATTTCAATCAAATATTTTGTTCAATAAAAAACGTATTTACATTTGCTTACAGAAGTTATAATTTAGGAATTACGTATGAGTTCACTTTAAAAATTAGGACACAAAATGTAAAAAGTAATCATTAAATATTTCTCAACTTAAATTAATAATTATTTTGAAAAGAATTACGTATTGAAAACAAAGTATAATTTAAATTTTCGCACGACATGATCATAAAAAACTTAAATTAAAAATCTATACATTCTTTTCTATCTTTGTTATGGGAAATAAAAGTTATTAGCAGCGTTACTTATTTTATGTTAGGTATGTATGTAAATTTCATTATATAATAAATAATTCTGATGAATTATATATTATTGTAACATATTGATCAATTGTGCAATACTAATTGTATGAAAAAAAATTCTTGTCCTAATTCGATAAGCACAGTTCCAGAAATAACTTTTATCACAAATAATAAATTTATAAACTGTATGAAAATATTTTACTAATTTATTATATTTTATAATTTTAGTTTATAAATATAATTTATTGTGCCATATTTTTAGAATTAAAAATTTTTCTTAGATTATTTTTCCTTAATTTATTATTCTAATACGCGTTACGTGAAATTTGTTACGTATATTCATTATTAAAAATGTAATTTTCGTATTTTTAATTTATTAAAAGAGACTTAGAAATATGTTAGTTTTGTTACGTGTATAAAATCAATTGTATCGTAGAGAATGCAACGTAGCAGCAACGCACCAATCAAATTGTAGAAAGGCATAGCGGCTTCATACTGAATCCTGATTGGTTCGACGTAGCCTCCATTTTAGCATATAAAAGCGAGACGTTTGCTGACGAAGCCATACCATTCTGTTGAACTGAGAGAACTCGAAGTTAACTGAGGTAGTCACCATGCCGCCGAAAGTAAGTGGAAAAGCCGTGAAAAAAGCTGGTAAAGCTCAGAAAAACATCAGCAAAGCCGATAAGAAAAAGAAGAGAAGGAGGAAGGAGAGTTACGCTATTTACATCTACAAGGTGCTCAAACAAGTACACCCAGATACTGGTATATCCAGCAAAGCAATGAGCATTATGAACAGTTTTGTCAATGATGTTTTTGAGCGCATTGCAGCAGAAGCGTCAAGATTGGCGCATTACAACAAACGTTCTACCATTACATCCCGTGAAATTCAAACTGCTGTGAGACTTCTGCTTCCTGGAGAATTAGCAAAACACGCAGTCAGTGAAGGCACTAAAGCAGTTACCAAATACACTAGCTCAAAGTAAACAGTACAAAAACTGTTTCAAATACAAATCGGTCCTTTTCAGGACCAACAAATTTTCAATTATGTTGGAACATTCAGGTTTTAAAAATTCATTACACAATACAAAATTTTATTTTCATATGTATTTGTTCATTGTATTGTTCACGAAGTAGAAGAATTTCTAGAGGTGTACGGGCCCCGAAAGTGAAGTCGGATCGAGTCGAGATTCCAAAAAATTGTAATATTTATATATCCGAATTTAGTAAAGACTTTTCAACGACAATAAATATGTTTTTTCAATGAATGATTTTTCAACTAAGTCTTCCATATAAATTTTCCAATTTGCACAGGTCAATTGTATTTTATATTTATTATAATGAAATATAAAATTATCACATTTATTGTTGAAAAGTCTGTACGATCTGTACTGTCCAAGCCATGCTAAATTCGGATACATAAATATTACAATTTTTCGAGATTCCGACCCGACCCGACTTCACTTTCGGGTACCCGCACACCCCTAAGAATTTCATTTATCTAAATACATGAAAAGACAAGATTGTTCGGATAATAGAAATTCACTAATTGATCAGTTACGAATTCATATATTTCAGGCTCAATATTGGTTCGTACAAACAAAATTCAGATGAAGTTCTATTGTACATTTTACTCTAATTTCGTCAAAAATTAAAACAACGATTAAATTCAAATCTGTTTCTCTAATTATTTTGAAGACACATATAAATTCAGAATTTTAATATAATATAATTTTCTGTACAAATATTTGTCATAAAAGATTGACTTACAATAATATTGTAAAATCTTAAACTCTTGCTAATAAAATGTTATCCTTACAAGTTACAAGGAAGAAATTCATTATTTGGTGCGTAAAATGAAGTTACAGTTTCGTATCTTTTAATCTATCAATTTAATAAAAAACAGTGATAATGAAAATTGAAAATAATCTTTTTTCAGTACATCCGTCATATTTCTTTAAAATTGAAGGTTTTTGCGCACTTTCTTCATACGCGTGAAGTTGAATGATTCACATTTAATGTTCCACCAGATCGTAATTAAGCACAATCCGCCACAATTAAATAAGAAAATTCCCTAGAAAATTTACTAATCACGAATGGTAGGCTTTCAAAACGCGTGTATACCAATAACTTTCTACGATCACGTCATTTGTGTAGAATGGAAACGTTGTGATTACAACTATAAAGGTAGGAGCGGGATTATTGCGAGTGATTTACTTGTACGTTTATTTATGAGAATTTTACGTAACTTGATATTTAGCCGGGCAATTAAAAAAAAATCGTGGAAATTTCTTTATTAACCAGTAACAGGATAGCATATTTGTGTTAAATTATAAACATGTCTGACGAAAAGAAGGTAACGTTTCATAACCTTAAAGCCTGCTATAATGATAAAAAGTGACGACTGAGAAGGATATCTTTTGTTATAGGAAACGAAAACGGAGTCAGAGCACATAAATTTAAAAGTGCTGGGACAGGACAGTGCAGTGGTTCAATTTAAAATTAAGAAACACACACCACTCAGGAAATTAATGAATGCCTACTGTGATCGTGTGGTATTTATGTTTCATTTATTAGAGAGTAACGAAGTTACATGTAATGTATAAGCTATGTGTGGCATAATATTGACATTATACACTGACATGTATTTAATTTATGTAGTTTTATTTACACCTGTAATCAATAGATAATTAGTGATTATTGTTTCTGCAAAGAATATTCTGTTCCTTTATAGGGCTTGGCGATAGCAGCAGTAAGGTTTAGATTTGATGGAGAACCCATAAATGAATTAGATACACCAACAACCCTTGAAATGGAAGAGGGTGATACAATAGAAGTTTATCAGCAACAAACAGGAGGAACATTGTGTTGAGATTTATGATTGTCCCTTAATAGTTTAAAAATGGACTTGATAAAAAATTTTTGTTCCAGTGCTTACTTTGGAAAAGAGGCAGAAATTATTTTCTATTTTTTTCCGATACAAAAGAATATTTCATTTCATAATACAATGTGGGGAAAGTTATTTATACATTTTGTATGTTTTAAACTTACAGTTACAAATCGTACAGTTCAATCTATATGTTTGTTTTATTTGAAAACAAATTTTTTTACATACATTTTATATTATTTAATGTGGAATAATAATTTAGGAGTATAATAATTTTTCATAATACGTGAAATTTTTAATTATTATATTGTAAAAATTGGATTTTTCTCCCAATGTATCATTTTAATACCTAATAATTTGGCTAAAAACATTGTAAAACAAGCTTATTATTATGTTATAGTTAATAATATACATTGTAAATGAAGGCACGTTAATCGTCTCTTCAGCATTTTGCACTATGTAGAAAAAAAACATCTACATCATACGGACACATGTTACTTATAAAGTATAAGATTCTTTGTAAATGATTTTCATAAAAGAAAAAAAATTACTAATGTAAAATCTCAAATTCTCTTAATAAATTTCATCTTTGTAGGAACATTCGTTTATTATAACAATGTACAGATAGGACAATGACAGAACATTATTACACAAATAATGTGTTAATATTGTAACTATTTTTAAAAAGTTCGTAAAAATTTCATTTGTGTTTTTTACTTTCCATGAAAATAATATTACTTTGTATATGAACAAATAATAAATTGTGTCTTATCTTTTCTATAACGGATCGCTTATTTTTCAGTCATATTCTTCGCGAGGCAAATTGTGAAATTTTTAAATTTTGAATTAATGCAAAAAATTTTAATATTATCGTCAAATTAAATTACATAAATCGACATAATTTATTTTTGTAAAATCTTTGTATTAAATGTATATACGTATTTATTAAATTTGAAATAATTATTATCAACAGATATAATAGTTATATTTGTTAACAATTATATTATTATATTATACTTATAATAATCAACGATTAGAAAAATGTTTCTATAAATTTTTTACCAAGTTGTACTAATATTAAAAAAGAATAGTATAATATTTTATTACTAGGGATATCGTTTTCATTATATTATCAGAAATACCCTAGAATAGTGTAATATTGTTCCTATTCCTACGAACTTTATTTCTCTATTTTGGTATTATCAAAAATACTATTTCAGCCGTCTATATAGTATGTTAAGGAACATGGCGGTTAGTTGATGGAAACGTGTACGTAAACAAAACCTTAAGTTTTACTAATTTTGTAATAAATAAATAATTTGTAAATAGTAAAATCGTAATAAATATACATAAATATATACATATAGTAAGGTGTAAAGAAATAAATGTATGATATACGATTACGAAAAATTGTACAATTGATATGCGTTGGTGATACATCTACTGTACATTCAGAAAAAGATCGATATTTTTTTGTAAAAATTTAACATTATATTGGTTTCTTGAATCTCAGTTACAAAAAATGGTAGATTCCGAAGAAGAAAATGATAAGGACATAATGTCTGGAATCAATATGACTGGCTTTTTGTTTGGAAACATTGATGACAATGGTCATTTGGAAGATGACATTCTTGATCCGGAGGCAAAGCAACACATAGCTTCGTTAAATAGACTTGGATTAAGTTCATTTATCCGTGAAATGATGCAAAATGAAGACATTGAAAAAGAGAAAGATAATGACACTAATGACAAGCCTGAAGAAGAGAATGACATGGTCGATGAAAAAGATACCAACTATATTGAGAAATCGCCCAGTGCTCTTGACTTCTCTGACATAAATGAATTAGCAGAGGATGAAAAAGAAGAAAACAGTAAATATGACATATTATTTCTTTTTTGTGTAAAAATTAAATTAGATGTATATACGCAAGTATTACTTTAATTGATAGATAAGCAGGACATGTTTGATGGAAAAACTGAAAAGGAAAATGCCGATTACGATGCAGACGATGAAGAAGTTGTTAATAAATCTGATACACAATTGATGCCACCACCTCCGATTCCCGAAGAAAAGGAAGCGCTCACTGCAGAAGAAGTCGAAGCTGCGCGTCAACGTAAATTAGAAACCCCTCTTGCTTCTATGTTACCATCGAAATATGCCAATGTTGATGTTACCGAATTATTCCCTGATTTTCGAGCTAATAAAGTTTTAAGGTTCTCAAGATTATTTGGTCCGGGAAAACCTAGTAGTCTTCCACAAATATGGAGAGGTGTTAAAAAAAGACGCAAAAAGAAAAGGCATCACGATGTTAGAGATTCTGATTCTGGTTCTGATCAAGAGGAAAAGAAACAAAAGTTCAAAGTATGTATAAATAGTGTTTCTCTTTCAGAGTAATAATTCTATATTATTAATTAAATATTTATATATTAGGGTTGGGTGATGCAATATGGTCCAGATCCAACGCCAGATACATGTCGTTCTGATGATGAAACAAAATTGCTAATGCCGGTAGAAGATAAAGAACAAATTGACAAAACAGGTGAAACTGGAGAAAATGGAGATATGGGACCAAAAGTTGCTGATTGGAGGTTCGGTCCTGCACAGCTTTGGTATGATATGCTTCAAGTACCAGAAACTGGGGATGGTTTTAACTATGGATTTAAACTTGTTGACAAGGTATTTAATTTGTGTGTATGTCAAAGTATTAATACATCATTTGGAAAATATAATTTAATGTTGCTAAAAATCAGTTTATCATAGATAATGCTTGTTATTTCTAATAGCTAGATGAGCAAAACAATAATGACAATAAAGATAATAAAAATGATAAAGATATCCATGAGGAATTTTCTGATGATGCGTTTTTAATGGTATCACAATTGCACTGGGAAGATGATGTTATATGGAATGGTGATGACATAAAGCATAAGGTACGTAATATTTTAGTGTGAAATATTCTTAATTATATATTTGTATAAAGTAATAAGTAAGAATATGAATACTTTGAAAGGTATTACAGAAATTAAATAGCAAAAATAATGCGGCTGGATGGGTACCATCCAGTGGAAACAGAACTGCTCAGGCATTCAGTCAACCAGGCAAAGGAGCACCTGTACCAGTTGCATCAAATGTTCGATTAGCTACTTCACAAATTACAACTCCATTACACATGCAATCTCAGAAAACTAAATTGTAAGAAAAATAGTGACCTATCTGTTAATATTGTACGAAGAAATTACTGCGTATATGATTCCTTTTCATTTTTATTTTTAATAGAAATATGAACAAAGGAAATCAACAACAAAATCGGGAAGAAAATTACGATGACACTTGGTATTCCATTTTTCCTGTGGAAAATGAAGAATTGGTGTATGGACTTTGGGAAGAAGAAGTGATTTGGGATCCTGAAAATATGAGAAAGATTCCAAAACCTAAAATTCTTACTTTAGATCCAAACGATGAGAATATTGTTCTTGGTATTCCTGACGATATCGATCCAGCATTAATTCATAAAGATAATGGACCTCAACCGAAAGTGAAAATACCTCATCCTCATGTGAAAAAAAGCAAATTATTATTAGGAAAAGCTGGAGTGATTAATGTATTAGAAGAAGATACGCCACCTCCACCACCAAAATCACCTGATAGAGATCCATTTAATATTTCAAATGATACGTAAGTTAATTTAGTAATGGCTTTAATTTCTACAAAAATAAAAAATACTCTATTTTCGGTATTATTTAGATATTACATGCCGCGATCATCAGAAACGACATTACGATTAAAAGTTGGAGGTGGAAATTTGATACAGCACAGTACACCGGTAGTAGAATTACGTGCTCCTTTTGTTCAAACTCATATGGGCCCAATGCGACTTCGAAATTTCCATAGACCACCCTTAAGAAGATTTAGTCATGGACCACTTGCTCATCCTGGTCCGCATTCTGTTTTACCATTAGTAAAACATATCAAAAAGAAAGCTAAAGTATGTATCATTTTTTATGACTTTTGTTTGTTAAGTAGCAAAAATTAAACGATATTTACACATTAGCAAAGAGAACAAGAAAGAATTGCATCTGGCGGAGGTGATGTCTTTTTTATGAGAACTCCTGAGGATTTAACTGGAAAAGATGGTGAATTAGTACTTATCGAATTTTCTGAAGAGCATCCTCCTCTGATGAATCAAGTAGGAATGTGTTCCAAGGTGAAGAATTATTACAAAAGAAAGGCAGGGAAAGATCAAGGACCACCGAAATACAAATACGGTGAAACTGCTTATGCTCATACTAGTCCATTCCTTGGAATTCTTACACCTGGTCAAAGCATACAAGCAGTTGAAAACAATATGTACAGAGCACCAATTTATGAACATAAAATTCCAGAAACAGATTTCTTAGTTATTAGAACAAGGTATTTTGGTAACATTTTCTATTTACTTATAGTATGAGAAATGTATTAGAATTAATAAATTCGTTTTCCACACATAGACAACAATATTTTATCAGAGAAGTGGATGCTTTGTTTGTTGCTGGTCAGGAGTGTCCATTATATGAAGTTCCAGGTCCTAATTCAAAGAGAGCTAATAATTTTGTGAGAGACTTTTTACAAGTATTTATATACAGATTATTTTGGAAATCTAGAGACACACCTCGACGTATTAAAATGGACGATATTAAAAAAGCATTCCCCTCGCACAGCGAAAGTAGTATTAGAAAACGTTTGAAACTATGCGCTGATTTTAAAAGAACAGGTATTTATTATTGTACAATTTATACTGCAAATTTTTCAAATCATCTTATTACTATAAATCTGACGAATGTTAAACTTTTTTATGTTAGGCATGGATTCAAACTGGTGGGTTATAAAACCCGACTTTAGATTGCCAACCGAAGAAGAAATTCGAGCGATGGTGTCTCCTGAGCAATGTTGCTCTTATTTTAGTATGATTGCGGCCGAGCAAAGGTTAAAAGATGCTGGTTATGGTGAAAAATTCCTATTTACTCCTCAAGATGACGATGACGAAGAAATGCAATTAAAAATGGATGACGAAGTGAAAGTTGCACCTTGGAATACGACACGAGCGTACATTCAGGCTATGAAAGGGAAATGCTTGTTACAACTAGCAGGACCAGCTGATCCTACAGGTTGTGGTGAAGGATTTTCTTACGTTCGAGTACCAAATAAACCCACGATTAGTAAAGTAAGAATTTAATACATATTTTACTATCATACTTTTTATTATATGTGTCTTATATTTTGAATTATTCGTTTTATAATTTCAATTAGGAAGAACAAGAAGCTCAACCAAAGAGGACTGTAACTGGAACTGATGCCGACTTAAGAAGATTATCCTTAAATAACGCAAAAGCATTACTCCGAAAATTTGGCGTACCTGAAGAAGAAATTAAAAAATTATCACGATGGGAAGTAATCGATGTTGTTAGAACACTATCAACAGAAAAAGCTAAAGCCGGAGAGGAGGGTATGACCAAGTTTTCGAGAGGAAATCGATTTTCTATCGCTGAACATCAAGAAAGATACAAAGAGGAATGTCAAAGAATTTTCGACTTACAAAATCGTGTCTTATCTTCTAACGAAGTTTTGAGTACAGACGAAGGTGAGAGTTCTGAAGAAGATAGTTCTGACATAGAAGAGATGGGTAAAAACATAGAAAACATGCTTTCAAATAAGAAAACTAGTACCCAGCTTTCACTTGAACGAGAGGAACAACAACGACATGAATTACGAAAGATGTTGATGGGTGAAGTTCAAGAACAAGATAAGAAATCCAAAGAGAAAAAGAAAGATGACGAAGAGGATAGTCCTGTAAATAACTTTAATTCACAACAGGGTAGAGTTCTTAAAATTTATCGAACGTTTAGAAATCCAGAGGGCAAAGAATATACAAGAGTAGAATTAGTAAGAAAATCCGCGGTAATAGACACGTATATAAAGATTAGAAATTCTAAGGATGAAACGTTTATTAAACAATTTGCAACATTGGACGAGGCGCAAAAAGAAGAAATGAAGAGGGAGAAACGAAGAATACAGGAGCAATTGCGTAGAATTAAACGGAACCAAGAACGTGAACGTATGCTTGGTGGTCCAATGACAGGAAACAATACATCGTCGAGTAATATGTTCGATCGCAGTAGTACCAATACCCCAACCACTACGTCCTCAAACAGTATCCTTCCATTCTGTAATTTACCTTTCCAATCTACTTCCCTTGCTTCTAAACATCCTAAAACCGAAGTATCTCCTTCTAAACGTAAAAAACCTAAACTTAAACCAGATCTTAAACTGAAATGTGGTGCTTGTGGCAATGTAGGTCATATGCGCACGAATAAAGCTTGTCCTTTATATCAGAATAGCATAACTACAGCGCCGGTGAATGTTGCGATGACGGAAGAACAAGAAGAAGAAATTGAGAAACAACTTAATACGGATGATCAAGATCTCGTTAATGTAGATGGAACGAAAGTGAAATTATCCTCCAAATTAATTAAGGTAATTTATTAAAATACCTTGAAGAAATTAATACCCGATAATCATTTTGATATTAATTTTTGTTTCTTTTTTTCTATAGCATGCTGAAGAAATGAAGAGGCGTACGTTACTCTTGAAAGTGCCTAAGGAGGCAGTAAGCTCGAAAAAACGAAGAAGAGCTACTGGAGATGATCATTGTGATTATCTTAAACGACAACAGAGACCTGCCAACAGACGTAGAACAGATCCTGTTGTTGTCATGTCTACAATGCTAGAAAGTATACTTAACGAAATGCGAGATCTACCTGATGTTCAACCTTTCTTGTTTCCTGTTAATGCTAAAGTATGTTTTATTCTTACTAAACTTTTTTTTATATAAATTAATCTCATAATTATTTATAACTGAAGAATTTATTTATATATTTCATAAATAGGCTGTTCCTGATTATTATAAAATTATACAAAGACCTATGGATTTACAAACTATACGTGAAAATTTAAGATTAAAGAAATATCAAAGTCGAGAAGAATTTTTGGCTGACGTTAATCAAATTGTAGAAAATTCAACCTTGTATAACGGGTCAAAGAGTTCATTAACAGTGGCAGCTAAGCGTATGCTCGAAACTTGTGTAGAAAGGCTCGGAGAGAAGGAAGATCGTTTGATGAGATTAGAAAAAGCAATTAATCCTCTATTAGATGACAATGATCAAGTTGCTCTTACTTTCATCTTAGACAATGTTGTAAATAATAAATTGAAATCTATGACAGAAGCTTGGCCATTTTTAAAACCAGTTAATAAGAAATTAGTGAAAGATTATTATAATGTTATTAAAAGACCTATGGATTTAGAAACTATATCTAAAAAAGTATCTGGTAAGTTAAACAATAACAACTATAATAATATTGAATTTTTTCAATTCTTTTGCAAATATTTTTACAAATATTTATACTTATTTCCTTCAGCACATAAGTACCATAGTCGCCACGAGTTTCTTAGGGACATTGAACAAATTTTGGAAAATTGCACAGTATATAACGGGAAGGAATCTCCATTTACGCAGAAAGCAGAATTGCTAGTGAAAGTTTGTAAAGAGACATTGGATGAGGTATTTACGAACTTTTTTAAAAGTTTATTATATCTTAATATTTAATTTATTATATCTCATATTCATAATTAAATTGTTTTGTACGTACAGTATGATGAACATTTAACACAATTAGAAAATAACATATTATTGGTACAAAAACGAGCAATGGAGCAAGCGGATATCGATCCTTCATGGCTTGGACCAGATGAAGAAAATTATACTATTGTAGAGCCAGAATTTAGAGGGGTACAATATCTATCCGTTCAAATATATAGATATATAGTTTTTCCTTATAAGAAATTTCATAAATATTATATTAATTATTATTTACAGAGTCAAACAAGTTCGCCAGAAAATGCATTTGGGAAATCGAATATGGATGATTTTGATTTCGTGGATGTGGAAGGTGATATGGAAGGTGATGGTAGTAGAAGTGTAAATTCAAAAAAGAAAGACGTTCTTGAAGAAGGTGAAAAAGATTTTATAAAATTATTTTTAGTTTCATTTAAATGAGAATGTATTTAATATATGTTTCGTTATAGATCTACAATTCTCTAGTGAAGATGAATTTGACGAAGTCCCATTTGGTACCGACGAACAATCCGAAAATGCAGAAATGGAAACGCTTGAATTAAATGAAGTTAGGGAAGGTACAGAAAATGAAGTAGTATTAGCGGATGATGATAGTCAACAAGCAGCAGAAGCTATGGTTCAATTAGGTAATGTCGGTTTCTATATGGCGGACCAACAATTGCTTCAACAAGGTTAGTAATTAGAATGAAATACTTTATAAATTCATTTATTATTTTATAATTTCATTAATCAAATCGCATATTTTTTAAATTATAGATGAAAGTATGGATGTTGATCCAAATTACGATCCCTCGGACTTTTTACTAGCTGGCTTACCAGCAAGAGATGAGAAAAGTGAAAATAAAATCCAGGATGATCTTGCTGTCTCTGAAAGCGATGATGATACAGAAAATAATGCGAAACAAAAACAAAAAACACCACAGCAATTATCGCAACCAGAGGAGGATGTTGGTGGTGATCTTTGGTTCTAAAAAGATGTTATTATTTTTTTGAACAATAATTTCGTAATTTACTTCTTAAATCAAAAAACTTATTACAAAATACAATGAGAGAGACAAAGTAAAATATTTATTTCTTATAGGAATAATTAAATTTCAATATTTGAAATTAAATAATATATGTTTTTTTTAGATATCTTGTAAAAAGCAAAACGAACATGCATATCTACAAATATTGTATACATATGTGTAAATATATAGTAGGAAATTGTTTTTTAAATATCACGCGTAGTTTATTTTTTACGTACAGTAAATAAATATATACAAAGAAAGATCATCGAATATAAAAAGCTGCAAATTCAGTTATATTTATTTAAAATATAATTCTAACCAAAATTCTGTTTGTAATGTTTCTTTATAATATTAATGTAATATTTCTTAATAATGATTACTGATGAAGAATTGAAAACTAAAATGAACTACATACTTGAAATGTGTACATCTATAGATTTACAACACGATAAAAAAAGAATGCTTAACAATATAGCCAGTGTAACAAAAAGTGCATTACGGACGCAACTGATAGTTTATAAACCAAATGCTATTATCACATGTATTATTAAACTGTTCTTTTATTACAATGAAACCGCATCTCAAAATATGTGTAAATGGAAACGACGAAGAAAATGTCGACTTGCAAAAGAATGTTACATTAGTTTATTACAAGTATACATTCCTGAAAAGTCCAAGGAAATTTTAGAAGCTGTAATTAATGTGATTTATGAAGATAAGCTTTGGGAATTTGAAACTTTTTGTTTTGAAATTATGTGTTCTTTATTAGAATATGGTATTAATGCATCATTAACGATTCATCTTATGTGGGATAGAATTGAAACTCTAAATATAAACATACAAGATACAAGAAAAATCATAAGAATATTATACGAATTATTAGATGTTTACAACTGGCCAGATACTCACGAAACAGTAACAGTTATTGAAAGAATTTTAAATCTTTTTTATATTTCTATAACTAGCTCGCATGCAACTGTTAATGTTATGCCATATGCAACGTTCAAAAAAGGTTTAGAAGTCTGCATAATTAATATGGTAAAGCATGTATCTAATGATCACCTTCTCATCATAATCCAACATATGTGTTCGTGGGTTGTTGAAAAAGGAATGACTGATGAAATTATTTTAGACTTTGGCAGTATACTTGAATACACAGCCTATGTACATGAGGTAACATTGTATGAAAAAACTTTAACTCCAAAGATATTTCCATTATTAATGGAAATGATAGCATCAACAAGTAAAATAATCAGTCTATTGGGTAACAGAGTTACTCAGTATTTGCTCGACAGAGAAGAAAACAAAATGAATTTTGATACGCCTAAAATATTTTTCGAAGATATTCAATTTGACCTCACAATAGGTAAATGTTTCAAAGAAGATAAACTATTCTGTAAACTTCACAGAGAAATTTGGCACGATAGCATCCTGAAAAGTATCATAAATCATTGTACATCACGTATGAATTTAGAAGCTACTTATTGTACGATATGCCTGATTGCTGTAGAAGTGCCATGCGGATTCATAGCAGCAGCCCTGGTTTGCCTTTTAATGAATGTGCAAGATGTAACTTTGAAGCAAACTAAACATCATGCCGAAGTATCTTATCACATACATGCAACAGTGATAGCAGTTATGTCTCTTTTATGTTGGATTCACAAAGCCAAAGCATTTTACGAGTATGTGAACAAAGTAGTGATGGAGAGGGCACAGTGGGCTCCGCATTTAAATCCTCCTATTCAATCTCAATATAATTTCGCGGCACATCACATACTTTGGAACAAACCAGATTTGTTTTTCGTAGATTGGGAAGCTCGTTATGGTTTGTGGAAATGTTTCCGTTTACACGAAACTGAAGAAGAGCCGCATGATACATGATTATTCATCGAAAATCATGATACAATTTATACTATAAGACAAAAATAAACATTACGCGATCATTCGATATCAAAATTGTACGTGACATTACGAACATTAATGAATCATTTAAATTACCGACCAATGCTTTCTTTGGTAATTTTTTCGTAATAGATCTGTAATCATAAAATCATTCATATAAATAACTATCATCAAAATGGCTGTGTTTCGACATTATACAGCACAATTCACAGTATTACGCATTAAACAAAGCCAATAGAAATTGACAGTGTGCGGCATTACGTTCAATATTTTGTTGTAGTCTGTGTTTTCTAAATGTAAAACAAAGTTGGTACGATCGTAGTTTATTTACAATTAAACAATGTGATAATTTAATCTCAAGTGACTGATATTCGTTCGTCCATCTTACATCATTCTGAACAATTTTTGATTCGCTAAACATTTACACTGTATTAACTGTAAATTGCAATTTAGAATTAAACATGAATTCCTTGGAGATTGATAAAACATTCCTTCGTAATTCCGAAGAAACTGTGAGAAAGTGTTGACAAATGAAATTAAATGAATTTTCGAAGTGCGAGACCTGCTGCAGTTATTAAAATTCTATTGTTTACATAACGAACTGCAACAGCTTTTGTGGATTATTTCCGTCAGATCATCAAATTGCGTTTCAATAAAGGTTAACTTTTTAAATAAATTATAGTGTTTATTGTTCCTTCACTGTCAGTGTCCTTTGACTGTGTGACAATATTATTTTGTTTCTAGTAAGAAAAAGTTTTGCTATGTATGATTTAATGTATAAATTTTAATTATAAATACTAAATAAAGTTTTGTCAGTTCATGCAAAATTACTTAGAATAGAATGTAATAGAAATTGTATGAGTTGTAATATTTACAAGTAATAATTTTTGTTATGGATGTTTACTTTTTCAGTTATTCAAACATTTTTAAAGAAACAATGTCCGGAGAACAATTTTCGTTGGTTTGGAACAGTTTTCCAAGAAATTTATCCTCTGGATTATACACATTACTAACTGATGAACACTTAGTTGACGTAACGTTAGCTGCTGAGGGCCAGATACTACGTGCTCATAAGTTAATATTGTCAGTTTGCAGTACGTATTTCAGGGAATTGTTCAAGGTACATTTTAACTTATCTCACATGATTCATATTTTCTCCACGATGTTAAAGTACTTGTAACAACATAGGGAAACTCTTGCAAACATCCAATTGTAATTTTAAAAGATGTCAACTACCGTGATTTGTCAGCAATGCTTCATTTTATGTATCAAGGAGAAGTTAACATTAAACAAGAAGACATTGCTAGTTTCTTGAAAGTGGCAGAGACTTTACAAATAAAGGGTTTAACCACAGAAACAGGAGAGGTACGTTCTATTAAACTTAAGAACATTAAGAATAACAGAAAGTAAATAAAAGGATTATTTTTAATTTGCAGAAACTTGGAGAAACATTAACGAAGAATACAGATAACTTAGATCAAATATTTAATGCAGAAGATAGTAGTATTAATTCTGTCAATTCGGATGCAAATGCTCTTATTTTTGACGAACAAAAACAGATTATAGAGAAGAACCAACAATGTCAAAAACAATGTGTATTATCGAAAGATGATCTACCTAACAATGAATTTACAGAAAATACTAACGTCAGTGACATGCATTGTCAGCAAGAATCGTCTGATTCAACTCATAACATACAAGATGTACAAACTGTAGAAAACAACATTTCTACAACTGTAGGAGAAGAAGAAGAACCATTAGACTGTACAGCTGATATAAGTCACATAGAGTCAACAAAGCATGAACCATTGGATTATACAATTGACGTAGATATAGAAGCAGGATATAAAACATGTTTGCCTAACGAACCGCTTTATAAATCTGAAGAAAATTTACAGACAAAAGGTATTATTTTCACATGTTTTGTTAGCATAATTATTTAAAAGATTATGTAATTAGTAGGCTGATGACTATAAAGACATCATTTGGGGCTGAAAAATATTACATTTGCTGAATGAATCAGTACTTCGAAACGAGATGAATAGAATTAGTGAAGAGACTACAGTCACTAGCTGTTGATGCAAAAGATTTGACACACTCAACTTTTTCGTCGATGGATATACAGTTGTACAAATTTCTTTAATAAAATTAATTTTACAATGCAATCAATTATATATCTGCATGCTTATTTACTGGGTGTTTCAAATCTCAATTCCATACAATACTTCGATACTTTAGAATAGCAAATGTTGAAATAAAAAATTTTATATTTTACAGATTATATGCCAGATATGCAATTAGTACCTTACAGTCAGAATACACAAACTCAATCGTTTGGTGAGTCTTTAATTTCCATCTTATAGCTTCACCTGTACTTTAGTTTTTTGAAACATATTATTTATTTTCATCTATCTAATAGGTTTAAGTAACATGTCTAGTTTCGAAAGTGAATTTACTTACGAAACTGGTTGCCATAGTAAAGGTCGTCGAACTGTTAAAGGTATATCCAACAACAGTTTGCCACTGGAAACAACTTTACGCGTTGTATCTGAATTGGGACCAACTTTGCGTATGGAAAGAGGCAAAGTTATTCGAATGTATTCATGTCCATGGTGTCTTCGTCATTTTACGCGTAAGGAAAATCTTAAATTACATGTTCGATATATTCACGGTCCGCTTGAAAGCCTAACGTGTAGACTTTGTGGTAATAAATATAAAAACAGTAACAGTTTACGTGTACATTCGTATTTGTATCATAACGCTAAACGCGACAAACCTAACAAGTCAATAGTAGATGGTGGCGCATGAAATTAAAATCGAACAGTTAATATTAAGATTTGCAATAAATATTAACATTTATTGCATCGTATATGTAATATAATTGATGCGATATAGTTTTATTTCCAAGAAAGTCTGACGTTTGTTGGCAATTAACAAGAAAATTTATTATTTAATATTTTTTTATTTACATTTTGTTTGATGTAATTACGAAGCTAATTAAAAATGCTCGATAAATTTGGAGAAATGATATTCTGCTAATTAGCAGTTATAGACTTAATTAGACTTAATAAAGATAAATTTAGAATCTGAATGCAATTACATATTTTATATAAAACAGGTTAGTTTAAAGAAAGAAAATCAATTGTAAACATATATGTATATTAATATATCATTTTGTAAATATATATACATTTGTAATAAAATAAATACATTTTTATGTTCTTTTTAGAAATCGTTACCTACCGAAGCATTATAACACACTCATCAGTACCATGCAAATTTAACACAAGATATTGAATCATAAATTTTTATTTTACTGCTTCAACGATCTTCCTGTCTAAGTGCACTCTTTCCTGTAAGAACTCAAGAATCTCCTTCTCCTTAAGAATGAAAACAGAGATAGAAGTAACAGTAAAAAAAAGGAAAGAAAAAAATTTTGATCCTGACTCAATCTCCTGTTCAGATCACCAACTAGCAATCTCCCGTCACAACAAGACAAGTACACACTAATAAACCACATCGACTCGTGTTCAAAATAAAATTATCATTAGCTCAGCAGGCATTACGAGGAATTCCTATACAAGAAACTTCACTTTATCGTCAGAAATCCCTTATCTCTCGACGAATGATGGATACCAATATTCTAACGTGCTCTTTTCGCGATTCCTGAAAGTCGATCAAAGGCCGAAAGATCCAGCGATTATCGTGACTGGTCGCCTATAATTAAACATACTCGTGGATTTAGCGGTATGGATGATGATAAATCACATTACGATTCGCCGACAAATGCCATGGATCCCTGAAGATTTCCGGGGACGAGGGAAACGTGATGAGTCCGAGAACAGTGGCTTCGCAATATCATCGAGCCGTCTGGCTGGCCTTTTGCAACAAGGTCGGGGGTCACATCTTCGAGACATAATTATCCATAGAGAACGAAACCGTCAGTAAAACTGCGGATTCTCGAGCCACGCGGGCATTCCCTACGATTACTATAGTGAAATTTACTGTCACTGAGCTTTATATTGATTTTAAGCGTTGTCGATTAAGCTTCCGGTTTTAATTTACCATTGAGAGAAAGTTCAAAAAGTGTCGACATTATCGTACAGATCATGGACGCGTTCTATTTTTTGGACATCCTTGGAATTTCATTGCTGTTGCACTTGAGCTTTAGTATATTGTTGCTGGTCATTTTGGTGCCATTTATGCTATTTGTTTATCCGGGTAATTATCTTTGAAGAAGATTTATCTGACTATGGTTGACGGTTAATTCTTTAATAATATAATCCGAAAAACAGTTAGTTGTACATATTATATATTTTATATATATATATTTGTATGTTAAATGTCATTATATATGACGTAATTATCGTTATTTATTTTCTATAAAAAAAGTACCTGAAATAATTATTTTGAAAGTACCTGAGATAATTATTTTCCAAATTAATGTTTCTAAATTTATGATATTTTGTTAAATTATCACAAAATTATAAGATAGTCATAGTTGTTTTTTATGATGATTGCAGAACGATAAAAAGGCAGGTACTAGATAAACTTATACAAACAGATGTATATGAATAAATAATTTTTATAATTACTTACAATTTATATTTTATAAACGTGTATTTTCTTTTCTTTTTTTTCTATTAAATCAGATGTTTTTGAAAGCTAAGAAAAATTTTGCTTTAACGAACAAATGATATATGTCATAAAAAAAATGATTTATGTAATAATTGACAAGAAATATCTCATTCATAAGAAAATTATTCGAAGAGATATGTAATTGAAAAAAAAGAAATTCTGTTACGATAATGCAGACTTTGCATTGATTATAGAATTATGTAAGATTTTATAAATTTTATATCATTCAAATTTTTAAATCAATGACACAAATTTCGAGGTTTCTTTCTATATTTATACAAACTAATTTTACAATAATAATAATAATAATAATAATAATAAAATGATGAAATAATTATAAAAACGATTATAATTTTGTTATTACAATTAAAATTATTTCACATTTGAATTTCAGTTATCATTATTATTATAAGAAAAACATTTTTATTTCTTTTTAAGTTCTGGCATGGTCAAAAAAGGGTTGGATACGTTTTGTAAAATGGAAATATCCAAACGTAGTCGTCGTGGAAGAGAACAGCATTCGAACAATCCTGGATCAATTTCGAAATCACGTAGGTGCAAAGAATTGGCCAGTTTAACAACTTTATAGATTATCAATTTATAGCACGTTTCTTCTGAAATTTAGGGGATTTATACTTTGCTGATTCAAGGCCGTCCGATCGCAGAAAGTATTCGCGGCCATTTAATACATCTGGCTACATCCAGAAGGTTTCTTCGTGCAGGACTATCCACTCGATGTGGTCTTTACGTATGGAAGGATCTTGATTATTTTTCCGTGGACAATCACTTGTTAAATTCACCGTGTTCATTCAGAGGTCGATCCATCACGGAGTTCAACATTCAGGTCGGTTTTAAAAGTCCAATTTTCCATTGGTTTTTTCATATTCTGTTTTATGTTTATGTTATGTTATTACTTTATTTTTTACATTTCTACATTCCTTATATTCCCTAAGAGAATTATCATTTTATATTCTTTGATGCAATCCATTCCTATATTTTTCTTTATACCACAACTCTAAAACTTCAAAATAATTATCCTTATGCTTTTCTTCACGTTTTTTTGAATATTATTTCTTTTCATTCCGTGCTTTTTAAAAATAATTGAAGATGACAGAAGAAGAATACGATAAGCAGTATTAGAATTCAGCATGTAGTTAGTTCTATGTTAACAAAACCTTTCATTTTTCATCAGTAATATCAATACATCCTCGACTGTTTTTAAAATTTCACCAATTTTCGGCTTGTTTCTATAGAAACTTTTTATGAAAAATTAATAGCTATCGTGTTCTTCCCTTCTGTATTTCTCTGTACGTTTCACTATTAATTCTTATTATTTACACACATTCGAAGGCAAACAAATCTGTAATGTAGCTATTTGCAGCAGATTCATGCATTTTAGGATTACGTGAGCGATCTCACGTCGAAATTCTTTCCATCGGGACAACCACCGTGGCAAGTGCACGTGATAAATTGTTTTCTCCGTGGAGAGGAGTATCAAATCTGTCTAGTGAGGGTCCATCATCTGCTTCTTCGACAGGAACATCTAGTGTTGGCCGATTTTCTTCCATTGAGATGTTCTATCGATAATTGGGCGTGTCAAGAAACGGATTCTCCTTTCACGAATCTCTACTCGGAGCCATCAGCACTCCCGAAACTTTACCAGAAACTCACGGAAAGCTTCAGTAATTATTGGAACGAATTTCTATATAATAACGATCCAAACGAGAGGCCAGAGATCCTGAAGAAGCAGATTGGTATTTTTCAATGCTCGAAAATCGGTGTGATCGTTTTAGTTTCTTCGTTGAAAGAGATGACAAGGTACAGTGCGGAATTTTTGTTGATCTTTAACGGCAACAGGGTTTTTGTTTTTGATAATTTGACTTGGTCAAAGATTATGATGTATTCGAGAAAAGAACTAGTGAAACTATATATTGTTATAATCCTTTTAACGATGTGCGTATTAAGGGGCACTTCTTAGGTATCGTTGCAGCGGAACTGACGCTAAAAATGTTAACGTGAATCGAATACATTGCGTTTTTTTAATATATTTTTTATTTGCATTTGAAACTGACTTTTATGTGGCTAAATAACACTTTTGCGTTTTATAAACTGAATTTTTAAAATATTTTTAGTATCATCTTAGCATTACTTTTAATGCTCTGTTTCTTTACTCTAAGCATTAAGAGTAACGTACGAAATTATTTACTGAGCAAAAAACTAACACTATTTAATTAGCAAAATTAAACTAAATCATTATCTAGAAGAAAATCTGTATTCCTCAAGCTTGACATTAATCTCTTTCTCTTTTCTCGTTTTAGGCAATATAGAAAAGGAGAGGGGCCCAGGTTTCTCGACATTCTCTCCATTTTTCAACGAGAGACCAGCAAACGAAACGTCAGTCACAGCGTGTTCCTACGCGCTCTACTAAAATCTTTAAACCCTCTGCAGTTCTTTTACGACGTGATCTTGTGGTATTGGTATCTAGTGGTCACCTTAACTCTGAAAACACCGATATTACTTATCCGAGAATTACAAGCGTTGAAATCACGTCATAAGCACTGCCATTCGGATACTTTGGTTTCTATGCTATGGTGTTACGTTCCTTTGATATACCAAGCTAGCATAGAGGTAATCTCTATTACGTGGATCGCTATAAAAGCGCCGAAAACGATCTTCGAAGAATTATTTCTGAAGCATCCACAAGCCAATCGACTTCAGACCACGTCACCTTGCGGACGAAAAGTAGTTGCTTGGTCGGAGGAGGTGAAACTCGATGTTCTTCGAACAATCTCTATTGTGACGGGGGCGACGGAGGCTGAAGTTTTGCTAGCAGCTATGGTGGACAGTCTCAAAGAGTATTTTCGTCATTCCAGCGTTAGAATACCGGACAATGTGCTCGCCACTGGTAAATTCGTGGGACAGAAAGCCGTGTTCATGCAGAATCACGAAGCCAGAGGCATTTTGTGTCTCGCACTTCCCACAAAGACTCCGCTGTTCGAAGATGATCTAGTTGAAATTTTGCAGGTCTGTACGTCTTGCGTGAATTTATCAAATTAATTATTTTAATTAATCGGAAGTGTGATCTTTTTTACACTGTCTATAGACTGTCGAGTAATTTTTTGTATTAAATTAGTCGTTTGAATTAGTTGAGAAAGCTGGTTGTGAGTACAATTATTCGAAACTATTTAGTTAGTGATTTTTATTAGCTTATTTTTCAAGTATAGATTTCCTTTGTTAACATGGTGGGAGAATGAAATATCCTATTAATTATTTTTAAATTTGAACGATGTTAATTAATTGAAAATAACGGAAGAAGACGACTTTAAGCGAATTTTTAGAAGTGTCTCAATTTTCTAAATACCTAATTAGGCATGTAAATCAAAACAGTTTTAATCAAAATCGATAAAATTTCTAACTTAAACGATTTATCGTAATTATACCAATTTTTGCAATGGCAGAGTAGAATAAAATTAACATGAAATTTGTGGGACGAAAACAAACTACGTAATAACGATTTGCTCTCGCGTTTGACCCAATTTTTTGCGAATCAGTAATTTATTATGCTTGCTATCTCGAACAATAAGAGCAACGTCAACGATAGGTCAATAATCTGTTTATGTTTCTAGAATAGAGACATCGATTTCTATCACAGTTTTGTTTCCATCGTCTATTTATATCGTTCGAAAGTAGTATAATTGGTAAATGATGAAATGAGTGAGTATACGTTTTCTTTCAGATTATTCAGAAAAATGTGCGCGAAGCAAGATCGAAGCAAAGTGCAATGTGCGCTATAACTGCAGCCGAGGAGTCCTGCAGATTGATCTCTTCTTGTTTGCCTTCGTTACTGCTCAAAGTTATACTAAATCAGTTAACGAGAAGGTATTCCCTGTCCTTGACACACGTCAATGGAGATCTGGCTGTAGAAGGTGTCGACGCGGTGATGTATTGGAGACCACCTCAAGGCAACTGCAGTAAATGTTTCATTAATCTTCATCTTTTGTCATGAAAACCGCAAATAATTAAGTTAAAGAGTAAATCGGTTTAAAGAAATTAAGAGATCCAGAAAAACTAATTTTACAGGGAAAAAAGTGAGAGACTGTCGTTTAAATCAATTTCCATTAATTACGTAAGAACACGAGGAGAACGTTAATGAACAAATTACGTAAGGATATCTAATCATGCAAGGCATAATACAATTGCATAATATCCTTGATAATTTAATTTTCTTGTATATATTTGTTTTACGCCGTGCGCACAATACAGTGTGCGTGGAAGATTACTTTTCATCGTTTCACTCACTCACTGCGGGGGGGATTTTCATTTATATTTTCAAAAATATAGTGACAAAGATAGAACCTCTGTTGAAAATTGTTTCACGTATCAATTATTATAGAAACTATTACACACTTTGGATATTTTATAATATCTATTTTTTAGATATTTTGTAGTTTCTTCATAGCATATGCATTCTGCGCAATTTTCCGCTCTTAAGTCTTTTATAAATGCATAAAAATCTACAGTCTGGTGGATCGATGATCCACATGTCACATAACACGTAATCATCGCTGAAAGAAAACGCGATTTACATACATTTCCAGTTCCTTTCTTTTTCTAGTTCGAATATTTTTTTGCGGATCTTTTGTTTTCAGTGCTCATTAACAGGGGTTGTATGTTGGTCATTTTTTTAGATATGTCGATAACTCTACACAGGTACGGAAGCGGTGTGCGGCTGGGTGTGATGGGCGACGCATTAATTGGTCCTGAGCACTCCATCATCACGAGAACTTTTCCGAAAAGCGTGGAAAATCTGGCGAACGTAGTTGGCGTCCCTAGAGTACCCAGCAGAAGTTCAACTCCGAGTCCGGTTAATCCAAGCACTTCACCCGGACATTAAAAACGTATAACATTAAAAACGAATGCTGTATAAAATAGACGACCTCCTTCTTTTTTATAATTAGTCAAGTTTCAGCGCAGTTTTAACCATTTCAAAAATTTTCTAGAAAGTTTCCCACTTACTTTATAATAGAGTTAGTAATATTGTAGTAATATTACTAACTTCATTGTTTATTTATTATTAGTATTATTTATTTTCTTTTTTAAAATGTTAAAAGAATATAACATATATATATATATATATTTAATAGAATATATGTATAATCTGTTTAACTAAACATGACGTTGTGTAATATTACATTAACGATAATTCGATTTCGGCTTTATATCTCTTTCAAATATTTTTTTTTATTCACTCTTAGTTACACGTTTACAATATTATATTGAAAACTAATTAATTTCGTCTATCACGCGTGTCTGACATTATCAGTAGTAATACGAAACGATTTTTCAGGTCACGTGTCCGTCTCCTGAGAAGATAAATTTGCATTCTTTTTCTGAGAGTGCGAAATTTCAAAATCGAAAGTGAAACGAACTGGACGTTGTACTTTCAGAGAAGATTGAAGCATGTAGAACCGCGTCGAATAATATTTATAATTATTTACGATTTTCATATTTTTCATATTTAAATAAAGAAGAAATTTTCCAATTGTTTCGTTGGAAAGACATAAGCAAGAAACAAGAAATAAGAAACAAAAACTCTACCGATGAATCATCGGCGATGATATATTCGTTACCGTTTTGTAAATTTGCGACGCAACGTTATTTCTGTCTCCGTCCTTTTTGATAGTGATCTTTTTTTGTTTTGAGCTACGTTGAATGACTAAATGGAAAAGTAAACGTGTTTCTTGCAATATATTGTACGTATATTTGTACAAATATACACATTCGTATCTAATTTATACATACACTTTTAACAACCAATATTTTTGCAATACGTTATCAAGAAATTAACGTGTCGTTCTCGTTACAATAGTTAGTAAATTTTTCAGGCGTTACACACGTCACAACTGTTACAGCCGACATCAAATACTTTGATTTTTTCGAACGATTGAAATAGTTTTTGTTTTTTGCAAATAGTAATTAGGGAAGTTAATCTGACAATTTGATTGCCTAGCTTATAATTGGAAGCATATTATACGTATTATTTAATTAAAGCTATACCGTCGTTTTACTAGGAAAGTAGCATACTTAGAAATTGTCAATTTTGGGATATTTATAAAAATTAATTCCAAAAAGTAGTTTTATTAAGAATGAATTAATCACAAGAAGAAAGTTTAAAAATTTTTTTCAACAAATTAAAACCAAATAATAATAAACGACATATAAATAAACTTATTTTAGAATATTAGAAATTTATAAGATCAAAAAACTTGATTAAATCTTCAAAAGGAATGTTTTTTTTGATTACTGGATGGTGAAATTACTAATAATTTTCTTTAATATTTTTATTTCGTACAAATTTTTTTGAAAAATTTATTTCTTCTAATTATGCCACTTTTTTTTTAGTAAACATATGAAGTTGAGATCGATTGTAACTTATCTAAGAGGAAAAAAAAAAATAAAACGTTATTAAATTATATTTAACTTTTCTATGTATCTTATTTGACGGGAGGAAAAAGGATCGTAAGTGCATTATTTTTTTTAAATAAACTACTAAATTCGTATTTATAAGAGAGATTGTGAGTCATATGTATATGTGTGCTCCATACTATTGTATCTACACATATACGAATATTAGAGATAACATGTATATACGTACATTACGTCGATAAAGATTTAAATTGACTAACTCTATTATGTTATGATGTAATATTATATAATTATTTACTAATATCCTTTAGTCTCTCTCTCTCTCTTTGCCATCTCTTTGCCAAAAATGTTATTGTGTTTTCATAACTTGTACATCTTCATAGGTTTCAATGTTTCAAATTATAACACTATTGTCATGCTTTTTACGAGTGTTATTAAATCATTAATTAAAAAATTACTAGTAATATTAATAACAATAGTATATTATTACAAAAAAGAAACAAAAAAATACACAAAGTGAAAATAATCAAAGATAAGAAGTTGAAGATAGCAGCTTTAAAATGTTGAAAACGTTGATTGACTTAAACCGAACAAACTACAATACATATGTAAATGAAAAGACAATAATGAAGAGTGTAGACTGTTTGCAAAAATACGTATATTTTTCGTGCAATTTCTAATTTTTAACTTTATGTATAGTTTATACTGATTATTGAGATCAAATTATGATTGTAAGTCAACTATTTAATTTCCACTTGTTTAGAAGTGAAATATTTATAGAATTTAATGTTATTCCGTCCTTCTGGGAGTCGTGTATGTGTAGCAATAGAATGAAACACTTTATGACTCTCAATCTTACTCGAGGAAAATTTTTTTTTGTTAATTTATCTTAAGCGAATCATATATTTTTTTTCAAACATTCTCCTCTCACCGAATAAAATATATAGAAATTGAAGAAATTAACAAATCGAAAAAACTATCCATTTTTGTACGTTTTAGGTAATGTGTTTTTCTAATAACATTCAACATAGTAAAATGATTAATTTCTCACGAATATTATGTTAAACATCCAATAACAGAGATATTTAAGTAAAAATATAAGTATGTACGTATTAAGAAAAAGGATTCAAGTAAAATTGTAGTCGTTATAGTTACGTACTCTTACGTTTCTACCATGAAAATTCGTTGATTATACATTTCCAAAAGCTATAAAGAAGTTTCTAAAAATCGAACGAGTTCATTGAATGTACTTCTCTTTTTTTTTTCTTTTTTTTACTTTTCAATTGAAATATTTAATTACGGTATATAACACAGTAACGCTGCACTTCGTTAATATAGTCTTCGTTAATACAGTTAAATGCCGAATATTTATTAGCTAGAATACATTTGCTAATTTCAAAAACTTTTCTAAGTTTTATCTGACAATATAGTTTGCGATCACAGTTGGGACGTTTCGTTACAACGATGCGAAAAATTATCGGACATCGTTTCAATTAGCATGGCAGACTTGATTTCTCGATTCGTTATCAATATTGGACAATTATAAGGCAAACGTTTACAAATACATCGATCCCTAATTGTATCCACAAGATCTTTCTATCGTTAGCTCTTTTATGAGTATATGAACTCATAGCCAAATTTACCACTTTCTTGCTCAGAAATATTTTGTTTTCTATTAGTACCTACACGTATATTTAGAAATTTTGTAAATATTTATCAAAGCAAGCTCCTTTCATAAATGTTGTTTGAGGAATACTCTTTTGTTTCTTTTTCTAAGAAAGAATTTTGTCTCTGATAAAATTATTGACGAATCTAGCTTTCAAATGGAATTAAGTTAAAACCGTATATTATAGCTTTGTACTGTCAGAACAACAACGAATAATATATTCAAATTACATATCGATGTTCATGTATATCATTCATGAATATCGTTACATTTACGCAACCACGTTAATCAAATTGCAATTTAAAAGACAAGTATCACGTCTGTATGCATCTGTATTTCCATGTAGAATAGCTCTAACGAATAATAAAATTTCATGTGAAATGTGACGTTCAATTATGTTTGCCAATAATAAGAGTTTTGATGAGATGTATTCATTCATTATTTATACCTTCGCTAATTCGTCGTACATTATGATGTTGAATGTGATTAAACTGCATGTCATTGTACCTCAATTGAGGTCTCTATTAACATATGTACATTTTACGCTTCACTTTATAGATATTACGGATAATTATTACTATTATCACCGTATATAAAATATAACTGTGCTATTTAATGGAAAGAAACAGGCCTGATGATAAAATCATTAAATGAAAAACAAATTCCTTTTTGTTGTTCACAATCCCTGAAAACAATGATTGTTAAAAGCACAGTTGGTAATTGATTCAAGCTATACTATCTTTCTCGCGTTCCATCTCGATAGGGCCTTTGCCCCAGATCTTTCGATTTTTCGTGTACGGGATAAGCCCTACCAAAAACCCAGAGATAATAATCCATCCACCCGCCATGCAAAAAGACAAATCCCACGAATTCGTCACGTCAAATATCCAACCAGCCAGTGGTGGGCCAAGAAGATTTCCTATACCTTGACACAGCAAGCTAAGACCGTACGCAGTGGTGAATCTCTCCAGGGGTATTAACTCTACCAGTATAACGGGGGTGAAGCTGAAGTTACTCGCGAAGAAGAGGCCGAACGCCGCCGAGACGACCATCAATAGATTGTAGTAAGGAGTCAAGATTGACATTAGAATCGTTGCCACACCACAAGCAACCAGACACCAAGTATAGGTTTTGCTAACACTCATCCACGGTTGGTCCCCTGCCCATCCAAGACCGATCTGAGGACAGTATAAAACGATTACACTGTAAAACCATATCGAAATTAATGGTTATATTTTATATGTTTGTCTGCAGATAAAACGAACGGTACCATTCCAATTGTGTTGGTAATGCCGATGATACTGAGGAGATTCGCAGCATCAGACTCGGTGTAACTGTTTCTGGTAAGATGCTCGGCAAGATAGAAGTAAGGCACGATAAACCAAGTGAACAGCAAGATCGTTGATAGTGAGAGGAATAAAAAGTGCAGTTCCAGGAACATTGAAAAGTCCATCATACCTTTCAGTAAGTCCACCAATTCGCTGTACCATTTCTGAAAATAATTGTCATTGTTAGACTGAGAATTTTTATGTATTTATGTAATGTTTGAGAATGTAAAAGTAAAATACGTAATATAAAATACATAATACGTAAAAATATACATAAAACATCCAAAATTCAGTATATAACTATACATTTTCAATAGTTAAATTGAGTCTTTGTTTAAGTCTATGTCCATGAAAAAAAAATGTATTGCACAAAATCCGCAGTTCGTTAACCATATTACTTAATAATTATAATTTTACTTTTAATAGTACTATGTAGTACTATTAAAAGTCTATGAATATCTTTGGTTGTTAATTTAATACGATTCTTATCCTACCTCTTCGTTTTCTTTCGCCAAAGTAGTCATGCTATTCCTATAAATATCGGGACAACTACTGGCCCTTAATCTGTATTTGTGTAAATTAAGGGCAGCACCGCGATACATGACCGAGTTCCTGTGAACTCTAATATCTTTGAAGTAGTGAGTATTCGTGTTAAACTGTCTTCTTAACCACGGCAGAGAATCCGTTCTGACCACTCTGCAATTAAGTTCTCCAATACGTTGTTTGGAAACCGATTTTGATTTTCTTCCTTCGTTCATCTAAAAAGTCACGCGACATTGTCAACGAATATTGTATTATATTCTTTTCACAATGTACCAACAGTGTACAGATTGAAATTTACTAACCGTGTGCTCAAGTTCTTTCGTCAAGAGAGGATTAACTTCTTCCGATTCCTTTTTCGATATCTTTTTAGCTATGTGATTTTTGATAGTGTTGCACGCGGATCCTGAATGAATGTTATTCGTTGCATGCGAATTGTCGTGTTTCGGCTCGTCAGGTGCTTGTTTGATCCTTCCAATCGAAATCAACATAATATTATTATATTTTGTTGTATTATTTATAGTAATATTGCGAAACATTACATGAGACAGAGATGTAAAGAAATGAAATAAAAATAGTAGTTATACACGTTGATTAAATTTGAAACCTCATCGACATTGTGACGACACTCTTATTGCCGACTTCTGCAGTGGAATCTTGTAACATTTTATCCGAACAGCTTCTGCATGACAAAAGATTGGGGTAGTTCTCCAAAATGACCTTATACAGTCTCGGATTACTCGAAAGCGATTCTAATACCTCCACGGGTACCTACAATCCCCGAAAGATGATTTAGATGATTTAGTCTGTCAAACTTTTCAATCAGTTTTTTATTTTCTTTTATTTTTACATACAATATAAAGTACTTGCTATGTTACAATAACAATATTCTTCATATATTATATAATATTTCTAATCATTCCTTATATTTTTCGAATTTATCAAAAATTCCCAATTCCGAAGTACTGATTTATATTTAGGATCAAATGAACTATTTGAAAAAAGAAAAATGAAAGCAAACGTCAGAAGAAAAGTTTCATCGGCACTTCTCATTTAAGGAAAGCGATCAAAGGATTTACAATCCGTGCTTATTCGAGTCAGCTTCTCACCTTTTCATTGTGTTTCACGAAAGTAGGTAGATTAACCACGCTCCTGAACTTGACGTCCCCGTTCGCCGCTTGCGGGTCCTCCGTAGTGGTGCTGAGGATCTGCAACAGATACTCCGGCGTGTGTCCGCTCTTCAGCATTCTTCTCAATTCTTCGACCCCAGGGAATTCGTCCACTGGGCTGACGCTGGACCTGTCGCACTCGGACTTGGTCGTCGACTTCCTCGGTGTTGCGCCGTTTTGCTTCTCCTGCTCTATGATCCACCATTCAGGATCGCGCATAACCGTGCCGCAAACGATCATGTTGAAGAAGGTGCCCGCCAGGAGCAGGCAAGTGCCTCTCCAGCCGTACTCCTCGATGAAGTACGTGGTCATCGGCGCGTACACGAACGTGCCGATCCCGGTGCCGCAGGCGCCCAAGCCCACGGCCAGGTTCCGCTTCTTGTCGAACCAATACGCGATGCTCACGACCGCAGTGACGTAGCACAGGCCCAAACCGAGACCAGCGATGACTCCGAAGGTCAAATACATTACCTCGATGGAGTTGCCGAACGAGCTCAACACGAACCCTGTCCCAGAGATCAGGCCGCCAACGATAGTCATGCTCCGGCATCCGTAACGATCCACCAACGCTGACATGATGGGACCGGAGAGAAGCGGCACGGCCATGAACAGGGAGCCGATCCAAGCTGTTTTCGACTTGGACGCGCCGAACTCGTTGAGGAACTCGATGTACAAAAGGCCGAAACTAAAGGACACCCCGTCGGCTATCATGGAAATGACCAAAGAGGCCAATACAACCACCCAGCCCCATCCGCCATCCGGCACTTTCGGTTTCCGTTTGCCTTTAGCTGTGCTGGTTAACTCGTCGTCCGAGGCGCTGTCCGAATCGATGGAGTCCTTCGTGTCGTCGTCCCTGTAGCCAGGATTAGAGGTGATTATCGGTCGCGACTCTGAGTATCTGCAATTCCTAGGTTCCCCGGACAACGGGACGGTTATTATCAGTTCGGTTCTACCGGTAGGGCTGGGCCCTATCGTGAGATTCGGCGAGGTCAGGTAACTGTTGCAAACAGGCGTAGGTGGTATCCTGTCCTCCGTGCAATCAGTCCCGGGGCTCAGCAGATCGATCTTGTCCTCTATGTCGTCCGGCAGACTTAGGTCCTTGCTTCTGCCGAACTCTTCCGGCGACGTAGTCAGGAAGGTGTCTTTGTCCGGTGACAGTGACTCCACGCTTCGGTCGATGGTGCGGGCCGGCGTCGACTGCAGCAGCCTCTCGCCTGCCAAACTGCTGAGGTCCTCCGTGTCCGTGTTCCCGGAGGAATTCGCGCCGATCTCCGAATACTTGGTGGACGAGACGGCGCTGTGCGAACGCGACAAATTGATCGCGTCGAGCATCTCCGGGTCTGGTGTTCCACACGGCGTGCTTGGGAACACCGTTGGGCTGCCATTTTGCCAGCCGACGATAGGCGCCTTCCTTGGCAGGCGGTAATTTGAATTCGCCCGATCTCTCTGATGATTGTTCGATGGTGGATAGTGATTCGGATCTCTTCTGATCACGTTCGTCGTGCCGTTGCTGCGAATGTCGTTGTTGTTGTACCAGTTGTAAGCAGTTTTGTACGGCGCTTGCTGCACCGTGTTCGATCGATCCGTTGATTTCAGTAAAAGGTTCTCATTACGGTCGGTCATTGTTTGTTATTCTAAATGTAGGTGCTGGCCGAGTGGATCCAACGTCGGGGCCAGCCCTTCAGCCTCTGGATCTCGCTCGGAAAGGATGACACGCGCCCTTCAGCTACCATAAGGACTTCCCAGTCGATCTTGGAAGTGTCACGAAACGTCGCTCGCCTCAGCATGCACGCTCCGCTTTCTTTCTTCTCCTCCTGGAAAGATCTGCTTTGCAACGAGACAGGAAAAAAGAAAAGCTTCGATGTTACAAGTCAATGGCTGTCGAATATAAGTTGAGTGAAAATTTTAGTCGATACGGTTGTTTCTGTTGTTGCAACGTTGAGTAATCATCGATTGATTTATTTTTACGCGCGGATTATTTTACCCGAGGAGCGAGACAGTTTCGCTTTGAATATTTGATCATTCTGTAGGTTTTTTATTATTGCTCTGTTAATGTATTAATATATTATTCTATTCTCATTGAATATTCTATAAAAGAATACGGAAAGGATAGTTTTTAAAAATACATCAGGTCTGAAATCTTGAAATTATATTTATATATTTATTTCTCTAAAAAGTATAAAAATATAAAATTTTGTGTTTCCAATATGGATAACAATTATGCCAAAGTTTTAAATATAGGGAATAAGGTATCTCAAGATACAAGCATTACCATAATAATTGAAAGGAAACATCGCTATATTTTGAGACTATAAAATAAATCAAACTCGTCAGTGGCGCGTGTTAAAAAGATACACCAATAAAAACAGGGTGGCACGAAATAAAGAAACGTAAAAAAGAGACGGGACAAGATAAAAGTGAGGTAATTACTACGTAATTACTGAGGGAAAAGAAAGAGCCGTTTACTCACCATTGAGGTAACGCAAGATGATATACAGGCGTGCATGCGTGTCTAAGTGCAGGAATGTGCATACGACACTGAACGGTGTGAGCAAATAAGAAGAAATCGATAGAAACAGAGAGGGTACTGTATTTGCGATCAGCCATTAAATGATTAAACTTAACTAACTGTATATATGCTAAAGCAAGCGAAGCGCGCACGATCAAGTTAGATTAGAGTCTAAAACAAGCTGCGAAAGAAAATAATTAGTAGCTAGTGCGGAGATAAGAAGAAATAAATTCCTGGAACACGATAAAGAGAATTATAAAAGAAATTATTAAATATCTTCCAGATACTACCTCTCAATAAAAATAAAATATTTTCGTATAATCTAAGTGTGTAAAATATCATGAAAATGGAACCATTTTGTAGATGTAATACTAACGTTTATTAAATATTGCGAAGAACATTTAAGTATCAACGTGAAGAATTTTTAATTGAATTTCTCGAATCTCTGATGAATTACCTCACCGTGATTAGCGCGCGAATAAACGACTCGTCACTTCTACATTCACTTTCGTATTCTATTCCATTTTCCACATTGCACGGTTTAAATGTGTTCTCCGATTAAAAAGAATATTCGTGCCCCGTAATCACTGGCGCTCTTATCTCATTTCTTCAAAGGAACAATGGAGAAACGGCATATACGCACATGCACGATTAACGCAAGGCATCGTCTGACCAGTCGTTTTTCTTTCTTGGAAACAAAATTTCTTTTTCGAGTGTAACGAGGTCGCGAATCAATGAACAGCGACATCCATCAACGTCTTATTGTTAGGACTATGAAACCATACTTCAAGACCATACACTGTGTTCTATTTCATACAACAAAAAAGCATGGTGACCTATATGTAGGTGATATCTGTCATTTCGTTGCAGATGTTAGTTGCTATTTGAACTATACCAAAAAATAAGAAAAGAAAGATAGGACTATAAATACAAACGTGATTTTGAAGTCCTGACATATTCGCAAGATATAAAGTATTATTACAATATTGATATATTAAATACACATCATAGTAGAATATTGTTTAAATTTGGTCGAGGCTTCAGCTTCTTATATACTCATATTTCTATTTTCCTTTATCAAGCGAATTGAACTGAAACATAATTGTGACATTACGATGCGATCTAAAACGTTTTATCAATTATCGTATATATAAATACAAGAAGGTCGACTTCTGTGCTAAGTACATACCCGGAACCTGATAAAGGCTCAATAATGAATCACCTGTTAAGCTTTTGAGAGGCTTCAACCAAGCCTAATTCGTCTCTTCATCTAATCCTCGTTTTTCTTGTCAATAAATTCTTTTCTATGAGTTTCTTTTTCTTTTTCTTTTTTTTTTTTTTTTCTTTTTTCATACAATTTGTTTGAGGATGATTGAAGGTTTGTTTGAAAGTGCGGGGAAAGCTGAAACGCCCTCTGCCAGAAAGTTAAAATCGCGCATCCATTGCGATGAACGCAATCCAATAATAGTAACTATCGATTCGAAAGCTAACTTTCTTAAATACTCTCTCTTTTAATATTTCTACGTTTAAATGTTGACTTTAACAATAAATACTGTTCCATGATTATTTAATCTAATTAATTTTATTCAATGTTGTTTCGTTGTTATTAAAACTTGTACTTCTATGTTTCATAATTTATATCATTTACCATTCAACTTATATTTACGCAAATAAAGAAATAAAGAATATCAGATCAGTTTTCTAATCGATAATGTATTTTGTAATAATTATTATCGATTTGTTATATCACGAATGTTTTATGAGAAGAAAGATGCAAAATTGAACGAAATGCAGGAACTTCAAGTTTTTCTTTTTTGATAAATTCCAATACAATTATGTCACTAGATTGATAAAGTAGAACTAGTAGTAGCAGTAGTACTATAGCAACTTCGTAAGCGAGAAGCAACCGTTCGAACGTGAACTTAAGTGTATGATTTATGGGTTTCCAAGAGAATCGATAAGAGTTCAATCGATAAGGTTACAGGTTATTTTAGATACCCTTTCCATTCGTTCTACCATAAAGTGCTTTCTACCATTAGCGTGAGGACCTTGAAGTTCCAGTGAAAACACAGATGATGACACCCTGAATGAAGTCTCTCTCTCTCTATTTTTCATCGTACGTAAGTTAAGACAATTGTGTTATAGTAACTTTGTACGAGAAACGATTATTTAAGTACTTCTATCGAATTTAAACTAATCTAATCTAAGGTGTCGAAATATTTCCACAGAATGAATGCATGAACTCCCATCTTTCATCACACAGTATTACAATAACTGTATTTTATAATTATTACTGAAGAGCTGAATGGTTTGTATCTCTAAAAAAAAACTTAAACAGTATTTAAAAGATTCGTCTATAAGAAAGTACAATTGCCAATATTACCAAAGTATATAACAGAGTCAAGTATATCCTGAGTTAAGTATATCTATATTACAGTTTCCTCCCGACATAAATTAACGATATAAATTAACAATTGTAGGTATAATAATTAATACGACATCAACGTTTCAGTGTCAATACCAGGAATGAAATTTTGGAAATTCTTCGTCCGCTTCATATAGAGAGAAATTTCTTTCTTCCGGTAATTTACTACACGATCGATGTGGTTTGTCGCGATTCAGAACACTGCTTAGCCAGAAACAACCAAGAGCGTACAACCAGAAGTAGTATCTGATGACACAGATCAGTCCTGTGCACGTAATCTCTCGAGTAATTCTACTTGAACTGTCTATTTCGTTCGACAAACCGGTAGCAAATATTTTACGATGTAAGAAGATAAAAGATCCTTCGAAGCGAATAAAAGTCTTTCTTCTTTTACTAATCTCGAGAAGTATTCTATTCTGTATTCGTATTTCAAAACACGTACAAAAGCGGCATTACTATTCAAATTCTTAAACGATAAAAAGAGACGTTTTTATTTGGATGTCGTAAGATTTCATTCAAAGTACCGGACGATCGATTGTTCTTTTGACTCGGCGGAGACCTTCAAGGCGACCTACAAGGTGTGGCCGCAGCTTTAAGGTTACCGTATCAGGAAGGAAATTCGAAGCGGAAATTATTAGCCAACACGCAACGATTCCTTAACCACCCCCTCCCTGTGCTTATCATTCACCATTGCAACTGGATTATTTTCATATATATTTGCAATGTAAAATTAAGTGAGGCAAATGTAAGTTAATATTTCTTGCATTCTTTCCAACTTATTTTGTTCAATCAAAATATGAATGAAAAATAAAGAAAGGTACATGGCGATGTATTTTCTAATGAAATAATTTGTTCCTTGAAAATTTTTGTTCTTTATAGAGTTCTTAATATAGAATTGGTATAAGAATATAAAATAAGAACATAAGTACACATGCTTACATTGCACGTGTGTGCAAATTATAAAGAAAAGAGAGCAAGAAAAGCTGTTTATTATAAGATATAAAATGTACTGAATCTGTTACAAATCTTTTAAACATATGCAAAAATGTTCCTATATTTTCAAAAAAAAAGAAGAAAAAATATTTTAATTGTCTTTTTCCCTTAAAAAAAGAGAGATATTTAATAAAAATCAAACAGAAACGCCAACACAGCAGAAACTTTGACGAACTCGATATACAGCAATACTTGTTGAGGAAAAAAATGAACAAATAAATAAATAATAAAAATAATAAAATAATAAAAAATGAATGAATAAATAATTATACATGTAAGTATTATAGTGTTTATATAATGATTTTTTCGTTTTTATGATGATACTACGATTTTTCATAGACATAACAAGAGTTCATTCAATCGGATATTAACTAAAATTTGTTTCAAGGACAAATGAAATCTTCCTGAATATAAATCGTAATCGTACAGTTTCGTTATACGAGGAATAATACAAGGAACAAAATGGGTTTGCGGCATTAAGAAGATTAGGTCACACGAGCATACTACTTCTTGGCCAGTTTACAGGAATGTACGAATCCATACAGAATGATTCAGGAGAACCTAAGGAGGGTGAGGTAGTCACCATGACGACCGCCATAGTCGATTCCAACGTCTCCCGTCCGTCAGAAGAAAATAAACAAGCGGGATCCTGCACTGTTGCGATTCGTTTGCCAATTAATCGTGCAGCGATGTAATATCTGCGATAATTAATGATTTCTCGTGCACGTGCCGCCTGATCGATCTGTTCGATTCCCACTCGGCTCATCACGTTATGCGTTACATTGGCAATATTTGTTGAACGAGCAAACTCTAACATGCAATATTGTCGTTGCATAAATATCATAATGTTAATATTTGAGTTATTATATCTGTTGTGACGATTCATCTCGCGTTATGACACCTGCTCAGTTTGACGATTTACATACATGATGCATTGAATGTCAAAATCATGTTAATTCTATTCGAATTCGTGTAATATTTTAAGAGTGAATAAGAAGAGAGATAAGGGTTAAGGAGAGAGATTGGTTAATCATCTTTTATCATGAAATATTTTCGTTGTATTATTATTTGAATATTAATTAAATTATTTAAAATTAATCAATCAATAAAT
The DNA here is from genome assembly GCA_030673865.1 of Melipona bicolor. Taxonomy (NCBI): domain Eukaryota; kingdom Metazoa; phylum Arthropoda; class Insecta; order Hymenoptera; family Apidae; genus Melipona; species Melipona bicolor. The sequence continues at coordinate 3,423,445 of JAHYIQ010000016.1, read as the reverse complement.
TATTGAATATTAATAAATTTAGTTGAATATCATTGTATCATTGATATTAGATTTAGAGAAATAAAGTCATCTTTTGATTGCAAATTTGATACTAATCGTGTTGTTACGATAATAATAATAATAGTAAAACGTAAAATTAGGATAAAATTTCTTCCTCCCTTTAAGAATTGCTAATATGTTTGTATATATTTCTTTTCACAAATAAAACACAATTCCCCAGCACGATAAAAAGAATTTCAATATCAATCGTATAAATACGTATTGGACAACAAAATGAAAAAAGTAGGAATTTAATCACATATCAGCGAAACGATTGGTCATGAATTTCACGAGAATAGAAGAATTAATGGATCGAAATAAGGAGAGCCTTATCGAGACAATTAATTATTTATAGACGTTCTACATCGTGTGTTGCTGTTGCGAATATGGAGATCGTTATCGTCCTATGTCTAATTATCCTGAATGCACCGGTGAAAGTAACGTCACGCGCAACACGCGAATGTCAATGTCTGTTATTTTGTAGCTGGTTTAGGTTAGGTTTATTTTGCAATTCGGTCAATTTAGTCTAACATACAGGTTGTTAAAAACATAAATCATTAGCACAATTATTACGTAATTACATCACGGTCGAGATTCACATTCATAAGCTCACTCAAGGGACATTGACTTTACAGATATAGTTACGCTCGTAGATGTATAATCGGTACTACAAATTCCTTTTTTTAAATTCGACGAATTTATACATAGTGAAATATTATTTTACCATGTACATGCATGTAAAATTGATTAATTAATTGTTAATAATAACTTTATTATCATTATTGTGGATTTTCATATTTTTCTGAATACGTAGAATTTAAAAAAAAGAAAATTGAATCTACGAGGAAATTTGTTTCACCTAATTAGATATTGGGAGTAAATTTGCATCCTCAAAATTTCTCATAAATGAATGAAAATCTATAGACTAATAGTGGTATTTAGAATTGAGTATATCATCGTCATTTGTTGTAACATGATCGATGGTTACAAGCATATGTATATGGTATATACGTAAGTTATAGATTTTCGGTCTATGACATAACCTGTTCCCATTAAGCTCATAATACCTAATATTTTATATAAGTATAATGTAAACATGTGGAATACAAAACATAATTTTAACCTTACTTGGAAGTGGATATAATTGGTTTTCATGGAACACGTAAATATTTAGCTATGTGATCGATATTATAGCATATCAAATAACATAACGTGACATTTTACTTTATATATATGTACATGAAGGAAAATTTAGGTCAAATAAATGAAATGTTAATCAACGATTCGGACTAAGAATAAGAAAAAAATAGCGTGAGATATGTTATCTCTATTTTACAAATAATTTTTCTTTCATCCAAATATTTTTTTCCTGGCAGAAAAAATTTGCTTCTTATCGAATACGAAAATAAAGAATTTTAAAGTTAAAGCCTTATTAATAAAATAAAGAAATTGAATGATATCTGATCATTCAGTTCAGCAAATATTTTAACAAATACGTACTATAATATAACAAGAATTTTTATTACAATTATATTATAATCGTGGTATCATCTTCGAAAAGCATGCGAAATAAGAATAATTTATAACAGAAGCTTTACATGTTAATAATAATTGAGAAAAATAAAATTTCTATGTTGTAGGAAAAATGAGAAAAATTCTTGATTACTTGTAATAGATCTTTTTTATTTGATGCCTCGCTCAGATAAAATCAAGGTGACAACTTCAGCGAACTATAAAAATTCGCTTAACATATCGATTTTAGTGAAATCAAATCCTTTAATTTTATTGTTTTCTTTTTACTGTAATTCATTTAACTGTTTGTTTTTATCAATTTAATTGTTTATTCTATTTCTGCTGGAAACTTTAATTCGGATATTTATTTCCAAAGAAATATTAAAAATTTTGCGATAATACAAATTAAAATTTGTATAATACAATATTAAAATTGCATAATAGCAGAAAAATTTGTTAACTTAATAATATATATTATTAATATCATTGCAACATTACTAGCAATATATACGATTAATATTTATTTACGTAATATAAATAATATATTAATAATACTAACACAAAGCGTTCGAATTCCAAATTTCCAAAAATTTCTCAAGTTCGGCATTCTTAAAGACACGTTATTCGTGCATATCTCGCATGAATTCACAAACAACGATTAAATTAATAAATGAACATTGTAAAAAAAACATAATGTTTGTGTGTCTCTGTGTATAATAAAAAGAGAACTGACAATCAGCAGCTTGTTTTTCATCCGTACGTTAATTTATCTTAAATGTTAATAACGTGTAATTGAATCTAACAACAGAAATTCGTGCGTGCATGAAAATTTTCCAACTTGTCAACTTACCCACGAGGAGTATTTCCCAGTGTTTCTGTGGTGTTCTCACGCGAAAACGAGCCGGCAGAAAAAATTGCCGAACTGACTGAAAGATTTACTCGTCAACAATCCGCTCGAACAGTTCCCCTTAATCGATGTTCAATGAGTCATTTGGTTGTTGTTTGATGCCACAAAATGTGAATTTTTTTTCTTTATCATGTGTATGTAACCACTTCGATTGAACGCGCCCTGAGCACTGAAACAGAGTTGAGCGCTGCTATGTGCTCGTCATTGAAACGATTCCGAGTACACCTGTGACTAAAAGAGGGCGCAAGTCAGTTCTTTTATCGCTTGTACCATTGATTTAACTAGGATAGACTGGACAACCAATGCTTTTTCGTGTCCCATGTTTTGGGAATCACCTAGTCCTCGTACCATTTCCGTGTCACGTTCTACCATATCGATGTGGGCAGGTCCTGCACCGCAGCGTTGCTAAATTTTAACTAATAATTTATAACAATCGTCTTGAGCAATATATTTAAGACAAAAAAAGCGAATTATCGAATGAAATATTTAATTTAATTGTTTAATTGTAATAGAAAGGTTGCAAAAATTACATTAAACAATGTATAGAAAAGTTATAGAAATAAAATAATTTAGTTATTTTAACTAAATTATTCAAACTATAAAATGATGAATTTTTATGATATTTTTATACATTATTTAACAAATTAAAACAATATTTATACACTATAACAAGACTATATAAGACTATAATAAGATTATATCATATACACTATAATAAGACCCGTAGACACCTCCACGTGGTGAGTCTCGGTAATTGGACCCAGCAAAACGAATTTACAAAAAACAAGAGCAAAGAAGAAACAGAAGAAAAGAGTACGTTTCTCTCTGGCCCTGGACACCAAACGAACAAGCGAAAACAATGTTAGGGACGCATCCCTAAACAGTAGCCATAAGGTCCCATAAAGTAATATTCGCTATTACTTTACGGGACCAACCAGCTATTACTGCAGGAGCCCAACGGCGCAAAAAAAAAAATAAACTAAAACCTTCGGACAACATAAAGGAGAAAAAGGCAGTCGGCCATTGACGGTCCCCAACCCTGCTTAGAACTTTCTCCGGCTACAACTCAAGCAAACAAAAGAAGAAATGTAAAACTATCATCCCTGTTCCCTTCTCCCTTTCCACGTATCGCCAAAAAACCCTGGCCATCTAGCTGAGCTTTGTTCTAAGCAGACAGGCCCGCGAGATCACACAAGACGGCAACGGGCATCCGCCCTTCGTGCCCCACCCTGGGCCTGCGATTTTTCGAAGGAAGGGGAAGCCGAAGGAAGGGGAACCGAGAGAGCGTCCGTGCTTTCCTTGCAAGTTAGAATTAGTTTGACTTCTGAGCAATAAGGTTCACTCTCTCGCGACACAAAACTACCACGAGGGGAAAACCCCTGATATTTCAGCGCGCGAACACATACAGTCCACTTATCAAACACGATCTCGCCACGCGTGCGAACAATGTGTATGGTGCTTGTGCATGTAGGTTGCAAGAAAAAATTTTCAAGAAATCTGTGGTGCTTGAATTGCGGTTTTTGAACACTTCCACACAACATGTATTATAATCGAAATATACATCTACACCCATACATACAGTGGCGGACAAAAGTATTCGTACAGCGAAGAAATAATAAAAACTATCGTAAATGAATAATTTTATTTTAATAAATATTATGTAGTATTTATACTAATAGTCAAGAGAAATAGATACATAAGAATGGAGATTATGTTTCATGATTCAATACCCTACTTAAATGCAAATTCAGAACAAGGTAATATTTTTGAGTAGACAAAAATATTCGTACACCATAAGATTTGTTGATAAACATTACAGGCAAAGCGAAATAACTAACTTTCATGCGTGAACGAATTTCCTTCAATGATGAACGTCAATCATTGACGCAATTAGTAAATTTAACAATATGGGTCATAAAGCTAATAAAACTACTTTATCAAAGAGAAAAATTATTACAAATTTGTTCAATAAAAATAAATCACCACTTATGGATGAAATAATTTAATTTAATTTTATAATATGTTGATATGTGAATTCTAGTGGACATTGATGAATTTTAAAGAATAATTATTTGCTATTCATAATAAAAAATAATTATTATTTTATTGACTGTCAATGAAATACATAACATATGAACATTTTAAATTGTTTATAAAATGTCAGGGATGTTATCTTTAGATTTTTAATTAGAAATGAAAGGGTTTGTTACCATATGCTTATGTTAAAAAAGAGTTATTAATAAAAATATTGATAAAGAAAAAATTGCACAAACTTATAGGAGGACAGAATTAGACTAAACAGGCAGTTTGGAGTTGTAATTTACTTTTTATTTTATTTTGGTTTAAATAAGACTTTTTATATTTTTGTACGTGTGAGTAGTATACGTTTATACGTGAATGTGTGTATGTATGTGTGCTTGAGTATGTGTAACTGTGTGCACATATACACATTTATACAATTCAAAAATGGATTGTTCTAATAAAGTCTAAAAAGGAGTCTTAACATAAGTCTCCGTATTCCATTTACAATGGAACATTGTTGCTTGTAACTGTAGCAAAACCGTACTTTTAGCAGGATAATCGTGCGCATTAAATTACGAGAATACTCATTGAAAAACAAAAAAATAAAATACTTATCGTCGTCTGATATAATTGTAAATTATTTTCAATCACAAAAAATAGTTATAATATAAACATAAATGTAACCACACAACAAAAATCGTTTATTGATTGTACCTCAACTTGAAACGAAAAATCAGGATAACGCAATCAGGTTATCCTCCTAATCACGAAAGAAATTACACACACACTTGAATAAAGAGAAATGAACGAACTGCTCACGAAAATCCAAACTTCAAGAGATCACGAGGGATCACTTTTGGACCGCGTAGCAAGCAACAGTTGTAGTATGCTATGTTCTATAATATTAATATATGTATACGAAACTAAAAGAACGGTTCTGCTCTGAAATTTTCCCTGTTATACAGTTCGAAAGTAATCCTTAATTTATCTACGTCATGCCTTGAACTGAATTCTTTTTTCGTCGTTTCCTTTGTTTCTTGTTCCTTTAAGCCACTTTCAAACGTTCAAGCGATTGTTTCGAGGTGATCAACCATTGGGTAATAGGATACCTTATTTAATAAAGATGTAGTGAGAACGTTCTTGGTTATTGAGTAACAGTCAACAAGAAAGAGATATCTACGAGAAGAAAATTCAACATTTAAGACACACTTGGTGGACACACTTATCAACGAATTAATCGAGTTACCGAAACTTTTTTTTTTTTTTTTTCGTTACATGAAGACGTATTCCTTATCGTTCACTTGAACAAAACATTTCAGCTTCTCAAGACGCTCGTAATATCACGTGTGTATATATATATATATATATATATACATATATATATGTATATGTATGTATGTATATATACACACACACACATATATATACATATATACGTTAGACGTAGAATTTTGCTTTTGTTCGCAGTTATTAGAGAAGTTCTCACTAATTCTTTTACAAAAATTATTATCCCATACCTCGTCTTAATAACTACTTAACACTACCTGATGAAAAGTCTATCGCCCGAAGCGACCGTACGACTCGGTTTCATATATTTGAAATGCAGTTTTTTTTTCTGTTTTTTTTTCTTTTTTCTTCTTTCTTTAATTCTCATAATAAAATATTACTTTATACATTTCGTAAACGCCTGTAAGGCCGCGTATGCATAATCACGCTACCATAACGCGAGCACATGCACTGTAGAACTAGTTATTGTACCACGATGAAAGAATAAATTATTACCCGAATGGCAAAACGTGCCGATAGATATACGTGTATATATATCATATGTGTATATATTAAGACGCAAGACAAATGGTATAATTCATACATAGATATCCGATTTTTTTTTCCTTTTTCTTAAATATTGGAGAATGGAATCCTTTTTTTTTTTCTTTTTATATTTTTTTTTCTTTGTATATTTGCTCGAAGAAAATACTTTGAAACTTTTGTCTCGATACGAAGGCCCCGTACAGTCACAAGTGTATGTTCTAAGTAAAAATTCGGAAACTAACTTGCTTGAGTGTACGAGCGATTTTCTAGAAAATTGCTTATATCGTGGAGTTACATGCACTTTAATTCGTTTTTTCATTCTGTTTTTTCTTTTCTTTTTGTGAATCTTATCTCGTTAATCATTATATTCTTACAGCTCGATCGAACGTCTAAAATAAAGGACTTGAGAAGTTGTAATTTCGTTACGATTGATTAATATTTTGGTAAATAATCGAGGAAGAATTAGATAGTTAAAATATCCATGTATGACTGTATGATGCTGTTAGTTAGGCTATAGTATACAGTACAACTCCGTATAACGCGATGCTCGTAATTGGTAAATTATCGCGTTTTCGCACGGGAGTCACAGGCATAGTGAGCAGGTTCGTAGTCGCGATGATTGAAAAACCAATTAAATCAACTCGCGATCTGGATTCTTATTTCTTTTCTCATTTTCATTTTCAGTTAGCTCTGAGCAGTGACCGAATACCGTGTGACTAGCTACATCGCTGATCGTTCGTTATGTTCTAACGCGATTGGCGCAAATATTGACACTCTGTATACGCGTGTATGACCATAAATTTTAGAGATATAAAAGCACGTTATTGCTTCGAACAAACAAGAGCAGTATTTTCAATTGACTCGCTGGGCTTTCCCTCATCTGCTTGGTTGCGTTGCATGATTTATTCGTCTCGAAAATTATAACACTTCACGTATCACGCAACAATATGTTACACACAGAATTAGTTACGTTACATCGGGAGAGAATTTTTTACGAGTTTGTTATAAGACACGAAACGTGCCTGCTGTGTTATACAGAGTCTTACTGTAACGTAATAGCAGTGCAAATAAATTGAAAATGTATCGTTAGAATTAACATACACGCACGCACGCACACGCTATGGGAACGGAGGTATTAACCTATTTGTAGCTCGAAAAGTTCATAAAATTCAGGTTCATCATCACAGAAAAGCTATATATATATATATACATACATATATATATATATCAACTATATATATATACACATACATACATAATATATACGGCTGTTTATATATACATATGTCTTTAAAACCTTTGCACGAACAAACGTACATGATCCAAAAGGAAACTGTGGTAACTAAATTGAAACGGCTAATCGAGTATATTTAGTTCGCATTACTTGATATTTAGTACACATTACTTAATCTCACTTTTTGTCTTTGTTCGATCGACAAAACTACAAAAGATAGGCATAACGTTACTACTAAAAAAAAAAAGAGGACGTAAAGGCGACTTCTGGTTGTTTCCACGTAATCAACAATTCAAAGGCAACCGAACAGCGAAAAAATATTCGACTAACATATTTTTTTCAATATTTCACGTTGCGGATATATCTTGCACGTCTTATATTTACAATGATATCTTTGGCGTCATTTGGAAATAATTTGTCAGATTTTTCTATACAATCGAATGAAAAGGGTTCGCGCCGAAAGGAACAATTTTTTTTTTTTTTGCTTTTTCCATTACCTTTCCCTTGAGAGAACGCATCAGTGAAAAAGTTACAGACGAATTTCAGTTTTAACCCTAAGAGGAATAAGAATGGCTGAAAGTTTATCAAATTATCGCTTTTTATCGTTTTATCTATTTATCCTGAGATTCAAACTTTTCTTAATTATCAATCACACTTAACGTTGAAACCGATTCGCAAAGTGTGTGCAGTTTATTGCTAAAGCAAGCTTACTTCGGTTTAATATATTACTTTTTATTGTTAACATGGTCTATGACTAATCGTAAACTTCTGTTCCTCGTTACATTTTTTTATTTTATTTTATTTTATTTTTTTTTTTGCCTTTTAGCGATTAATAGTATACTTCGAACGTTTGTGTGAAATTAGCATCCCCGCCCTCACTCTTGTATAACATCATCGCTAGCATGATTATTGATTTCTGCGTAGTACAAAGTGAATTACAAGATTCGTGTAAATATCATCAAGATGTTAAATGATAAATAGTGATCGTATGGAACTCATTGATTCGCTACTCGATCGAATTTACGTATAGACATAATTCTTTTCACAGATCGTTCGTAACACTATCTTTGAACTCATTATCAATGATCGATCTCTCCCCGTTTGTACGTCGTTGGATCGATCGATCGTTCATCGATTTAAACACGCGCGAAACTTAAAGAACGTACAAATCCTTAATGAAAGAAGATATATCATTTCTTTCGCCATTTTCTTCTTCGATAAATTACCGAACACGACGAACTGTTTCGATCAGCTCGCACGTTTTACTCTACGAAGGAACGATTTATAATTGAATGTAAAACACGCGACTGGTTTTAATTAGCGTAAACGCGGGAAAAAGATACCGCTGTAAAACTAATTGCACAAGTGCTAATTGCAATTCCTTTTGGTTGGAAGTGTTACGTTTCCATAAATTCCGTTGAATCGATAATAGATCGATGTAATGTATATTGGTATTATCGTATCATCGACGATCGCACAGTATTTTTTTTCTTTTTTTCTTTTTTCGTTTTTTTTTCTTTTTTCTTCTTGAAACTGATCAGACGTGTTGCCGTTCTCGTTCAGACTCTGTTCACGTTTGCGAAATCTTTGTCTGTTTCCTCCTTCCTCGATCCGTTCAAGCATTTCCGGTACAGGCTAATTAAAGGCATCGCCAGCAAGAGAACACCGCTCAACGCAATGAAGAAACCAGCCAAGTAAAACGACAAATCGTACGTCCCTGTGATATCGTACAGCCACCCTGAAACAACGAGAATACGTTTCACAACGGTCAAGCATCAGTATGTTCAGCAAGATGGTGCGCGGCGCATTCGTCTGAATTTCCCTCGGATTGCCAGACAACGTTTGAAAGTTTGGCCGTAATTACGAGAACGCTCGATCCGAGCCGTGGAACTTCAAAGCTATTATACGATCGTATAATTCATACAGAGTTTCCGAGTTAGCATCGGACAAGAGTTACTGGTTAATTTATCTTATTATACCTCTCCTTGTTTTTCCTGCAAACTATAATTGTTTCAAGCGTTCGTAATCGTAGTTCGTATCTGGCAACAAAATTAAAAACAAAGTTAATTTCAAAATGACGTATGTCAAAATATTGCGTTGTAATTTTACTGATATATTATAATGTGTTCTAATATTTAAAGATGCTTGTACATTTAAACGTAAGTTCAAGCTTTTGTCAAGATTGTGGCATTATAATAGGCAATAATTGATGATATTATCAGATATTAGATAAATATCATAATATTTGTAAGTATGGTATTGACATATGTATAATTATATAGAATGAAACACATCATTTTAAAATTAATATCTTTTGATATTCTTATTAATTTTGCTGCCACGGAGATAACGTTTATTTTCTATATTACTTGATTAATATAAAGTAAGATTAATTACTCTTGTATTACCCAGAGTCATAAATATTACGGAAAAAGTGTATCAGACACTTCAGTATTTCGTCTTCATGGGAAAGACAGAAGAGTTTCCTCTTACCAGCCAACGGAGGACCCATAAGATTTGCAACACCCTGGACCAAGAGCAGAAGGCCGTACGCGTTTGTGAATCTTTCCAGCGTGATCAATTCGACGAGGATGATGCTGGTAAGACTATAGTTCGCCCCGATGAATAATCCAAAAGCACCAGAGATTGCGCACAAAGTATAGTAACTGCCAACTACCACGGGTATTAAAGCTGTCACCGCGCCGCAGAGTGCCATGCATACTGCATACACGATGGACGCATTCACCCATGCTCTGTCACCTGCCCAACCAAGCAGAATCTGAAAAATAATTTTAAAAGCTGTTTATCAAACTTCGAGGAATGAAATATCAATAAAGAGAGATCTCTTTTTCAGGCCTCTCTTAGAAAAATTATTTTGAGTCTTGAAGTTTGGAAGGTTCTTACGGCAACTGCATTCAGTCGGTGCATACAAAACGCCGTTTCTTTGAGGTTGAAGAAGAAGAAATTTTTTACACCTCATTTACGTATATTCAGCGACAAGAATATTTATAATGAAAGTAATTTTATCGTCACATTCTTACATAAGATTTCCTTGCATAAATTTATTTACTAAATTTATTTAAACAATAATTAACGATAATTATTATTCTTTCTAGAAAAAGTGTCCTGAATATTGATAGAGGCAGACACTTAACATATTTGTCATTAAGATTAATTAGAGGCTACGAATGAAAAATATTGCAACAACATCGTCCCACCAATTTTTGACTTTTCAAATTGACAATTCTTTAAACCAAAGAATTTGTTAGCGTATAGTTTTCTAGAGTATCGAATTATTTGTTGATATGTTGAATTATAATTATAATTATATTAAGTATAAATTGTATTATATTAAAGAGACGACAATTGTATTATTTAAAAAGACGACATTTCATACGCATCGACTTAATACTAAAAAAAAAAAAAAGGATATAGAAGTCATTTTATAGAATTCAGATGATCATCTATAACATAAGCGGCTAAAAATAGAAAACATTAAGCAAATACTTACAAAACTATAATTTTATACTTTCCACGATCGCATGTACCATCGATGACTCTCATCATTGTTCATTTTATACATGCAAATATTGAGAATTTTTATTTGTTTAATTAATTAATATATATGTATATATTTATATAACGTATCAAGTATCTTTTTTTATGCACTTTCTATGTATGTCTCTGAATATGTACACTGAATCGATTAAAGGCAGATAACTTTCTTCAGACTTACTCCTATGTTAATCACATCAACACAAGTTTAGCCTAACCCTTGCATGACGCAAACTCAGGGTTAAAGAGAATGTACCATCAAATGAGATTAGGGAGGGTGACGTGTCACTGATTGACGTAATACTCAACTCTTAAGAAGCTTTCTGGATTTATCAGAAACGTTCGGTCGTGTGTGGATGTCTCTCACATTTACGATTTTATTTAGAAATTTTTCGAACCCTCCTCAGGTAATACATAATACATTTGAATTTCATTTTACAAATATTAGTAATATTACATATTACTAATATTTTTTTACACAGACTCACGGTTTTTTTATGCATTTGTTTATGATTAAAACGATACAGTTAAAAATTGAATCTCACGTAAAAATTATAATGTAAAATAATGTAGTAATTATAGTAAAATAGTGTACACTTGTATCACCTTTCAACATTAGCTTAGCATTTAACGATATTAAGGAATTAATGAATGATGCTTGTGATTGATGAGAAAGAACCAATGGAAACAACCTTAAATGTCTCTAATTATACAGAAAATAATTTCATTCTGTACAAGTTTAATTGATAATTAATTTGTTTCACAGAGCTTAACTTTTTATAATGACAGCACATAAATTGTAACAAAAGATAAACAAATAAAAAAATCGAAGAATGTATTTATGAGAAATTTAAATCTGCAAGAATTAGTTATAATATTTATACGATGGATAGAACAAATCTCTGTTTAAGGTTCATTTCTATCTGTCTAAAATTTTATAAATGATGAATTTCCATGAAGTCTGACAACTACAGATGATTAACGTTATTGCAACGCGTAACAAAGTAATATACAAGCTTAAAGGATAGACGCCTATCAATGGTTGCATAAGCTCTCAGTGGATTTAATTTTAAATATCATTTCGAAGCCGTACGAAGGGTACAAAGCGATTATGCGATCCGAAATTTTCAGAAATTTTCACTCGTAAAAGGAGGCAGCTCTCTTTCAGAAGTGTCTCGGTGAGTCACTAGGTGGAAGTAACCATTCTTCATTGATAAACTGCGAGGCAAACTGATATTGGAACCAAAGTAAAGCTTCCAACAAAGTAATGATCCAAAGGAAAACCCACTGAACAATAAACATCGACGTTTGGAATTATCGACACGCTGCTTCGATTGACATTAAATAATACATTAGAAATACATTATGGCCTAACCATTGTTGTAACATTTAAATTATCAATGAAAAACGAGGATTCTGGTTAAATGCAAGAGGAAATTGAAAGAATGGGTATGTGTCGTTTGTAATTATTTCGTTTGAAGTTGTTTGAGATAAATCAATAAATGTCATACGTATATATATATATATATATATATAAGAGACTTTGAATAGATAAGACGAACGATGGAAATATCTTATTGACATTATGTGCCGTATATGTTGGCTGATATTTAGGTAACGATCAATTCTGAGTAACGCGCAGATATTGAATTGCAATGATATAATAAAATTGGGTCGTCAAGCTAACTTCCTAAGCGAAACAGAGGCTCGGGGGGAGCTTTTATTTCTATCGAAGAGAAGATTTCAAATACATGTTTGACTTGACGAGTGAAACTTAACAACAATATTATAATTGATCATTCAAAATAAAATTTTATTTCATCTGTTATCGAGAGTAAAATACTAGTTTATGGTTAACAATATAGTAATAACAAGTTTGTTTAATACGTGCAGTAATAATAAAAGTTAAACACGATCGAATAAACTGTCAGATCATCCCACGCGAGTATTTTAAACAAAAATCAATAAGGAAGTATATTAATAATAATAATAAGAAAAAAAATACAACACTTTCTCCTCCAAAGAATAAAAAGCACACGATAACTTGAAAACAAAAGGAAAAAATAAAACGATTCTTACCTCGCCGCCCATATTGGTTATCCCTATGACCGATATCAAGATGGACGCGTCGGTTTCGCTGAAGCCCATCTCGATCGCGTTGTCCGTCAGATAGACGTAGGGCACGTCGTACCAGGTGTGCAGAAGAAAATTGCTAATGGCAAACAGCAAGAAACGCGAGTCAGCGAAATGAGAGAAGTCAAGCATATCGACGACGAGGTCCCAGAATTCCCATAGACCAGCGTACCAGACGAGCTTGGTCTTGGCGATGGTGGTCATCGAGTTCCTATAAATATCCGGGCAACTGGATGCCCTGAGTCGATATCGATTTATATTCAACATAGCACCTCTGTACGTAAGGCTGTGCCTGTGCACTCTGATATCCTTCAAATAGGCAGTGGGTAGTCTCCTGGTATGCTCGAGGGTGCTGGACCTCCTCAACGAGCTGTCCAGATTGATTTTTTTCAACCACCACAGTCGCCAGGCGGCGTCCGTTTGCTGTTGAAGCGTTTGCTCATCGTTTGGCAACGCCTTGTCCTTGTTCTCCTCGCTTTTCAACTCGGATAAAGAGCTCGGCGTCGGCACGAACCTGGCCGAGGGTGTGCTCAGCTGATCGTGAAGCGGGCCGGAATCGCTGAAGCTTCTCGAGGAGATCAGCAGGCTTGGGTAATTTTGTAGCAACACGTTGTACACGTTCTTACGTGTGCTGAGCAGCTCCAGCACCTCGAGCGGCACCTTCTCGCCGTTCTTCACGAACGTAGGCAGGCTCACCAGGCTGGAAAACAGCTTCTCGCCGTCCTCCTCCTCCTCCTCCTGAATCCGTATGTTCTCCATGATCGTCAAAGTATTCAGCGAACTGTTCGCGGAGAACGAGTCCACGCTCGAGCTCTGTACCCTGGTCCTCTTCTTCTCCCTGTTCTTTCGTCTCTCCTCGGTCTTCGCCTTTGCTCTGGTGGTGGTCCACTCGAGGTCTCTCATGAGGCAGCCGCAAACCGCGAGATTGAGGAACAGGCCGGCAAGTATCAGCGTGGTGCCACGCCAGCCGTACTCGGCCAGCAGATACTGCGTGACCGGGGCGAAGATGAACGTTCCAATGCCGCTTCCGCACACGGACAAGCCGGTGGCGAACGATCTCTTCTTGTCGAAGTAGTACGCGACGATCACCACGGCCGCTACGAAACACAAGGACAAACCGAAGCCAGCGAGAACGCCGAAAGTGAATATCAGAACCTCCATCGAATTCGCGTACGAGCTAATCACGAAACCGGCCGTGGACAGGATACTACCCGCTATAGAAACTCTTCGACAGCCGTACCTGTCCGTGAGGAAACTGGCTACGGGACCGGACAGCAACGGCATCGCCATGAACAAGCTGCCTATCCAGGCGGTCTTCGATTTCCCCTCGCCGAAATAGTTGAGGAATTCCACGTAGATCACGCCGAACGAGAACGTGATACCGTCGGCTATGAGGTTAACCATGAAGGAAGCTGCGACCACCACCCATCCCCAACCGCCGTCGGGCGGCGTTGCCTCGCACAATTGCCCCAAGCTGGAATTATCCTCGGAGCTGCTGGTGGTCGACGGTGGGATCGAAGGGCTCAATTGCGGCCTCTGCTCGCGGGAATGCTGCTGCTGCTGCTGCTGCTGCTGTTGCTGCTGCTTCTTCGAATCCTTGTTAAACTGCACGTGGTGCTGTTGCTTGTCCTCGCGTGGCGATTTCCCGTTGACCAATTTCTCGGTGCTCTTCTCGGACGGCGAGTGATTCTTCGACAGGATCTTCGTCGGCGAGCCGAAGATCGAGTTCCGCTCGGTGAACACGCTTTTGCGTTTCGGCGGGCTGGCAACATTGTCCTTGTACAAGCTGTCGGGCTTCTTCACGGAGTTCTGCGACAGTTCCTTCAACTCGTGCCTAGCCTCCTGACGGATCTTCGAGCCAGGCTCGTTGTAACCGTCGTACGCCGCCTTCTTCTCCAGGCAATTTCGCGTCTCCTCGTCCTTTTCGATCGCCGCGTCGTTCACGTAGCTCTGATCGTTCGGTACCTTCGACTGTATTTCCTCGGAGAGTATCCCGATCTGATCGGAATTCTTTCTCAATCGCGAGGCGTTCTTCACCAAGGAATTCAATTCCGACGACGCGGTGTCGCTGACTTTCCGCGACTCGGCTCTACGCGGCGTTTCCTGGGACGTTCTGCTCACGGACGAACATCGTCTCTCGATCAACAGCTCCTCGTCGCTCTTCCGCGACGGTGTCACCTCGACGTTTCTCAAATCACCGCGCGACCCGCCGGTACTGTCCTCCTCTTTGTTGTTGCTCTCCGTCTCGATCGTGTCGCTCGATTCAGTCAGCTTCTCCTCGCCATTAAACTTGGCCCACTCGGCCATGATGATGCTACCAGGAACAAGCAGGAGACCGCTCTTGTCTCACGTGCAGTCCTCGAGCGGCCAACGTAACGACATCGAACCTATTCTTTATTTTATCGATCTTTCAATTTATTAATTAATTCCTCTTTTTGCTTCTAATTTCGTTATCCTCCTCCCGTTGCTTTATCGAGCAACCTCTAATAATAGATCAATTGTTTTCCCAATTCGTTCTCCTCCTCTGTATCGTAGCACTCTTAAAAAACGCGCGCACCGCTAGAAAAAAAAGTCATATCGCACGGCGATAATGAAAGCTGATCGCACTGATTCGTGCACAACAAATGCGATCGAATTCAAAACTGATCTAGTTTCGTCCTTGATTTAAACAACGGTAAACCGGGCCACTCGTAAAGCTGTCTAGTGAACTGACGGCGTAACGGCAACAACGACGCTGACGACGATCTGCACGAATTCCTATAGTTGCTCGTTGTACGCTGGTGAGTCGCATCTGGGCCGCCACCATCGCAAACGTGGCCCAGGATGCGGAATGCTTTCCTTCTTCTCGGGCCCTGGTTAATCGGGACCGCCTCCTCCTCCGCGAAACGATCGTCAACCCAGGCACCCATACGGCGAACGGTACTGCTTCGGCTCTTGCGGTGTATTCTACGGTAAAAATACATGTACACGTTATTCCATGCCACGCTATGCCATGTCACGTGCATTATTATCGCACACTCGTAACGTTTACCTTCAACCTTTTCGAGGTGCAAAGTCATTTCTCAGGGTCTGTACAAATTTTCAAATTCCAACAAATCTGAAATTTCGCACAGGATCTGTCCAAATTTTCAAATTGCGCGTGACAAATTTTGGAGGAAATAAATTGATTGACACTTTTGCGATGAAAGTGATGTTCGAAAAATTTCGAAAAAGAAAAAGATTACTATCTTTATGACAAAGTGTAGATCCTCTAAATATTGAAGACTATGGAGAATATCAGACAAATTGATCAATACTTTTACGATAAAGTAATTATATCTTTATTAATTATATATCACAAATGTATTAACTGTGCAATGAAATTTTTGAAAAAGAGAAAGACTACTATTTTTATGATAAAACATCAAATCTTCTAAAAATCGAATATTGAGAAATTTTCTTTGGGAGCACATGTGAAAAATTGAGTTTGCATTTTGATCCATGATGTCTTAAATTAATTACTATTTACTATATTTACTATGATTTGAAATAAATCGTAATTTTTTAAAAGCTTTAGCATGTTCTTTCAAGTAGATTCTCTTCATATGTATGAATAAATCAACGAAGAGATAAAAATTGACAAACCAACTATAATTGGCTTATCTATACTTCATTTGGATTGCGTTTATGTCATTCGAATTTGCTGATAGCTGATGGATCAATAATTAATTGAGAAGATATAGAATTTACAAATGTTTTCATTTTAGATGAATATCAATCTGATAAAGAAACATTAAAATTTGATTTTAATGATTATGAATCGGATAACGGAGATCTGATATCAAAGCCTGGTTTTAATGATTCACAACAGAGTCAAAGTTAATATTAATTTTAAAAAATGTAATAAATCTAACTTAATTAACCGAATAATTAGTTTTAATTTATTTATATCACGATCATCGTGACGTGAAAAATGTTTTATTTTAATCTTATATTATTTTAATCTTAATATTATTATTTAATCCATGTAGATATTATTATTTTAATCTAATGTATGTGTTTCATGATCACTATGCATCTTTATGCATTTTTAAACTTTTACGAATCTAAGCGAAGAAATAGAAATTTATTCCCTCTGCATAAAATACATTACTTTGGATGTTTTAAGTATTCATTGCGGCATTCATATGCATTGTGTGTATTTTTGCAACACGATTTCAATTGTCCATAGAAATCCACGTTTCCAAATTAATTATTTTCAAACTTTAAAACAAAATACATCTTTCTCGTCGAAATATTTAAATTTACCAACTAAACATTCCCAAAAATAAATTAGTAAATATCTCTTTCAATAACAAATTTGGATCCATTCCTTCAGTTCAGTTATTTTTAGCAATAATGTTGCAATTTATAATTTCAAGTAACACCAATATCCCCTAAAATGAATACATTTCGTAACGTTAAATACTCCTTTCAACAGACTTGAATCCATTCTTCAATTATTTCTAACAATATACACATTACAACATTATAATATTGTGCAAGACGACTGCTTGTAAGCTTTCGACTGTAACTTCTACAATTAAAAGATCGATAAATTCATGCAATATTAAGAGTCACTTCTCATTTACAAATACAATACGCAAAATACTTGTCCCAGAATTCCGTCGTCCAACGTTGTCGTCTCAACAGACCAATTTCACGCTCGATTATGTTTGTCAAGCACTGCTTTAAATTAATCACAAATTCATTTATTCGGACAAGTAGTGTATTGATCAGCGTTTCCCGTTTCACGAGCCGGTACCGGAGGAATGGAAAATAAGGATGCAACATCGAAAGTACACTCGCTGCACAAATACAATAGAAGCCGAGAGTTCGTACGAACGTTCGTTTCGTCTGACCTTGTTTTCAAGTTGCGCCCATTTTTATGCCGTATCAATTGTTCGGGACGCCTTCGCAGCCACTGCCATCAACGCTTGATATGCGAAGGAGCATTGATTGCTAATACCCAAATGAGATCAGTCACATTGATTAATTCGTGACGAGAATGACCGGAGCGCAACCATGGTTGCAATTGAGAGAGACTACGATAAATTGTATTGCGAAATATTTTTTTTTCAATTACTTTTAATATACTCGTTAATATTTTTTACGAATTTTTCAACACGCGTTTTCGATACTCAATTGACATTTATTTCAGGTTGAGAGTTTTCAGTAGTTGGATCCCTCTTTCTTCCGGTTGTCCCAGGTTTGACCCAATTTTCACGAGTCACTTCAAATTCATCTATTTATTCGCTCGTTTACGTAATTAATCTAGTAATTGCATTCTAAATATATCACGTACTAAATAATTTTCTGTCATCAGAAAATAACAAAAAAGGATTTACCTGGGTTACAGTTTTTACAAATAATTTTTCGTAAAAATCTATCACTCCTATTATTCGCTGAGGTTCAACGATTCTTTGCAAGATCCTTCATACACGTCAATGATCATAATTTTTACGCTAGTAAATAATTTACGCGTATCTAAAGAATAATTCTTCAAATGCAAATAATTTCATTTAAAGTAAAAACATATCGTTTCTACTTTAAATGATTATACCTTCTAAGATCTCATAAATTCTATCAAATTATCGTCAAACCTTGCAATAATTGAACTGCGGTTTATGCAAAATTTAAAGATGCACATAATATGAAGAAATATATAAAATATTCAAAGCACAGAGTTTTTTTATAATATTTTGATATTATAGACAATTTTTCAACCATAGAGTAGATTCGACTTTTTTAATAACATTCCCAAAAATATGATTTTACGTAATCTACTCACAACTACTCGCAACGAATAACCCACATAATCGTTTTACAATCATTTTTCTAATCTTATCTAATCGTTTTACAAGTTCAAACAAAATGATCAAATTATCAAACGAATCTTCAGCGATTCGAAAAATGCTGTGTGCCATTCTTCATCCCAGCGGATCAACCTAGTTGATGATAATTATCAATCGACAGGGAGATGGCTTTGTAACGAGACTTCACCGTGAAGAAACGACGAAGACGTTCCGCGGGGCCCGGGCCAGGGGAAAAGTTGAGCGTACAAGCGACGTCAGGAACAGAATTCTCACGTCGTCATTCTGAATTCGACGTTTAGCAGAGAGACGGCGTCGAGATTTGCTTCTGGCACTTCGTAACTAGCCGAAGTAGCTCGAGTTAGAGTCGGCGATTATAAATGAAGTTCATTGTGTATGAGTTGCTATCAATTTAACAGTGGCCACGATGATCACGCGCGTATCTTGCGATCTCCTGCCTTTTCCTTCCGCCAGTTCTTCTTCTTCTTCTTCTTCTTCTTTTTCCTCTCCTTCTCTATCTCGTCGTCGCCTTCTTTCGGTTTTAAAAAATCCGAAATCTTTCTCTTTTCTGTCGCGTCGCTAGACTGCGGATTTTTATGCATTTACGGAAGATTTGCACGTGCAAAAATATACGAGATCACGTTGGAATGTTTGGTAGATTAAAATACCTTCTCTCTCTTCGTCGCGAGACAAATATTTTTCCGCGGACTGAGTTTTGATCATTTGGTGTTCGAGAACGTTTCTCAATTTATCATAGTTCTATGTCGAGAAGGTTTATCAATTTGTTACAGTTCCTTTTTCGGTAGGTCGTCTTTAATCTTTAAGTAGACCATTGAGGTCGCTACAGTTCCACCAGTTTTAAATTAATAATTGTCTTACGTGTTGATGTATGCTATTTGAAGATTTATGTAATACTTTATCGTCGATCACTGTATCTCTACTCCCTACGAAGGAGAATTTATTTCTATTCTATATATTTTTTTGTTTATCTATCAGTATGAATTAAACATGAATTCCAACTGTAAGTTAAAATGGAACATTTTGACTAACACGTGCCTAAAAATGTTCCCCCCCAAAATTTCAATATTCCACGTAATTAGCAATTATCCAAATGTAGAAATGTATGGATCTTCATTTTGTTCTCATTTGTTATGTACACACACAATATGCAAAAATATATAAATATATAAAATATATTGTACATATGCAAAATAATATATTTACAAATTATTCTTAATATTTCATTTATAATAAAATATAATATAAGTCAGAATATTTAGTAAGCGAGACATTTCCCTAAAAATCTATTTTTCACTTCTTTTTAGCCAAATTCAGAAATATCTATATCACCATCACTATCATCTTCTTCCTTCCGTTTTTTCTATTTCTCTGCTCCTTGCGGAATCGCGTTTCTCCAAGTATTCTACGCAAACTTTCTCATCGTTTCGATATTTGTCGGGTAGGCCCTCGATATCGAGGAAAAACCTTATCAGCAACGCTGCACTCCGGCGTATTTAGAACTGCGTGGCCACGTTATTGTCAGACGTTGGAACTGCCGGGGAAATTTTAGAATATGCAACTTGTTCGGCCAAGTGTGAATACCGAAAGTTGATACACGCAGAACTGGAGCACGATTTTCTCCCTGTCTCTCTTTCATTTCCTCTTGCTTTTATGATCATTGTGTTATCAGATCTTGAGAATTAAGGGACGTTTCGGAGATGGCTACTGATCCGTTTGCAGATAACACAGACACTCACGCACGTACTTGCCTTGGACGAACAGATACGCTAACAAAAATAAAATTACGCTGCGTTAGCCAACAGATGGGAATTAAATTTTCTTAGACATTTAGACCTGAAAAATTCAACCGAATATATATATATTCAATAAAAATCCAATACTAGTCACACAAATGTAATTGACTTAATTATGCGATTAGTACGATGCGTAATAATCATAGTTTCCAATAAATTACAATACACATGCAATAATGCGCAAAATAAATTATTTGTCGTCGTTTCACGTAAAAATTAATCTTTCCAACATGAAAACAACAATTCCACGTAAATGCAATATTTTTGTAAAACAGAAGACAAACGTGCATAATTCTCGTACATAATATAAATACAGAACTATTCCTTTCCTTCCTGTTGTACTTGATTCCTGCAAATATGCCAAGGATCATTATTTAAACCAGCGAACCATAGGTATTTAGACTATCGATCCCTCAAGCTCTCGTGGACAAAGGTTTAAGGCTGCGGCGAGAGAAAAGCCGCAGCGAACGCTTCTTCTTAATTCGTGAAAATAATTGTGGGTTTAGCAGTGACCTCGATCTAAGCCTGAAGGAAGAGGGCGATTTACTTTTTGCGGGAACTTTATGCTATCTTAATAAGAGACTCGCACGTGAACCGGAAAACTCAAAGCGTCCACAAAGCTTCACGCTCATTTTTCATTTTGAGTTCTCACTTTGAATTTCTTGAGCGAACGAAGTTCATCTATAAATGCGTGAATTTATAATAATTAGATTCAATTTTTTTTAATACAATTGAAAAAACTGCACGTAAGCATTTCACTTTCGATATTTTGTATATATTTGCTCGTGCTGTGCAATCTGCATCGTTAAACTGCATAAAAATCTGCAATCTGACGATATAAACAAATTAAAATACTTAAAAATTAAAGTTTCTGTCTATTTTGTAATTTAATTGCGTTCGTGAAAAAATTCATTTGTCTGTCATTTGTATATTTATCTCGTATGAGAAATAATATACTTGCTGTTGAAAGTAATCAATAAGAAGATTTCTTTATGGATGGTTCAGAAAATTGATCGAGAGTTTTTTTGAATTTATATCTACGAAGTATTACATCTGTTATATGTATTAACAGTTTGGGAATAACAGACTGAAAAACAAGTTTCCATTTGAATTTTAGATCTCCACTAACTCTACTAACAAATTAACTCTAGAAATCAGTTTTTAAAAGATAACTAAAAATCAGGTTTAAATTCAAGTTTTGATCTTAAAATTTTATCTCAATTTCAGATCCCTGCACACTATAATAAATTGACTTTAAAAATCAGCTTCAAGTTCAGTTTTAAAAACTGATAAAGTTGCGAAGAAACCATGACAAAACTCTCTAAAAATCAATTTTAAAATTAGTTTTGACGTTGATTTCAGACTTTTACCATTTATGATGAAATAACCCTAAAAATCAGATTCATCGAAAGAAAAAAAATCGTTAAAATCAATATTAAAATCCCCCTTCGTCTAATATTACCTTCAAAATATTTTCTCTTCAATTATTTTCCAAAGACTATCGATAGAAACTCGTTCAAACTCCTCAGCCTTAATGTCATTACGTTTGACGAACATGCCAGTTCTTCGCAACTATTTACGCGAGGTACAACGATCGTCTACAGACGTACGTTAGATAGAACGACAGAAAACGCAGAAAATTAATGAGCCTCAATTATAGAATAACGCCGGCTTGCCAATTGCAAAATAAGGATGCGGCAAAATGGCACGTAGAGCGTGTCGAGCGTAGCGAAAAATCTCCCCCCGCCGATTACCGACACATGCCGAATCGCGTTGAATTTGCTCGCGAGCTAAAAATTCGTTTCGCAAAGCCCGCGAGATTGCCGCGTAAATTCTAGCCCTGTGGAGGCTTGCTCCTTCAAATAAATATATTACGAGATTTAACAAGAAACCTAACCTACAAAGTAGTCACTGAAAGACCGAATGATATAAATCAAAAATAACTTTTGTTTTTTAAATTTTTTATTATTTTATTTGGAGTTTTTATTATTTTATTTGGAATTATTGTTATTATTTAGTATTATTTTATTTTGATCGCCAGGGGATGCTCTATAACCTACAAAAAAAGAGAAAACAAGGTCTGACTTTTTCAAATCCTTCAGTTTTTCAGTGGCCACCCTGTACTTATTAATATCAATGTATAACAAGCTTTTATAAACGACCGTTTGCTTTGGTTGATCATTATCAACTGAGAATACATTTAAAATATATTTTCTGCTCTCTTATTTTCGTCTTTTTTTCATTTTAAATCAGTGTCGCCGCTGTTGAACTCGCTTTTTTAAATACGCGCTGGAGGAAAGCTCGTTGTTACTTTAATTGCATTAGCGATTACAAGAAAAAGCAACGCTCGAAGAAGGGAAAAGAAAAAAAGGTTGTTGCGTAATGATTTAAACATCTTTGGGAAGTCCTTCCTCGTAGGTGCTGATTATAGATTAACATTTGAACCTGAGGGAGATTGTGTAACACGCGGACGGAGGGAATGAAATTTCGCGAGTTTCGACCAGACGAGGAATTTTATTCATTTGAACGATTTTCATCGTCGTATTGCGTATGGTATATTCGTGAAAGTATTTGAGAAAGTAATACGTAGAATTTTTTGCGACGAGTGTGTCGCGTATATTATGTAAAATATTTGGGTACTTTGTCAATGAAACATGAGTATCAGGATAGGTGTATATGTATAGAAATTACCAAAGTAATTAACAGTATCAACTATTAACGATCGATATTTCTATGCTTAGATTATTATTCACGCTGTATATTAATTTTTTAACGAGTATGTCATTTGTAATTTCTACAAACATTCTATGTTGTAATAACATTCTACATTGTAACATTAATATTCTGTATTCTAACTTGTAATTTCTACATTATACTCTACCCACATATTGTGTATTTTGCCAAAGGAAATACAACTCTGTCAGCTCTGTGCATCTGAAATAATAAAATTTGAAAAAGTTTCGTACAACACACGCAGCGCGTTATTTCACAATAATTTTCGAATGAAAACTTAGAAGAGAATCTCGCGCGTTGTCCAATTATCCTATTTGTAAAATTGTGGAGATGAAATTATACATTATTGTGAAAGCTATATCGATTAGTAGCACTTTTACACCTTTAAATTTCCCACGAATGCATAAAAATTTACAGTCTATCGATTACCATCGATTGATTGCTATTAATAATGATATATAAACTGCAGCAGAGACAACTATGAAATATCTGATAATTGATATAATAAACAAATTTAAAAAAAAGAGAGAGAAAGAGAGAGAGAGAGAGAGAGACAGAGAAGGAAAAAAAGAAATAGGACGATGAAGAGCAAGCGAGACAAAATATAGAGTTGTTAAAAGTGCCTAACGTGTCGCGACAAAATGCTCAGTCTGAAGCGTTTACTTTTCAGAGGCTACAAAAGATATTTTAATACGCGCGCTCTCTGAACGAGTACGGCACAAAAGAGCCGAGTACGTTCGCGCTTTTGTTGCAAAGGAACGTTTTAGACCGAGCAGATCGTAGACCATCAGAATCGGATAGAGAAATAAAAATATTCAATCAGAGTCACTCAGAATATATGTATGTGTAGAATATTCAATACACGTTTCATTTAACCAAATTTAAAGATATCTTTGCGATATCTATACGGAGATAAAATCTATACGAAGATTTGTTTTATTCACTGGCAATAAGTGAGCCTCTAAACTGATCAAATCCATTCATTATTAACTTTTTGATTGTGGCTTGAGAAAAAGGGACGAAGAAACTTAGAAAAATAGAAAACAGAAAATTCGTGCAACAGAAGATAGACAATTTTGACGTGAAATTAATTGAAAACGTATTCAATTTCAAAATTACACTTCTGTGAAAGAAATCACATGGTTTTCAATTCAAAATTCTTACAATTCTTGTTGGTTCAATTAATTCTTTCGAACGTAATCGAGTATGATTAAAAATATAATTTACACGATATGATAACGCGAAGATTTAGCGTTCGTACTTGTAACAATGTACTTTTATAATTTTTAATATTTGTAATAAAATTACTAGACTAGAAATAGTCCGTTACAGAACAACTTATCACACCTGATAATAGAAGCTTCAACTTCGACCTTGCCAAGATACGCTTTCAACATCGCTTTATTAATACATATTCATGGCCTTGAATGATTTTGTGAGATAGGTCATTGAACTTAATGACTCGATGCTATTATTCCATGCTGATTTATCTAATCTAACCTACATTCGCCGGACTAAACTACCTTAACTCTGACCACTATCTACTTGATGCTAAAATTATCTTGATATTTATCTAACTAACTGTCAATTTTTATCCCGAAGAGAAAAACCTAACCTAAAGAACTACTCTTGTATTATTTTTTAATCTTTGTGTCCTATCCTGTTTTATTATCCTTTTATTATTCATCTTATTTATCTTTTCATTTTTTTTAAATACAAAGATATCAAGCTTTCTAAATTATCCGATTTCTTTCTTCGCTATATAAATAACCAATCAGTTTCAGCATTCTAGAATCAAAGATTTGTTAAAATTCAAAATTTTCTCGAAGATTCCAAAATTCGTCGTTTAACCTTGATGTAAGGACCAACTGTGCTTTTGGAACCAATTGCAACCGTAGAATCAATTTTTTGTTCAGTCTAGAGCCGTGGTTCCCAACGTGGAGCCCACTACCCGTATGAGAGAAACTGGATTTTTTAGGGGGGCAATTTGAGAACGATTTCTTGCATTTCTTTAAATGAAAAATTTAACATTCCAATTTTTTTTCTCTCTTTTCATGGATTTCTTTCATGTTCTTGTTTAGACCAAGTTAATGGCCTTTTAGGCTTCCTTCACTTTTTGAATAGTAAGAAGTATGTGTCACAAAGGTGGAGCATCAGGATTTTAGAGGTTAAGTGCGACATAGCCAAAGAAAGATTGGGAACCACCAGTCTAGAGGGATATGGGAACCTATCTCTCTGATCGAGTCAGATAAAATTGCTCGATCTTAATTAAAAATATCAAAAATTTCGAGCCTAAGGCTAAACTGAAGATTTTGAAAACCTAACCTAAAAATCTAATCTAAAAGTTTTGAACCTTGACCGAATTCTGAGTGGGCCCAGAAATATCGAGTTAGACTCTCTAAAAAAAAAAAAAAAGAAATCAAGCTAGAAACGAATCGAGCTACTAGAAATGAATCGTACGTGCCCGACTATTTTCCGATCCAACCTGACTACACGAGTCTCGAGTATCCGTAAATTTCACGGATATCTGCACACCCTTAGCTCAGTCACGCGATTTAAAGCCGGCTGCTTCTGAAACATTCGACCAGCGCCGCGATTTTAATAATCCGTTGCCTCCCGTGATTTATCCGAGCCAATGTGCCGGTTAATTCACGCCAATTGAAAGATTCAGAAAGTGCATAATTCACGATCGCCGTTCCGAGAACCCACGAGCCACGTGCTTCTGTTTGGATGACAGCCGAGCATTTATCAAAGAAATGACCAACATTTGACCGGGAAACTATGAACCTTCGTTATCTGTACACAAGGAGAACGAACTCGTGATACCACGTGCTGTGTTTGATCGTCGGGTGTTATTACTCTAAGAAAGAATATCGATCTTGCGTGTACGTTGGGCAGATTTCGCGGAAACGTCAACAACTAATATACGTCAATCGGTATCGCCGCACGATCAAGTAATAATCGAGCGATCGTTTATTTTACGTACGCTAATCGAAATTATGATTCGAAATAAATGATTCGATAAATTTGAAAGTTTCAAATAATTAAGTTTGAAATAAACAGCCGAATAATTTGAATTTTCATTCTCGCGTTTTAAGCAAACATCGTTTCACCCGAAACGTTTCTCCCAATTAAAATTCGTCGCGGAGTTTCGTCGAAACAAATTTCACATTTGTACTTTTCCGGCATCCGACGTGCAACATTGACATTTTAGACGGCATCGCGCGGGATATTTTATACGCGCTGCTCGTTCCGCAATAACAATTAAACAAAGAAATATCAACGAAGAAGAACCGAACTGTGAACAAAAAGGCAACAAAGCGCGTTTCTAATTATCAGCGTGCGTTACGAATAACGCTTTGGAACGCAACATCAATGAACTTCTGACTTCTAAAAAGCAATTACGGAGAAAGACGGCGATTGTCACTATCAATCTTAGATAATGGTCACGATGCAAAAAGATACACTAATCTCGTATACAATCAAACCTTAGATAAGAGGAAATTAAGTTTCATTGTATTCAATGGTACTCTGCTTTAAATCGTAGCGAATTATTGCATCCTCGTAACTAACAATACCAAACTGTTACCTGCTAACGCACCTCCTCTTTAATAAATTAAACTTTCATTACCACAGAATAGGCCGGGAAATCTTCTAATCTCAAATTCATCGAAAGTTTAAATTGAACAGATCGTTGTAAGAAGTTGAACTTGCGTTCAATTTTACATTTAAATGTTATGTTATTACGTGTACCGGTAGAATATAATATAGCGCCATATATAGAATATTTTTCAATAATCCTGAATACGTACGTATTTACTGACATTACAGAAATTATCTGAACATTTACAATATCTCTATTTGGAAATTTCATATTGTGTGAAACATTTGAAAATGTTAAATTAATTGTACAAAACGCTTTGTACTTTGACAGCAAATCTAAAGATACGTGTATGCAAGTACATATGTATAAACAGTCTTCAATTATCTATTATTTTAATATTCAGAGGATATGAGCCTCCAACCACTGAGCTAGTTAAATATGTATTTGCAATAAACGTCTTGTAACGTCCAGATTTACTTGAAATTTTACCAACATACGTATAACAGTCATCTCTCGTTACACTATTAACAACAATTTCAACAGAACGATATAGCGTTTTTTCAATATACATGTAATTTGGTCTCTGCTGTGAAACAATCACCGCTTGCCACTCTTCAATGTGTTTGTGAAATTGTGCCTCTCCTTTGACAGAGAGGATTGGCGAGCGGTTCAGCGATAATGACAGTGACATTGAACCAAAAACATAAACATAGAGGGAAACGTACCATGACGACACCGATTCTTCTAATTCTGACAAAAGTCACAATGGCGGTCCTCGGGCGAGTGCGTATTAAGATGTTCCTCCTGCGTGCCGAAACATTTATCGTGCACCACGTGTCCACGTTGAGAGTTGCACAATATCAGTTTCGAACAGTCTCACACGTACAATAAACTACAACTTAATCTACCGTATCAGAAAACACTTGAAACCATTTAATCGCCTCTACAAATTCCCAAGTTCACTGGATTCTCTTTATTTATCTTACTTCGACGCACTGCTTTTTCGAAGTAATCGATTACGAGCGAAACAATTATTTAATTAACAAACTTCCTACGTTTCTTGACAAACAAAAACAATAGTCTCTTAATACACGATTATGTTGCGTTATATTGTCTCTTGACAAATTTCCTTTACGATAGTTCACGAGTTCCTCGATGTTTCCATTAAATTCTTCGATCCTTGGGCAGATTTTCATCGATTATTTCAAAGAGGGAAAGAGACAGACAGACAGACAGACAGAGAGAAAGAAAGAAAGAAAGAAAGAAAGAAAGAGAGAGAGAGAGAGAGAGAGCACTGATTCGACGAAGATCGTTGAGTTAATTTTATTTAAGATCGAGTCCTGTCGAGCGACTTTTCGACGTCCTGCGAAATCTCGTCGCCAACATTGATGCAACGATGCGGCACATCTCACGAAGGGAGGGAATTTCACGGGACACCCGATCCCATTAATCTTGGATTTGTGCACACCGGCCAAGATTCTACTCGACTTTCATCGCGAGTGAACTGATAACACTGATTTCGTGAATGACTTTCCAACTGTACGATGGGGCTGCGTGCAGCACGCCTAATATTCCGTTAATTTCTGTCCGTTTTCACCGGTTCGTCGAACCGGTTTTCTTTCCGTCGCCACTCGAAAAATCAGCCGCAACTGTTTCATTTACCACCGAAGAAGAAAGAACGTCGTGAAAACGGAGCTTGACGCGCTTGATCGATTCGAAGGGACGAAGAATAGAAAGGAAAAGAAGAGAAAGAAGATCTACGATTTACGCAGTGTGAATCGGGATGGATCGCGCACCAGCTGCGCGCAGAGGAATTACGACAATGAAATTAATTCAATTCGGTTATTTATCATTCGCGGCGCACGTCGTATACTTTACGTAATATCAACAATCCGCGAGACAACAAAAATATTTCACCGATTTCCACAGTTGTACGCGCATACGCCGTGTGTACGTACGTGCGTGCATACGTGTGTCCAGGTTTTAAACAACACCAACCGGGAGACACCTCTCTTTCTTCGTTTGTGCCGTTAACGTTATCGAAACAATAACGATAAGTTATTAATAATTCTCTGTTGACGATCCACGCTCGAAACAGGAAGAGAATTGACCAAACGTTTGCGCAACGGGGTCACGTGTCGTTGAAACAAAAAAAAAAAAAAAAAAGAAAAAAGAGAAAAGAAAGAGAACACTTCTTACGACAATTGCGACACGCGATGCTTCCGATATTATTTACAAATTTACGATTTCGCTTGCTCCCGAATCAATTCCACTGAATTCACTCGTTGTTGCTCGTTATATGTGTTCCGGTTTCCAGACGAGTATGCGTCGAACGTGCAAACGCGTACACACGGGAGTGTAAACACACCAAAGTTGCCGTCTTTTTTTTTCTTTCTCCAATGAAATGGTCGTAACGGTGTCGCGTAGAACGCCTCGGGTGCGCGCATGAGGACGGCCGAACTAATACTGATAGCTGGCAATGGTCTCGCCAATGCATACGACTGTAATGCCTCCAAGATACGGAGGAGTTCTTCGCCTCTGCTCTTGCCCGCTCTCTGCTCTTGCCCCTTTATATACAATCGGGCCTTCTGCGCGTTCATCCGGGGGACGAACGCCGAACACGTGGACGTGTACAATCAAGATTCCGTACCAGTATTTTTAGTATAATATAATAGTTCACTTTTTAGCATAATGAGTCACGAGTGATTGAAAAATCCATCTTCCTTTTTTTCTTTGTTTCCTTGAAAACGTCACGTAATTAATTTCATCGTTCACGACTGCTGCAATCGTGGCGTATTTATCATTTGCTTCCAGAAACGTTTCCGGGACGATTCTCAGGTTAATTCGATTCAATTCAGACTTCACTAAAGGTAAAAAATATAAAATAGGTAATTTTACTAAAGGTAAAAAATATAGAATTAAAAAGCGGAACGATGGATACTGAATAAAAAAAAAATATAGATTAAATAATTAAATAATTAAAAATATAGATTAAACCAATAATCGAGAATAGTATACAGATAAAATGTAATTAGACATTGAAACTAGCAAAGGCTATTTTTTTTTCTCAACTAATATCATTTTTTCTATTCTTTTCTGTTACTTCAGATTATTTCACCGAGTGTCATTTTCTTTTTTACTTTTCGTGCACATTCGTAAGTAATATCTTCTGGAATCTGGATTCTTTCAATGTGCAAAAGAGGAAACAAATGATATTGCCATCCCCTTGTGCAATACTGACAATGTGTGTGTACGCTATCAACGTATGCACACACATTTTTAAACAATGCAAACGCTTTATGATGCGCAGTTATGTTCACCAAGGATGTAAACTTTTCCTAACGCCTCCTGGAGTTTCCTGTTAGCATGCATTTCCACGGATTCCAAGGAGGCATCGTTATTAATATAACGTACTACGTGATGACAGTAATCCAATATCTTCTTTCAATCTATTTCTTCTAATTGCATCTAAATTTTTTTCTTGAGGTGATATAAATATCCTTGTGCAATTACATTGTAATATAATTACAGCACATGAACATTTAAAATATAATATACAATATAATGTAATATAATATAATATTACATGTTATATAATTGTGATAATATGATAATAACATTATAGTGATCACGACAAGCATAATTTCAATAGAAAATCGCACGTTCTAATTATTATATATGTATTATTATTATACATTATTATTATATGTATTATTATTATAACTCATTCTTGAGAATGTTATTGAAAGAAATAAAGATTGGAACCTTGAAAAAAAAAACAAAAACTTCAATAGAAAATTATTCATCAAAATATACGTCAAACACTATTGAAAACTCTGAATATTTTATATTTTTCTTTTCGTATCGTACTCTCTTTGCCCTTTAAAATTTTCTACGGACGCATAAAAATCCGTAATTATCATCGCGGAGAAGATTCAACGAAAAATTTGGTGTAACGCAAGATTAAATTTAATTAAAAAAAAAAAAAAAAAAATCAGTGGACAGATTTAAATTCACACCAACTCTCGAAATGTTATTTCCAACGCAGAATACCACTTCGTTATCGGAGTGGAATACCAAAATCGAAATGAGGCGGAAAATGTTGGAGAATCAGCGGAAAAATAAAAATGCGAGAATATCGTGCGAAAATCGTGTTTACAAAATTCACCCTGACATTTGGCAACTGGAGGTGATACCTCGTCGTCATTTTCGCCCGAGTTGTTCGGAACGATTATTTAAAAAAATCACTTGGAGATCTTCTTCCTGGCTACATTTAACAAAATGACCTTCGTGGCCTTTCCGAAAATACGGGCGTCCGCTGAAATCAATAAGCCTTCCTTGATTGTCCAGAAACGTCCTTTGAACGACTTTGTCACGCTTGAGACACTGTTGTTATCTGTTTGTCGCGCATCGGACAAATTCTAAACCGTAATTTTGGCTATTTACTTCGTTTTTAAAACGATCGCTAAATATTTATTTTATGCCAAAAATCTATGACTGTGTACATCGAATATACGTTTCTGTAATTGTTTCGAAGACACGTCAAAAATATTGAAAATTTTTTTAATCGTACGAAATTCATACACGTATAATACAATAATGAAAAATTGAACGTTTTAAAGTGGTAAAGTAGCAATTGTCGTAATTTCGCAAGGAATCGTATAACAACTTGGTCTCATTTTAAGGCCTCGTTTCAAGTCTTTACTTTGAGAGTTCTGAGCTTGGTTTTTCGTCATACTTTGACTCTCGAAAGTTGTCGAGTAGTCAAACGCCTCTAGAAAGGTTGAACAATTTTTTCACGATTAAATCTACCACGATCTTAAAGATTGAAATCTCTCCTTTGCAACAATCTCTTAAAATTTGCGATGTACGATTTTCTTTCATCGTTTCATTGGACTCTGAACGTCGGAATTTTCGTTTCTTTAATTTTCGTCGTTCAAACTTCAACAAAATGAGGAGAAAGAATCGCACGGTAAATTTTAAGTTTATCGTTGTAAAGAGAACATGGCGAATTTAATTTTTCAATGTTTTGCAAAGGAGTTGTTTGTAAGCGAGAGTACTAAGTACGTGATTTTCTTCTACGAAGTTACTGCAGTTTGAAATTGAAATCGATAATTTTTCATTGTCGTTGAATAAAACGCAAAATCTAAAATTTATGACGAGGAAAACATCGTAATTATGTACTTGGAATTTCAAAACATCCGAGAATCACAGGAAAAAAGAAGAACAACACCTTTTATCTTTTAATTTAAATCATCGAGTTTCCCGAAACCGATTCCGCATACAGAACAGACTTCTTTGTCGAGAAAATTTATCCCGCCATACTTGAATTTTCATGCTCGAGGAAACTCAAAAAAAAAAAAGAAACAATTTGTCGTTTTCCATACTCCAACGCGAAATTTTCACGCTGCTTATGTTAATTATATTTAATTAAATCGGACCATTGTGTTTTATGTTTTGAGCAAGAAATTGATTAAAACAATCGTACATTATAATTTATACGACAAAATACGGAAATTAAATCAATTATAAAACCGTATTACCAACTTATGAACGTAACGCTGTTTAAATTAGGTACTTCAAGCAATCCACGGAATCCACGAAAAATAAAAATGAACGCTCGTGTATTAGTATTTTTCGTAACGAATG
This sequence comes from Melipona bicolor, assembly GCA_030673865.1. Classification (NCBI taxonomy): domain Eukaryota; kingdom Metazoa; phylum Arthropoda; class Insecta; order Hymenoptera; family Apidae; genus Melipona; species Melipona bicolor. Next base: position 3,390,600 of record JAHYIQ010000016.1, on the reverse strand, counting down.
ACACTGATATTTGATAATGATGTTGTCGAAGAAATTTCCAAAAGACAGCATTACAACAACTGTAACAGCATTTTATTATGAGGCAGTAAACATGGAACGCATTCACGTGCGATACATCGCGTATACATGTTGTTCGTTGAACAAACGCATGCAAACTCGCATCAAATATTGGACTATACAACCGACGAGATTTTCCATATAATTTTGTTTATTAATCAGTTTAATTATTACTCGTTGCAACAGAAATTTCATATAAATAAATCTTTATCCTTCCAATAAATATTTCGTTGAGTTTTTAGGGAGTCGTTGTAAAAAGAAGGCTTCGATCTTCAAATTCGTTATAGACTTATAGATTCGTTTGTGATAAAAAAAATTTTCAACGTCTTCAATTCGCGACAATTTATGGCATTTTCGAGGAGAAAAATCTACTTTGTCATCTATTATATGTACAATATAAAAAACTTCTTAGAATAAAATGAACAGCGCATTTTGAAAGTGGAGGTTTTCAGGTTTATTGTTGCACGATTTTGTCTTATGAAATTTTAACAGTTTAAATACATAATTTCCGAATGTTAACGCGAACAAGTCGTTCTCGATTCAATAAAAATATTAATGGCAATATTAATAATTCAGGACAGTCTCGATGGAAGATAAAATTCGAATAGCAGCAAACTTTCCCAAACATTTCTCAATTTTTTCCATACCATGCGTGATTCATCTAGGATGAATAAACGATACACGTGTTTATAATATTTATAATATAATGTCCTCCCGTTGATGCAGCCAGAAAAACACGAACACGAGCGCTGAAAGTCAGAGTACCGTGCAAAATTTTTGGCGAATCATCAGAAATCTGACGCACAAATCTGAATTCCAAGAAAACGTAAAACAGCTGACAAAGTAACATACGATGTTCTCTTTTAAAATCCTTTTTGAAATTTAATCGTAGAATTTCTATTATTACAGACGTGCCTTCATCTAAATATATAAAATGTACAAAATAATAATCACGTTGGCTTCTGAAATAAATTTTTATCACTCGTTCAGTGGTGTTAAGGCTAATTATTATTTGGGATATTTTCTCCTGCTGTTCCCTTCGTCTTTCCACTATTTTCCATGTAGCCTCTTCGGATATCTTTCCCTTTCTATTTATAAAAAGTGTCGAATATATAAAATCAAAGTATAAAAACATTTGTTAGGAGTGCGGCAAAGTTAACGATATAATTAAGAAATTAAGCATCGATCAAATCAGTGTGTCAGCGTTGAAATTTCAAGAAGAAAAAAGTCAATCGTTTGACCTTGCGAACAGTTCAAGTATCGTTCCACTAGATACGAAGGTCTTACGAACGTAGGAATTGATCCTTCGGTGAGATCGAAAATTACGATTCAACGAAATGGTATTACAGTACCGCAAAACATTGGTGGATAATTAGGCCGTGGCTACGAGAGAACGTTAGAAACCTTTAAAAAGACTCTTCCTCGTCGGGAAAGAACATGAAGATCCCTCGAGAAGCCTGCATTGCGGACCTTTGCATCGCACGAGGCACGTTGTTACATCGTGACTCTTCTTCGGTTAGGGAATAGGAAAATCTCCGTTTACTAAATTCGTTAGAAGTTCTACGTTATTTGCAGCGACATACATAATTTCTAAACTCCTGTCATCGTAGGAAGTTAACACACAGAGAATATTTTTGAAGTTACTCGAATCAAATTGGCCTAATATTAAAATACAAAAGAAATATGACTGAAGATGCTTAAATATTTTAAATATTTAAAATATTTATATAATTTCATCGCTTAATTAGTTTGCAGTAATTTATACATATCGAAACAAGTTCGATAATTTATTTATACTGAGATTTATTATTGAGACTTGTATTATTCTTATGATATATAATAATATCAAAATACAATATACTCAAAGAGACATTCCGTTCTAGCCGATTAAAAAAATCATTACACATCCCTTTCCACAAATTCAACAGCAAACGATTATTGAAAGATTATTCTTTTGTTATTTTCTTAGAACAATTCTCTGGGATTTTCAAATATCGCCTGAGCTTTTTTTCAACAACTGTACAAAACTGGAGCTATCGTATGTAACTACGAACTTGAAACAAAAGGCTGACTAGCAGCACCGTTCATCCCCTACTCGCTATTCACGAAGTAGGTACGTGCATTATATCCTGTAGTAGTATATTTATTGCCAGAAAAGAGGAGAACGTAAATTAGAAACGTGCTCCCTCCCTTGCTTGATTATGTCAACGATCGTATTGACAAAATTTCAATGATAATTATTCAAGTACTCGACACGAAAAACACGGTCGTTATCCATCAGGAATATAACTTTGGACAATGCCGCGAATTTTTTCTAAATCTAATTAGCTGGAAAATTATCGTTAATTATAATATCGGAATATAATCGAAAGTTTATACTGTCCCTTTTATACTAAAGATAATAAAGAATATATATAACGATGTTTATAAATAATAAATAATTAAATGAAATATAAAAAAATAAATAACAAAAACTTTTTTTCGTCATTAATAAATAATGAAGAAACATAGAATAATATTTCTTGTTCTATAAAAATTAGAGGACAAATGGAACAAAAAAGGTAAAGTAAAATTCATAAAGATTATATATTGTAAAAGTAAAATGACTGATTTAATATACAACACTGAGAATTAGAAATAAATTCTTTTCTAAATTACAGTTATTTACTGGATTTTTCCAGGGAAAAAGTTCAAAGACATGATGATCAATTACAGTACAGAACCACATGTTACTACAGGTTAATATATTAACTACAAGACTAAATCCGTACTTGCGACGAATATGTAAATTCATATTTATTCCAACTAAATATTTATTCCTGCTAAATAATAAATGCATACGAAATAATTATGTAAGATTTCTACAAAATTCTTAGACTGTGTATGCAATATTGTAACTATTCAAATGATACAACATACCTAACCTTTAAATACTTAAATTTAAATGGTGGAGTCACAGATGACCATAATAATTTGTATTAGGTATAGCATGTATTACAAAAATTTAAGATATTTCATTTTATCTCGTTATTTTATATTCTCTCTGATAATTGATCTAAACTAAAACTAAATTAAACTAAATTCCAAAAAAAAGTGCAAGACCTCAATCTTTATAGCTCCCAATATCATTATACAGTTAGAGATTGATGATTTGCTACAAGCTTGTACTGTTCAATTTTTAATATTTCTTTAGTTTTATCATTAAAATAATCTCTATCTTTAACAAATTACAATATTAACGTTTAATCTTTCGTCTCACGGTTTTCTTCTGAATCTCTCAAGTAAGACTTACTTACTGCAATTGCAAGATTATTTTAGATATAAAACATCGGGTGCGTAAGTTATCAATTTGAAGAAATTGAAATTTAACTTAAAACTCGAATTGAAATTTCATAGAATTACAATTTGCTCTTTCTTTCATATCGAAGCCATAACGAGGGCGACTCGATGTTAGAAGACAAGGGGTCAAACGATCCTTTCGTTTACAAACCGTTCAAGATGAAGTATCGAAAAAAATTCTTGTTCCTATATTATGTCGTCGTACGTGATATCGATGGTGTCTTAAAATAGTGAAAATACTCGAGTAATCCATAAATCGATAATGTAGACTACGATGTATCAACTTGTCAGAACTCGACGTTGCTACTCGAATTTTGCGTATGTACGTTGATACGCAGTGAATTTTTATTTTTCGCGGTTATCGCGACCATCTCCAGTTAAATTATTCAGTTGCGATTGGCTGCGTATTCATACTGACTTTGCGTGTTGTCGACGTGAAGTCAGAGAACTGAAATTCGTGCTCTTCATCGATCTCTTCATCTTGCAATCATACCGAATCAGTGATACAAATATAACGCGTCTAAACTTAACAAGAAGCGGTTAAATGTCATGAAGGTAACCGTCGTGGTAACGCGACTATTTCGAGCAACGAAATTTTATTAACTATTTCAATTTTACGTTACGCGACACGGTGTTGTTGCGAGATGACAAATCAAACATACTAACTTGCAAGAACTCTCTTCTCTGTTCTTAAATCAAAATTACTTCTTCTTGGAAATATAATTGAGCTTTTCCCACGGATCGAACTAAACGCGAGGATATTTTATTCCAATTATAATCTACTCTGAGGATGACTTGAAATTCTATGAATTCAAAGCCTATGATAAAACCTATGATGTTGCTCTTAGAATTACAAGAATGCGAATTCAATTGTATTTAACAGGTACGATTAAAACACGTACAACACGAGTATAATAATTGTAAACAAAATAAGCATCAGCTGATCAGCTGATCGTGTTACCATAACCGCAATGGCCGCTATTGATCTCAGCGAGCAAGCCCTTTCGCACGCGCGTGCTGCGTTAAGACCCCTTCTACCCATTTTCTACGCACGCGACTAAATCGCGATTAAACGTCTTCCACCCGGCACTTGTCGACGAGTAAGAACATTCTTGGCGCTCATGGTACTCACCGGAAGTCGACCTGGCAAGCTGGAGCGAATGCTAAAAAACTGCGACGCACTCCATAATACGCGCGGGAAACAACAACTTAACGAACTGAATTGACCGAAAGAAAAAAAAAAAGACAGGTTGTAACAGCACACGAGAAATAAGCAAGCACGCCTGAAGGGAAACTATCGGTTTCTAATCGAAAACAGGTGGAAACGAGTGACACGGACTGCTAGCGGACGAAAGAAGGACACACGCTGGAGCTTGACACTGGAATACAAAAACGCGATATTTCGAGAAGCGATCAAAGAAAGTATAACGCGACAGGGAGAGCGATATGTGTTTTGACCGTGTCTCAAGTCCAGGGTGAATTGCGATTAGTTGCGCATGTGTATCGACGCAACCCTTCTTTCGCGACTTTCATTGGTCGCTTTAAGAGGCAGGGACGACGCAACCGAGGGTGCCAAAGTAGGAAAAAATCGGAAGAAATGCAAATGCCATTATAAACTGCACGCATTTCTATTCTCTTTTTTTTGTCTCTCCTTTTTTTTTTTAATTCTTTACATCTAAGCTTATTCGTTCTGAAGGCGATACAAATAATAATTTGATTTACATTTTCTTCTTGTTCACGCTGGGAAAAAATCTTAAATACAAGGAATAGATTACATAATAATGAGAATACTTCTATGTTTCGTACCAATGTCCAAAATAATAGGATTATATTTTTAAATGCACAACTTTAATTTTTGCTAGATATTATCAATGAGATATAATAGGTATTATCAGTTGATATAATTGTTTTTAGGTGTACAAACATACAGGGTAATATTTGAAATAGCAGAACATTATGACTGTACCTACATGTATAAATTAATTGTTTATCCTAATTCTCATAGTATCTTATAGTCTCTTGTGAGATTAACAAGAGATAAATATAAGTTTTTAAACATTATAAAGTTTACTAAATGTATTATTAAATAATACAATAACAAGCCATATAATGCAATTCTATTATTACTTATCTTTTTGTTATTAATGTATAAAAGTTTTATAAATTTTTAAAAACAACTTTTTAAGACTTTATTAATATTAAAGATCACGTTTTTATGACTATAAATAATAGTAAAATTTATATCTATTTATATAAATTTCTAATTTTTGCAATTTTAAGTTCGATTAACCTAAAATATACTGATCAAATAACAAAGGAATTTAATGAATTTACTAAATTAATAAAGAACGTTATAGCTTCTAGAAATTAATAATATAATTAATGTATTTTTCATTTATCAATATAAGACGATGGAGTTACATATTAATTTAAGTAGTGGTAAGAAATATTTATACTAGCGTCATCTATCATATTATCGCTGTATTATGGTAAATAAATGTGCTAAACTTGTGGACATAATATAAAAACAATGTGAAAAACCAACGATTTTATTTAATTAAAAGGTACAATTAAAATGTCAGACGAATCAGAGTACGATGTCGAACCAGAAGAATTTGATATTTATAAACGAAAGTATCAATTGCTACTTGATAGGTGTGAAGTTTTACAACAGGTTTATGTTTGATTTTAGTATTCTGTATATTGTACAGCGATTTAGTTATGTGTAGAAAATGAAAATTATCCATTCTTTTTAATTATAGGAAAATGAGAGATTAGTTTATCGTATCCAACATGTTAGAAAACTTCTGAAACGTACAAGAAAGGAAAAAAAGTTAGTTCAATTTTTAGGTTATATATTGAATGCTAGTACAAATTCACTTGTTGTCTGTTTCTCAAATAATAATAAGTATATTTTTATATTTTAGATTTTTAATTGATCGTTTGGATCAACATGGTGATCGCTGGCGAGAAGCACCTATGGGAGTTCTTGAAGAAAATAATGTATTTCAAATGACACCTAAGCCAGAGAAAGGTCCAAAAGCCACCGCTCATAATTCTAAAGAAGAGAAAACTAAAAAAGGGACAAAACGAAAAGGTGCAAAAACAGATCCAAATGCTCCAAAAAGACCAGCAAATCCATTCTTTCAATTCTGTCAGGAGCAAAGACCCCGTGTTATGGAACGATTAGCTGGAGAACCAGAACCAAGCAAGCAAGAGCTCACCAGGCAACTTGCAACTACTTGGAAATCTCTTAGTTCAGAAGACAAAAAGGTTTGTATTGACAAATAAGTTATGTATGTTTTTCTAGTATAATTAAAATATTCACGATATATTTTTCTTCAGGTATATTATGACATGTATGAACGATCCAAAGAAAAATATGTTGCCGAAATGCAAATTTATAATAAAAAATCGGAAGATACGCCAAATCATATGTCTTTAAATATAACGTAGTACTTGTATTTGAGATAAATGATATTTATAAATAAGTAATTTATAATCGTATATATTTGCACATATGTCAATATTTATGTATAGAAAATTGGAGAAAAATTTTATAAATAAACAATAAAAATTGTTTGGGAAGAACATTGTATATTGATTAAAGAAGCATATAACTATCACTGATTTCTTTGTAACAGTAATAAATTTATGCTTTAAAGTTATCCTTCTCCCTTCTAAGGAATGCCATAGTTTGAATTGGATCTTTTTGTTCAGTGTGATCCATTACGGATTGTTCGTGAACTCGCATAAATGGATTTGTTAATTTCTCTTCCTGAATAGTGCTTGGTATGGTAGGATTATTCTTTTCGCGTTGTATACGAACCCATTCTATCTTTTGACGAATTGCTTCATTTTCTGGCTCCACATGTTTCCCAAATTTTAAATTATTTCCTGTATACTCATGACCACAGTATACTTTCTATAAAATATATATTTTTTTCATTTTTGGAAACCATTTTATATAAAAATCTAGCTACAATTATGTACTTACAGTTTCATTAGGTAGTGATCCCAAAATCTCTATAAGTGCTTTATACATTTGCTCTGCAGTACCTTCAAAGAATCTGCCACAACCACCAGCAAAAAGTGTATCACCTGTATGTTAATATTATTATCTTCCAAGCAGTTTACAAATGAGTAAATCCGTAACTTATATTTGTACCTGTAAAAACTGCTGGAGAATCTTGATCTCCTGTGATATAATAACAGATGTGACCACTGGTATGACATGGTGTTGCTAGACATTGAACTTGTAATCTTCCAATGTTGAAAGTATCATTGTGCTTTACTTTACATGTAAGTGCCTCTATTCTATCATCTCCGCCATACACTTGAAGATTATTAAATTTCTTACACAAATTTGCATTTCCTCCAGCATGATCCCAATGGTGATGTGTAGTTAGAACTTTTGTTAAGCACACGTTATTTTGTTGAACTGCACATGCAACACTCTCAGGATCCACAGGATCTACAATTGCAGCCTCCTGCGATGCTTCATCAATAATCTGGCAAAATTACAAAATTTAATTTAATTAGATTTAAAAAACATAAAATAAAGAATGAAAACTTAATAACTGAAGATGAAGAAAGCATAGATAATACTTACTAGGTACATGTAATTATCTTGGAGTGCAGGTAATATTTGGACCTTCATATTGTCTTGTTCTATTATTGCAGAATTACAATGTTCTGCATAAAAACCATTCGTTGAAATACTTTTGGCTAAAAAGAAGAAAAGAAATCCTTATTAATATTTAATGTTAAACAGACAGCTGAATAAAATAATTATTTATATCCAAAAGTTCAACTTATATAGTAAAATATATGTGCGCTATATTAAAACTTATGACCTTTGTTATCATATAAAACTTAAGCCACTATTAATTTTTTCCTTATCTTTATTACATGTGCAATATCAGTGATATACATTTCGGATTAAACAAAACAACAAAATTCTAAATTAAATTTTACCGATATACACTGTATAATATTTAATATTTAACAATGTTTAATGTCTAATAATAAATAAAGAATGATATTTATATAAATATATTGCAAAATATTTGTAAAACAGTCCTACAAAATAAATGGAGCAATATGTAAATAATTTTAACACTTGAATATTGTATATTCAGATATATACAAATATGAGAAGCTTATTATTTTGCAATTATATTTATATATAAAAATATTTTCACGTTAAAAACAACCAAATTTTGTATCAGAGCGTAATGTTTATAAAAATGAAATTTTCTTAAGGTAAAAGAAATTTTAATGAAAGTTCCAAGATTTAATGTTATCGAAACCTCAATAAAAGTGATAAAATGGAGATATGTATAAATTCATTAAAAATATAGATAAGAAAAAGAAATACCCTTAAAGTACAAAGATATAAATGTATTTTCAAGCCAAGTGGGACAAATACGATGCATTGTATTAAACATATTTTCTATTATATTTATAATAGTAAGACTAGATCAGATTTTGTATGCGAAAAAATTAATTAATACCAGACACTAAGTGCGACGTTACTTGCCTGATTCCTACGCAGTACTACCAGAACAACTGATCTCAGCTGATCGGTATGATAATACTTGTAGAAAGCGTCGGTTGTTGATTAGGTTAGATTAAGTTGCATGTAACGTTTATATGGACTATGTGTACATTCTAAAACAACATTTATATTTATTTATTAAGAAAATGTAAAGAAATATTTTTTACTATTATGTAGATATCTCTTTTATTTACAATGTCTGCGTGCAACTCAAAAGAAATTATAACTATATACGATGAAAATAAAGGTTTGTTCTTCCTCTATAATAATCGAAATAATACTTTTTAAAACGAATTTCAAATGTTTTATTATTATTATTACGTTTATTTTTGTTTACCTCAATCTACTTGCACATATCTAATCTTTATTACGTTTACATTTCATGTTTCTAAAATTATTTATTATTATTTCCTTTTCAGATATTGAAGAAGATGAAATTATCGCTATTGATTATGAATTAAAACAGATCGAAAATGAAATGCAAAAGCTCGAGGATCGTAAAAAGATTTTAACTCAACGTAAAGAAAAATTGAAAGATGACGCTCTTCTGAAGAAGAGTCTCTCTATTTCAAAAAAAAATTGGAACAAGGAAGATTTTAGTTGGTCGAAAGACTTGAAAAAAGCCTTAAAGGATGTTTTTAAAATAGATAAATTAAGAGAATTACAACTGCCAACTATGAATGCAGTTATGTCAAATGAAGATGTTATTTTAATTATGCCTACAGGTGGAGGCAAAAGTTTGTGTTATCAATTGCCTGCTGTTATTAGCAAAGGTATTACAATAGTAGTGTCGCCATTACTATCGCTAATGGAAGATCAATTATATGGTTTACAAAAACATAATGTAAAAGCTAGAATGTTAAGCGCCAAATGTGATAAAGAAAATGTGAAAATTATAATGAATGCATTGATTGATAAGAAATCTGATCTTAAATTAATTTATGTTACACCAGAGTACATGGCAAAATCTAATCGTTTTATGAATAAATTGCAGAAAGCCTTTGAAATGAAACGTTTAGACCGCTTTGCAATAGACGAAGTGCATTGTTGCAGTCAATGGGGTCATGATTTTAGGCCCGATTATAAATTTTTAGGAATCTTAAAGTCCATGTTCCCAGGTGTACCAATCCTAGGTTTAACAGCTACTGCACCAGCCAAAATTATCGTGGATGTTCAAAAGATGTTAGATATCCAGGGTTGTTTAGTTCTAAGAGCTACTTTCAACAGACCAAATCTATATTATGAAGTACGACGAAAACCAACTGATAAAGATACATGCCTAGCCATGATAGAAAATTTACTGAAAAATAGATTCAAGGATAAGTCTGGAATAATTTATACAACTACCATCAAAGATGCAGAACAATTGACAACTAATTTAAGAGCACTGGGCTTGAAAGTTGGATGTTATCATGCAATGTTAGAGGCAGACTATAGATCAGAAGTATATTCCAAGTGGATATCAGGAAAATACCAAGCTGTAGTTGCCACTATTGCGTTTGGACTAGGCATAGACAAAGCAGATGTAAGATTTGTTATTCATCACTGCATTTCAAAATCAATGGAAAACTTTTATCAAGAAAGTGGACGTGCAGGCAGAGATGGGAAGAAATCTGTGTCTATAGTATTATACAGGCTATTAGATACATTTAAATTAAGTACAATGGTGTTTCAAGATAAAGTTGGTTTACAAAATTTGTACAAAATGCTAGCGTATTGTTTAGATCAAACGTCGTGTAGACGTAGCTTGATTGCAACTCACTTTGAAGAAGTTTGGACTAGAACTGATTGCGCAGAAATGTGTGATCATTGTCGAAAACCTAAAGAGAGTAAACAAGTGAATATAGCTTCTTATTGTAGACAGTTATATCAAATCATGACCAAAGCGGTGCAAAGTAAAACCAGATTAACCGCCTTAAAGCTTATAGATGCCTGGTATGGTAAAGGTGCAACAACTTTGAGGGTATCTTCTATACCAATTCCAAAATTTACAAGAGAATCAGGAGAAAGTGTAATAGGACATTTACTTGTAAATGGTTATTTACAAGAAGATTTTCACTTCTCTGCATATTCTACAATCTCATATTTAAAACGTGGACCCAAAGCAGCATTAGCGCTAGATAATAATCACGAAATACTTTTTAATTATGAATTATTATAGTATTAAGTTCTTCATTAATGAAGAAACATACATCATTAAATAAACACAAATATTTCGAATTTTTGTTCCTAATCATCAATAATATATTCTACATGTTGTTTATTTATTACGATTCATTGTTAATGATAGTTTGTAATATTTATGTTTTATTTTAAAATGATTATGTTCTACAATCATACGTCATACATTTTTTATATCTGACATCAAATGTTTTTTTTTTTATTAATATTTATTATAGAAAAAATGTTTTAAAAAGATAATAAAAAATATCTTTGACATATAAATGTATCGTTTTACTTCTAAACACCTTCAGATAATTTAACAAAACAGATTACGAAATTATTTGACGCATATTATAAAGTATACTTTAAACAATCTTTAATAAGTTTGAAAAGAAAGATTGCTGATAAAAGTATCTTCCGAACGAAATTATAAGAAGGCAAGCTCGTTTTATAAAAATCGAGAGCAAATAATTCAAACTTAACTTGAGAAGAAAAATCAATAAAAACCATATGTACAACGCTAGACAACGTTATGTCGGCGGTTTGGATAGTAAGCCAACCACCAGGTTCACGATCAGATGGAAATATTGATCCTGGATAAGAGGCATCTGTGTTCTGTCTGTTGGCAAACACGCTTTACTACAGTACTGAGCAGCAGGTTGATATTAGATTCATAATTCGTTTATCCATTAGAAATCGGGCAACGAAATAAATAATGAACGTCGTGCAATAGTGAGTCATTGCAAGTGATTCTAACAAACGTTTCGCGTTTCAGAAAATAACCAACGAGTTTTCATTCAAAGTTCGATTATATACGTCTACAACGAGTAGTGCCGATGATACATCTTTCATTCATGAATCCATTCAAGTGAAAGTTAAGTCGATTAACTTTGTTTTTCGTTGAAAAGATGAATTTCAAACACAATGGAATCCTGACGATTTCTGGTCTTTGGAGAAGAAAATTTTGACGACGTGTTATCCTCAATAAAAAAAAAAAAAGAAAAAACAGGTAAAGACGAGAGAGATTTAAGTAATTGGGATGCATGCTTCTCCATATGTGTACACGTTTTATCGGCTCTATGCATATATCAAAGCTAATTGACGTGATAACATGTACGCAACGAGTATACGATAACGTTCAGGAAGAGGAATCAGTTCATTATAGCATTCCGATGCAGATCTATTCGCGCGCTTCTGCGCGACGAAGTTTCACCCCCGAGGAGTTCTGATACACTCTAGAAACATCAAACACTAAGTAGACGTTCGTTGAGAATTGCCAGGAAAAGGAACAGTGAAATTCGAACTTTTACCTTGCACGTGAATATCGTGTTTCCTAGTGTAAAGGACAGAATTGTACTCGTTGCAATCGATCTGTTTTGTGACACCGCGGTATACGACCCTCGTGATCACGCTTCGACGATTGAATTCATTTGGGTCTTGCAACCGTAATCGTCCTTCTAGACGAGAAGTTTGATTGCGTGAATACGGAAAAATTGTCGCAGCACGTTCTAACAAAATTAAACTAGATGATTTGTATGCGCCGGTCTGCCTTGAGCGAAAATGCCTCTGCCAAATATCCTGAAAAAGGCAAGCAGTTACATTTTAGGCGATTGTAATCAGGACAATCGCCGTACTATGTATCAGGATGGTGAAGCGTTGTTTTGCAAGAACAACGTGTGCGTTCATCCGCCAACCTTGATGAGACAGAACACCGATGTGGTACATCATCCCGGTTACATGGCCATAACCTGTAGGTTCAATAAGAATTCGAATGTACCAACATTACACCTCAGTTGGATACCGAACAGCACACTCCGTAAACATCCGACCACGTTGGAGAACTTAAGCGTGAAAAAGCCCGACTGCGCTTCCCATCGGGACGTCGATATAAGCTCCCACCATTCCCAAATATCGGAGGAGAGCTGCGATCTGAAATGCGAATACGAGAATACCAGCGAGAAGGTGGACGTCTGTTTAGAGGTAAAGGAACCGGTCAATTGCGGGGACTGCGAGCGTGTTTGCTCCGGCGGTGGTTTTCCGCGAGGTGGACGCCTCGAGAATGACGACACGAAAAACAATGACGGAGAGAACGTGTGCGATCATCGAACTGTGCCCACGTCAGAGACCAAGGAAACACCGAGCATCAACGTCAATCGGCAAACAAACTATCACCGGTCGGATAGTTCATCGACCACGATACACGAGGAAAGTGATCACAGCATCAATTTGAATCAACTGCGTTCCCAGTCTCTGGGTTCGAAACACAATGAGAATCAATACAGCAAAGATCAAAAACTCTCGGAATCGCACGAAAACGATGGGATTACTGTTGACGAGGAATTGAAATACCCTTACTGCGATGACGCTAGCCTGAAGAGTCGTAGCATGTCATTAACCTCTACGTGTAGTTTGTCTGTCGGTGTATCCTCGGAAGGTATTCGATTGATTGATTTGACAATCGGTGAAATTGTAAGAAAACTACTTCCTTCTTCAATTTTCGGATCTAATATATTGTAGACATCGACAACATTTTGAACCATTTTCTCCTTGTTGTGTATAAACGACAGTCGGTTTTAATCACTGAAATATTCGCAAAGAATTGTCGCTATTACTACGATGAATTCTGCCTATAATTCGTGCGTCAGTAGTGTATGTGTCAGTATTAGTACAATAAACTAACTCAAACTTAATTCATATTTTTTTTGTTTATGACTTACGATGTATATAAATAAAAATTGAACGAGCTTTGCTGGAACTGCGTGCTTAATTGCACATTCGAAATTGCAACAAATGTTTGTGTTATTAACTCAATTAACAACGAGTATCATCAATATTGGGCTTGGGCTTTAATGCAACGTTTGCGTGAAATAGTTATTTTCCGAACAAATTCAACAAAAGATGTCATTTTCTGTTTTGTAACGTATGAACGTTACATGCAGTTGTAAACAAGATAAATCATTTGTTTAGATTCGTAAGGTATGATGCAAAAATAAAGAGCGACGACTGATGTGCTTATGAGTGCATAGACGCACACATATGAACAGAATTCAATGTCTGGTACTGGCTAGTTTTTTGCGAATATCTCGAAAACCAGGTCCAATCGCTGGCAAATCGCTTGCATGTTACATGCAAAAGGAAAAGTTATTCGAAATGTCAATTTCTGCAACATATCCAAAAATGATCGAAATCGAAGAGAAAATAGCTTTTCTGACAACTTCACCTGATAATCTTTTATTCATATATAATTTATTATCAACGTCTAAAATTGATTTCTTTTTTGTAGCTGAAGAAATTCCATCATGGATGAGATCACCTGAACTTCTAGCTTTACAGCACAATCTGACATTTCCTGAAAGTGCAACAGCTTCACCAGTAACATTGCGCAGAGCACACAGATGTAGAAGATTTTCTGTAGATCTCAGTGAAATGAGATCCCTAAGATTGTTTTTTGCTGATCCAGCTTGTACTTCTGGTCAACTCGTTGTTGCAAGTCGAGAGAGCCAATATAAGATTCTGCATTTCCACCATGGTGGATTAGATCGATTGGCAGCAACTTTACATCAGTGGCATCAATTGCTTTATCCTCGCTTAGATACAGATGCTGAGGAGACACTTCCGTACAGGTAGCATCTAATTAATGAAAAAAGATTAGTATTTTATTAAAAACTTATAACTTTTCTGTGATTCAGGCATTTCATGGTGTGTAGACCAGAGGTAAGTCGCGATGAACTGCACCCAGAAGAGGGACAAGTACCAATGATTACATCTCTAGCTTGGAAGGATTTGTTAAATGAGAGAGGTCAGGTAGAGGATGATCTCGCTCTTCGTAAAGGAATATTTTTTGGTGGACTGGAACCTGCATTAAGAAAAATTGTTTGGCCTTTCCTTCTTCATTGTTATTCGTATCAAAGTACCTATGAAGATAGAGAACAAATTGATGCCATTCGTAGACAGGAGTACGAAGAAATACAAAAACGTAGACTTAGTATGGGCCCAGAACAAGCAGAACATTTTTGGAGGAATGTGGTGTGTATCGTAGAAAAAGATGTAGTTCGTACTGACAGAGGAAACCCTTATTATGCTGGGGAGGATAATCCAAATATTGAAATAATGAAGTATGTTTGTATAATAATAATTACTTAATTTTTAAGTTTTTTATTATTAATATTATAATATCGCATTTTATCTTTTTTTCAGAAATATTCTATTAAACTACGCAGTTTATAATTCTCGATTAGGATATACTCAAGGTATGTCTGATTTATTGGCTCCTTTATTGGCTGAACTTAATTCCGAAATCGAAGCATTCTGGTGCTTTGCTGGCTTAATGCAAAGATCTGTTGCTGTGTGTACACCTACTGATGTAGATATGGACAGAAATTTGTGTTACTTAAGGGAATTAGTTAGAATAATGGTGCCAGATTTTTATGCACATCTTCAAAAACATACAGATGCCTTGGAACTTCTATTTTGTCATAGATGGATACTATTGTAAATACAAAGTTTTATAAACATTTTAAAAGTTTATAATTGTATGTAGAATTTCTAGTAATATATATATATTTTTTTACAGATGTTTAAAACGTGAATTTCCTACCGAAGTAGCGTTAATAATGTGGGAAGCTTGTTGGGTAAATTATTTAACCGACCATTTTCATCTCTTTCTTTGCCTTGCCATAATGTGTGTTTACGCGGATGATGTGATAGCTCAAGACCTGAGAACAGATGAAATGCTATTGCATTTTAGTTCTTTAGCTATGTATATGGATGGAAATCTTATATTAAGAAAGGCAAGAGGCCTACTTCATCATTTTCGTCAGCTTGTACGTTTACCGTGCACATTAGCAGGACTCTGTCGACAATGCGGTCCAGGAATGTGGGATAGCACTCATGACCCCGTCATAGAATGTGTGGATCATAATGATGCACCTTGTCCATATTTGAATAATTATGAATAACGACCTAATTGAATGAAAATGGGGAAAGTATCCTATTGTTAAAGCTTTCAAATTTCTACGTTAACTAATCAAATTAAATGCTGCTCTGATATAACATAAATCAGTTATATAAATCGCAGTTGATTAAATGTTGTGTAATAACAGATGTTAATGAAAGTAATATTTGACTCGCATATTGTTTGTACGAAGAAATTCTTAATCGATTTAATATCATGAACAAAAGAATACGTTTATATTATTACGAATTTTATTTACACAATTTTATAATTAATAAATGCTGACTCAAAAAAAAAAAAAAAATATGGCAAATTAAGTTTGGTAATCAATAAGAAATGAAGGACATATCTTAAAATCTAACACTTATCAAAATTGATTCCAATTTAAAATAGCTACAGAAGATTTTAATGATAACGTATCTACAACTTCTGTGAAACAAAAATATTCTATATCAAATAATTAGATAGGTCTTCAAAAATTATAACGAGTTTTAGTCAAAAATCTGTAGTACAATTAAAGACTGACGACCAAAGAAGAATGGGGTATAAGTATAAGCATTTTAGCTTTAAAACCTCCAGACAAAAAGAAGTTTTTCCATTGAATAAATATTGTGCTATTTATTTAACATAATTGAAAATGTGCCATTTTTCAGCTTGGTACAAATTTCATAAGTTGTGATTTGAAAATAAAGAAAATAAGACTCGAATTCGATATCAGCAAAAAGAAATAATAAAAATAAAATATAATTATCACATAAATTTAAACAGACTTATGATAAAAATTTCTTGGTCAATTAATGATACACATATTCACTTATGCGATATTTTTAATATTTTTTGTACAAAGCAAATTTTGATTTATTGTATATTTGTTATACATAATCTATTATCTTTCATTATATAATACCTTGAATTTTTGTTGAACATAACAGATCTATCAAAATGTCTATCTGCTCAAATATTTCTTTTTCTTATTCTGATAACCCAAAGTGTTTAGTCTAGTTTATTTGCTAGCCTATTTGCTCACAAAAATATAAAATTGAAGGAATGACCCATATTTCAAATTCTTTAATTTTTTTGTATAAAATAGATATGCTCCAGTGTAATGAATGTATACAAAGACAATGATTTGTATATCTTATAATTTAGGGAAACAAACTCTAATAGTCATAATCGATCGGGTTGTAAAAATGCAAATAAAATAATGCTTTTACTGTGCCACTTATGTTGTTAGACTATTACAGAAAAATCTATTCGTGTTAAAATATGTTCTGCTAAGTATGATATACATGTAAGTATAAATATGAATAAATAGAAATATGTATGTACAGAATATATTAGAATATATTAGAATATATTATGTATGTACAAAATATAATTACGAATAATATTAATTATTTATTTGCTATTTGTGAATAACGAATAAATTCAGTTTATTTGTTACTTAAAATAATATATTTTCGCCGAACTGTTTGCTATAACTTTGCTGTTACCTTTGCCCGACATTTCTGTAAATGAAAAACTTTTTTTATAATATGCGAGTAATGTCATTTAAATGTTAGAATGTTCAAAATCGATTAAAACATGTATGAAAGAAATTCACTTTCATAAAATCAGTATTGCTTCAACAGAGATAGTAGTATTAAGGAATTAAATAACATCAGTGACATAAATAAATATTTTATTATAATTTTGGTAATATCAATTACTAGTGTTCAAATTTTAAAACATGTACTTTTATTATCTTTTAAATTTAAAATATATATAATACAGCATATTAATTATCTCTATGTCGTATGCTTTAATAATATACAATTTGGTAATGAATCTTTAGTCGCAATTTAATTTTAATCAGAAAACAGATAAAATTTGTTATAAACATTGCGTGAAAATTATAAGTTGATACCTTTTTATAGTAAACGTCGCGTCCTTATCTTTGCTGCCAATGAAAAATTTTGAAAATTTGAATGTAAATGGGAGGTCACCTATAATTTGAAGCTTTAGAAAAATGTAATTGATCTTCATATATCCTTTGCACGTTTACCTGTTAAAAAGCTAATGAAATTAAATCATATTTCCTTGATAAACTTAAACTTTTGTTTGAAAGATTTTTTCAGAAATAACAGTAAGTTATTTTCGAGTAATTTGAAGTGATTCGATTTTCACTCCATATATATAAAAATAAATCAAAATAAATTTATAGAATCAATTCTTTATTTTTTTGTTTATTCTTAGAAAATATATGTATATATATTTCATGTTTTTACATATTACATTTTTGTACAGGTACACGGTATGAGAGGCATATTCTGAATACTTTGTTGGCAGTTATATATTATATACATATAAAAATATGTTCTGTGATATACAAATCAAATTTCTATAATCAACAACAATAATCATTTAATCTGCCTAATTCTTTCCGTGCACATAAGAAATAAAGCATGCTAGAAAACTGTTAAAATAAGTTCTTTTTTTAATAAGATATACTGAATAGACTTTCAATATTTTTAAATATCTATTTGTTGTACAAGTCTACATATTAAGATACACCTTCATACCGTTTAAATAGTGGACAAAATATTATTAGTTGGCCACTTATCACTATTTGAAAGACATTTATGTACAGTAAAAACTGTATTATGAGACATATTCTCTACTAAATAAAAATATATAAAAGATAAACAATGTATTATACAAAAGTTTACAACTTAAATTAAGCTTATTCATTTGGCTTGTACAAGATTAATCCTGACTTGTGCCAGTGTATTGTCAGTTTACTGTGACACATTGTGTCATAATGTATTCTTATTACCATTATTAATACCATATTTTTTTTCATGAAAATTGATGAAATTGATAACGGTGCCAAAGTATGAGAATAAAATGAAGGTATCTCATTATCAATGACAATTGTTCTACCTTCTATAATTATTCTATCACATATTTTAAATTTTAAATAATAATTATTTGCTATTATCTTAAAGGCATTTTTTTCATTTCTTCAACTTAGAATTATTGAAAGTTTTGTATATTTTAAATATAATTTTCAATTTCAACTTTAAAACCATTAGTATCACAATTTTCTTTCTATATATTGCAAATAATCAATTTCAAATCCAATGGTATTATTTTAGACATGCTCTGGATTTTTCAAATCTTAAAATAATTATGCGCCATTATGTAACCTTTTTCTTTTTTGTTACATTCTGATTTATTATTTTATGAATCTTTCATCCTAAAGGTATGCTTATGGAATAGAAATGAATTTGTACAAAATTGACTGACACTAAAATCATGCAAGCAATAGCCCAAACTATAACAAAAATGAGCCAACAATTACTGGAAAATGGACTTGCAAATTTATTAACAACACCAAGACCTATAAGTTTATTTGTTTTTTGTCTAGCATAATATACCAAAAACGTTGGAATCAAATATTGAATTCCTGCTCCAGCATATGATCCCGTAATTCCTACCAATATCGATAAATCTTTGGTACTCATAGCAATCATATATGGAGGCAGTATTGCTAGTATTGGGAAGACAATTTTACGAAGACAAAAATAAGATGTATCTTCGTTGAGGAACAATGATTGCAAATTATTTCTAAGGGTGATAGCTATGATAGGAAAACTCGTACTCAAAGTAAATACTGGAAAGAGCGATAAGAAATATTCTATAAGAATAATAAAAATATTGTTACTTTTGGAACAATCTCCAGATCCACGAGGGCTAAAATCTAAAGTGTAAAGATCGTCTAAATGTTCAAAAGCGAATGCTCCAGTTAGTGCCAATAAGAGATAAAAAAATGCTATTAATAAATAATCCAATGCCAAAGATCGAGTTAAAGTAGACTTATTTGCGATTGGAGCGACCAACGCAGGTAAAGAATGATGACACATAAATGAATAAATGCAAGCACCAAATAATGTAGGTATACCTGAAATACAGATATATAACAACTTTATTTAGTCAAATACTGAAAAAGTATATATATTACATCTAAAAGTAGATGAACTTACCCATGATATTTGCAGCTGGAGGATTTCCTTGTGCACCATGAATGATTAAATTTTTCAAAGCATATACAATCATGATAGTAAATGCAAGCCATCGCATTCCTGAAGTTAACAATTGAAGATATTTAGTCTTTTGTATATTAAAGAATACGAAAGGACCAAGTAATAATATAAATATACTCTGAAAAACATATTGAAAACATACTATATAAGAAAAGAATACATAATTGTTAAAATAGATGCTGATATCTCTATGTGAATATACATACAAGAAATATCCTATATGCATCTGATCGATCCAGAGCAAATTCTCTCCAACACAGTTCAGTATCTGGTATTGTAGAGTTGCATGTAAAATTTTCTGGTTGATAAGTACAAATGACATCAACTAAGGTTTTTGCAACAGCTGCTCCATATATGCTTAGATCTCCATAAAGATATATAGCAAAACATAAATAAAACAGAGTTATACCAAACTTGTTAAAAAAAATTGATGCCATTTGCCCCATTTCTATTTTATCACGTATTACATAATATCGATATGTAATATCTGCACGATCAGGACTAGTCGAAAATGGCATAACAAGAGGGGTATCTTCAGAATCTGAATTTGAAGGACCAGATTCGCCTAATGTTTGAAGCACCTAAAATTAAATTAGATTGTAACATAAAATAAATCATATTTTAACTAAAAACGATCCTAAATATAGTTAACAAAAGAGAGATGTACAATCTATTCTATGTAAAAAAAAAAGAAAATATAAAATGCTACTAAAGAGAAAAATTATCATAGGGAAAGTACGAGCATAGAAAAAAATCTAAGAACCTCAGACTCTGTTTCATTAAAAGATGAATCCTGAGAGAAACATATACGTTTTCGATGTTGAATGTGTCGCCATGCTACTATAGCATTGGCAGATGCCATTACCTCGATCACAAATGTAACAGTGATAAAGCTATGAAAACAAAACAATATGCAATTAAGTTTTGAAACTGATTGATTCAAGTATATAGGCTACATTGACATACCTTATAAATGCCAGTATTAAAATTACACTTAATCCAAGAGCCCATCCTGCTTGACTAAAAACAGCTGGTAATGTTAAAGCTCCTGTTCCAACAATTAAATTAAAAACGTATATAAGCCCAACCTGAAAGGCATATTAATAGCAGAACTTTATATACGCATATATAGTCTTCATATAGAGTAGAATGACACTAAGTTGTTCATTTGACAACCGAGAAAAGTTTTGTTTATAGTCGAAGGTTATGCAACGTAGTATGTCAAAATTACGAAATTCATAGGTTATATATAAACTTACCCACGTCGAATATTGATCACTCAAATTTTGCTCGGGCATTTTGATTCAAGTTACAGATTCAAATGAATCAGTCTACTCGAGCTGATTTGCGTTGCTGTCATACACGTCATTGACCCAAGTATCGCTTTGTACTTTTCCAGTGATGACTCGAGAGCAACTGCGCTAACGACACGCGAAATCTCAACAAAAAGTCTCGCCCTTAATCTAACATCTATTTATTTTGAATTTATTATTCCAATGAATATTTTTGAATTAAGTATTGTGCAAAAGATGCAACGATCAAAATTTAAATTTAAATTCATATCAAACGTATTCTACTTTAATAGTGTGCGCCGTGTTCGATTTTGTAAGTCGAGTGTATTGTGCTGCCATCTAATCGCAATTTAAAGATGATCATTAAATATAAATACATAATGCTGTTACACATTATAATTTTATGCCCTTGTAATTATCATACATGTATTATATTCTAATATTGTTTAGTATCTAAATTCAATTTTCAATTAACAGATCATTAATTGACATGGCGATTTTATTAAAAACTGATACATAATCATGGGACTAAAAAAGAATTTCATTTTACAAATAAACAATCACTTGCTTTTCATTATCTGAAGATTGAGTCGAATTATTAGATACAACATACTAACAAAATGTCTATTAAATTTTAAGTAAGATTCGAAGACTCTAAATAATGCATTTTTACAAGGAGTAACAGATACCACTTCATTAAAAATAATTTTTATTCGACTGAAAATATAAACCTAATTCTTAGAGTAATATAAATTTTTACCACAAATCTTACGTTACAATAATGAATAACGCCAAATAGTACAAAAGCTACGTTGTATATAAAACTACAGGAATTCATGTTAAATAAAACAAGTGATCAATTTCTTTCTTTTTTTTTCAGTTCAGATTAACTACGATATACTGGATTGGAGATCAAGGACACAATATCCAGTAAAGGGTATTGGATAACTGCAACCTTAAAAACACAAAAGTCAAAGCAATAATGTTTTTAAGAGTTTTATTTTATAATCCCATAAGTCTAAAGTAGTCTTTAAGATGTGTACGTGAATGGTCTTGCACATTACAATGGGAATAAATTATAATACTTTGGCTACGCTTGCGGGGTCGAAACCGTGTCTTTTTTTTTATTCGTTTGAGCGAGCGTTTGTAGGATACTTTTTCTGGGTCAGCGGTCTCCCCCATTTAAAAAAAAGAAAAAAAAAAGAAAGGAAAGAGCCATTTTTTTCCCTCAACGATTGGTAACAATAAAAAAGAAAAAGATTACGATTAATAAGTCAAAGGCCTATCTCCGCCAGGAATGATGAATTCTAGAAAGATTGACACAAGTGTCGCTAAATATCACGGAGTAAAGTCAGCGGAATGCATTTAGTTGAAGGATACCAAATTAAAAGATCTGTCGTGCATTAAGGATACGCACAACGTGGCTCCATACTGCATCGAATGATATTCCGAAATAATTTATGTAATAATTTCAGCTCAAACTCGTGAATATTAAAAATTGGCAAATAATACAGCATGTTTGAAAAAGAAAAGAACAAATGATTATTTCGATTGTAGAGTGAAATATTGTGATGACAATAAGAAAAATGTTTGTCGTGAGGGTGGTTAAGCTAGCCCTTTGCACTCCGTTCGTTCCTCTATGGGAAATGTTCATGTATGTATCTCGTAACTCCATTAGCTTCGCTAACGATATGCGCATCAACGCATGTTGATCACATAATGAGAAAAGGTGAGAAAAGAAAAAGGGATCGTATTGTATGTTCTAAGAGAAAAATGAGAAGGGAAACGACGTCAACATTCACTACGATACTTGTACAAATAAGCTAAGAATGCACATGGGAAACAATTCTCAGATTTATCGTACCAAGAATACGAATTTATCGTACCGCAGAATTTTAAATGTAAAATTCAAATTTTATTTACATTAGACAAAGCAGATTTACAAATAAAAATAAATAAATTCATGAGCACTTGTAATTTTTCCCTTTTAAAATAAAAAAAAGCTTCACTTGCACTTGTGTGCCGGAGTTGCTGATCGATAGTATCAAAAAGTTTGAAGTGCAAAGAGCTAGATTTCTACCATAGGGAATATTATTTGAATATATAATGCAAAAGATTCGATCAAATAGTAAAGTATTCAGAAATACAGAGTACATGCAAGATACAATAGCATTTAATTAAGTGATGAAAAAAAATGAAGCAAAAACGTTCGGAATTGTTTCTACAATTGGCGATTTACTACATTCATTTCCCATCAATCAACCAGACACTATTATATCTTAAATGCAACCTCCGAACGCCTAGGTGTCCCTCCTATGCTACAGAATCCTCCGAATTATATATTCAAATAACAATGCCTATGGTCGAGAAACGAGACAGAGGCCGCTCTCGGGATTCGGGGAATGATAGTATGCAAGAGATATCAAAGATGTGCTTAGAAGCACTTCCTGTGGACGATGGATGGTCCGGATTCATCGTATTCTTGTTTAGAAATCCACATTTGTTGGAAGGTAGACAAAGACGCAAGAATAGATCCACCGATCCATACGGAGTATTTCCTTTCGGGTGGTGCGATAATCTTGATTTTCATGGTGGATGGTGCTAGGGCAGTGATTTCCTTTTGCATTCTGTCAGCGATTCCAGGATACATGGTAGTACCTCCAGAAAGGACAGTATTGGCATACAAATCCTTACGGATATCGACGTCGCACTTCATGATTGAGTTATATGTCGTTTCATGGATACCGCAGGCTTCCATACCCAAGAAGGATGGCTGGAAGAGAGCCTCGGGACAACGGAATCTTTCGTTACCAATAGTGATTACTTGACCATCTGGAAGTTCATAGCTTTTCTCCAAGCTAGAGGATGACGCAGCAGTTGCCATTTCTTGTTCGAAGTCGAGGGCAACATAACAGAGTTTCTCCTTGATGTCGCGAACGATTTCACGTTCAGCCGTGGTTGTAAAGGAGTATCCTCTTTCCGTGAGGATCTTCATGAGGTAGTCGGTTAAATCACGGCCAGCCAAGTCCAAACGAAGAATAGCGTGAGGCAAAGCGTATCCTTCGTAGATTGGTACAGTATGGGAAACGCCGTCACCCGAATCTAATACAATACCGGTAGTACGTCCAGAAGCATATAGCGAAAGTACGGCTTGAATGGCGACATACATAGCAGGGGTATTGAACGTTTCGAACATAATCTGTGTCATCTTCTCGCGGTTGGCCTTTGGATTAAGAGGTGCCTCGGTGAGAAGTACTGGATGTTCCTCAGGAGCCACTCGGAGTTCATTGTAGAACGTATGATGCCAAATTTTCTCCATGTCGTCCCAGTTGGTGACGATACCGTGCTCAATTGGGTATTTCAAGGTAAGAATACCTCTCTTTGATTGGGCCTCGTCGCCAACATAGGAATCCTTCTGTCCCATACCAACCATGACACCCTGGTGACGTGGTCTTCCAACGATAGATGGGAAGACGGCGCGTGGAGCGTCGTCTCCGGCAAAACCGGCCTTGCACATACCGGAGCCATTGTCAACAACGAGTGCAGCAACTTCTTCGTCAGACATGTTTGGTTTATTAATTTATCTGCAAAAAATAACAAAAATATTAGATATTTGCGTGATTCCTTTCTTTCGAAATTGTGCAACGTTTTATCATATCGTTCGTCGACTGAATTAACGGATACCAAGTCAAAAGATAATATAAATTTTGATTATGAGTTGTTCTATGATTTTAAATCTTGTATGTTTTCTTCTTTTATTTTTACATTACAAATTTCTCCAAAACTTGAAATTTTCTGTTCTCCAAAAAAAAAATTCAATTTTATGTAAAAATTGTTGTATTAAACACAACATAAAAAGTCTAACACTCAACGAATTGGTCATTTATATGAATTACTTTAAAGTACTTTGAATACAGATTTGTAATTTAAAATACAATTTTTGCGATATTGATATAAAATTCGTTCGCAAAAACGAAGTTCGATCATTGCTTAATTTCGTTTTAAATACTCAATAAAAATTAGATTAGATTATTAGAAATACACCGTAAATGTGTCACTGTGTAACGAAGATAATAAATTATAAAATACTATGTGCTATGAAATAATATTTTAAATATTTCAAGATGGCGCTCAGAGACACGTAGTGACAGACACGTTGTATTATTATAATGAAAATTAAATATAAACGAAACATTCGTTAAACATAGGAACAAATATACTTTACTTCATGTATCATTTCTACATCAAGAGAAATATCTTTAAAAAAGTCAGTAATCAAAAAATTCCGGTGTTCCATAAACCGCCGTTAACTAGAACCGCACCCTGCCCCGCCCTTCCCCGGCATTGAACGGTCAATATCCGACACGTTTTCAAAGAGTAAGTTGTTACAATACATTGCGGATATAGAAAATTGAATGCAAGCTTTACTCAATTAATCCGAACTTAGCAAAACTATCTTTGCTCCAATATTTTACAATCTTGCAATACTTTGAACGTATTTTGCTATAGAAATCGGTATCTTTTTGCGAAAAGAACTTCTTTCGCCGATATACTGATACTTGTTTTACAATTTTACTAAAAACGAGCACTATTCTACCTAATCTAATTAAGATACAATCACAAAACACAATAAATACGACACAATTATTTCATAAAGCTCGACACTATCCACTTCTCAATTTGGAAATCCACAGACGTGCAAAGGATTCGTCGATCAATTATTTGCCCACGCACAAATATCTACTCGGTTACACTGAGATTTTAAAATTCGCTCGGACCCCTGATCGTACGATGTTTTCTATCACTGAACTCAGCATTGGATGACTTACGTTTTGTATTTTGTATAAAAAAAAGTTATGTACAAGTTAGGGAGAGCTCGGTATCTTTGGATGTGGCACCGCTGCACAACCGGCCGATCTAGCACCAAACACAGACTGTAGCTGACAGCCGGCTTGCAGTTATTATATGAACAGAGTCGTTGTTCGGGGTCCCCACTACTAAGCAATCGGCCAATAAAGGTAGGACACCCTCAGCCAATCCTGGCTTTCTTTACCATATATGGAAGTGCTCTGCCACGGAGGGGTTACCCCCTCTGTCCCTTCATCAGCCCCTCTCCGACGATTTGAAGTGTGTCTCACCACCCTTCGTGAATATATCCACCAAATTGACCGAACCACACATCTCCGATCTTGCCGATGCTTCCCTCCCTCGCCCCGCGATGCATAAGTTCTGTTCCGATCGTCAATGTCAGTGGATATTTTTTACACGTTCAAATAATTATCTCTGACAATTTTTTTTTCTTTTTTAAATATGATTTCGGTAATTCTACTTTTTAAATACGAGAGCCTCGTGCACATGAAATTTTCAAATATTACAATCTACATGCTTGAATATTAACTTCATAACTGTTATGAAGTATTTCTAAGAATAGCTACTAACTCTTAATCGCTAAATATCCAACTATCACACTTTTCTCATTACATTTTCTAACAAATAGATTTTACATATTAATTTTACCTCGCTAAGTAAATGTGCAAATGTGGACTATAGATTCAAATATAAGGCTATTATTTTATATAGGCTCTTGGAAACAGTTATTATTAACTTAGAACAGCGACGAGTACAAATATTCAAATATAAAGTAATATACACAGAAAATAGGCATGTTATAACAATTTTCTATACTACAGCATTCTCAGATTCTCCGACTAATGACAGATTTACTCGTACTACTAGCAAGCATTAATCGAAGGTTAGTGCTGCAGCATCCTAACTACAGGGTACTACTATTAATAAACGCGACCACGTCGCGACCACCTGCCCTTGCAGTGCGTATACGTCAGGAACCACTTGACAACGACAACCTGTCGGATCGTCCCGGTATACTCTCCGTTTCTCAAGATAACACTAGCAAAAGAGGAATTGCCCAGAGAAACAAAAATTTGCATCGGCAAACGATGTATGCGAAAAACAGAGAGCAACGCCCTGCCATCATGGCTGCTCACGAACCGGCGTTTGTCCCCGATCTTTTTCGCCGGTGAAATTGTGATAGATCGCCGTGAAACCCGTTAAATTAACAACAATATTGAACGTAACATGCCAAACGATACAGTACTCACCTTTTAGAATTGGATGTAACCAACAAAGTACTCGATCGTTGATCGGCAGAGGCACCGCAAGAGTACTATCGGCAAGACAAAGCGAGACTCGAGAGCCGCGAGTTGCGAACACTGTGAGCAAGATCGTGGCCGGTACCGTGACATGTGGACTTGCCTGAAAGGTATGGTCGGCATACACGTTGCAAATGTTCCACATTACCCGACATGTTCTTTGCTTTTTTCCTCTTATTTTTCAAATTCGTGGCCAGTGTGTCGCCGATAAAACGAAGAAAGTCTGAAAATTAAGAAATTTGACGATCACCTGTTTATTTTAAAATCATATTATTTAATCGTCGTACGAGTACACCCCTGTTTCAGAATGGATTCGTCCAGCCGGCTTCCCCCACTACCTTGATTCACAGCTCTTGCCATATATGGGCATAAAACGAAAGCGGCTCGCTGATTGGTCGGTTGGCCGGCTGCCGGCTAGATTCTCCAAATGCCGCTTCAAACTGTACGATACGGGGAGCATAATGCCTTCTGGAAGCGTACACTAGCGTGTAAGGGCTTTCCTGACTAACCGTCAGAGCTGTTTGTGGTAGTGAGCATATCAATATATGCGAAGATTACCACGTTCTTTATATATGTATGTGTGCTAGCGACCAGTACCGGCAGTAGGTATGAGTCAGAAAAAGTTTTGTTATATATGTATGTATGTTCTTTGAAATGGTCAATATTTTTGTTTTACTTAATGGAAGCCGAAACAGTTGTCATTAAGACGTAATGATTCTCCGATGTCATCTTTCATAAGACAGGAAACACATTATTAACCCCATTCGACTTTTCGACTCAATTGTATTTTTGAATCGTTAAAAGATTTCTTAATGTACTCAATTTCTTGCTTCAATTTTATGCTGATTTCTTCTCTGAACCATTAAAAATCTATCTTTTTACGTAGAATGATTAAAACATTCGCCAGTAGAAATTGTATATATTTCTTTCGTATTACAGTCATATGTGTATATGTATGTACGTATATTGATAATAGAATCACTATATCTTCACGCTAGATTTATTCTCCAATCAGGAAATAGAATGGTTGTATTTGAAGAAAGAAAATCTTCGAATGAAGAGAGGTAATGAATTTACTTTCTTGTAAAATTTAATAAAATAATGTTCTACCTTTATAAAGAGATGGGGCAATTTGATGTTCGCAGAAAGTCATCGATGATTTCTTCCTGTAAAGATTCAGTCAATTTGTATGTAATATCACATACATTAGTGACTCATATCAGTGTGGATATTAGTTTAGTATTATTTGTACTTGCTTTTTTTTTTTTTTCAAACATTGTGCCAGAAAAAAAAATAATTCGTGAGATAGATTTAGAGAGTCAGTAGGTCAGATTCGATTATTTATGCACATTTATTGTTCAGATTTCGTTTTACAATAGGACAATTATTATCTATTTAAAATTCAATGTATTTTCCAAGAATTATAAAATAGGCTGCAAGTAATTAAATGAAGTCGATGATCGCCCACCCACTTATCGCATGTATGTATCATCTCGGTCGCCTTTTTCATACGGCAGAAGCTAAAAATAGACTCAAGGGCGCGGATAAGGGTGCACTGGACTACTACCACATCACGTAAGCCCTACGCTTCGGCCCTATTTTCTATGTATGTGCCGTCCGACGAAAGGCAGCATAGTATGTGTGAGTGCAGTGTCTGCTTCAAAATCGATACGAGTGTTCGTGCACTCTACAGTAGCAGATCGTGCCTGTGAACGGAAACCACGTGGTGATGAAAACGTCAAAGTACGACCGATATGTCGTATGTTACTTTCTCATTAAATATTTTGTAATTAACGTGTCAGCCATGATTATGATTGATAAAACACGTCTTAAGAAGGAAAGTATTTACAAAGAAATTAACTGATAAGGATATTGATATGTACTTCTGTTTAGTTTATTATGTATTGTCCGTACAATAATTTCTAATTAATTGTTACAAAATAGTCGTTTACGTTATAATAGCTTCTGAATTAATATATTTAAAATTGTTTAAAAACATTTTTCTAAAATTGGTTAATTCATATTAACAAAATTACTCTGACCTTAATATCTTGCAAGAGATATGATATTACATATTATCATTGTTGAAGGAATTAAACTTGGACATTACGAAAGATATGGTCGTAAAAAATAGGACAGTTTTATAAATACACCTGTCACGTTCCTTCGTCGAAATAGTGATTCGATGACATAATCGGTGAATCATTTGTGCCTAATAAGAAATCGTTTCGGGTTATGCACTCGGTCCTTTATGAGGACATGTCAAATTCTGTTCTTGATTTTGTTATTAATCCCACGGGGAATTTTAGCGATATATTTGAAATGATAATAACTTTGAATGTACTTCTACTTGAGATAAGTGTGAAATTTAAACATGTATTGCTAACGTACTGCATCAGCGGATGGGATTGTTTCACCTAAGTCTAACCTAACCTCGAAATATTGAAGCCGGTGCGGCGTCCAGCTGTCGCATGCACGCAGCATCTTCATACATGTCAATTCCCTGTAATTTCATCCTTTTAACTCTTCAGGTTTTTAGTAAGAAATATGTTACTTTATTCAAGTAGATATTAAAAGACAACACACCAGTATCTATGGAAATCATTTCTATCGATTATACAAAGTACAAAGTGATTATACATATATGTATGTATGTAACATAAGCCACACAAAAATCAAACTACATTTTTCGTAAATTTCTTAATCGTAATATCAGATTAGTGTTCAATTTTCTAGAAGTCAAACGATTAAGTTTCGATTGAGAAGTTTGTTTCTGCGATTGATCGGATTGATGCCAAAAGATAGCTTTTATACGTTACGTGATTACAGTACGAAAAACGATATATTCACGGTTAATAAAGTAAGTAAAACGCTTTGTGTCACTATACGTTACAACGTGATAATGTTAACCTTTACTGTCCCAATTACTGTCAGTATCACATGACGCCGTCTCTATTTACTTTCTTCGTTATCGTAGCAAGCCCGCAATAGGAACAATTAAATCCAAGTAAGGTGAAGATGCATTGTGGGCGGCCTGAAAACCCAATGGTCCGCAAAGCCTCGACCTTGCTTACCAAATAAGGTCCCGTTCAAGGTCTTCGAGGCCTTGCGTAAGGCTCCAGCTGTGCCATCGGCATAACGATTAACCGATTATGTCCACGCTTTAGTCATCGGCCGTTTTCAGTGAAAGTGTTTGGCTGCAATTCTCACTAGAAGATCAGCTTATTTTACCATTGTATTTTCTTTATCACCGTGAGATCTCTGATTTCGTTCTATGGGAAGTTCGAATTGGGCGTGTCTGCCCTACACGGACACGTGCTGTAGGTAACGTCTGGCTCCAGTCGCGCAGTGCCACCGAAATCAATACGGAATGCGACGGTAAGTTCAACGCACCCACCCAGAAGAGTGCTTAAGGTTCTTTCTCATCGGACTAGCCGCGTACATTCGGTCCAGACAGTGAAACTATCGGGAATCAACCCCGTAACGAGGTCAAAGACCTTGTACAAGACATTTTTCACCAATCGAGAATATCAGGAAATATCGGACTTGAGAAAAATTGGAGTTGAAGATTAAAAATAATTGTA
This sequence comes from Melipona bicolor, assembly GCA_030673865.1. NCBI lineage: Eukaryota > Metazoa > Arthropoda > Insecta > Hymenoptera > Apidae > Melipona > Melipona bicolor. Next base: position 3,359,396 of record JAHYIQ010000016.1, on the reverse strand, counting down.
TGAATTTCTTTTAAATAGGTTTACTTACTCGTCGGAAATTTTTTATGAAATTTATAATGAGATTGGCTCATAATTTTTATATATAATTATATAAATTATTCTTTTGCACGTTGACTTAATTAATATCATTGATTTGTAAATGACAAATAATGGTGTGAGAGAATTAACTGTATCAAGTTTTTCCAGAGGTTTACCGCGTTTGCAAATGTCCATTCTAATAAGATTACACGTTGTAGAATTCTAGTAAGATAATTTAATATTGTGAGATTAGTACAAATTATTTAAATCTTGATAATTCTCGAAGGGTGATACAAGCGGGAAATTTTTCAAGTAGTAGGTACTTTAATTCCCTTTGAATTGCATGTAACACATACTTCACCGATGCTTCTTTACTTTCCCTTGGTAAGAACAAAAGAAATCCCTCTTACGTACTTCTGTTCTCCTCAAGGTACAACCAAGTGGCTGTTCATGCGTAATACTTGAATTGTCCTTAAGTAGAAGGTAAAAGATTCCATTAAATTGTTTCATCTTGTATCATGATTCTTTAATTCATTTCGAGACAAAATGTACAATCAAATCTTGAGTTTATTTCCATTCTTAAGACTCGAAATTTTACTTATATAACAATAAATTGATAAGATATGATGGATTTATTGGAATTGTATCTAGAAAATATTCTGTTAAAAAGATAAATTATTGTTTAGAATTTAGAATAGTATCTATTCCACATAGAAGAGGTAATTAAATCTAATAGTTTGATTGCTGTTTAAAATTTTCAGATATAGTTATGCTTGGCTAATTTTTATTCTTCAGGCACACATCTACTGTGATGATAATTTGCAATTATGCATAAGTAAGAGATAATTATGTATGTGATTAATTTCTAGTCATAATAATAGTCTTCATTGGCGATTGCCAAGCATGCGAGGAATCCGGCCAGAAACGCGTGATAATACGCGATCACTATATTTAGTGTTGACTTATGTCTCGTCAGATCGAGAAACAGTGACGTCTGAGCAGCTGACGATAAAGAGAACGATAATAGTTCGTGTATAGAAATCATACAACTTGTATGCGTACTCGCGACTTAAAATTCTGTTTAAAAGATTCGTCGATGATTCAAACTACACATCGATTTTATATTCAAAAACGATTCATCTCGTACTCAGAATACGTTGTTATTCAGTCATTGCGTGTTCGTATAATACTTGTACTGTACGAGACAAGAAAGAAATAATTAAAAATAAGAAATTTCAGTTTTTAGGTATATATATTTAGCTACTATTAAAAATGTAGTTTCGTCTTCAATTTAACTTTAAAAATACCGTCATTTAGATTTTTAGAGCGACTTTTCTTCGAACAATTAAAAAAAGAAAGATATAATCGATTGTAATACTTTTTTTAAATAAAATTTTGATATGACACGTTACTGCAAGAGTGAGAGATGGTAGAATAGTTGATAATTCCTATAGAAATCATACTTCAACTTTTTTTGTCTGATGATATTTTCAATGAGTTGGATAAGATAGAAATCATCAATCCTGATACTTGTATCTCATAATCAGGTTTTGCGCACAAAATTCTCCCGTCGCAAATAAATTACATTTCAAAAAATATCTCAAATATTCGCGCAAGAATATTTTATTAATATTCGAAAATTCAAAGTTAAAATTTGCAACTTTCAACAAAATTCACGTTCGGATAAATTAAAATTTAGTCTTAACGTGAAAGTTGAATAGCTTCGAAATTGAGTTTTAGAATCTTAGAAAATTTTAATCAGAATATTTTCAATGCAATGGCCATGGATTCGAAGGAAAGATGAATTCGTCAATGTCAGTAGGAAGTACATATGTACTTGAGTGTAATAAGAAGACTAACGAGACGGTGGTGGGGCACCGACATTGTTCAACGACACGCTGTGTTACACGAGTTCGTTTGTTTTTCTTACGTAGTACTTTCGGCCGATAGATATTTTTATATTTAAGAATGTATTGAACTATCCAAAACAATCAATCAGACCCGCATTCCTGTCGTTCGTCTTCTTTTCAGCTCTGCATTACGTGTATTTTTGCTGCGCCGTGAATCGTCGAATCGAAGGTAAAAATGACGACCATTCCACTCTAGTTGGCACGCAAGATCCGCGGTCTTCGGCTCTGACGAGTGACGTTTGAGATTCTTGGGATTTGACCTTGCACACGCGACTGACCCAGAACAGGTAGACAACCGGTAAAACGTATGTGTTCACATACGTCGCCCTGTTGTTACTTACGTTCTTGACTCCGTTTTCTTGCGCGTATCTGCGTGTGTCCGCGAGAAGTCAAGGATTTGGAACACGGTCGCTAGAATTACCAAAAACGATGGTTTCGTCCTTCCGCTTATTCAAATAGTCGCGCGAACTTTTTGCGAGACTGAGATCTGCGGGAATTTGAATGATTCTTGCGACACGTTACGCTTGAAAATCATAATAGAAATTCAGAATAAACGTGATGAATAGATAATCTTTTTGTTAATTGAAAGAATTGCTGCAACAAGGAGGTAGCTTCATCCTTGAATAATTTTAGTAAATCAATGTGAATTCAAAGTGAAATCAAAATAAATTTATGGTCAACCGTTACTCTAATAAACTTTTACTTAGAGCTAACACATTAAAATGAAATATTATAAGATATTAAAAAATATGTACAAAAAAGTGAAGCTGTCTCTTTCTTATTACGAACTTTTCGATTCTTCCATTTTAATGCCACTTTGATTAAAAACGGGATATTTATGTCAGATTTAAAAATATAACAATAATAATATTCAGTATTTACAATATCACAAGATATTTTTAAAATTATGGAAAATTGACAAAAATTTGTTCTTTTTTTCTTTTAAATTTAGGACGAAACATTAAATCAATGAAGAAAGGGAATTCGAAGAAATGACAGACAATACGAAATTCTTCAGATTGATTTATTTGAATGATTTCAGAAATCGTTCTTGGAAGTCTGGCGCTGATGTTCAGGAAACAATAAGCAAGGAAGAGCAATGCATCGCGTTATTACGAAACAACGAGCATGAAACACGAAAGCGTAATACATCAATCATTCGCGAAAGTTAATATTCCTTGCACTACTGATTTTAATCGAGTATACATATGCACACGTAAGCGAGGAACGCCTATGCTCGAGCATTGTGTAAAGATTAAACAAATAAGATTGTATCGTGTCATAATGAACGTGCTTAATAAAGGAAAATGTTCCTTCTGGTATGTTATACATAATCGTTAACATAATACAATTATTTTATACTTCAGTATACTAACATGTTAATATATTATTTTTAATAATACAGAAAAAGTGATTAATTTTTATTCCTCGATTGCAGGCATTTATTTAAAAATTTTTTGTCAAAAATATTTGGAATATCTAAAGTATTATGCCTATATTTTTTGAACCAAGGAAAACTAAATACTAAGATTAAATTATAATCGAAACTATGTAACAATAACAATCCGTACATAATAATAGAGTTATCTATAATAACAATAACAATTTAGATGTATATATTTTTGAAATACAAGGAATACAAGGTACTTCAATTTCTCAGAGTGTAGCTTCTTAGTCATATATTTTTTTTTGTTTCTTAATATTTAGTTGATACATGTTTATACACTTTAGTTCTCCGAAGCTTCGAAGCTACACCGAATAAAATTTCGCACGTTGTTTTCTCACTGTGAAATTAAATATATTCCGGCTTTTTCTCGTTACCGTTGGTGTCGAGTTTTGCGATGAAACGATAGTCGACTATCACTCTCGATTTGCTTTTTTTCAAGAAATTTATACGCTCCGCTGAGACATACCCAGCTTGAAAGCTGGGAAACATCTCCGTTTACTGGTACAAACGGACTGTCGTCGTACTAATTTCTTCGCATTTCTGCTTCCTCTTATCCATTTTCTGCTCTACTTTCTATCGACGACGCGACAGAAAAATATTTACATTACGTCGTTCGATTTTTCGAAATTGTAATGTCTCGTCAGTCGTCCCTAACCACTATCTGATGAAAGTCGTCGAAGCAAAAAGCCGAAACGATCGACGTCCGCTTTCTGTTCTCACAGTGGCCATTGTAAGCGGGCTAAGAGATTCGAGGAAAAGTGTAATCTCCCGAAGAGAGCTTCTAATGGAAAGAAATTACTCGCCGAAGAATTCCCGTTGGTCATAGTTTCCACTATCTTCGACCTGTATGTTGTCCTTATGTATACGTTAGGCCAAGTGCACTATTCTCAATGCATATGAAAGTGGAACAGCTGTATAGCTGGATATGTTGTCTAGATGGCAAGACGACGACCGGTGTCCTTGTTCAGAGAAGCAAGGTCTTGCCTTATCTGTGCAACTTTGGAGCTTGTTAGCTATCCATGTACATAAGTAGCTCAACCGGTCCCCTCATTTACCATTCATAGAAATATTCAGAGTCTTAATGGCCTACAGTATCGTGTTCATAATTTTGACCTTTTTGAAATTGACAAGATCAACATGTATATCATTAGGAATTGAAAAAAACCAGTTAGTTGAAATACGATCGTAGTATATCTATAATAATTATATGCACTTTATACAGGAACGACGGTAATACTTAAGGTTACGTGGATTTAGTAATTAGCAAAAAGATATTTTTATTTGGTTTTTAAAATTAAGCATGTCTATTGTATTAGTCATAATTGTTTTATTGAATATTAAGACGAGATGTTCTTCATCGTTATTGGCTCAGTTATGCTCTTCACTGTATGTCCTTATTATTTCAGTCAAAATTGACCGTGGTATTACTCTTTTATAAAATTTCACAAATTTATTTTTAAAAGACCTACATCTTCGACCTAGTATATTTTTACATAATTATAATGTAAGTATCTTCAATGACATCGCTACTACGAATCTTGATATTTGTGTCACACTGGGGAGGTCCAAATTAATCGGAAGGGAGCCTAAACGTTCCAGAGTAATGCTCACACGCGTTGCAGTTGATTACAATTAGCTCACCCTATACATGTGAGAGTTCTCTCTATCAGTGTAGTCATGCGTAGACACTATGTAGGTCATTTATTTCAGTTAACTGCATCTTCTTTGACAGTGTCAACTACTTTCGAATTTTCAAATCATTTTCTTTCCTCTTTTTTTTGCACATTTCAGCGATTTAGAGAAGCAAATATTTTTTTAACAACAGCTAATAACACATTTGTGAGGCAACAGTATTCCACGCGTTAAGTTATCAATGCAGTTTTATATTCTATAATATTTTTAATTTTTTGGAAATTAAATTAAGGGCTACGTCGAATCAGTGAGAAACGAAGCTTCGAATATTGTAAAGTGATTATATCCTTCTACTCGCTGTAAATAAAAATTCAAGAAGCATTCGTAGTTATAAATAGCCATTTCCGCTTCGTCAGGCAGACAGGATCGATGGACTCTTCAGCTTTGTCGAAGGACGAGTTACTTCGAGGACCTTCTTACTTTCTATGCATTTTGAATCGTACAAAGAGGAGCATTCGAATTTAACTCGCTCGTTAATTTTACAAAGTACTTAAAGAGTATTAATAAATACTTAAAGAACTCCTTTTAATTTTTTTTTTTTCAAGATTATATCTTCCTAAAAGTCATATTTTTGCTACAATATTTAAATGAAGCTTCGCCACGTTCGAGTTTTTATCTTTATTGAGAAAATTTTCAAATGTTGTTAGGTATTCCAAAGCTGTTTTAGTTTATCTGAAAGTCCGATAAAATTTTCAAACTTTTAACTTGACAAGCAAAATCCTAGAGCTCTTTCAAGTACCTTGAAAGTCTAGAATAGTAAAAAAATTTATCTTAAATATTTTATAAATATATCTAATCCTTTTTTACGTATAAGTTTAAGATCGCAATATAGTAAATAATAATAAAATATAATGTAATAATAAAGATAATAAGTATGAATAAATATGACGAAACTTCATTGTCATTGTTATAATATATTTCAATTTTCCAAACAAGCAGGAAATGAAAAAGAGAAAGACTTCAGTGATTTTTGACTTCATCACGAGCTTGGGTCTAATACACACTCCCCGCTCCCATTCATTCCATGCGGCCTCGTAATCGGCGGACGATTGTCGTCGTGGCAAAAAATCGGGTTGAATGAAACTGGAACGGAGTGCACGTTCGTTAAGTCGTCAGGCAAAAACTACCGGATGAATGGCTGGATACTGTGCGCAAGGCATCTTTCTCGAGTAGGACGAGGGACGAGGGACTTCGCAGACGAAGAAAGAAAGGCAGTAGGCTCGTATCTGGTAACTTCAAGACCCTTCGCCTATGGAAACTTGAATTTGTACGATTTCCGGCAATAATCCATATCTTCATCGTCTAGTTATCTTAACTTACATACTGTTTAAAGTAAGTGAAGGAAATCATATTCAACTGTTCTGTTTGTTTCAATTAATGTCACATCATTTACATGAACTTCATTTGTTCGAACCAAGTTTTAATCAACACTTGATAAAATGAACTCTTACTGGTTCATTTGTATCTGAATTCCAATTGAACAAAAAGTGACCAGCAAAGAGGAGAGTCAGTCAGGATCTTGTTATATTATATGAATTCCAATTATATAAATTATTTGTCCTCCAACAAATTTAGATAAGCCAAATTCTACCGTACGTATATAGGCTTTAGAAATCTACAAGGTCTTTATTTTACAATGTAATTTTCTATTTTAGGATAAGACAAGATATTCCACGAAAAAAGATAATAAAATTTTATAAATATGAAATTTTGAAATTTTTCTTCTTTAAATTTGAATTAAATTTTTGAGTGTCAGACGAGTATTTTAAAATTAACTTGAAATGAATTTTCATGGGAAAACATGGAAGTGAAAGTGAAAATTTCGATCGGATGCGTTAGCGAGTAATGGGTGTGGTCTTAATAGTCTCTGCTGTTGTATAGTCTTTGCTTTTGTCCAAATTAGGCGTGTATCGTCTCGTCTGCGAGTGGAGAGACAAATAAAGAAGAATAATACGAGGATATATTTATCTATGAATATGATATGCCGACTAACTTAAACAAGAGATAAGAACGGATAAGAACAATTTCAGCTTCACTAATTAGTTGTTTGAACATTTTCTGGTTTTTATAAAATATTTTATTAAACAAAAGTGTGTTTGTGAATGTAGTTTATCATAATAATACATATAATACAAAGAAGTTACGTTTTTGTGTTTTACAGAATCATTTTACCAAATCTGGAAATGTTCAAGTATGACAAACGGCAATATTTATACTTTGAACTTTCTATCTAAGATTAAAATCAACCATTTTGAAACATGCTACAATATCTGATTTAATAACATTTTGTATCGTTATATCTCGTAGCAAATGGTGTAGCAATTTCCAAGATAGTAATTGAAATTTATTTTTCTGCGAAGTTTATGTTTAAAATATTGCTTAAGCTGTCGAACAATTTATGCACGCTGTTAGTTCAAACTAACTTTAATTCTACAATTATTTCTCTGACGTACAGAGATTTGATTTAAATTTAAAAGAGAAAATTTAAAACTATATATTTATATATTTCTATTATTTTTTAAGTTTAGTTTTTCAAGTTGACTTTTGTAAGAACATATATATTATCTTGATATATGTACATCATAATAAAAATCTGACTAGCTATCAAAGTTGATAGAGAGACTTTTATTTTGATTCTTTTATTCTTATAAGCTATCACTATATGAAACTTGAAACGTGAAACTTTTTCTATTTATAAGGACATTGAATATGGCACATATGTGGTTCCTGTTAATATTGCTTGTGTTCTTAATTTCACAAATGTATTTAACACGGTCAGTCGAATATTCGACTGCGTGAAAGTGGAACGAAAATGTGTGCTTTCTGAGAATGGAGTGGTTTTTATAGGCCGAGCCAAGAAGCGTCTCGCATTAAAGGAGGTGAAATAAAGCGATTAGAATTTTGGCGGCGGCCCAACGCTTCCCATTGAAGAGGATTTTTCTCACAGCGACATGACAAATATATATCGTGTAATTACATGCGTGTACACGTTTCAAGACGTCCGCTTTTACTAGAATACAAATTGCCTGCTAACGTTAACATTCGCTAATAAAATACTAGGAGTAAGATACTCATCTTACATGTTTATAAATGTATCACTATAAATTTCTATGAATATTAAGCAATTTCGAGTGCTTGTTTGTTTTCTTACACAATGTAATGATACATGGATATGATATTGTAATAATTAAATAAATAACTAGCCGTTTTTCATTAATTGATCTGTCAACGTGAGAAACAGGAGCAATAGAAAGTTCGCGTCCGCAGCAATGATAGGTATAAGTCAAACAACTACACATATGTAGTTATTCCAAATATAGAATGCGTTACGAGAATAGAAATTGAGCTCAACACGTGGTCTCTTGGTAAGTGCGATGAGCTGGTGTATTTCACCTCTTCCTTGTTGTGCTTTAAAAAGAGTTTTCAACTGTGACATATAAATAAACAGCGAGCATTCTGCATAAATTCGAATGTTTACAAACAGTCAAAGAGATAGAATTTAAGTAGAGATTCGTTTTATCAACTAAATATTATATTATATTTTATATAGCAATGAATTTAAAATATTACGATAGTAATAAATTGCATTTAATTCTTCGCATTTAATAGTAATAGACATTTAATAGTTACTATTTTGCATGTTATATGCGTTCTGTACATTCTTAACTCATTGTGTAGATAAATAAATATGAACAAACCTAATTGCTAATATTCATGTATCGATTGTAATACATTTTTCGGCAACTACTAATCACTGAAAACTATCGGTTATCAACCCTGAGAGTTTCATAATAACTACAATAACATTACCAATCGTTCTAGTGACGATAGGATTGTTTTCTAATAAAAAATGATTTTTATATTGAAAATTTTAACTTTTTGTAGTTGAAGTGAATTTCTTTTCGACGATTACTAACTATTGAAACAAATAATACTACAACATCATAACTGTTAAATAAATAAAGCGGCAAGTAATTGATATAGCATTCAAATTTTTGACGTATAAATTCCATCGAAATTCATTCTATTAATTACTTCATTGATTCTACATGAATATTGCATGACTCATCATAATGAGAGGTCTTTGTAATTATTATACAGGATGGATAGGGTAGGTGATAATTTGTAAAGTGTATGGTGCGAGAATAGAAACGAAGTTCGATATACGATCCATAATACGGTCTTTGTCGATAGCTCGTCCCACATACTGAGCACAGCAGATGCAGGGGTCGATATACTTACGGTGTACATTGTACGTACTCGGAATCGTTCACCGTGACGAAGGGTAGAACTGCATAATTATCGCGCAACGTCGAATAATTATCAATAATTTCCATGCCTGAATAAATTGTATTGTGTTGTGTGTTGCGTTAAGTATAGTTATTCCTAGAGATACCTTGAATATAATTTTTTAATTTGTTTACTCTTCTATTCGAATAACTTTGATGATTTTAAGTACATTATCCTCGTGATTTTATCAGGAAGTTTTAAAGTAGAATAGAGATTGAGAAACGAAATAGAAAGGTTAAATGATTAAAATTGAAAAATTCTGCTGTGTAGATTTTACAAACGAACTTGACTTGAAAATGATTTTTCGATTTTGCGACAAACACGAAGTTCAAAGTATAATAGAAATTGGTGAAATAAAAAGATGGCCATTGAGATTGATACTTTTGATTTTCTCAGAATATATCGCTGCCAATATCATATGTAAATTCCATATACGTACATATAAATGAACTTGACTTGAAAATGATTTGAAAAATTATTAATTACTCTCAGGCATAAATGAACCTAAAGGGATCGATGTAAAGATTACAGTAGGGTAGAAGTACCAAGGTAAAAGTATCCTGCATTATATGTTAAAAAGCACGAAGATTGTAAATATGTATACAACAATGGATTTGTATGCATGTATTTAACATGGAAAGTAATATAATTAGATCACGTTGAATTCTCGTATCCAGATTCTCATTTACATTCACGCTTCAATTACACATATTTAACATCATCGTGTATTAATACAATTCATTATAAATTCTGCAATTCTGACGTCTTTTTGCGTATTTTATTCGTACTGCGCTCTGGTAAGTTCCTTCTGAGAAAAGAAACAAGACTACGTTCTTAAATTTTATCAATTTTATCTCAATTTTATTTGACCTTGCTGAGAGTTTTAAACGGAACGTCGATGTACGTAGCTTCTCGATCAAACTTGCAATTTTTAATTAATGAATAAATTTCGCGTGTATAAGTCCGGATAGCTGTATATACGGTCGTGTACGTACCGCTCCACATTTTTTCAAGTTCAAGTTCTTTTAGAGGTCACACAAAAGGAGTCCTTGGAAGAGAAGCTATGGAAAAAATCGCCTGGGAATTTACTCGCCGGATTCACGATGTGGGAAGGGCGGATATGCGTATCATAATTAATAGCTTGCAATTTATGTAATGACACCGCGTTCAACCAGATTCGTTTCTCACAGCTCTCAAGCTTAAACGAGAAAAAAGATATTAATATATCGATGAAAAATAATGTTTACGTGCGATCATCCGGGACGAAGTGATGGTCCACTGAGTAATTAACAATTTCTTTTTTTTTTAGTTCTACAATACACGCGTGAAATGAAATATGTAGTATTCGAATACTTAGAGGGATCTTTTACGAATATATGTTACATGTGTTATATAAAACATTTTGAAATTTCATTAACACAATTGTCACAATTATACTGGCCAAATTTGAAATAAATCTAAGGATATATAGACTCTGAAATTACTCGGTTGAGATATTCTGTAACTTGTTCTAACTATGTATTTTTTGATTGGTTTTAAATTTTACCAATGTAATTGTGACAATGTTAATGAAATTTCAAAATGTTTAGCATATAAAACATAGTACATACTATTGTAATGTAATACTTTTATAAAGAAAAATTCTTCTATGATAAATTTTATATATTTTATTTATATATACAAAAAGTGAGATAAAAAGAGAAAAATGATAGTATTAAAATAATAATAGTAAAATTCTTTAAAACATCACTTTTATGAAGTTTATAGAAAGATCTGATTGGAAATTTTTGTACGCGTCGTGTGTTCGTGACATAAAATTTTACATAGTTTTCAAAGATTAGAAACTAATTCTTATACAGTGTAGAGTGGTAAAAGAATTTATTTCATATTCATAAATGCAATTAATGTACCTGTTGCGCAATCTGGTACAATCACATACATGACAGAATTGTTGCAGCTTTAAAGAATTCATGCTCTTAATTGTACCTAGGTACAATAATCCAATAGCTATAATAATCCGATTATAATCATTTCGTAAAATTGTTTTTCTACGTGCAATCCATTATTTATGTGCGTATGATAATATATTCTGATAACGTACGACTCTCGTGGTATTTCATTGAAATAATATATTCAGATAATTGAGATCATCGATATTTATACAATGTGATGTCACCATAATGATAACATTTTTACATTCTTATAATTGTTACCGTTCTTGTCTTCGTGTGTAATTGCAGAATATAAATGTTACGCTTACGTATATATCCTATACATCAATGTTACAAGTTGCAAAAATTAAAATAACACATGGTCAATCGATACTTTAGAAATTCCATTACCTTCTGCATAACTCGAACGTTCAGCAAAAACAAGATCATTATTCTGTTTCCCTTGATTAAAATAGCCTATCTATTACTTATCCATTACATCTGAAGTTTTCTTATTCTCTTACACGGTTCTTGTCTTTCTTCATTTAATCTAAGACAGTCAGCCATTATTTCGTGAAAACATACTTAAAAGATAAAGAAGCAAATGGAATTTTAAATATTTCCACTATCTTATATACATATATGTACAAAAAATGCTAAATAGGATATTTAAAGAAGAACAATATTACACTAAACACATATATTATACAATCGAAATGTTGCTTCTTTAATTATTCGGTTTAGCCTTTTACAGTCGTCATTTCCTCTGAATAGTTCTCAACCGGAAATGCTCAAATATTTAGGGACCACGTTTCGTCACGTATTACTTGAGCAATTGATGTACAGTCAATCTAATAAAAATTGTAATTCCCCGCTCTCTGCTCGAGTTGTTATTCTGGCCCGTTTTCTGCGTTCGTGAAATATGCGTATATCTCCAGCGCTCGGATTATCGGGTACATTGCACTTCTGCGCGGAATCGGACCCCGTGTATTGCTTGGGGCTACATCGAGGGAGCACGGAAACGGGTCTTGAGGGACAGTATTCAGGAACGTATCTTAGAACTCCCGTTCCCTCAACTAACATTACAATGGGAACATTGATGACCGACTTCACTATCTTGAATCTATCACCGACTTCACTATCTTGAATCTATACTTGCATGTTAACATATCTTTTAAACAGAATATCTTATGATGCTTCTTGTATGCTGCTTATTCGGCTATATAGAAACTCTTCTCTGTTTTTCCTATTTATAGCTGGACATTTCTGTATACTTTTTACAAGAAAATATGTGATTATTAATCACTTTCAACTTTTGTTCAATAGCTAAAGTTTGTATTAAATTTAATTTTTATATTTTTATATTTTATATTTCCTTTGCAGTGGAAACAATGAGATAACAGAGGATTATATAAATTTTTAAATACTGATAAGAACACATGATATAATTATTAATTGTACAAGGCTGCACCGTCTCCAATGATCCATTTAGGAGTTAAATACTAGAACATGTTAGAAAAAAATAACATGAGGAAGTTTTATTAATTTCTAGTCTTGTTTCCAAGAAAATACTGGAATTTAATTTTTACTCTAATTTAAAAGTTCTTTAGTAATTTGTCTTTACCTATTAATTTAATAATGTCAATATATTATTATTATATATGTATTATATAAATGTATGTGTTTAGTATAAATAACTATACTTATTACGTTTATTTATTTATAGAATCAAAATTTAGTTCATTTCTTTCAAATCTCTGAAAAGAGAAGAAATCTATTTAGAATTTGGTTAATTCAAGATGATCATAGGCAGTTAATTTCCAACTAATTTTTCAGAAATCGATTGAAGAAAAATTTATAATATATCGCTGAATCATAAATACGGCACTGATTTAAAGGAGTACCACGGGGGAATCGGTAGAAGAAAACCTGCTTTCATCACGACACCTGTCGACCCGTTATATATACCGGCGCTGGAATACCTTGATTCTTTACAAAATTTTTTAAATCATTTATTATAGAAATCACTGGCGTGCACGGATGCAACTTTCTTCTGAATGCTGACAAACCATTTTTCATTTTCTCAAGGATTAAAAGAAATGGCTAATTAATTTAGAAAATGAATAAATTTCTTTGTAACATCTGAATCAATCTATCAAATTAGATAACAAATATATATATATTCAGATAATTAAAAGAACAGATTGATTTAATAAATTAATATTAATAATATAAAATCAATCCATCATTATTATTTAAGATTAATATTTATAATAATAGATTAACATTGAAATAGTAGATTTTAGATAATAAATTTTGTCAAGTGTTAGATAATGGATGCACATTTAAATAATTTCGATTTTATCATCTTTTGCTTAAACAACATTTAAAAAATTATACGATTGTATATTATATACCATGGTCATTCGTATTATCATCGGAAAAAAGCGATTTATCTCATTTCTGATAATTCTGATAATATTGTGCATCTACTGATTTTTAGCTCGGTAAAATTCAATTGTGCGAATAAATGAAGAACCAGAAATTCTACGGAAGATTAAAAAATGAAGAAACGAAGCTAAATTTATATAACTGCGAACGATAAGAGAAAGGAAAGAATGCCAACAGGATGAAATCGTGGAAGAGGCACTTTGTCACTTGAGGAAGCAGAAATTCCATACGAGCTTCAGCCGATGAATCATCGTCTAGCTTTCAGTTGGAGGGCATTCGAATTTTAACCTGTGTGTGTATGTATGCGTTTGGAGGAGTTCTAGGAGACTTCTTGGATAGTGGCAAGCGCCTTCCACGACGATGACTGTCGCAACTTGCGCTCCAACTTCCATGTTTGCGTTTGAATATTGGTTCGTTTACATTGTGGCACTTGGCTTATACATGGCAGTTGCTTTTGGAGTTGCCGCGCCACGTGTGGTTGAGAATCTTCGTAGGAGACGTCTGTGGAATTTATTGTTCTTTTTTTAACAACCTTCGAAAAGAAAAAAAACAGACTTTTAGGAAAAGAAATTCTCTGCAAAAATTCGCGAACTCTTGCACGAAGGAATTACTCATCGATGGAATTTTTCGCGACACATGGTCTTACGTAAGGGCGTTCAATAGCTCTATTTCGTATAATAATATAATTTTATCGTTGGCAAGATAACGTTGCTTCTAAACTAATTGTCAAAAACGATGATACGGCGCAAAAACCGGCGTAAAAACCTTTTCTGTGTTAGTTTCAAAAAAGGAAGCGTACTTGTAAATAATATTTAAATCAATAATTAACGGTAAGTAAAAATGTGAAGACTGCGAAATCGGAAAAAGAGAGATAAGGCGAAACATAGCTTTAAACATTCCATTCCGATTAGAAACATTACAATGAGAAATATCGAAGGTATATCAACCATGACCATATAAGGAAACGTATGTGACTTATTCGAGATTATCTTGACAAACAGATAACAAGGCACTGTACGATATCGCAACGATTACAATGCAGCTTTTGCTTCCTTGATACCAAACAGTGTTTCATTTATTACAACGTAAAATTCTGTCATATTATTAAATGTGCGAGACGTCATTCCCATACGAGCGTTTCCGTGAAAATACTGTTTAAGACTGCTATATCAGGTCTATTTCAAAAAGTGACAAGTAAATTTCTAAATTTCAGGATAAAATCATGAAAAAATTAGTAGATAAATATGAAAACTTTATAAAGTAAAATATATATTAATAGTTGTATGTTACATTATTTATGGCAGTATTAATGAGTAAAATTTACGTAAATATGATGTTATTTAAGAAAATAAATAAAATAACGTAGATATAATTCTGTGAAAATATGAAGAGTATAGCAGAATAATCGATATCGTACAGAAACCTGCAAGAGTCCTATAGAGGAGTGTTTCTATAATTCAAAAAAAAATCAATATTTTATCACTGTATAATTAGATTGCAGATTTTTATACAAAAAATGCATATTTCTGTGAAGATAATTTAAGAAATGAGATCTGTTTCACCAGGCTGAATATTATTAAATATTCTAGTATCTTTAAATTTCCAATCAGTGCATAAAAATCCGTTATCTATAATGTAAGTATTATCAAATTTCTTCAAACTTAATGAAATCTTGAAAATCTGTACGAAAGAGGAAACAACGAGACAATCCCCCTTGGAATTTCATTTCATAATCGCAATATTAGAAGATAGAATCAAGTGACGTCAGTTGGCAGAAATCAAAAAAATTTTCATTCATATAAACTGGTTCGGATGGAAAGTATTTCGAAGACGATAATTGAACGAGTGCATCTCGTTCCAAAAGCCCCTTAGTATTAAAAAGACTATCTTGGCGAGCTGGTTCAGTTCTATGGTGTTCCATGGCCGTGGGGAGATCGATGAGAAACGTCTGCAGTGGCTACCACGCCCAAACCGGGAGGGAGTACCATGACTCACCCCATACAGAGAACCATGGAACGGGTGGGGTACACCCCCGTAGTGCTACTACGTAGCATTGAAAATGACGAGCCATCGTGCAAATTCACCCTCGCTTCTCGTCATAGTTCGACGAACGTGTGCCACGTGAATCTTTGCTTAGGGACACGAGACAACCGGCAGGGATCACGTGTGTGTCGACCTAACTCAACAACTTACTGTCCAATTTAGGCAAGGAACAGCCTTGATTTTCAACCATCGGAAGAACAGCGGGAAAGGCTTTATGATTACTCATTGTCTCGACCACATTTTGTAGTTTAGGTATAGTCTATGCTAGTTTGGAATAAAACTGAAACTGTTCCGTGATCGATACGAGTATTTTCTTGCATTGTGCTCACCAATTAAATTTCGTTCATTGTCACTGTAACGTATATAATAATTTTTTGATTTCATTGATAGTTGAGGGAGTTTGTTTTAATATTTTTGCACTTTAATTGGGTTACTTTAAACGCATATGAGTAACGTGGATTTGAGAATGAGGTTGAAAAAAAGAAATGAAAATGAAATATGAAAATGACAGATGTAGAGATTTTGTTATCGTCGAAATCCTGGGAATCGCGTACGAGACTGGGTGTTCCTCCTTCGTTAAGGGAGTGGCTCAATTTCCTGTTGTATCTCATCGACGTGTAGGTTTTTGACGAATAACGAACATATCAAATAATCTGAAATCTTACTCACCGGCTGAATAATCATTTTCACTCGTACACGAGAATGACCATAAATGGAATTCGTTTTCAGCTTCGTATCTTTGTGATCCCTCTTCCTGCAACAAAACGCAATTAAATTACGAATGCAATCGCAGTGATAAAATATAAGTCATTTGTTTTGAATGTTTTACTAATACGGTATAAAAATTGAACAATGTAGAAGGATTTTAATTAGCAAAAAATGGAAAGATTTTTATTTGTTCGATCAACCCGTTTGTCATTATTCAGTAAATACACGAGTTAATGGATTAATAAAAGCGTCGTACATTATCAAAGTTTATTAAAGCGTATTGTTATCGTATAGTTTCATTTGAATAATCAGTATTCGAGAAGAATCGAAAATAACCGATTATATATGTATATTCTACAGCACAAGATTGCTCAGGGTTTATTCTTAACGCGAAGGTTTTTCGAATGCGCTATATTACAGACTGTCGAAGAGAAATTGGCTGTGCACCCAAAGTCAATGACTTCGTGGCTTGGTTTAATTGACCCGACGACGGGATCTTTTCACGGCTTTAAGAATCAAGGCCACCGCGTATACGTATTTAATGCAGCGCAATGTATGTGTTTCGTAGGTGTTGGATGTCTTTTTGCAGACGCATCAAACGTACACGTAGAGGAGACACGAGAATACATTAACGTTAATATTAAACGTTTTAACGTGTCTAATTTAACTACTACGAAACGAACGTTATTGTTACAATTATAAAACTGTGAAACTGAAATAACGGTTTGCCAGAAATCATGTATGTACGTTCGAACGATTAATCGTAAATATATCAGCATGGTGTATCGGCTGTACGTCCTCTTTTAGAAAGCATTTCGACCCATGAAATTTTGTAAATCGTTTCAACATAAAATGACAGTTACTAAAATCGTATTTTAATCAATGTGCTCTTAAGATAATTATCACTTAGTAATAAGTAGACTGCAAAATTTGAAAGTTGCAAAAGCACCTAATAAGCAAAAATACGTAAAGCATCTAATAAGCAGACTACACTTAATAAGCAAAATATAGGAGGCATTTAACAAGCAAAAAATACAGAAATAAACCTAAAATATAATACTCACTACTTTATTAAATAAAATAATTTTATATATATATATATATATATTGAAATAAAATTTGATTACTTTGTCAATTCAACAAATTTAATTTCAATAGAAACATTTTTTCAAAATTGAAATAAAAAAAAAATTAAAACAAAAAGATAGATAACAAAAAGACGTTTCCCTTTCCTGTGGTAAAATTCTTCGTTATCCTACGGATGCCAGTATCCTATGAGATAAACGTTTCCCAGATGACAAATGTATTTCCGACTTCCCAATAATAACGGCGAGTCATCCGCCACTCTCTTTCTCGGGAGATCTTCTGAAATTAATTGTACTCATCAACATGCGTATCACGGTGTAATTAGAGCGATTCGTTTGGAATAATAAGTAACGAGGGTGCGTTCACACCCACGTACTTACTAAGCGAAGCATGTGTTAAAACACCAAATACGGATGGTTTATATGGCGCTTGAAATCTTTTACTATAAACAGTCTCAATGTGATCATATAAGTTTCTAAATATACGATTACGAGTACACGTACTTGACTCTTCCTGATGTTTCACGAACTACGTTTTACGAAGATTATTTCTTACGAAACAATATTTTTGCATACTTAATCTGTTCTCGCATTCATATTAATTAGAGGAAAGTGTAGGACAAAATTTATTCGATAGCTGCAATTCAACATATAATCTATTATATTTTGAATATAGTGAATTATACGTAAATGGTGTTACTTCTGTTTTTATTCTATTTTTGGATATTGCAAAGTTGTGTTCAATATCATACTGCATATATGTGATTACATATCAGAATTTTGAAATAAGACATTGTTCTAATAAATGTTTTGATCCATATCGATATATGGATTATCAAAAAAAATATTTGAAAAATTCGATATCAGATACGAAAAGATCTTTCAAAAGTTCAATGTACAACTAATAAATTGATAAAAAGTATTCGACATTTCTCAGATATTACATTTTCTTGTATAATTCAATTGAGTTCAATTTTCTTGCATAAGTCTGAATTTTTTTCTTTTATGTATTAAAGACATCTATAAAATATTTACGTAAAGTACGATGTTATATAAAATATTTATTTAAAGTACGATGTTAAATTTAAATTTAAATGTAATCCGAATGTTTCAATAACCAGAATGATTAAAGAAATGATTATAAAAGATCTTGTATGATGAGTAAAAAAATCATTATCTTCTGCAGGATGTGATTTACTCACATTGTCGTATTAAGCAAATGAATAAAAAATTTAAGAGGTTAAAATGTTAAAACAAATAGCACGTGTACGTATATGTACTCATGTATCGATATGTATAAAATTAGCTTTGTCACGAAGAAAGATAGTTTAAGTTTGAAATATTCACTGATAACGAGTGTCTGTTCTAAGAATCTAGGATATGTCTGGTTTCAACAGTTAACTAAAGATATGTATGAAAATTAACGTAATTAATGCAGCTTATTGTAGAAACGTGATATTTGCTAGCAATTAATTGTAATCGATTCGTTGCAAGAACGTGTATAAAAGTAACTAGTAAACATTTGGACGAGTGATATTATATAGTGAATGATGTATTACTGTCATGTAGTTATTTTAATAAGAATACTTTACAGTGTTTTCTCATATGCATTGATACATGCTCTACTTCCGGTCAGTAACTGAATGATCGATGATTATATCGTGAGTCACGAAATGCTAACAAGAACAATTAGAAATTGTAGGTAATAGACGTAATATACTAAGAAATTATTAGATGTACTAGTAGAAATGAATCACAACTACGTATATATATTTTGAATATGAGATACTCTGATTCATTCAATAAAAAGAAAGAAAAAAGAAAAATACCTCAATCTTTCACTAGAAGTTTCTTTTTTTATCATTCATTCTTATATAACATAATTTCTCATGATTAATGTAATGTTGATTATTCTAAACAAAGAAATAACAACTTTATCAAGTTGTTTAAAATATAAACCAAGTGATTAGTTTCTTGCTGTTAGACAATTTATATAACATTTTTCATAGAGATAAGCATACTGTACATTACAATGGAAATTTAAACAAAAGTTATAATTACTTTAATGTGTAACATTTTTTTAAATATCCGGTTCATGTATTTCCACAATCTAGAATTTTTTGTTTCTACCTAGAATTTAAATAAATAATTTATATAACATTTTTCATAGAGATAAGCGTATTGTACATTAGAAGTTTCGCTCAATTCAAACAAAATCTATAACTACCTTAATGTGCAATATTTTCTTAAATATCTGGTTCGCGTATTTCCATAATCTAACATTTTTTGTTTCTATCTAGTTTAAAACGTTTGCTTAAAACCATGTCACTTGTGCACTCTAACGGCTGGAGGTTAAACTACAATGTAACGGGAACATTGCTGTGTACTGTACACCGTCGATTTGTGTAGTCAACCCATCAAGCTTTGTTTTCTTGACAAACGTATATAACTTATATGTAAGCTGTAACAGTATATAACATTAATTGTTTCGGCAAAGAAAAGTTAGGAAATATAATATGCAGTGGTCAAGAATATATTTATATTAAAATCTTCTACAAAAAGTTTGAATTAACTCAAGAATGACTCGGTCTAACAGGTTAGTTTCTCTGTTCATGTATATGTGTAATGACACAACTCTTTCATTTAACGTGTATAAATAGTTGGATCTCATTATGCTAATTCATCCTTGTTTGTGATGTTTAGAAAAAGAGGACGTGATACAGAAGAAGAATCTAGCGAATTTATGCCATTGAGCAAAAGAATAAATAATCTTCATATTAATGGCTTATCAGGAATACATGAAAATGTTACTGAAAATATGGATACAGATTGCTGCAACAGAAACTTTATGCCATCACCAAATTATTCGGAGCCTTCTCAAGGATCGCCATTGTACGATGGATGTAGTTCTAGCCAAAGTAGTTACATAGCGGAATACAAGCCCGACTTGGACGCAGTTGAAAATCCATTTTATTATGAAAGTAATAAGCTGCTATTCTCTTTATATATGGAACGCATTCAGAGAACATCTGATTCATTTTGATATTTCTATTTTCAAATTATAATTCCCAGTCATTAAGCATTTCTTGCATATCATTTTTTTTCATTCCTCTTCAATATATTTTTATTAATCGATGACTGAACGAAAATCTTGACAGATACGTTTGATAAATTTTAAACAACAATCGATTATTTATTACCACAATGTTACTTTAATTGATATTGCATGTGTAATTGTATATACAAAAGTAAATATTTAAAATTTTCGTCGAATGACGAACGAATAACTTACTTACAATTAAAAAAATGTAGAATTAAAATTTGCGCAATTATAATTAATGAGTTTAGAATGATCTGTATTTTATCATTGTTATAATATAGATTACTACATTACATTAAATTGCTGTTTCTATATGAGTGATGTGTCGTTGATCAATCATATTTTTGTTATGGACATTTATTAGATGGCAAAGTATTTTGAGACTGTGAAAGTATGTGAAATAGCATATTTATAATAAAAAAAAAATCTATAAAAAGAAGGAACGAATATTATGGCTTTTTACTTATTTTTATTGTACCTATATAGCGTTACAAATATATATATTTATTTGTTTATCCATTCACAACGAAAAGATCAAGGGATGGAAATTGTGTTATGCGATTCGTATACCCCGCGCTGCAACTTGGAAATATGGCGACCATCGAAGTATCTTCGTAATATCGATTCTCGACCTAACCTCACTTCAGTCTCCGCTAGGTGCGCAGAGTTAGTGTCGCCTTGTAGTGGCAGAGAAAACGAAGTAACTGAGAGTAAGACAGAGCAACGGACAGGTGTTTTTTGCGCTGTTTTAAATTTTCTTTTGGAAAGTTCGGGATTGTTGTAAAACTGTAAAGATCATTGTAATACCTGTAAATAGAACGGCACCATAAGAGAACCGTTGATTTGTTTGATCTAGAAGCGCGCACGCGCCGCTTTCCCCTTGCTCTCACAATATACTCCGCGCGTAACCGCCGCCATAGTTGATGGTATCCGATAGAATATTAATAGCAGCGTAAGTTTTCGCGGTTAAACGTATTTTTATTTACTTGACCGAGGGAAACAAGAATGCGTTCAACGAGGGCGGTGAGACGAGGTCATTCAAGATAAAGCTGGGACTCGTAGGAAGAAGAAGGGTGTCTACTTTCACACACAGCTCGTGGTTTTCAGGAGAGTGGCCTGGCATCGTGGCGCTTCGAGTTAACGTGTGGCCACTGTCGGGTGACTATGTACCGTTAGGTCGAATTCATTCCCCGTTGGCCGGCCCAAGACCCACGCTTACCTACCGACCGGGGGCCATACTCGATCGAACCCGACCGTCGTAAACCCGGAAATGAGTGTGCGTCGCGGCTCGCCGTTACCGTAGCAGAATTGCCCAGTAGTGCGTGAATTTGTCACGAGTCACGACTCGTCGATCATCTCGACGAAGAGACGTGCACGGCGTACATTTTGGCGTACGACTCTTCGTCGTATGACGTGTGTACCCGCAAGCAAAAGTAGCTGTGGCTAGTCGAGAGTGCGGCGGTGGCACGGCGGCAAACGTATACGTAGAAATGAGAAAGTTGCTGCTGCCGCGGTGAAGATTGAGAACGACGCAGGCGAGTCAGCCAGGCGGACGGTCTCTGTACTACGCGAGGCTTCGACGCAGCGACAGTAGTAGCAGTACACTGAAAGGAGTGCACACAGAGGAATCACAGCTGCTCGTGGGTAAGTAGGACACGCATATTCCTCGTGGATGACGATCGTTTCGTACCCTGGTAACTCGCGTGCACCTGTTATATATATACGCGTATCCCCCGTATACTACAAGATACAAATTGTAGGAATCTGCGGACGGATGCCACCCCACGAAACCTTTACGCGCTTTACTCCTAATGCGAAACGTTGCACGAGAAACCGCGAAACGGTGGCCACAGAGCACCCACCCCAAGACACTAAAATCGTCGCGGGGCCCTCGTCGTGGCTCACGGCTTGGCTCGAGCTGGCTTTGGTGGGGTGGTTGGAGGTGCGGACAGTGGTTGAGAGGCTGGTGGGGTTGGAAATTGCGTGGTGGTGGGTGCCCACCGAGGTCTCGGAGGCCCCTCCGTGGCATCTCGCTGCCTCTAACCCGTCGAGGTGGGGGTGTAAACAACAGCCCTGCCTGTGCCTCTGTTGGCTCTACTCTGTCCTCCGTTTCGCCTCTGCCCTGCTCTCGCCTCTGCCAACTCGCCCGATCTTTTTCCTACTTCCTCTCCACGTAACGTCTCCCGATGCGCGATCGAAAGAGCACCGAAGGGAGGGAGAGGCACAGGGCGAAAGGGAGAAGAGAGGGAATAACCATCGAGAGAACAAAGCATCGGGCTTCGCGGACCCGTGCTATTTTCTCGCGTCACCATGTACTCAATTCCATCATGGCCGATGTATCGCCGAATCTGCTGACGTGGTAACCTTGTCCATCCGTTTACTTAACAGCCGTGGCGCCGTTGTCTGTACGCGGCGTGTTTGCCTGTAATGTTTACACAATGGCCGATGTTTGCCTTAACTCGATCCATTAGGTACAGGGTATCCTTTGTAACGTACTGTATATATAGTATCTCTCCATTATAAGTTTCCTACCTTGTTTTTACCTGCATTCCAGGTATACGTGCATTTTTCTTTATTCTAAATGCTAGAGTAAAAAGCATATCTGATTACCCAATAGCCCAGAGCCGTTCCATTCTACGTACGCTGCCCCCGATATATCATGCGAGACACTAGAATTCCTCTAGAAACCACGAATGCTCAGACATGCTCTCTTCGATACGTGTACGCGAGAGAGACGGCGATACAGTGTGAGAGAGATATGTTGAACCTTAAGAGAATCGGCGCCATTACGACATGCGCGTCTTGCAAAAGCGTCCAACAACGGTACGTCGGCGAGGCTGACCGGTCAGTCGCACACGCCATTCCGCGAAAGTCGAAAAACGCATCCCGCGTTGCGTCCCGTTTATGCGTGTTCACGTTACGGTAGTTTCTTTTTCTTTTTTTTTTTTTTTTTTTGGTTCTCTACTAAGTCGTGCAACCACCCGCAACGACTTGCTGGCACGGAATAATCATCCATTCGACACGGCACCCTCCTCGGTACGTCGAAAGGAGGAGAGGTGCACGGGTAACCTAACCTCTTCTCTCTTTCTCTCTCTCTCTCTCTCTCTTTCTCTCCCTCACCGCCCGTTTTCTACTCCTTCCCTACCAACGGGTGGATCAAGGGCGAGAGTCATCGGTGTGTCCCACTTCGTCTGCCGCGATGTCTGCTTCGTATGTTCTCTCCCGATATTTCGCGTTCCCCTCCCCGGGGAGTTCCCGGTATGTCGAGGATCGTCTCCCTTCTTTCTTGACATACCCCTACCCTTTCGAACTTGCGGCACACGCTTACGCACCTACACACTGGTCTATCCGTTCCTTCCCGTCCTATTCTCGCGATATTCCGTGTATCAGTGTGAGAAAGAGAGTGAGTCTCGAGCTCTATTTCGCGGTGGGTTCCCGTTTTCCCACCTATGGGTTCCCCCCTACCCTTGTCGAGTGCTCCTACCCCCTACCCCCGTGGGGGCACCGTCATGGTGGAGTGGGGTGCAATCCTGGGCCACTTCGACGACTATCCTCCCTGCTCCCGGATCCCTTTGAGGTGGGGAAGGGGGTGAAGTGGGGGATCTCTCACCCCACCTCCACATACCAACACATGGTCAAGAGGTTTGAAGTTAAGACTGACAGTGGGAGGTGGCGCGGAACACTCTTGACGTTTCAACTTCTCACTACTTTCGTGACTAAATGCTGCTTGCTTGCGCGGGTGCTGTTATCAAATGCATCCGTGTTTCAAACACGGGCAGAACAAGGGTGGGTAGCGGTAGGGTGAGAGCCCCCATTCAAACTGCTAATCGCCGTATCTTTAAAACAAATAAATCACCATTTCATTTTCGTCCGACGTGTGCATGCCACTCTCTACTCAACCTTGATCTTGGATTCGTATTTATTACAAATATATACGATATGAATGAACGGATATGAATGAATAGAGAAACATGCACACACATCTCACACACGTGACTCTTTTTTGCTAGTCGTTGTTCTATCGGAGAAACGCATGTAGCACTTTTTAACAACAGTCGTGTATAAGTTCTTCAACCACCTGTAGCTAATATCGAGTATAGGAAGCGAACATAGAAAATGGAATACAATAGAGTTAATAGTATCGACAATGAATAAAATGAATAGGATTAAATGAGAAGTAAAATAGTATCTTTAGATTCGATATTTCCGACAATGACGTTCAAATTAATTGGGTTTTATGTACTGGTTTATTGACTTGTAATTTGTTTCTCGTATTTAGCAAGCACGATCGTATACAGACACGATGTATTTTTTCGGAACATGTCTGCTGAAGGAACGTTATGGGATTAGAGAGAATATCTGTTGAATTCTATGAAAACACCGAATATCTTTTGAAACAGTTTGAAGTATCGAAGGTCGGTGCACTTCGACAGCAATACTCATGCGTCAGTGAGTGCAGTTGTGTAATACGATATGTAAATGCGTATCCGTTATCAAGTGTTCGATATCCTATTTGTCTCTTTCGTGTCACGCAAATAAATGTTTAAAGAAAATACAGTTTAAGAAAAAAGAAAACACATATATTTTCAATTATATTATTAACGAACTAATATAATTTTATTTATACTTGTAAAATGTGATGAGTAATAACGACATTCGGTTTCGGATAAGTTTTATTTACATTCTGTTTGATTTATTCAGCGTGAGAATCAGTTGATCATAGGTGAAAAAATATTGTAGTCCGTTTTGTATGTTCCTTATGTTGCCAAACAAAATTAATATTAGCGATCGATTGATTACACATATACGAATTATATGCATATACCAATACTAATTGTACTCTGTTCGACTTTCAGATCTAATTATCGTGAAAAATGAATTTCACTCCATTCCCCGGCTTTACAACAGGCTCGCTACCGACGGGCACGGTTCATCAATTTGCAACTGCTAAATTCGCGCAAAATCTACCCACCGGTGGTCAAGTGGTTGGCGTTTTATCCGGTGGCGAAGGTGGCGTTCATTATCTGAGGCCGGTCGATCCGAACGGGTTCGCAGTGGCACAAGGGGGTAACAATCAGCAGCAGCAAATTATCACACTGCCAATCACTGTACCTGGAAAAGATGGAACACAACAGCAGCAAACCGTCCAGATCCAGGTGGTTAACCCCAGCGTGTCGCAAAGCGGGAACAGCGGTGATCAGCCCAAGTATCATTTGGCTCCAATATCCTTGGGACAGTTTCCTCAAGGGGCAGCAACAGTGCTTACCGTTGCATATAGTCAACAAGGCGCAGATGGAGTACAAATTCAAGTTCAACCACAGAACACCGTGGCTACGACGCAAACGTAAGAACCATCGTTCCACTTGTTAGACTCTCTTTAACTTTAACTTTTAATAATGTAGGATAACATCATATTTTTTTGTCTTAATAAATCATACATTTATATATTATAGTTTATTAAATTTAGTTAATTGTTCACGTTCTAAAGTGTTGTTCTTATTTTAGGTCTGATCAGACAACTCAAAGTACATCCACAGCAGTCACTACTACATCTCAGCAAACTATTCAACAAACAGTGCAGCTACCAGGGGCACCGGAAGGATTAACTGTCGTCGCGCAGATTCCACAGGATTTAATTTTACGCGAAGGTATGGAAGAATCGAAAGAAGACGTGAAGGAAGGTACGACACCGGTCGCTCTCATTAAGAGAGGTAACATTAAGAATCAAGGAAATCAAAGTGGAGAGGAATATATTACGTCTATGCCTGCCAGTTGGCAAAGTCTAGCAACGCCAGGATCAACTGTTGCCGATTATCTCTCTAGACTGCCTGCTAGTACCTTGCCTCTTAGTTTACAGCACTTTTTGAAATTTTCGGCAGAAACGATAAAGAGAGAAGCTACTATCGAGTCGAGTCCTTTAGGAGCTGATGGTTTAGACGCATCTGGCAGCACCGCATCTGGTGAACAAGCGGTACAGATTACTGTGGCAAGTGGAGAAACTGCTATTATCCCTGATGTCGTCGAAGAACAAGAATCCGGTACGAAACCTAAAAGAAAAAAGAAATATAAGAAAAAGCCTCCAAAGCCCAAAAAACCGAAACCAGGACAAGTGAGCATAGTTACTGCTCTCGATGGCACAACATTATTTTGTTGTCCTCAATGTAATATGGCTTATCCTGAAAAGGAACTTCTGGAACAACATCTTATTGGACACAAGATAGAAAGAAGGTTTATTTGTGACATTTGCGGTGCAGGTTTGAAACGCAAAGAACATTTAGAACGACACAAATTGGGCCACAATCCAGATAGACCTTTTATTTGTTCAGTTTGCATGAAAGGTTTCAAACGAAAAGAGCATTTGAATCTTCATTTTGTTATACATTCTGGACAGAAAACTGAGGTCTGTACCGAATGCGGTAAAGCATTTTATCGCAAGGATCACTTGAGAAAACATGCTAGGTCTCATTTGGCAAAACGTATCAAAGAAGATCCTTCGAACATTGCCGATACTTCCCAAAATTCGCAACAGCAAACGGATCAACAACAACAACAGGCGGAACAACTGCAGCAGCAAGCAGATCAATTGCAACAACAATCATCAGTGTCCGAATTGCAACAGATTCAAATACAAGTAGGTCAAGGATCGCAGGCACAGATTCATCAAATAGCTGTCAGTGAACAGTCTACAGTTGTTCTTCCAACTGCTGCGGAGACGGGTGCAATGGCTATGCTCCATCATCAACAACAACAGCAGCAACAGCAGCAGCAGCAGCAGCAACAGCAGCAGCAGCAGCAGCAACAGCAGCAGCAGCAGCAGCAACAACAACAGCAGCAGCAGCAGCAGCAGCAACAGCAGCCACAGCAGCCACAGCAGCAGCATTAGCAGCAGCATACCGCCCCGAATCAACCCGGGCGGTTCTTCCGATTTAATCATCAACAAGCTAGAGGTCGTGCAAGACAAGGTGTTCTTGCCGATTGAATTCTATAATCTCATAGTTCAATTGGTATCGTGTAAAAAAATTCGTTGATGGTGGTTATCGTTGCCTAGTAGCGGTATTGCAAAATTGAGACATTATCTGTATCTTCAAATAAAGATACTTTTACTGATGAACCGTCGCATTTTAAAGTTTGTACACCATCAGCTTCTTAAAGAAGTTGTAGGCCAGATTAATGTATGATTAATAACTACACTGCAAAACGCACTAAGTTAATTAACGAACGAGGTTCGCACTGAATGAAGTCATACAATTTATAAATTGTTCATAAATTTTCAGTTTTGCGTACACGTTATAGCGTACGTGTAAAGAAACGGAAAACAAAAAAAAAAATAATGGAAAATGTTTTTGTCGCTAATCCAGTTCCATGACGCGAGTTAGAATTAAATAAAAAAATTTATATATGCATATACATATATATGTATAAATATATATATATATATATAAATATAAAAATATATTTTTGAAAGCGCGAACTGGATTCGTCACACAGAAGGCAATCGTGGTTTCGGCTAAAGTTAATTTTTTTTTTTATAATAAATATAAGATGATAAGAATACGTAATGTGAAAGGGAACGATAATAATACACAAAACAGGGCTGTAAATACCAATTTATCGTGCACAAGATGGGGAAAAATTATCATAAAAATATAAAGTGAGTTCGTTTATTTATTCCACTTATTCTTTACAGTGATCAAGACACAAGAAGAGTGTATTATAAGAATCATTAAATTTTAAAGTAATATTTTAAAAAACTGCTACGTCTTGCTAGATAAATGTAAAGTTTTATATTTGTATCTATGTATCGATTAGCTATCGTTTACTTCTATGGAAAGAAGTATATTTTTGACTTTATTGATATAAATCATCTAAGAGAAATAAATTTATTATTGCAAAGGTTTAAAACTAACTAATTCGGTATAAATACATCTGTTACTTCTAGATTAGTTTATTACATTGCAAAGTTAAGATTATTATGAAATACGAGTGGCTCTTAAGTCCATGTATTTAAATTTGAGGGAATTCTACAGCCACTAATACATCTAGAAATTCTAATAACTTAGGGTAATTTATTTTGTATAGTATTTAACTTGTTTTACTTATTAAACTGATAATTTCTGTGAGAAGATTTTTTTGTAAGTCTCTTCTTTGTGTTAAACGTATATTTGAGAAGAAATTTTTGTATTATCATACAAAATGCACGACAAAAGTACAGCAAATAGTTGTTGAAAATGGATCATCTGATTTATTAATTAATCATGGTACACATAAAATTTTTTGAGAAAAAAATGTATGTATACAAAAAAAAATACTTTTTATTGTATCATTATCAAAGGCAGTGGGTATAGCTGTACAAGAAATATAATTATTATTTTATTATCATACTATTATAGCTATTATCGTAATTAGTATGAATAGTCTATAAGTCATTTTCATTGTTACTTACATAAATATTGGAGAAGATAGCTAAAATAAAACATACATTTAATATAAACAAATTTTTATTGATTAACCAATTATAGAATGTTTTTATGCTATTGATTCACATACTTTTAATTTCTCAAATATTGATCATGAAATGTTAATATTTAGAATATATCGATGCATTTTAAATAAACTATTAATAAACCGCTAATTTGTACAGGGGAATTGATTAATCTTTTAAATCTTATCATTTGTATATTTATATTGATATCATTCTATTAATGGATGTATGGATTCTATATTTTCTAAACGTTACAAAATATATATATATATATATATATATATATACACACACACACACATATATATATATATACATACATGTGTACATACAAAAAAAAAAATATATATAAAGTGTATATATATATATACATATACACATATAAGTTTTTATTTTCATTAATTTTAATAAAATTATTCGTTATAACAATTTTTATGTATATTAATTAAAGACTTTTTAAATTTGATTTCACACTCTTTAATTATTCATTCATTTAGAAACTAATAAATATTTTTTTAATAAAATTAATATTATATATTTTTATAATTATTATATCAACAATAGAGGATGTTAAATTTCACTCTGTACCTTTCCCTTTCTGATTGGTGGTATTCTTCGACGTTCGTGGCATATCTCGGACTTGTTCCTACTCTCGTACGTGGGGAGGGAGGGAGAGAGAGAGAAAATAATGGCAGGTCGCCGGGAGCAATTCGAAGTTAAAACCCCGATGGATTCGGGCATTTTCGCCGGCGCGGTTGCGAGGAGGGCCGGTAGAGAGAAAAAATAGTTAAGAGGCTGGCACAGTAGAGGGCGGACGGATGGGGTGGGGGCACCGACTTGAGGGACAGGTGTCAACAGCACACACATAGAGCGGGGGGATCTTTTTACGAAGATTCTCGGCTTTTCGTGAAAATTCTTGACCAGGCGAACGCAAGCTAATCACTAAATGGTAAGGTGGACTTTCTACTAGATTTTTCGAATTGCGTTGACTTAACGTTCGTGATGTTCCGTATTCAGTACGGCCATTTTCTGCTGAATTTCGTGCGAATTCGGCCCCCGCGTATCGACTAGAGGTGCCGAGAGGGGAAAGTCTCGGGGTCTCTCCCCTCACGCTCCATCCCACTGCGCACATACTACCCATCCTTCTGCCACCAGATCATCCCCCCTGCGTCCTCCCCCGTTCTCCTTCATTCTTCTCGTCCTCTGATTCCCGTTCTCCGCGCCGCCGTCCCTCTACAGCCACCCTTCCCCCGCATCGCGACGATCCTCGGCCGCTTACAATATTCGTTTTTTAACGTCTTTTTTCGATCTTCTACCCTTTTCTATAATCAGTGTATACCGTTCGTAATCCTTGTTACATGAACGCGGTGCGGCGCGTTCACTGGCATATTACATCGCGAAGATTTACGTCTTTTTTGTGTAACAATCGTGCGGTTTAAGAAGGGAAACGCGACTGTTTCCCCGTGTGTATCTCCTCGTGACAGACGGCTGACGCAGCGGCGGCAGCGGCGGCGGCGGCGGCGGTGGCGTGCTGTGTTCTTGCTCATCTTGTGTCTCTCGTGTTGTAAAAATCTGCCCCTACGCTCACTCTCACCTCTCGGAGACCCCCCTCCGAAGAAAGGATTCGATTCCACGGCGAGGAAACATGGGGAGAGGGACGTCGCTGTGAGTAAATACACGGGCGTCATTTGAGCAAGACGCGCCAGATATCTTTGTAGGCGGTGTGTCATGTATCCTCAAGACATGTTCGTCCGTTGTTACCGCGGATGTTACCGACAACTTACTTTCCGCGTTTCTCTTCGACATTTCCCCTCGGACAACGGCATGATCTTTGTCTAAGCGGTTGTCTAACGTGTTTCATGGCCACATGTCACTGGCTGATATCGACGATCCGCTCAACGTTTATTCGCGTGTCGGCGACGACAACGCGTCGTGCTCGTGAATTTTGGAAAGATGTTGAAAGATGTTGGTTGACCGAAACATCTTTCCTTCCGCGAGATCACTCTGTAACTCGTAGTATGTGTAAGTGTTGATAAGTCGTGATCGTATCAATTCTAACATTTTAATGATTTTCTAGGTATTTGATTGACGGTTTGCAATGAATTTCCCGCCGTTCGGAAGCCATTTTCCCGGTACTATTCCGAGTATTCATCAGTTCGCAACCGACGGCTCCGGCGGTGCAGGCGGACGTTACGCCAATCATTTTCCCAACCAGCCTCCAATTGGAGTGCCGGTTATGGGAAAGTACCGTCCTGAAAGCAACGGCGTGCAATCTGCTCAGTCACAAGTGATGATGAACAATAAGACAAGTTATCCCAACAGCAATGTTCATCATTATCCAAATGTGCCATATTCCCAAGCTCAACCAGTCCAACAACGACCCTCTAATTCGCCTGGAATGCCAGAGAAGCGTTCTTATCACCAGGTCAGCTGCTTTGTCTTTCAATGCTAAAATTTAAAAGCGTAAGATAATGTAGAAATATTTCATAGAAAATTAAAACTTTTCAGCAAGCGACCGAAACTATAAATCAACAAGATGTTTGCAATCTCCTACAGGATAAAGATAAAAATAAAGAAAAGAAAGCGGACGAGCAACAGCGCAATGGAGAAACAACAACAAATGGTAGCCAGCAAGATTACACGATGCATCAGCACCATCAACAGCATGCTCATACTCAAACTCCTGCAACTATGCCTGCTACGTGGCAATCTTTGGCTACTCCTGGATCCACAGTGGCAGATTACCTCAGTCATTTACCAGCTAGTACTTTACCATTAAGTTTACATCATTTCTTAAAATATTCTGCAGAAAGTATTAAAAAAGAATCGGAAATGGCACAGACCACTTCGGTAGCTGTAGCAACTACAACAACGCCTAATATAATGATGTCTCCAAACAATAAGAAGAAGAAAAAGAAGAAGGCTCCTAAGGAGAAAAAGCCACGTCCGAAACCTGGTGAAATTCGCCTAACAACAGCTTTAGATGGTTCTACATTATATTGCTGTCCAGAATGTCATATGGCATACCCAGAACGTGAATTATTGGAACAACATTTACTTGGACATACTTTGGAACGAAGATTCGTGTGCGACATTTGTGGAGCAGGATTGAAAAGAAAGGATCACCTTACACGTCACAAACAGAGTCACAACCCTGAACGTCCATACGTTTGTACTGTTTGTTTGAAAGCTTTCAAAAGAAAAGAGCAGTTAACGTTACATTTTGTTATACATTCTGGCGAGAAGCGACATGTATGCACAGAATGCGGAAAAGGATTTTATCGTAAAGATCATTTAAGAAAGCACACTAGAAGTCACATTGCAAGAAGGGTGAAAGCCGAGCTCAGTCAAAATGCTAGTAAGGATATTTCATTTTATCTATATAACAGCAAACAAAAGTAAGATATTTCTGTTAATGTAATGAAATCTTTCTGTCTCTAGGTACACAGCAAAATCAGCAACAAAATAATGTTTCGAATATGCAGACAACAGCTGTTACAGCGTCATCTGTTCTTTCTGGTGGACATCCAGGACCTCTCCTGTCCTGAGCCCCGCCACCAGGGAACTTCCAAGTTCCCCATCCTAATAATATTCTTCACTCGCATACTTCTCATCATTCGTTGCATCATCATCCTTTGTCGGCCGTTAATGTGGCGCATCAATCGAGTGTCACGCCACTTGCTACGTCCAGCCACTATCAAACGCATGACCTCAGTTTTTTGGGACACGTTAAAGATTTCTGAGAGCAGGGGAAGACCTCAATTAAGAGGTAACAAAACTGACAAATTGTACGAGTACTCTTAGCCAGTGAGAATTGATTCGACCGCTTTTCTTGATTTTGGCTTTGCTAGTGAGTTTTCTACAATAATGAACGATTATTCGTGATTCTACTGACTCTCTATGTCCTAGTACAATAGTGCAAAAGCTGTGACAGTTGCGTAAATTTTTCAACAGTATGCACAGTTTTTATTACTTGTATGTCGGGTGTTGTTTTTGAGATGTGTACCCATAGATCTTGTCTCTAAAAAGTGTGCCATATGTGTATGTA
Source organism: Melipona bicolor (assembly GCA_030673865.1). Lineage (NCBI taxonomy): Eukaryota > Metazoa > Arthropoda > Insecta > Hymenoptera > Apidae > Melipona > Melipona bicolor. Next base: position 3,326,191 of record JAHYIQ010000016.1, on the reverse strand, counting down.
CATGATCAAAAAGAAAAAAAAAAGTAGAGAAAGACATAGAGAGCGTTTCCATGCACACAGGAAAGGGAAACTATAATTTTCTCTAGGAGCGTTAGATTAGAACTTGATATAAGAGTCTTGCCATACTACTGTATGTATGAGAAACAAAACATATTTTTATGAAGGCTTGGTATAAAACACAAAGAAGCTACTTATTATCAAGCTAAGCTTATTGTCAAGAGAAAAAAAGAGATATTACTCTTTTCCAAATAATTCGATCTAATTTATAAATTTATTTTCAGTCATTCAACCTAAAAATTGTTGAACGCAATTTACAAGAATATAGAATTTGTGCGAATGGAGACATGTATATAAGGATGCAAACGAATCATCCCACCGATTAATATGTAATGTCTTTCAATTCCTAAAAAGCATGTTTCTTTTTATCATAGCGATACAGTAACATTTTATGTTACGTTTTTAATTTTTCTGACGAAAATTTTTCATTTGTTAGAATATTGAGTTATTTAATGTTTTAGCGAAGCATTAAAAAAAGGGTAGTTAAAAAAAACATGTGGCAATACTTTAGTCAGTAAAAAACGAAAAGAAAGATTATTTCTCGCTTTTGTTTTTATAAATTCATTTCGTATATATACAAAGTTGACAGTATTTTATATTTTACAATATATAGTTCCAAATTTTTGCTTGTATCTATACATTTATATATAATTGCGTACATATATTTATACACATCTATTTCATCGAGAATTGTGCTAAATCCCACATTTTTTTATATACGTAAGTTTTTTTTAGGAGTTTATATCGTTTTTTATATCGTTTTTTTTACATTGTTTTTTTTATACATATTTTTTTCGTTAAATCTGTTTAACTTTCGTTGAATACTGATACGTGTTAGTGAACGTTTTTCGTTAGACTCCATGTACTTTTGATTTTCTTTGTTTATTATTATTATAATTTTTATACGTACATATATTATAGTAAATATCCAAGTAATCGTCGTTAAAAAAAGAACGTTAGTTTTGTAATCTTTTTTTTTTTATGTCTTATTTATCCGCATTGTGAAAGTGAATTATTCTCCGCGGACTGTGATCGTTTCAAACAAAAATGACATTTGTTTGAATTGTCTAACATGTTCTTTTCAACCATTTCTCGTTTTAGTATTATTCAGTGTGCCATTTTTTTCTTCGAAATCTCTACGCCGATACTTCTTTGCCACAGGTATTAATATTCAATCTGTCGTCGATGTCCGTTCTTTCCGTTCTTTTTTTTTTCTTTTTTTAATAAATCAATTCTTTTGTATTCTTGAAACAATTATTACGCGCAATAATGATTCAATATGTTTACGTTTCGATGTACATCGCGTGCAAACAAAATGCAAAAGAAATATAACGTACGAAGATATAGTTAGGAACGTGATGCGTTGTTACAAGGGATGAGGAAGAGAAAAAAAGAGAAAAGGGAAAAATATCGAAAGCATTGTATTCGTTGGAAGGACGACGCGTTTCGGCGATCCATTGCTGCTTACAAGAATAGACTATAAAGTATTTTGTAAAGAGCATTAGAGTATGCAAATAGAATAGACGTACAAATCCATCGTTGACATATATATTTTTTAATTATTTCCTCGATGCGTTCGATCGTAAATATATACACAATACTTATTTTCTAATACGGTCTCTCTCGAGTTTTGTTCCAGTTGTAATTGCGAGTTTCCGGTCTTCTTCCAATTGATCCTCACCGACTTTTTTGCATCGTATTTCTAGCAAAAGTCGTATACATACGTTCTATAGCAGGTAATATGAAAAATTCAGGATTCGTCAGACCTCAACTATAAGAGAATGTACTAAAAATATTATATATACAAATATATATGTATATATATATATATATTAAAAGCCATATATATATACATAAAAAAAAAGTATAAAAGAACGAGCTGTATTAAAATACTCTACCGCCATGTATTTGTAATCACATGAAAAAGAAAAAAAAAAGAAAAGAAGAAAGAGAACAGAGAGTACACCTTAGGATATATGTTTTAGCGAATAAGTTTGTATACAAGATGAAGAAAACAAAAAGTAAGATTATTACAATATGTATGTTGAAAGACGAAGAAAGAAGCATAAAAGACGTATGTACGATGTATGTATGCGTATGTGCGTGTGCGTGTGCGTTTGCGTATGTGCGTGTGTGTTTACGTGTGTGTGTGCACGCGCGCGCCGAATCGGAGAGAGAAAATACATACGTTGGAACGTGTGTGCTTGCTGCGTGCGTTTTGTGCGTGCATGTATAATCCGAAAGGTATAAAAGAAAGAGAGAAAGAGCCTGTGAGAGAATTAAACAAAAGGAAAGAAAAAGAAAAAAAGAAAGAACGTTGATATGTGGGTAGTTATATATATATATATATATATATATATATATATATAAATATATATATAATATAATATAAAAATATATATACTATGAAACAGAGAAAGATATCAAATTTTTCCGAAACAGGAAATCGATGGACTACGTGTGGAAAGAGAGAGAGAGAGAGAGAGAGAGAGAGAAAGAGAGAAATTAAAATAATGACAAATAGCTTTACAATTTATAATAAAGAAAATAAAACAACAGTGAGCGCGCGCGCGCGAGAGAGAGAGAGAGAGAGAGAGAGTTTTCAGAAGTTTGACATATGATTTTTTTGAGAGATTAAACAAATGAGAGGCTCAAGAAGCGGTCTATTTTCAAGGATAGCCAAAAAGAAAAACGAAAAAAAAAAAATGAAGAAAGAACCTGATATTCCACGCTCGACGAAGCGGACAGTTTTGTCTCCTTTGATATTTCAAGAAACCGACCACTTCGTCGAGGTATAATAGGCATAGTTGGTGTTCCTAGAGAAAAAAAAAGAAAAAAAAAGAAAAATGAGAGAGAGAGAGAGAGAGAGAGAAAAGGGAGGAATAAAATAGTTAACGCGCCTCTATAAAGAGAGAAGAGAAGAAGAAAAAAAAAATAACAATTCTCCGGTGCCTTTGCATAGCGCTGGACTTTTAACCGCACCTGCATACTTTTTCCACCTTATAAGTCAAAGTCCATGGAAATGGCCTCGTGCATCTTTTTCAGGACACCCTGTGTATGCTCCTTTCCTCTTTCGTCTCCCGTTCGTAACTTTTCTTTTTTGCCATTTTCGTCGCCATCCGACACTCTTTTTGCGCCGCGAACAAGCTAAAGAAAGAAAAAAAAAAAGAAAAAAAAGAAAGAAAGAAAGAAAGAAAGAAAGAAAGAAAGAGGGATGAACAGAAAGCGGTTCAACGGGCGATCGAGAGAGGAAGAAGATGAAATATTTTTTAATAATGCGAAAATGATGATTGAAAGATTGAAAGAGAAGAAGTAGGGCGTGTGTTTTTAAAAAAAAAAAAGAAAAGAAAAGAAAAAAAAAGTGGATTCTGATGAGAGTTGTTGACAAAGGGGAAGGGGGGGGGGAGTGGCAGTGAACAGAATGAAGAAACACGTTTTTTCTGTACTTTTCTTTTTTTAATTACGATCCTTTCGTTTCAATCTTTTAGCAAAGATCAAATGATCTCCGTTTTATCAAACAACAAAGGCTAAGCGTGAAAAGAATGTCGAAAATCTGTTATTTTGTATGAAATGAAAAATATTTATTTTTTACGTGATTTTCAAGATTGAAATTTTGCCAGTAGCGCTGTGTGTACTTATATATCGAGTATCACATGTGTATTTTAGTTTGATGTCGATTGAGGCGGAACTACAGTTTCACATTGTGAAAGAACTGTGTTTCGCAAACTTGCGTTGGTCGAGGATGATTTAATTTTACGTTCCATTTCCAATGTTGGCTACTTTTTTTTTCCGTTCTTGTAATCGATAGTAGTGTCTAATGATTAACCGAGCATAAATATCGCGTTTCATAGAGCATAAGTAGTAATAAGGTATAGGCCTTTATTGCCTAAGTTGCACGAGCTAAGTGAATGAAAGATTGCGAGTGAAACCGAGAACGAGAGAATGGAGAGAAATAACAAAATGATAATAACAGATTGAATTTGCGTACGTCTCGTTTTACAGTTTATCTAGAAACTGTAGAAAGGAAAGATCTTAAATCTTGCAAAAGAAAAAAAAAAAAAGGAAAAGAAAATTCACAGAAATTTGTACGATTTCTTTTTTTTCATGCGCGATAAAAACTCGTTTCGTACTCGTGTTTGTTTAATCCTCTATGAGCTATTGCGACGAGTATGTAATGACTCTTTTGATTTGAAACGTCAGAAACCTTCGCTCGAGATAAACAAAATTTGTAACAAAAGTCAGTGAAATTTTCAAAAGAAAAATTTTTCAAAGCTTCGTCTTGGACAATATATATTGAATTATAGAGGATTAATTGCACGAAATGATAATTGTTTTATTACTTTTTTGTATCATTTGTATACTATCATTTACAGCGATACGATTAGACATTACTGAATACTATTTCTGTAGTAAGTTGAAAGATAATCATTGCTCGAAATGAAACGTATCGTGTTAAGCTAACGATATTCCAATATTTATCACTGGATTGTTTGAAATAACTTTATCGAAACGATGAAGAAGAAAAATTAAAGAACCGATGAGAAAACAAATATTATGGTGAGAAGAGGAGCAAAATTTCGAGCATTGATGTCTCACTAATTTACAGCGTAGTTATTGTAAAAACTGATTGTTTTCGACGAACGATCAGACGTAAAGATAATTGCTCGAACAGGGAAGATACAGAAGAAAAAAAAAAAGAGAAACTAAAAGTTTAAAAGATAACAATTTGTTGTAAATCAAACGCGATTCACTGAGAGATATGAGGGTGACAATGAAAACCATATTTTTCTACGCAGTGTCGAAAAGAAACTCTTAATCGTACTAATTCAGAATAGAGCCGAAGATGAATTCGATTAAAGAAAAAAAAAAGAAAAAAAATAAATAAATAAATGGCTTCGCCGCGTGAAGCGTGTAATAATTCTACTTCACGCGCGAACTACTTTTAGTTAGTTCATGCAAAACTGAATGAAAAGAAGAAAAAAAAAAATACACAGAACGGAGGGGAAAAAGTACAATAAACGAAACCTGAGATTCGCGCTGGCATATTTAGAGGAACCAAAGGGTTCTTCCCCGTGCACTTTTCTCCTTGTAAATAGAACGAAACCGAAAATGAAATAAATAAAGGAGGATAGACTTAAGACAAACACCAAGTAAAAATTAATCGTTTTCGAGTAAAGCATAAATAATGATTTCTCGAGAAGTGCATAATTTTTTATAAAATTCGTCGAGTAGCCGTTGATTTTTTAAGTAACCTTAGACATAAGACGCAGCTAGCACTACGTGTTATACATGTGATCCTTTACGGTCTGGCTTTGTTTCTCCTTCAACAGGAGTACAAATTTTGAAATTTTGTAATTCACAAGTTGCTGTATACAATATCGAGCTAGAATCGATAGTAAATTAGTATCGTTATTGATTTCTGAAAAATTAAATTACCATTATCGTTTTATCTTTTAAAATCAGTTAAAAGTCAAAGGAGTTAACCGTCTCCTTGGTTTAATCGATTCTTAATTGTCTAAATTCATCGGAAAAATAGCTGCAGACCGAAAGAGAAACGTAGAGGAGCTGCTAGACCGTAAAGGATTCAATATCGAGACAGAAGAAGAAGTTTTGCATGAACCAACGGGCGCTGTTCTTACGTGTATATTTTATCAGAGAATCCAGCTGCCGCGCGGTTCAGTTTCACGGCTTGGTCCAGTCCGGCGTGGTGTGTGTGCTTGCGTTTTTTGCGTGCGTCCTCTGTGCGCGTGTGCGTAAATGTGATTACCGGTTTTTCAAACAGAGACGTCAGAGCACAACAGGCGAGTAACGACGAAAGGGAAAATATGGAAAGATATACAAATTCCTCGACATAGTACAAAGCATTTAAACTCCTCTTTTTCCAATAGCCTAGGGAATATAATAAGTACGCATTGCACATAAGTCATTACGCGTAAAAAAAATAGACATCTACCGAGTAGCCGGAGAGTCCGCGACGCAACGAGGCAAATTCATTCTTTTCTTCTTCTTTTTGTTCCTCTCCCTTCCGTTAATTTATACCCAAGGTGTGATGACCTGATAGGAAAACCACTTGAGAACTAACAATTATCTCAACCCTTTGCACTCGTGAATCTCTTTTTCCCGCGCGGCGAAACGGGCTTGAATGTAATCTACGATTTTTCCAATATTTTGTGAAAATCTTACTGGAGAAGAGAGAAAAACAAATGTATAAAGAAGTGTGAAAACTTTCTTGGTTTGGTAGTTTATCTCATTTTCTTTTTTCTTATTTCGAGAATTTAAGTGCAGAGGGTGTCAACAAATCGTGTATGCAATTTATTTAAGTCGAATTTACGAAAGATTTTTTTCTTTTTTTTTTTTCGAAGAAACTCTTTTTTATTGAACACACGAACGCAATACTAAAGATCCGTAAGAGAGATATTCTTACAAACTTTTGTACGAGACTGCAAAGGCTGACGTTTTATAGATTACTCGAAATAGCGCAAGGTACTTATATTGCGACCGATCAAATGTTAGCAAGGTACTATATACTTTTATAATAGACTAGCCAAATTGTGAATGGTAAATATTTTATATAAACCGTGTAGAACTCTCCGAGATATAATTTCGACACCGCTTAATGCACGAATAATAGGATGTATTATTCTTTGGAAAATTTGAAGTTTCGGTAGCCCTGTCTCGAATTGAATTACATATTCTCCCCTTGTTTTGAGAAACAAGTCTCTTTGTTAAACATTCGTCGATTCGTTCACCATGTTCGTTCAGCGTGTTACGATAAACCGTATGTTTAAAAAGCGTATAGATACTGCCACGATTGCGATTATTAGCAGCTTGAATCACGAAAAAAAAAAAGAAACAAAAAAATATTTAACAAAAATACGACGTTAATGAACAATGTACTTCCTTTGAGAAAGAAATTCACTCGTTCTTCATTTCTCACGACATATAAGATCGCGTTTCCGATTGTGGATTTTCCGGACATCCGATAGATAATAAAGGAGAAAGGAAGAAAGGGAAATAGTCAAATTAAACAAACTTATTTTACTCGAGATACATGTATGTAGAAGATACGAGTCGTTTCGTTCGAATCCACCATGTTTTCTTTCCTCTCCATTTCCGTTTGTTCCTCATCGAAATATTTGTACCACAGTCTTCCAGGGTACAAAGAAAAGAGTAAAGTAATACTGTTCGTTCGTCATGGTACGTAAATCAAAAAGGGAAAGAGCAGGCAGAAAGTAAAAAGGAGGAGAGACAGAGTGAGTGAGAGAGAGGGAGAGAGAGAGAGAGAGAGAGAGGAGAAAAAGAAAGCGAAAAAAGAGAGATAGAAAATGAAAGAAAATAAGCTGAAACAAAAAGAAGAAAGGACTAAAGAAATTGTGTGTATAACTATGCGAACCCTCTGATGATCTCAGCGTTTTATTTTTGTATAGAGTGCATAAAAAACATGTAATCTTCAGGAATGTAAGATCGAGGAAAAAGGTACGCGGTTCAAGAGAAACAAAGAAAAGAAAGAAAGCAAGACTTATGTAGTAGACGAGAAGAGGAAACGTGTAAAAGGGAGCTGTAGGTATACAAAAAAAATACAGACAGACGAATTTAGGTTGCGAGGATAGAAGTTTAAAGTTTGTGAACGTTTTTTCGGACATTTCCCAGTGCTGCTTTATGTAATACCCTATATATATAATATATATATATCTATATATATATAAAAAAAATTGTATGAAAAATCATTTAAGAAAATATGCCAATTTTTTATTATTCATTCAATTCCTTCTTTTTCCACATCCTACTGTTAAAACAAACAAACACATACTCGTACACGAGCTGTGAAATATTACTATGATTCAATTTAAAACGATTTATAATTTTATGTCACAATGATTTATTAGTTTAATTATAATTGCTACAACCGATAACAAAACACTGATGTTCTTCAACCATATTTCATGTAATATGTCCGATTATGTACACTTTGGAAGCATTACACAAGTCGATATTATAGTTCTTCCTGATAAATATAAATAATGTACAGGAGCAATTTAACGTAACATTTCACGTGTAAATGCGCGTATAATATACAATATATTAATATAATAAAAACACACAACATATTATACGTGTATCTATGCACTTGTTTATAGCACACGCATGCTTTTGTTAATAAACACATACTCACATTTTCGCACAATGTAAACTACAATATTAAATCATCATTTAACATGACATATCATTTAAACATTAAGGAACATTGCTCTTATCCTAACTTGGACTAAAGTTTCTTTAATTCTACATATTTACAATGTATAGTATAAAATAAGGTAAAAATATATAAATAAAGAATAACATAAAAACTAATATTATATGATGAACAATAATTATGCAACAATTTGTCCTTATTTTAAAACAACTATACTCTGTGCAATGTTCCTTTCCAGCATTTCATCAATTAATCTCATTTTCTTGATGTTAATTTTATATCCCTTTTTCATAATTATGTGCAAAGATAGATGTCATTATCCTGTTTCTTTTAGGCACATGATACAAGATGATTGATACCGTTATTTTAGCAGAAAACAAAGTCATGTATTCTCATTTCCCTTTTACACATCATATATATAACAAATACACATCTTGAGCATAACAAGAAATATTTGTGCACTGCATTACAAATTATTAGCATCACTTTTGGTTTAAAAATAAAAGTATTTAAAAGCTCGTCTTTCAAACGCTGTTTTAATTTAGAATACAGTAAGATTCATCTAATCAATAGACTGATATTTGTTTATAAAATTTAAAATTAAAACTTTCATTATTAAGTTAGCTATATTTTTGTCGTTTTTATATATTTCAAACCTCATTTTAAATGTAAAATCTAAGGAAAAAATTTTAACAATAGGCTTATACCCAGTTGTAATTTATATAAAAGCTTAAATAATTTATATAAATATTTCTTTAAATAAAATTGTTTAAAGTATCTAAATATATATATATGTATATATATATATATACATATATATATATATATATATTATTTTTCAAAAAACTGCTCTTAACAGGTACATTCTTACTTTAAGAATATTGTGCATATTAGAGGCGCATTAAAAAGAGAAATATAAAATTTGCAGAATTATTTTAGAGCCCATTTGTTTCTTACAATTAGCTACATTACAAGTAGCGTTCACAGACTAATATACACATGTAACCGCAAAATTCTGAACCATCAACAACTATTCTGTTACATCATGAATGTGTCTCTGATAAAGCTCGCTGTATCAATCTCTTAGATTTAAATTGCCTAAGTTTTAAGATTAAAGTAAAACAACTTTGCTTTAAGATTAAAATAAAAATGTATTAAGTTCTCAAAATAGAAAACGGAGGTGGCCCAGCCTGCCTCATCATCATTGCAAAACTACTTAATCCTCCTTCATCACTATTATTTTGATTATTCTGTGAACTATTTAAATTTTTACCTCTGCTACTATTATGACTTTGCAAATGCTTCTTCAAATGATCTTTTCTGTAAAATGCTTTGCCACATTCTGTACAAACTTGATTTTTTCTACCTGAGTGTATAATCATGTGACGTGCAAGATGTTCATTGCGTTTAAATGCTTTACGGCACATATTACACTGATAAGGCCTATCTTTATTGTGTCCTTGTTTGTGACGATCTAGGTGCTCCTTGCGTTTTAAACTTGCACCACAAATATCACAGATGTGAGGTCGTTGCCTGTGATCTTCTAAGTGTTCATGCAATACCTCTCTGTCTTCACATCTGTATGCACACTCCGGACAATGATAGATTAACATGCCTGAAATAAAAGATTTGATAACAAATTTCTTCTCTAGACAAATAATTTCTGCTGTATCCTTTTATATGTATTTACCATTGATATGTTGTGGCTCAACTTCATATTCAATTTCTGATTGAATTTCTTGACAATTATGTGTTGAATTATTGCTATTTTCTTCATATTTTGTTACATAAGGTAGATCTAATGTACTAGAACATCGTGCTAAGTACTCAGAAGTAAGTTTAAAGTCTATTTGCAACGGATCAGTCATAGTTGCTGCATCTACTTTTTGAATGGTCTGTGTACCCGAAGATTGATGAGATATTTGTGGGCACGTTTCCTTATTTCCACAATTATTTTCATTTCTGTTTTCATCTGTTTGTTGAACGTGAGATACCGAATGTCCAGAATATGTGTATCCATTCATATTAGGCTGATTATGCTGATGGCTGTGCATGTCTGATGAAAATTTTAGATTGCGTGGATCGTAAGCCATCTTTTAATGTGCAACAAAATTAATGTCCTTATCATTTGCCTATAAATATAAAAATACTCCAATATAAAATTAACAGGACATAAAGTATAACCCAAAATTATAAATGTAAAAATCGTCAGTTAAAAACAACAAGAAAGGATCGTTTAAAAAAAAAACATTGCATTGGTGATTTAAAAGATTGAATTTCACACCTTTAGCTTGAAAAGGCCAAATTAAAAAATACGATAGGCTCTGTAATTTATCAGAGGGGCCTTAATAAAACAGCAAACAGCATATCAGTACAAGATTAATTCAGAACCAGTTGAAAAGGGTCGATTAGCAAAAATCTCCATGTGGAGACAATGCTGTCGTATAAATTCGATATGAATGAGTTTTATTGAGCAGGTCAGGACAGATGTCATTTATCATTCGATATTTCCGAGATTTCTAAATACCTTTTAGAAAATATTACGACAAATACAGAATGGTACTGTTTATCCGTGTTATTTACGCGAGTCAAATTTACTCACCCTTTACGCGCAGTCAATTATAAAACCAGCACATCACTGACCACTATTTGTTTGTATTGATGAGCTTGGCCATCTTTACACATCAGCTGCTGCGCAAATTCTGAATCCTTCCTCTTAATAGGCTATTTATTTTACAAAAATATAATCTAATTGTGCACGAGTGGTTCGTTTATTTCCAAAATTCGTTGCAAAATAAATTAACCATTCGAATAATTTCTCTTAATCACGATTAATATATTTGCTACAGTTTCGTTTCGAAATACGTAACGATACGACGATCACAGAGTAGAAAAGTATATCGCATTTAAAAGAGGCGGCTATTTAAGGGATTCACCAGAAAAAAAAATCGTTCCTTGTGCCAATTTTTATTTGTTTCAATTCAATAAGTAACAGTTAAGTAAATTATTGTTTTAGTAATATTTGTAACAATTCCAATCGATAAATCTTTCAACGATTTCAAATGTATCATTTATTCTATTGTAGAGATAATAATAATAATAATGATAACAATAATAACAATAATTATTATAATGATAATAACATTTATTTAATTGGTATTGTTTTTACGTATTGAAATGTATATCAGATTCTTGTATTTTATAATCTTTTCCTAACAACATTAAAAATATAATTACTCATTCGTCTTTATGTGCATATTATAACATTTGATAGATCCTATATTCTACGCGTGGTAAAATATTATTTCATTGTTCTTTTTTTTTTAAATCCTTATTAGAAAAATTTATAATCAATGACTGGTTATCAACGTATGTATATCTACAAGAGTAATGGTTTTTTTATTTAAATTTAAAAGCTGGATATGACCAGACGTGTGCATTTTCGCAACGATGACAACTTGCGGAAAAGAAATCGACGTTTTCGAGGACTATAACTCGTTCTTTGTGTGATAATGAAATATATTTATATTATCATTGACTACACATAAAATAGATCAGACATGAAATGGGACTTTGTATCTCAGAGTCTGAAATACCGACCAAAGAATCAGTGGTTTTTTAGCGCACTCTACGTTTAAACACAGACGTCTGTGGCTAACGGTGAATTGGAGAACTATACCAAGTAAAATGATACATACAAGCACAAACAAGGAGTATAGAAGAAGTTAAACTTGTTTAATTATTACAAACAAGTGAAACAAATGTCGAAAAATCTTTAAGAATATAAAAAGTAATTTAAAATGAATTATTAAAAATTTTATAAGCGGCAATATCTCGAGAGTCAGAAAGCTCTTTTGGCTGAAATTTCGAATTTTGAATCAGGAGCATATCGGTATTGAGGAGGTAGCACAACAAGGCCCCCCAGTCAAACGGTTTTCCTGATACAGAAGTTTTTCAAAAAAATTTCAAATGGGAATAACTCAAAAGCCAGTTATTCCCGCTGAATATTCGAATTTTTTCCAATAATTTACTTATCATTTAATTATTCCTACAGTCCCATTTATTTAATTATATGAAAAAGTTTTGCACAGTGTAAACTGCATTGTATGTTGCGTAGTTCTTAGCTTAATACGTTGAGCCCCGCGTCGGTCCCTGGGGACCGACACTGAACTTTCCGTTTGGTCCGCGTCGGTCCCTGCGGACCGACAGTAACAAAGTTAGAAAATAAATGTAGCAATTTCAATGAAATTTATTGAAACATTCTAAACAAAAATACGACGACTTTTTTAGTCAAATTTCTGGCAATCTTGCGTCCGTATATCGTTGAATTATTGTTGTAACATCCCGAACAATATCTTCGAATTTTGTGAACATCTTCTTTTTTGTAATTGGTGAACCTTTCTTTTTTCAATAGGCATAGGAATTTCCTTGTCTTTTTTTTAATTGATCGCCGTTTGGCCGTCTTTTGAACGCTTTTGGACTTGGAACGTGTTTTACGTTCATATCTCTATTTATTTCAGCAGTCTCGAATATCGCCCAAGCGCTCGGTCGCTGCGGGCTGAACGGAAAGCGCAGCAAAATCGGCGCAGGACTCAACGTGTTAATATCGTTTTTTAAACTTTTATGTTTGGGAAACGATATCAATTACCAGGTCTCACCACGAGGAGGTGACTACGCGCGAGACTCGCCCTGGCGTAGTCCCATCCACCCTCCATTACATGCAGGACTTGTTTTTCAAAGATATATATAGAGAAAAATTATGTAGTCAAAAATCAAATTGAGCAGTGATTGTCGCTTCTAATTTCAGAGAGCATAAAATATATATTATGTAACTCTCCTTTCCATTACTGTAAATAAAGTAATTTAATTGTTATAATTAAATTATTCAAACTATGAAATAATGTGTAAATATACGGAAATTCAATTACTGATTCAATTGTTGCATTTAAATATTTGAAATGGTTTAATAATATACAAAAATATCAGAGGGATGCATAATTTTGTAGTTTGAATAATTCATTTAAAACAATTATATTATTGTATTTCTATATATTATTTATTATAATTTATTATAATCTATTACGATTAAACAATTAACTTAATTATTTCATTCAATAATTCACGTCATTTGTCTTAAATACATTGCTGAATTCGATTGTTACAAATTGTTAGTTAAAATTTAATAGCACTGCCGTGCATGAATCTGCCTAAATCAACATTGTAGAACGTAACACAAAAATGGTAGGGGATCAAACAAACCCCAAAACATGGGACACGAAAAAGCATTGGTTGTCTAGTTAGTGAATAATATTATACATGTTTGCGCGCGTGTGTAGCGAGACGAGATCGTGATTACTAAGTGTATTTATGTTCGCGCGCTGAAATATCAGGAGGTTGTCCCCTCGTGGTAACCTTCTGTCACGAGAGAGTGAACTTTATTACTGGAAAGTCAAATTGATTCTGACTTGCACGCCGAAGGAAAACACGAACGCTTTCTCGGTTTCCCTTCCTTCGGCTTCGGAAAATCGCAGGTCCAGAGTGGGACACCCGTCCCAAGGGCGGATATCCGTTGCCGTCTTGGGTGATCTCGCTGGCCCGTGTTTCGCACATGTTTGGGAAAGTTGGTGCCATGCTTCAATCCACGGTCGAGGGCCTTGTTTGCTTAGAACAAAGTCCAGCCATGTGGCCAGGGTTTTCTGGCGACCCAGGCCTGCTAAGGGCACTTAAAAACCAATAAATTTTCCCCGACGTACCTGCACCCAGACCGTGGGTATTATAGCATGGAAACTTTCCCGAACAATACATAAGCACATAAATAAATCGATTAATAGATTTATTAAATTTTAAATTTTAAATACTGATAGGAAAGTACAAATAGTTTGTGAATGCAAGAAACTTAAGAATTTAAAGAGATCAAGTATTTTTCCTTGACGAATTGTAAGAAGTAACCTAATTAGAATATATTTTAATCCCGTCGCATTTCATGCAAATTACAGTTTGTTGATGACAAATTATAATTTGCTCAAAAAATAGCAGAAATGAAAAAACGAAAAAATTCAAGTTCAAAATCAACTTCTCCTCTTTGGAAGGATGTCGAAAGTAAAGAATGGGGAGAATTAAGTTTACAGAGGTAATGTACACATAGTGAACCAGATGTTTGTATATTTAAACTTATTATGTACAAGGGGTTATATTATAGTAAAACAACGATTTGCTATATACGTATTTGCCTATAAGAACTCGTAACATCGGTACAGTATATTTATTAATGACATGACCACTATATGACCACGGGGGTGGTCACATGTAACAAAACTCGATCGTATACTCGCTATTTCTTCCTTTTTCTTTCTTTTTTTTTTTTTTTTCATCGAGAAAAACGAGACAGCGGGTATATAGGCGTGTATATCCGATTCGTAAAAGTTAATTTGAAGTATCTGAGTATTATTTTATTCAGTTCCACGTACGTGATTGCAATTAACAGCACTATCGAAGTTCTTCGATATTTGCGAAAATATAGAAGCAACGTATTGTAAACGAACGAAGATTGATAACAATGCGAAACAAATTTCGAAATTAACGACGATGAACAAGCGTCGAAACATTTCCCTGCGTTTCAACGAATTTCCTTGATACAATTGTCGAAATGCAGTTACCACGTCAAATATTCGTCAAATATTCACGCTTGCAATGACTCGATGAGAGATCGTCAATTACTAGTTCACTCGAAAAAATCACGCCGAACGTGAACGATGTTTAACGCGAGTGATGATAATAAATTAGTAGCCGCATACGCTTTAGCAGCGAACAACAGATTATCTTCGTTACCAGCTAAATAGCGAGCGTTCAGAAATATTTAGAGCGTACAACAGTGCATCTCGAACGATCGGATCTCTAATTGATTCCAATGTTACAGCACAGAAATCAGTAAATCATATATATTTTTTAATACATTTTTACGAAATAGAAATAGATATCTTACGTGATAGTTAAACGTTGAGCAAAGGTACTTAACACGATCAATACCGTAAGAAATGTAACACTTTGAAGAATATCCTCAACATCGTATCAACATCGTTCAATCATTCTAATTGTCGTAATACCACGTAGCGAAATACTGTTTCTTCTTTTTTTTTTTATTTTTTTTTTTTTAAGTTTTAATTTAATATTGAATTTTTTTAAGTTTTAGTTTAATATTGAATTTTTACTTTAAAACAAATGCCATTCTGGATTATGCTTATGAATGATCGTCATCTCGTACGGTATGGAGCATGTCTCGCTGAAATTATTTGAAGTCGGCTATGACAATCAACGAAAGAGGAACATAACACCTTTCACGCAATTTGCAACTCATCAACGAATAATTTCAACAAGAACTTACGATTTCGTTGCGTTGTTGTGTAAAAGAATATTCTTTTTTTTTTTTTTCTTTTCGTTTTCGAAGAGTATTATTTCACACAACAGAACTTCACCGCGCTTCAAATTTTAAAGACAGCGGCGGAATACGCAGTAGATAGCAATAAAGTAGTATTGATGATACAATATTTCCTCTACTTTCGCGATATACATCGCGATATACAAAAACTCGAGGGTACGATCTCGGCGTGTGATTTCACCTACATACGTATACACATGTGCGACAGCGTTCTTCGGTTTTCGATGTTAAAAGCAAAACAGCAAACAAATCTCGGTAGCTCCTACGCGATTACGCATTTTAAATCTCGTTTTATCTACGACAGACATTCTCGAGAAACTTGAAGTTCGCGTTTCATTTTGGGAAGAGGAGGGAGTGGGAAATACTTTTCAATTTCTCAGTGAGCTTTGAAAAGAATGTGTCGTCGAAAGCAAAACGCAGCCTTCTTTTCTTCTAATCGATCGACGGTGTAACATTCTCCCAAGCTTTTTACACTTTTGTTGCATCTCAGGATTCGAAAATAACGTAGACTCGCGATGTGTGTATTGCGAGATACCTAGCGGAGGCAACACCTAAAAACACGAGAATCTTGTCCTCGAAGATACAAAAGTCGCGCGTGAAAGAAACCTTTCCTACTCGAAGTTCCCGTCGTTTTTCGAAGGGCGATCTTCTACGATTGTTCAGTCTCTCTGGGGGGGAAATTTGTTTACCGAAAATACGTACATTTATGTGTATTTATATAATGAATGTAACGTATGACGTTATCGTAAATGTTTTGTCGCTGATTACACACAAAGAACAGGATGATTTACGCGATATCTTCTTTTACTACCGAGGGAGGAGGTGTGAGGTAGAGTCGCGAGCATAAAATTAACAAAGCATCGCTACTCCCTTTTTTTTTCTTTCTCACGTAGTTTTTATGTTTCTCGAATTGCTAAGTGTATGTTTATATATTATATGTTATATATATATATATAAACCAGTGACTATATATAAACTTTGTGCACAGTACAAAGTACGTATATAAGTCGAATTCCGTTACCGCGCACCAGTTGGGGGATTAATAACTTGAAGTTAATTATACATAGTCCAAGTACATTTACATACACAGCTTTATCACATATTATTCGAAAAACTCGTGTTACTTGCACGTGAATTGTAACAATTTCGATATGAATTATATTATATTATATATTATATTCTTTAGTCAGGTATGCCTGGGTGACACTCTTCGCGATGTTATCCACATTCTCGACGTGAATTTTTGAATTCAGAAGCGTTTTGGCAAGTAAAATTTCCTTTCACGAAGACGATAAGAAAAAGACGAGGTGAAAACGTAATGTTGAAGTATTGAAATAATAAAATTATACAGAGTAATATTATGTTTAATGATACGTGATACAATAATTTATATTATCGTAGCCGATCGTTTCGACAAAGGATAGAGACAAAGGATACTGTCGAGAATATTGAAACAACGTCGAGGAGTATGATGGTACTGATAAATGAATTTATAGTCATATTTTTCGCATAATGTTCCATGAATGGTGCTCTGTTGCTTCGAATAAATCAGCGGGATAAATTTAAGCTTGAACGAAAAGTATAAGTATAGCTCGATACAATTTTGCACACCTGTAACAACGGTTTTATCAACGGTTCTTATCTATCAATAACGATATTAATGATTCCATTTTAGTTGCATTACTCTAACGTAATTTTACATTGTTAGAACTTAATGGACGACTTCGTTTTTTTTTTTAATTTCGTTAAGCAATTTCATATCATTATACAACAAATTACAACTTAATTACATAATAAGACGTAAAATGAATTTTTTTTTAAAGTTCTCATCTAAATTTACCAATAGGAGGGAAGTTTCGAAATTTTTCTCACATTTGTATAGAAATTTAAGCGACTGAAACGAAGTGATTGAAAAGTAAGCGTTATAAATTGGCGCAACTTGCGTATGTTCATCGTCCCTTAAGTATTAACAAAAATAAAATGGAATAAAGCGTTTTCTATTTATACATAGTCTAAATATGTCGCAGTCACATTCCCTAATGCACATTCTAAACACGCTATCTAGTAGTGCTTGCTTATATAGTTCGATTTATTTCATGTATATTTCATGTATTCATCTTTCCTTCTAGTATATTTCATCATGTGTGTGACATATGCAACAGAATGCGTTAAATACATCCACGGAGAAAGTATAAAATTCATTGAATTTTATTTCTTTCCACTTTGTTTCTAATTTCCTTCCATCAGTCATTATCAAATAAATATCTTCTAAGAATCTAAAGACTACGCAGTTTACACACAAAATTTACAGGAAGAATAGCAATCACTTGTGTGAAAAAAATGAAACATTTTTGAAACGATCGTGATACATTCGCTTTTTCTTTTTCTTTTTTCTTTAAACAAAAACTCATAAATTAACATACAAGAAATGTAACCACTCAATTACAACAGCAAGAAAAGACTAATATCAATTTATAAAATACACAAAAATAAACACTCAATGACTTCTCTCAACGGAGAGAGGTATATAATGAAATTTCATGAAACAACGTATCACTCGCTAATAAAATGATAGTTGATATCAACCGAAGATTAATTCGACTCTTTGGACGAGGCCTTCTAAATTATTTGAATTAAGCGTGACATTAGGTCATTTGGTTAATATTCGTTCTGGCACACACGTCTTCAATTCCCGCGAGTTGCTACTTATTTGCCACCGTGTAATATATGTATGCATACTCTCGAAGCATCCAAACAGCAAAAATCTCGATTACACAATAATACCGTATTCATGAATAACACATAATATAATACGATTTTACAGTCATTTACTTCTTTCACTGTTTGTTCACTGGTAAATGATATATTGACAGCGCCTGGTGTTTTCTATGACATAGTTATTACACTAATCAGTGATGATGATGATGATGATGATGATGATTATGATGATGATGATGATAATAATGATAATAATAGTAATTGTAATAGCGATGTAACAATAATAATGTTATAATTATAATAACTACCATAAAATAATACAGATAGAAATATATACAGCATGCGTAATACGTTGTCGTTGTAAAATTATGATTAAATAGTAAAAGTAAAGATAGACGCAGCCCTTTGTGTTTGATTCGAATGATTCCATGCTGTGCAAGATTATTCGGAGGCAAACACGGACCTACGCTTTATCTGAACACCTTGTTTCTTTGGGACGTACTAAGACCGAAGGCTGAATCAGACGGCATTCTCACAAACATTATTGGAACGGTTCATTTACACTACTACAACATAATAAATACCATTCTTTACTATTCGTACCCTTTATTCATCATCATTTGTTCATTAAATCCAGATTCTATTGAACAAAACCAGAAATTTTAACTTGGTTTCTATTGCGATTTTAAGATTATTTAAAGAAAGACAACATGTTAATCAGTAGCTGATCTTTCTTACACGCAATAACAACATATTGGAAAAAGATACTAACGTATGGTAGTTTCCTTTTTAATAATTGTTATATATTATATGCCTTGTGTATTTCTATCTATCAACGTTTATATAGCCAGAATGTTTTCTCTTTTATGTAGTTTGCTCAATGCCTTCTGGTAAATATGCATTGGCAAAGAGTTAGAGCATCATGCATAAGACATCGTTTGTAGTGCAGATGAAACAAACAGAAACGTTACACTCCACTGCTTTTCGCAAATGTACAGATGTATATCTTATATATATTAAAGTGTACTTCATATAACGATGTTGAGGATCTTTTATCTATTCGAATGTTGATAATCATTTATATTACTATTCCCCACACTTTGAACTCACGGAATACGTGTACATAACATTTTTTTTATTGTCAATCCAATAATCTGCCATTATATTTTGCTTTTATACATGCTAATTTAACATTAGCGATAGTGTACAACCAACTACGAGTATATAAGTAAGTGTCATTATCTTAGAATTCGATATTGCAAGGCAATGATTAATCTTTCTTCCATCTCTTTTACTTTTTTTACAAAATCGATTTCTCTGTGATAAACCAGAGTATCGAAAAGAGCGCGCGATTTAACATAATTTTTTTTCATATATATATATATATTCAGATAGTGTTCAATGCATCGATTTTGGTTGTAACTATGTAGCTGAATAGTCAAATGTGTCCTGTGTCAAATGAAAACCAAAAAGATCATATCCAAAATTGAATTCATATACGGTGAAATGTTTCTTGACATTGCATAATTAATATACTTCTACAAATTTTTAGATACGCGTATGCTTGATTCAATTTCTGTCTCTTTTCTTTTTTCTAAATATCATTTTGTTTTCGTGTCACAGCGATCATGATATGCTAAATAGTATTAAAAATAAGCATTACAGTTTTACGCGGTTATCTTAGCCTTCATTAGCACAGATCTCATAGTTATTAATAATAAATTAACGTATCATATATCCTTCAGTTCTGATTTCGTTATCAAGGTTCGTAAAGTCGTTGTGCCCGAAAATATATGTATATATGTATATGTTTCAATTTAATCAAATAAATCAAACAAAAGGTGCTTTTTTTACCGACGTAAAATTTATAATTTCCTGGATTTTTCTTGCTTACTTAGTTCAAGGGCTAAAGCTAATTCCGCCTCTTCTTGCTGTTTACGTCTACGCCTTTCCTCCTCGGTTTTCAAACTTTGTTGTGATGCCCAAACAAATTGCTCTTCCTCGCTTAACGAGAGAGGTGTGTTATTGCCGTTCCAAATTCTGCCCATCTCACTTTTCGACTTTTTATCGTTAAAACTAGTTTTAGATCTATTGTGTGCTAAATCTTGTCCGTGTCTCCTGGCAGATTTTTCAGTTTTAGTGGAAAATGCTTCATCTATATCGGTCGTTTTTATCTTGATGTTTGAAAACGCATCGGTGTCGATGGTTTTTATATTTCTGTTGTCATCGGAGAATGCTTTTACAAAATCAGCATCGAATTTAGCATTGTCCTTCTCAATTTTGTTTTTAGTCAGAGTAAAAGTATTTGAGAAATCAGTGTCGAAGCTTTTCGTGAATGAATTTTTACGTGAAAGTACCGAGCTTGTCCCGTAACTAAATGGATCTATATTGCCAGCCGTTGTTTCACTCTTATTCGCATTATGATCTTCTGCATCATCGGCGAAAGGATCCGGTATGTTAAAGGGATCTTCATAACGATAGTCTCTGAAGGGATCTTCCGTAAAGTCCGGCAGCTTTGGAGTTACCGTTGATACTGTATGCGTTCTGCTGGTTGGTCTGGGTGGTGCCGTTCGATTCAGTGTTGGTTCCGGCTGAAGCAGGTTTTTTTCAGTGGTCAATTTTCGTTTACTGAAAAGGTAGAAAGAATAGCGCAAAAACCGCTGGTTATCGTCAGACTGCTGGACCATACATGGCTGCTGTTGAATACTAGAATACATTGAATTGCAAGCGAGTCAAAATATTCAAGTTAATTCGCTTCAAATTCGTTATAATATAAAAAACGTTAACAGTGAAAATTTATCAACTTGTAATCGATTTCAACCGAAAAAAAAAAAACAACAAATGATAAATACAAATAAAATGATAAATGCTTTTTAAATAAATATTCGCAAATAAATAAACATGTTCAGATTCTATAGATATTCAATTAGTCAAATTAACTCGAATATTTTATTTAAATATGAATAATTAAAAAATTGCCATGCAATAGTATAAAATGAAAATATAATACTGGAACAAAGAGAACAAATGAATTAATTTGTAGACAGCATGCTCCAGGAGTCAGATCAATGAATAAACTGAAAATTGTGCAGCTTCTACCTAAATATAAAACAAAAAATATAATTAATCTTTTTTTGATATAAATGTATTTTACAAAATTATAATATATTGAAATGACGCATTATGTTATGATATTAAGTATCTTGCATTTTAGAAATCCGAGTTGAAAATTATATCACTACGTAAATAATATTTTACTTATATAAGTCATATCAATATATATCACTTTTTGCTAAAAATAGCTGTATTTAAAACATAAACATATAACATACTAAACATTGATAAAACTGAGGAAGGAGAGGATATGCCCAGGACGATATATAGGAATACTTAAACAAAAAAAAAAAGGGAAATTGTTACAATCCAAAGTGCTAAAAGAATGATTCTTCTACTAATAAAACTAATAAAATAAGAGCATAATTTTCAACGATATTGTACGATACTTCAAAACATAAAAATACATACCTTGGAATCAAAATTACTAAAATCTGCAAATCCAGTAGACGTATTAAAATTATTGCTATTATTGTTGTCCATAATTCCCTGTTGAGCAGAGAAAGCATTTGCAAATGGATCAGGTGTAGGTGAAGGTGTAGGCGGTGCTGGTGCTGCTCGTAGGGGACCAGTAGGTCCTTGAGCCGGCCGTGGAGGTGCTGGTCGTGGTGGTGGTTGTTTCGCTTTTTTAGGAGGAAGAGCAGGACTAGGGCTTTCCGGACGAGGTGGTGCATGAAGATTTGCAAATGGATCATCTCCAAATGGATCTTTTGTCGCCTAAAAAAAGAAAATGAAGAAAAAAAGAATTAATAAATAAATCAAATAATAGTTATTTTATTTTATGAAATTTATTATTCCTGTGATAACTTACTGCTGTTGCAGCAGTGATTTTAGTATCAGCTCTTTTTCCATCTCCAAATGGATCAAATGGATCTTGTTTTACAGCATTGCTATCATCAAATGCACTAAATGGATCAGATGTGAATCCTCCTCCTCCACCTGTTCCTCCTCCACCTCCACCTCCTCCCTATAATCGTAAATATATTATTAAATTAGAAATTATACAAATAACACGGATAATTTCTTTATAAAAAGATCTTACAGTAGTACTTGGAGATGAAAATGCACTTCCAAATGGGTCTGGTGTTGATGCATTATTAAATGCTTCTGCAAAAGGATCTTGTTCAAACCCGTCCAATGTCGTTCCATTTGCATTAGTGAATGAAATGTTTTTCTTGTTCTTCTCTTCTTCAGTTTTTTCGTATCTGTTATGAATTTTACGTAGGAATAATGAAATAAAACTGTCATAAAAATAATTAGGAAATATGTGTATTAAATACATACTCTAAATTTTCAATTTCGGGATTAAATTGCAGACTAGTATCAGGTACAAGAGTGGCATCCCCAGCTGCAAGTGCAGAATCGTAGAGCGCAATTGCATCACTCATTTGCCGTTGTTGTTCTTGTAAGTGAGTGATCTTCGCTTTCGCTTGACAAATTTGCAATTGAGTGTCCTGCAAATTTTTCGTGAGTTCATTTAATTGGTCCCTGCTTTTATTTTGTTGCTGTTCTAATTGCTGTTCTTCTTGTTTCAAGCCTTCTAATTCTTGTCGTTTAAAGTTCAATTCTTCTTCTTGAGCACGCAATACTGATTCCTGCTCTTCTGCTTGTTGACGCAATTTATCAACCTGTTGTTACATTACACACAATTAATTTATTATGAAGTAAATTTGAAAGCATATTTCTATAATGTGTTAATTATATTTATACAGAGACACAGACATATATATAACTTATGGATTATGTGTGTACTTAAATATGTAACTTAATAAAATGTATTATCTTCATAAATATATTAATCACATATTGTTAATATACAGCATATAATATTATATTTACATTATAAATTTAATTATTTGCAAATATTGATTTTTGAATGTGAGAAAGTATTATATACAATTATACAAATTTAAGACTCAAATCTAAATTAAATAATTGTATTTTTATCAATTCTATTATAGATAAAATGAAATTTAATACACAGATATTTATATAAAATATAAAATTAAAACATAATTTTGTAATTTTTACTAGACTGGAGTCTCAAACGAAGTTATAAGCAAGTATAATCTTTTTGGTTGCAATCTGTGCTACTAGTTTATCATGCAATGCAGCAAAGCACTAGCATAACTATGCAGATGTGACAAAAACAAATAAAGCCTTTTCCATAATATAATAAATAAATATAGATATATATATTACATAATTAGTTTATATATTTATATTTTTTACATATTGTTATATAGATTTAGATAAAATTCCATGTAATTATTTTCTGCAGATAATTAATATGTGAAATGAAGTCATAAAACATTTATCTTAAATTTTCGTAATTTTATTATTACTATCATAAAAAGTTGTTGTAATATAATAGTATCACATTCAATGAAGTTAGAAATGCTAACGAATTGTAATTACTATCTTGTAGAAGTGAGAAATAAAATCTGTATACCGCAATTGTACCTGCCCTTTATTAAAAGTAGAAATTTTTTATGTACCTTTTTTTGTTCTTCACGTATCTTCTGCTCGATCTCACTCAAATCTTTATCTACTTCTGTTTTCTATAAGCCAAACATAATAAAACTAAATCATAATGAAGGAACTAAACATATTATAAAATAAATAGCAAATGAATTGATATATATTTTTTTATATGAAATACAAATTATATTTAAATAAAAAAAAATAACTTTAAAAAATCATAAATAAATAAATTAATATATATATGAAAAAATAATTATATGATATTAAATATAATAACTTGAAATATTGCTTATAACGTATATCATAAAATATAAAAGTCACTAAAATAATATATTAAATACATTTCACTTATTATATTACATTTCATTGTACCTCTTTCCAATCGTTGACTATTTTAAGATGTATGATAATGTAATAATATGCATTGTTAAATTATATTATTAAACGTTAATTTATATCAAATAATAATTTCTATATCACAAAAATTATAGTACACTTAATTATTTACACATCTTGATAAAAGCATTATATACAATTCACAAATCCATTTCTAATATCATATGAAAGCAAAGCTGTACATTCAACAAGCAGATCATCTAAACATATTAAACTAAAATTTTATTTACCTGAGCTTTTAAATCATTCAATCGCTTTTGTGCTTCACCTTTCTGATTTTCTAATTGCTTTAATGTAGCAGCAAGTGTATCCAGTTCACTCTGCAAACTTTTAATTTCACCATTTTTTATTTTGATATCAGCTTCTTTTTGTGCTATATCTTGTTCCATACTTTGCCTTTCTTTTACAAGTTCTGCTATATCTTTACTTATCATGTCCAATTCTGGATTTGAATAACCAGAAACATTATTGTTCTCCTAAAAATTAAAATACATCTTATTGAAAATAAAACGAAAAATACAAATAAATTCTATGAAAAATGATGATTTATATATGCAATATTTTATAAATGATAGGAATATAAAAATTAATATACATTAAATCGAAATTCAAATATCATCTATAATTCGAAAATATAATATTTACATTTGTATAATTTCAAATTTAAAAACATTTTAAATAATTTTAGAATTTAAAAATATCTTTTATTGATATAATCCTTTACAGTAATTAAAATGCTACATCGTTTATAGAAAACTACTGAATAATTTAAACTCAATACAATTATTACAGAAAGTTAACTTTTTCTTGCTATTATTGATTAAAGAAGTCATTTTCTGAAATTTTCCAATGAATTATACATCCAATATTAAATTAGTTTATAGGTATAAAAGTATTATCATTTAGTGTGTTCATTATGAATTCTTCTATATATTTGCGACGAGTTTTAGGCTTGATTTTTTCAGGATCATCGGTACCATATAGAGATTGTAATTTTGCTTTTTTTGCTGCCGTTCGTAATTGTTTTGCAAATATAACATTTTTTGCTTTTTGTCTTTCGAAAGCAACTATTGGTGATATATTATTTATTATAAGAGGTGCAACTTTTATACAATCTGCCATATCCGAATGATTTTTCTTTTTACATAATGAACATATTTCCAATGCACTTAAATTATATTTATCTCTTTTTGACATATCTCTTGATTTTAATGTGAAGAAATGAATTTCAAATAAATAAAAAATTGAAAATCATATGTCAAGTTCCATAAAGAATATAAATTAAACAGATATGCAGTTAAGATTACTATTAAATGTTTATTATTTACTAAGTATAATGTCTAATTCTATAATAGGAATAAATTTATGGAAAAAATACGATGAACTTCGTAAAAAAATAAATAAAAAATTGAATAAACAAAAAGGTAATAATTTTTGCCATCTTTTAGCAAAAATATAATGGTCTTTTATCTTATATGAAGAGAGTGAACTTCTCCTTGATATTAATGAATATGAATATCCAAGAGCAAATGAAACACTTAGAAAGATACACAAAGAGTTGTGGCAGGAATATTATGAATGCTTAGAAAAAACATATAAGAAAATTGGATCAAAAAAGATAATGTATCCAATAGCGTTTGAAGCTCTAAAAGGAACATTAATCAAGTGTGATAAAAACATTTTTGTTACTCATGACATTTTTATTACTTATATTTTAATAAAATGATTATATCAATTTTAGATTAAAGTGTCAAATATGTATCTCTCCAATAGAGATATATACTAGTGAAGATGTAGAATGGTATTTCAATAATACTTTTAGTAATGAAACAAGTAAACTTATAGATGAATCAGATAATGTATTCATTTCACCAGAAGACAGATCATTAATAATACATGACATTAAGGTATAATTTAATAATTAAACCTCTTTTATCATAATAATGTAGAAGTCTTTACAGTCTGAACAAGCTGGACAATATTGGTGTAAATATGGAGATACATTATCAATATATTATTATATATCCATTGATACCGATCTTAAAGGAGTAAAAACTGTATATCCTGCCACAGCACCCAATATGCCCCATGCAATATCACAAAAAATTATACCAGAATATAATTTAAATATTTATACAACGTGGACTAAATGGTCCCTCTGTTCTAAATGTAATGCAGTTGGTAAAAAAATTCGGTATGGATACTGTACTCTTTCTTCACGTGCAAATGTCCTCAAGGAAAATAAAATAAAAGAAAAACAATTTCAAGATTACAAACAACAAAGTATACTTGCTTTCTGTACTATGTATTACTTGCTTTAAGATTTTAAAATATCATGTATAATATGACGTATAATATTTAGCTACAGAAAACGAACAAAATGAAATAATGAAAACTACGATTCAAAATCAAATTATAGATAAAAGTGTGAACGATAAAATAAAAATGGTTTTACGCGTATTTAGAAATAAAATACCTTGTAAAAGTAAATATTTGCCAAAAGCTCTAAATATTTCGGATATTAAAGATAGAAAAACAGAAATTATGGTGCGCTATTGCAAGGTATTATTAAATATTATGTAATGAAAATATCTCGTGTAATATTCAATATCTATACATACAACTAAATTAAACAAACGCCATGTAGATAAAGTGTCCACAAGATGTAATCTTTGAAGTACGAGATAAGAAGGGAAATGTGCTTGAAAGTGCAAATAACAGTGCTGGTATATATTCTATGGTTCAAGGAATGCCCACTCCATCGCCACCAGTTATACGTACGACGATTTATCAAAAATATGATAAAAAAGCAGTTCTTGTATGTCCAGGGTAAAATAACATATTAAAAATTAAAGAATTTTGTTCACATTTTTTTCAAACTTTTCAGAAATTTAAATATCAATATACCAATTACTTGGAAAGTGGATGATAAAATTTTAAATCCATCTATTGTTGAAGATCAATCTGAAGGAAGAATTTATTTTAATTCACAAATGCATATAATTTTCAAATCATTAAAATTTCAAGATACAAATATCTATAGGTAATTAGTAATTGCTTCAAATTGAATTAAATAATATTTACAATTAAAATTCACAATCATCTTGTTTCTAGTTGTTGGCAAAGGAATGAAATCGTTGGTGTAATAAAATTAAATGTAACTGGAGAAATAGAATTACAAACAAATTATAGTGTAATTATGGTTGGTGGAATGTTAATAATTATTGTATTTCTGATTGTGTTTTGGAGAGCATTTCAAGGTCGTAAACGTTATACAATACATTGACTGTATTGCTCACTGTTATATTTAAAACAAAGCAATAATGTCTAAAAAGAAGTATAGATAACTAACGAAAAAGAAATTATTTGAATATTTACCACAACAGACTCGGATGGTTTTCGCATAGAAGGTGGTATCATATCAGAACTCAAAGTTGCAGGTGGTTCAACACCTCTAAGTTTTTGTTTAATAAGCCACATTGCTAAAGCAAATTGTTCTTTATTTAACTTCCCACTTTGACATGTGTCACAAAGACTCCTGAAAAATAAATAAGAACAAATAAAAATTTTCTCTTTTAATTAAAATTAACGAACAATATAATCATGATACATATGTACCATATATGAGCTAATACAGTCTGTGGAAGTCCACTTTGAAGGAAGACATCTTTGATTTCAATACCTGAGACATACCCATCCATATCTAGATCAGCTTGCAAAAATAATTTGTCTGCTGCTATTTGATCTTCAGATGAAACTACCCACTGAACATTCGTTTATATTATATGTTTTTATATCAGAGTTAGAATTTTATAATTTTAATTTTACAATTAAGATACCTTTATCGTATCCAAACCAGCCATACTCTTTACTGAAGGTACATTAGGTAAAGGTGGAATAGGTGGTGGTACTGTTGTAATTACACTCATTGGTGCAGGAGACTTTGGTACTGGTGTTGTAGAATCTTTCCTTTTTCCTGGTGGCATTAACTCTGGTGGAAGTACACTTGGTATAGCATATTTCTCTAAAGCTTTATACACTAAATGCACAGCCTGTGTTAAATAGATACATCAAATTATAGAAATAAAAAACTTAATTTATCAAGTACTTTGAATGTCATATAGCTAGTTTTACTTACAACAACAAATTCATGTCTATCCAGCATACCATCTTTATCCATATCTGCAAGATCCCAAATCTTTCCAAGTGTATCCAAAGGAAGTTTACTATCCATAAGAACATCTTTTACTTTATTCCCAGGTATATATCCATTCGAAGGTTGCAAACTGTCAAAAAGTTGGTCATATTTGGCTCTTTCTGAAGGTTTAATAGACCAGTCTCCATTACTAACAGATGTTATTACTGGTACAGTATTTACTATATTTTTCTGTGGTATTACAGGAATATCACCCTAAGAATAAATAACAATTGTAAGTAAAATAATTTATTTTATGTATTAAATAATATAACAGTTTACCATTTTTGGAGGTGGCAATTCTATATTTAAATTTGACATACTAAGGTCTCTTCCTGCTTGGGCCAATGCACAAAGCTTCAGAGCAACAAAAAGACCAGACTTGTCTAATGATCCACGAGATTGTGGATCTGCCATATCCCATATCTTACTTAATATAACATCACTCAGCTGGGATTTCTTAAGAAATCTCGCAGCTTCCATCGCACCAATTCGTCCATATCCATTTGGGTCCACCTTTAAATATAATTAATCTTATTATTCTTGTAATGATACAATCAAGTGTAAATTTATAAACATAATGTAAGAAATTATGAAGATATATAGAACTGATAATACCTGATTATAATAAGCTTCATATATAGCAGTATGGCTTCCAGCCACCTGGGTGAAAACAAATTTATTGTATATATTTTTATTAAATTATAAATCGTTAATTTTAACACTATGCATAAATAATTAAATAACATAAATTTTAATCGCTAGAAATGTATAATATTCTAACATCAATAAATATGTGAATAAAACTTTCACATTACTATCTTTTATGATATATTAATTATGACAATTTTCTTAAGAAGTTCGTCAAGAAATATATGAAGAAAATAATGTATTTATTGCAAATTTATCGGCAGATTATTTGTACTGTCAAAGAAGTTCAAGTAATCGACGATACGAGAACGATTGTATTCAGAATACGTGTGGCAAAAGATGATACTGTTCTGCACGAAAGAAAGAGGAGTTTTTTAAAAAATCTAGTCAACAATAGATCTAGTATATCGAATATTATAGTCTGATAAAGTTATAAAAATTATAATATACCTGCGTGGGTGATGGCAGGGCGGCCATACTTGCATTGAACACTGTCTTAACCAATCAGACTATGAATCGATAGTATGTCATATTAACTATTTTACTTAACATTTTGTGGAAGAATTTTTATTGTCGGATACGCACTAACAAAACACAGAACGATGATTATACTTTTTCTGTCAAATTAGTCAGACGAACAAAACAAAGTAAATGAAATTTATCAACAATACGAATCACTTCTACCGCTTGTAGCGCTCGATTGCCGTCTTATATTCTCACATTTCACCTTGTTTTCATTAACCGATAATCATGCAAACTAGACTGAATACGCACCATGTATACTTACGACTTGAATAAAGTATCTACATTCTAGATTTTTAGAAGTTTTAGATAAGCGTATACGTACAAAAATGTTTTCATTAATCTTAATCTTATAATTATAATTTATATTATCATTGACTGTATTAAAATTAATGAAAAGATTAAATTTGAAATAAAAATGACAATTTTATTAAATTCGAATTTATTTCTTTAAAAAAACGTACATGTAATCTAAACGTAATTAGGGTATAGTCGAGAGTCTTGGAAAAGGATTTTGTTTAGAGATGACTAATTTTTTATGTTGATGAGATATGTAACCTTTAATTTTTCCTTCATATATTAAATTTGCAACAATACACTCTACTTCGTCCATATCTACATCATCAATTCCTTGCATTTCCAAAGCTGAGAGTAAATCTTGAATAGGAATCTGATGTATATTTAATACTAAATACACTTTCTTAAATAAATTTCTATATGCTATTATCTTCAATTTTTCCACAATCAAATATATTCCTGCTCCTATAAAAAATGATTCATGTTTTTCCATCACTTTTTCAAGATTGCGTAAATTTCCCCTTTTGACAGCTTCCATTAATTCTCCAAATTCCATTAAGTTATATTTTTCTAATAAACTGTGTTTAGGCATATATCCTAATAACATTTTTACTGGCACCAGGTAAGTCAAAATTAATCGTTTATTTTTTGAAGATCGTTTATGACAATGTTCAAAGGCATAAGTAAGATGTTCATCAGCTACAAAATGAGAAAAATGATTATTTTGAGAATGACTGAAATGTCAAGTTTATTATAAATATTAAATTTTAATAATTACCAGCTTTATAATCACTGTCAAACATTGCTTTACGACCCACAAAGAACTTATAAGTTATTTTTTGTGCCAATGTAAAAAGTGCTTTATATGGGGATGATTCTATCGCCCTTATTAAAGGTCTACACAGATGTAATTTATTTATTCTAAAATAAATTTTTAATAATTGATTAACCAATGTCAACATTCCCCATCTTTTTGTATCATCTTCTGAACTACGATTATCACAAGCACACACACGGAAACACCCCATTAAACAATCTGCACATTTTTCTAAAATTTCACCAGGCTTCATATTCTTGCTGGTTCTTGTATTTTCAACACAAACTGCTAATAGTCGTAACTCTAAACACATTGTATTCATAACAGGTAACATCCAATTTTCTTCTTTTTGCATTTGAAGAATCTTTG
Source organism: Melipona bicolor (assembly GCA_030673865.1). Classification (NCBI taxonomy): domain Eukaryota; kingdom Metazoa; phylum Arthropoda; class Insecta; order Hymenoptera; family Apidae; genus Melipona; species Melipona bicolor. Next base: position 3,294,942 of record JAHYIQ010000016.1, on the reverse strand, counting down.
TCAGAGATTGAACTGCAGAACTTTGGTAATTATACATAGACAATGGATCATTTTTGTTCATTGCTGCTATAGCTCTAAGGATACAAATATTATATTTGATTAAATGACATTTAGAATAATAATAGTGACAATGCAATAATGTTTATTATAATTAATTACTTCAAATGATAAAGTACTAAGTCATCAAGAGGGGCAGATAAATGTTCCATTGCTTTTGTTATTGCAGTTTCAGATCCAATTTGTGAAATTGAGACATGATCATGTCGTAAAGACAATAAATTCTTAAATAAAAAGATTACATGAAGTTTATATATAAAATTTGTATGTACATAAATCTATACTTTCATATAAATATATATTATTTACCGCTAGGGATCTACCCTCCTGACTTAACCACACACGTCTGATCTGTAAACGTACATATAACCTCAAAATAAATGTTTCCTTTAATTAATACAAATTATAAATCATTACCTGCATTATATACGAATCCATTGTATGCATGATTTTATATATGAAATTCTGAAAATCTCTTTATTTTTAAAACTGGTTACATTTCATAACATCACAAATTACAAATTATGTAGCTTAAATACAGTTAAATTTGTAGACGTCTCTGTTATTTAATATTATTCAATAAAATGAGAAAAAAAACATTTCATAAATGGAAAGAATAAACCTATTAAATATATATATGGAAGTAATTATTTTATATACAGATAAATATATCAACACATGTACATGTACATAATAACGCAAGATTACACTGAACTCGAATAGTTGAATCAGTCGAGGTAAACAAAAATGGTCACATGATGCACATATGCAGTAACTTCAAGTATCAACTTATAGTCGTTAGAGAATTATGATTTTCAGGGATATTTATATCACTATAGAAAATATTCTAACTAAGAGACTGAATATAATATATTAAACGGCAACAAAAATATTTGATTAATCTTCAGCGAACATATCTGATTTTACTACTTTTATTTTATAATATATCAAGATCTTAAATTTCGAACACGTTTGGTGGTTTTATTTATTTCTTCTAGATCAATCGAAGAATATGTTCCTAGATTCTAGAGGAAAACATATTTCGATATTAATAAAGTCGTATCATGCCACTTGTTCCACATACAATTAATTAGATTAATAAAAGAATATATAGATAAGTTTTAACTATACATCTAACTATATGAATTTGCGTTATTAGATTTCACACTAAATGAAAGTATATTTTCTTTTACGTCTAACACGTGCATTAAACATTTAAGTAAAATAAACAATGTGTAATGTAATAATTATTACACATTCAATATTACAATTGATAATAAAGTTTACATTCGTTGTAGAAATCTAGAGAATTTTTGATTTATTGGTTAGTAGGCCTGAACGTTCTAGTATAAAATTGGCCAGCCGTATGGAACCCGATAAAGCATAGAGGCGGAGGTGCCAAGTTAGGGAGGGGGGTCCGCGGTCACGTGACCGAGCTGCGTTTTGAGCGCACTAACCAGGTACGAGTAAATTCGTTGTTTTTTTCGTGGTTTTTCGCGCGCCACGGCCGAAAAAGCCGAGGCGTCGTGAATTTCGCTTGTTTCTGACTCCAGACGTGTCCTCCGAATACGCAAACAACGCTTATAATAACTGTGAGTTACTTACAAATACTTTGACTCGATCGTCTTACGGAGATCTATCGATGCTCCACCGCGGCGATGGTTGACAAGCCTTCCTCGCAAAACCAGAAATGGCGTCTACCGTGCACATGGTCTGCGGAAAATATCCTACATCAACGTCGTAGTACCGATTCAGAAGTATAACAAATCCTACACGGCAGATTTCTTTGTCGTCCGTTTGAAGAATTTTTACAACTCACTTACGAACAACAACACAACGGACAAGGTGTTTTTTGTGATGCGCCCGATAATCCTTTTTCGTCACATTCTCACCGCGCACGTCAAAATTTGTCTCTTTTATTTTTTTTTTTTTCTTCATTTCCTCTCCTGTTGCCTCATCGTCTTTTGAAATCTTTTATGTTGCAGAAAAATGCTCGCGAATCTCTGGTGTTCTCGGGTGAATTTAATCGTTTTGTATCAAACAGCATGATCCTTGGAAATCTTGCAAAATTTGCAGACAACGTTTAAATTATTCTGCATATCGCTCTGACGCTTAGTTATTCGTTCTTCTTCTAGACAATCGTTTTAGGGAAAACGTGACTATTTTAAGAGACACTTGTTAAGTCGCTTGATTTTGTATTTATCGTCGTTAGTCGACCCTAACCTTTCCATCGTTGCTTAAGAGGTAGAAATGAAACTGTATTTCGTTTATTTAATCGATTGTATACTATTAATTCTTTATGTACGTTTTCGTAATTGTGATTTGATATTATGCAAGACATATTTTATAATCGTAAAATTGTTTTCTAAATGTGGATTGTTTTTTATTTAGGTTATTTTCAAAATCCATATTAGTGGTATAATTGTTAGTATCATGGATAACGAAGACGTCTTAGAAATCACAAAACTCTATAAGATATATCTGACTCTTTTGTTACTAATTTTTACAAAATCTATAATTTTACTGAATATTAGTACGTGTGATAATCATGGTTAAACAATCTATGATATCTGAAAATAATACACATGCAAATACATAATTTACAATTGTATCTTTTTATAAGTATTAATTATTTATGCTTTTATTGGTGATATATTTAATCACATATCTTGATATAAAATTAACATTTCATTATATTGTTCCAAATATTATATTAATTAATTCCTCTTCAGAAAAAATTATATTAATCTTTGAATTGCATTATTCATTTGAAAATTGATTTTGGATCAGTTTTTTAACTTCTTAGTTAATTTTATTATGTAATTTTTTCATATATTGTTTCATAAGATTTTGTTACTTTTAGAAAATTAACTATTTCAGAAGTATGTGTGTTATTTATAATATTATAAGTTACATTTTATCATTTGAAATTAATATTTTTGTGTAATGTTTATGACTTAATCACCATTAGCAAAAAATAACTAATTAGACTGTGTAATTTTGTCATATATTATGAGAGTAATAATAATTTTGGTATTTGCAGATATTACTGTTGATTTACAATCAATGTTAAACAGTTTTAATGTGAAATTTATAAAAGAATTATATGTAGCTTTGTTATTTTGCAATATGTTATATGTTGCAATAAAATACCATGTTTTTCATTTCTTACACTTGGTTAATAAAACATGTTTAAAATAATAGATGTATTTATGATTTATATAAGTATTTTCAACATGTCATATTAGATATACACAATTAATTGTTTCGTTTGTTACAGACTGTAAATAGAGAGTGTATATAGTGTGATAGGTGAGTGATATAGGTGTGTGGATTTAGTTGACAATGAGTTCAAGCAACAAATCGGTGTCCTCTGGGGGGAGAGGCACCAATAAAAATAAATCATCACAACAACATGGAAAATCGGATCATCATCAAACTAAATCATCGGATTCAATTAAGCATGAAAAATCACAGGTCAGTGTATACTTCATTATTTTATTATTATTGTAATAGAAAAGTATTTGCAAAAGTATGCATTTTTTATTTTGTATTAATACTTCATTAAAAACTGTGACATTGTAGCCAAACACTGTTCAGATGCGGCATGCACAAATCATTGACACTAGAATGGGTAGCGGTGAAGATCCTGTTTTGAAGGAACGCATTAAGCAAGTTATGGATATGACTAGACGGTCAGAAGATGAAGTTGTTATGGCTTTACATGATAGTGATGGAGACTTGGATCGTGCTGTTAATGATCTTTTGGAAGGAGTAAAAACAGAATGGGAAGTGAAAAAAAAGAAGCCTCGTCAACCTAGTGGTTCGAAACAAAATATGGATACTTCCGGTGGTCAAGATGAAGGTGGTGATTGGGATGAAAGACGCAATCAACGAGGAGGTGGCCCTCCACGTATGCGAGGTCGTGCTAATCATGATAATCGTGGATGTATGCTAAGAAAAATATTGTACATTTTATTACATATTCATATACATTATTGATATCATATATCTAATCTTCAATTTAGGGCGCGGTCGAGAAAACAAAGAGAATGAAAGAAATATGGAGGATGGTGTTCGTGATGGAAGTTACAGTGGTAACAGAAGAGGAAGAGGTGGTCCAGGAAGACCAGGACGAGGAGGAAGAGGTGGAGGAAGAGGACTTGGTTCACGAACATTTGCCAATCGTAATGATCCATCTTCTACTTCATCTGCTCATAGCTTCAATCGATCAATTGATACATGGACAGGAAATGAAGAACAACAAACTTCTCAGGAACCAAAGATGGGTAAGTTTTTTCGTAAATTTTAATTACTTAAATTTTATTTAAACTTATTATTTTACATGACGAAAATGTGTGGATAGATGCATGGAATAATTTGGATTCTGCAGAAGACTGGGATAATGAGGAGTATACAGGTTCATTGGCAGATACAAAAGTTTTTACACCGAGCACTTCTGTAGCAGAATCTACATCAGCTATAGAAGAACCAAAAACTCAAGATCTGCAACCAGTGCAATCTAACCAGACTGTAAATTTATCATTACTGCAACAGGAAGTATGTAACATTGTTTTTTATGCTACTTTTATCTACTACATATAATAAAAAATATTCTTTTGTATACGTATAAGGAATTACCAAAATTATCGGAGATACCACCAATACAACAGCAAACTTTAATTCAACAAACTCAGCAACAACAACCTGTGTTGAGCTTACCTACGATGCAGTTAACGCAACAACCAAATGCTATAAGCGGTGGAGTATTAACAGCTGCTCAAACACAATATTTAACACAACTCACCCAACAAACAAGTGAAAATTTGAAAGCTGCTGGACAAAATACATTCTCTACATCGATATCCAGTCAGGTAGCTAAATAACATATATACAAACTATTTTATGATATAGTATGCAAATTAGAATATAGTTGTATTTAAATATGTTAAATATTTCTTCAATATATCAGCCTCAGAGGCAGACAAAACAACGTCCAAGGGTGCCACCACCATCAAAAATACCATCTACTGCTGTAGAAATGCCCGGAGATGCTGTTAATAGCGGCATTGGATTTCTTGATGTCCAATTTGGTGCACTTGAATTTGGTAGCGATTCAAGCTCTCTTGATGGGTCTGCAAATGAAAAATACAATTCAGCTAATAATACAATAGCTGGTGTAGATGTGTCTTCTACTACAAATACTGTAAACACTGCCAATACAAATAGCTCTTTGGACATCGAAACAACGCAACCATCATCAACGACACCTTTCAATACTACTTCTCAAATGGTTATTTTATTATATTTAAATATTAGTAAAAGTACTTATTACTTTGATCTTTGCAAATTATTGAATAATTCTATTATTTATTTACAGTTACCAAATAGTGACAACTTACCGGTATCAAGCGAACATTCGATAAACGCTCAAACATTTACTGCTCGTGGTAGCAGTACTGGACAAACTTTAGATATAACTAAACAAGATTTCACTTCGCAAGTATCACCAGGAAATGCACCTCCTTATGGTACAACTACAACGTACCAGTCTCAGAAGTCATCATTTCAAGCACCTACAGCGACTCCGAGCACTTACAATGCATATTCTACAAACGCTCAATCTGCTCAATCATCTTTTCAAACTGCGTCCGGCACGAGTGCTAATAGTTACTCTGCAACAGCGACTGTTTCACAAGCAAGTTATAATTCTTCATCATCATTTCCGCAATCTAATACATCAACCTTTAGCCAAGCTTCTCCTTCTGCATCTGCGTCAGCAACTTCGGGTTATAATCAAACAACAACTACAAATCAGGTAACTACTGTGTTATAATACTACAATGATTTATATTACATGAAATACTTTTGTTAAATAGGTGTATCAATCTGCGACTGGATATGTACCTACCACGACATCTCAATATCAAGCACAGTCTGTAGCTACGAACACCGTATCAAATAGTAGTACAGGCTATCAAACAAGTGGATATCAAGGATCGTCTTCGTTTCAATCGACTCCACAAGCTTACCAACCATCTGTTACTACATTTACTTCACCTATTACTCAAACATCTGGGGTTTATCAAAGTGCAGCACAATCTGTAAATATTTCATTTATTTCATTTCTTGAATTTTATTTAAACGCAAAAAATTGATAAATTATATATATTATATATAAATTATATAATTATATTTGTAGGTATATGCAAGTGCATATGGCACATATGCCAGTCAACAACAAACAACGTCTCACAATCATAAATTGAACAGTAATACAACAAAAGATTCTCAGTATGATAGTAACACGACGACTTCAAATAGTTCTCTTGCAACTACAACGGCGCCTACGTTAGGTCTTAGTTCTGCTTCCGTAAATAGTTCACAAACTAAAGTAACAAATTCTAATGGTAAGTAGAGTATAAATTTTAAGAATTGAAGTTATTTACACGATCGAATAAAAATGATCAATCGTAATGTGATTTTTAAAGCGGTACCAAAAAGTACATCGAGTGGTGTAGTAACGGGTAGTAGTGGAACTGGAAATATGACAGGTGGTGGTGCAGCTGGTAGCATGACACCAATGCTAGGTCATCAGTATATTATGGGCCAAGGGGTACCTTATGCGTTCCAACAACCAATGTACAGTTATGAGGAATTACAGCTTATGCAACAAAGAATACCGCATATGGTCAGTTACTATTCAATTGCTCACTTTATTTATCTCAAAGATCAAGTACAACTTACTATGCTAATTGTAAAAGTAATTTGTACTTGATTCCATTAAAATGCTTCGTTAGAGTAATGTACACTTTAAAGAAAAGTATATCGTTTTATTTTACATAATGTAACAGATGTCATGTTAATATTAGTATTTATATTTGAAATGACAAATTTATATTTCGAGTGTACTACTCTGGAGCGTGCTATTCTATTTTGTCATGATTATCTAGTAAGAATGCTGACGTAATCATTTTTTTAATGCTTGGTAGCTGCTCGTTATTTCTATATTCTTTTTTCTGTTTAAAGAATTATGAATTTCTTATTCACGTTTTTAAGATGGCACAAGAAATTTGTTGTATTTTTTTTATAGTGAGATGTTTCGCATCAGATGAATTATTGAAAACATTTTATTTCTGAAACACTTTTTAGTAGAAAAGTAAAACTGTCTGTGATCAATCTGGAAAAATATTGTGAAAGATTAGTCTAATCTAAATAAATAAAAATCTAAATTTCTATTGATAATATAAAATACCGTTTTGATCACAGATTAATTGTAGTTTTTATATATATTTTCCTCCATTATTGGTTTCATTTGCTCTATACTTAATGTTACGTATTTGAAAATGTACAAAAATATATAATATAATTTTCAAGTGGTTAAGTTGTACCCTATTTTAAAAACTTCGTTAAAAAAAAATAGATTGCACTAATATGTTTGTTAATATTAAAGATGAAAATTTGCAACAAAATAGTAATATTTTAAAATATAAAATATGATGAATTTTGAATTGCAGCATCCAAAGAAATTTCAATCTAAAACATACGATAAAAATTTAGTTAAAATTTAAGATGGGTACAACGAAACCGCATGTTATCTGCCCCAAACCTAGTTCGCGTAGACTTAGATATTAGTTAGCCTTCTTGTATTTGGAGTACACAGTGTATGCATGTAGTTTTGTGTTTGGCCTTCCTGACTAACCTGCAGCCAACTACTGGTTACTATGACGCGGCTTTGGGGTATCAGACAACCGGCCCTGCTACCAGTCTCGGTGGGGGACGAGGAGATGCACTTTCCGGTGTACAAGGCGTTCAAGGAGTACAAGGTGTCCAAGGAGCCTATACCAGTATTAGTGACGCCAGGTTCACCAGAAACGACAGCAATGCATCTCCAGTTCCATCTACTATGTCACAACAGGTGAGGTTTATAAGCATTTAGTAGACATGACAACCAGCTTAACAGTGTTGTTGCAATACTTAAACATTATTTTGACTAAGTTGTAGATTTGTGTTACGTTCAATTTTTTTTTTTTTATTTATATTATTTACAGACTGCTACACAGCATCAGCAACCAATGATGAATCCTACACTTCCTCCAACATATGCATATTTTGCATATGGCGGTGGAATAATGCCAGGTGGCTTCCAATATGGAACTCCTGCTATTTATCCTGTAAGTTAATCAAATTATAGGATTAAAATTGTATTTCTTCATTAATATATATTAATAAAAATTCATATTTCATTTATTAAAATTATTATAGCAGATAGCAACTGCTGGTAACGCAGGTACGAACAGTGGTGCGTACAGTGCTAAACCAGGAAGTTATGGATCTGGATATGGAGCTGGAGCAAGTTATGATGCATTAGCATCTGCTGGTCCTTCTGCCGAATACAAAGGTGCAGGAAATAGCTATACCAGTACACAAACTGGTAAAACAGGAACATCTACTGGAAATACTAATACTGGTGGATCGTCTGCGACCGACATAAGCGCCACAATGTACGCTAAAAGTCATGTAGCGCTTAGTAAAGTCAATGTAAGTATTCATATAAAATAAATTAGATAAAAATTGATTGTTTTCAGCGAAAAAGAATAACAATTAATGTTATTTTAGTCCTATGACAAACAAACTTTTCACTCGGCAACACCTCCGCCATTTAGTCTGACTGGAAGTCAAAATGCTGGGTTGCCTGGTGCATATGGAACACCGCATTTGTTTATCCCAACTATGCCTCATCAATTACATCAACCACTTCATCAAGATGGAGGTAGTAGTACAGGCCAAAGGTCAAATACAAGCTCCCAGAACAAAGCCCAAGCAAAGCCTGGTTATAGTCCTAGTTACTGGACTGGGAGTAATTAAAGAATTGGACTGCGCGGGGAAAAACAAAAATGCACCATTTTAGACAAACTACTATTTCGCCATTGTGATACACGGTGGTGTGAAATAAGGACATTGACATAAATGAATATAAAGGACACGAGACAAGACGATTCTTTTTCTTTTTTTTTCTTTTCTTTTTTTTTTTTTTTTTTTTTTTCTTTGTGAAACTAAATGATTCTAGTATGACACGAGTTAATGTAAAATATAAAACGAATCTTAAAATGTGGAAGGATTAAGCAATTTTTAACGATTTTGTGTTAACGAGGTGGTAATATTTCTTTTCCACATAAATCTTTTACAGTGATTAGTTAGAAAAAAACGTTATACTCGTTTTAATTAGTCGTATTAATTTCTGTATTTTTATATCTTGAAATATTAAGTTGAATTATAAAGAAATCTTTTGACATGTTATTATTATACTTATAATAATATGTAATTCATTAACTGTATTAAAAAGTTTTTGGTGTGTATAATGCAATTATATATATATTTATGTATAAATATATTTCCTTAAAACAAAATGTAATACGTAAAAGAGAAAAGGGAGTAGTCAAATGCAGCATGAAAAATTGCATAGTTCTTCCAAACGTGAGGCGCATTCGTGCCAAATGAATTTATAGCGTTTATAACGTATAAAACTGCGGAACGAATGATCGTACATATTTGTCAAGGTGAAGAACAGAATTTATTATGATATGCTATAAAACGCTATAAAAAAACAAAGAAAAATCAAGATTTGTGAGTAGCTCTCGTGTGAAATACTGGAAAAATGATCTTAGATGAGTAATTGACTGTTAAATTTACTCCCGATCTCCTATCTGTATACTACTGTGCAATTGCGAATATACTGCATCGACTGCAAAGGGTGATAGTTTTTTTGTATGATGTAGGCATTTCGGCTATTAACATCTAAAGTGCTTCTTTACATGAAAACAAAGCACCCCGTACGTGATGAAACGTAAAACTATACTATGTAAATTACAATTATTGTATGTATTTAATCACGGAACATCAGGTATATAAAGTTATAATACATAATCATAATGTTGTCACTTTTGGTATTTAAAAACGAATGTATAATCGCACTAGTTTCGCATTCTTGCGCGCACCCATATATACATATTTGATTTGGTCGCCTTGCATTTCTTTTAGTTACCAGAATTTATGGACGTTATATTTTATTAACAAAAAGCTATTAAACCAAAAAGAAGATACCGTCATACCATGTTTTCAAAGAATGTTGATTTCAAAATGAGAGCGGTACTTATTTAATATATTTTATGTTTATAAAAGCGGCATTGCAGATTAAATAGTGCCACAAAATACTAGGAAACAAAGCAGAATTCAGTAATTTTCTTGTGGTGCCTTGAATAAAATTCAAATAATAGAGTTCAAATATCTGCTTTTTGCAGGAACTTCTCATATGACTTTTTACAATCCTTTCATACTGTAAGTTATATTATCTAAAACGTACATTACCTTATTCATATATTAACTTTTACTAATTACTCTATATCATCCATGTAATTTATCTTCTAGAGAATAATAGTTTATGCTTTAGTTTAATAACAATTCTAAAGTTTTCGTTTGTGGAGTATTGTTTGTCCTCTTCAAATTTAATGAAATCCAAATGATTTTTAGATCGGTAATTACATTATACAAATACATCTGGAAACAGATAAAAAATTAATTTATAATTATTATGGGATAGTTATACCAGCTTTAAAACTACATTTTTGAAACTTATAATGTAAGGAAGTTCTTCGGATATAGAAGAAAATTAAGATACATATGACATTCTATTTGATGTTTACAAAATGTATAGTTCAAATAATAATCTTATATCGCTACGTTGTAAGTTCTTCAATTTTTTTTTATTTTTTGCTTTTAATTCATACTCATTTCTAGGATCTGCTTAAAAATTGTAATATTTGTTAATAATACATAAATAAAAATGAAATTTAGTTGATCAAAGTATTGAGTATTAAATATTGAATAAGTTTACGTTCAATATTATGTATTGATTTCAATTACATATATAACGAGAACAACCTGCACTATTTACATTTTTTTAAATTTGATATTAACATAAGTTTTTAACAAATGTAACAAAAAAAAAAAAACAAATGTCGATGTTAGTGTACCGCTAATAAGTATTCACAATGACCTGTATCATTTTAATTAGATTATAATAAAGAGGAAAATGTAATTGTCGATTCCGTCTGATAAAACAATATTCGTACTGTTGTATTATTTATGCTGATTAGAAACATATTGTACAGTTATAAAATAATCAGACAGAAAGGAATACAATGACACATTAATTAACGCAAATCATTTTAGGAGGCATACTTTACATTTTTGCATTGTGGATAGCAATCATTACAAATGATTATACCTATCATTAAGAATAAACAAAGATATGAGTAAAGTATTTTCACGAGACGCTCTTAAAATCCTTACGACCTAGCATGTATTATACTTTGGGAATAAATTGTTTTATTGCAAAACTATTCTGAGTACCACTGATATGAAAAAGAAGTACATAATTGTAAGTAAAATCTTGTTAGCAATTGCATTATACATATACATATATAAATATATACAAAATTGAATAACATGGATATGGATAAGATATGTTTGAAAATCATGGGAGACCAAGTGTAGAATAGTTCTTTGTAGAAGGACAAGGAAAATGTAAATCTGTAACCATAAATTGCCGATTTTGATTTGAAACGAATGAATTGAATCGAAATGATCGATTTTGTCAACAAAATCATTCCCGAATATGGATCATTTGATCATCCTGACTATACAGGATACTTCGAAACTTTATTGTGTAACACTATTAACTTAATAACTTTGAAATATTGTGCTATACAAAAAAAGCTTTACAAATATACGTATGATTTTAAATGGTTGCTAAATATATTGTCATTAAAATGTTTTGAAATTAATTTGAAGATTAATTTTATTTTCAATTTAAGGAACTTAAACTTATATTAATTGTGTATTGTCTATTCTGTATTGTTTTCTAAACGAATTTTCTTCCGAAGAACATTATTTACTACAAACATACAATTCAATTAAGATTTGGCAATTAACATTTTAAATAAATATTCCATTTTTTCTTTTTTTTATGATAAAGAAAAAATTATTTTTAATTACTTTTGTACTCACGTCTGAAGTAAAAATTAATTTAAAGTTGAAAGTACGTTTAGAGCGTTTATATTAGTCATATGAACATTTTAATAAGTTAACAAACAAATTTATATCAAACATTTTTGGAACATCTTCATGCATCCAAAGCACGCATATTTATATAAATACACTCATGTAAACATTCGAACAATTGGTAATAATTGAAAAATCATGTATCTTTTTATTTTTTATTTTCTATCAATGTAAATTTTTGAACGTTTCACAGTTTATGTGTTTGAAGAAATGAATTAGGGACAAGTATATTAAATGTAATGTACTACTAAAATAAAGGAAAATGCAAGATATTCTAGAGAATGAAAAAGAAAAATGTAAACGAAATTTAAGAACTTAAATCAAACAGTTTGTTATGATGATTATTAAACATTAATAATTTTTGTATTTTTGTCAACTAATAATCTATCGAGAAATGCAGAATGCATTGCGCCATTATCGCTATTATATAATTATTAAAAAGAATAGCTACTACTGTGTATAAATATGAATATCTAAGAATAAATGTATTTAAAAAAACCCTATAACATTCATACATAAATATATATCTTGTTTATAATATTTTAACTCAACCAATGCTATATAATTTTGATAGTCTTCAGTTATTTAAATAAAAGTTAACTTAATTAACAAAATACTCACTACAATAATTAATTTATAATTGTTAATCAAATTCAGTTCTGAAGAATTTGCTTGATTTTGAAATTATTGACAATTATTTAAATTATTAATCTTATCAGTTACTTATTACAATGGAACACGAATGCGTATAAATATATTTCAGCAATATGAAAGTAAACGAAATTACAATAAAAATTTTTGTTTTAACAATTTTTTGTTTATGTTAATCATATAAAGAATCATATAAAGAAAACAACGCGACATTTGAAAAATAATTCATATAATTGAAACGAAATTCAAATGATTTAATATAGAAATATTGTTTGTATGTACATATATGTGTATATATTTTTATATGCAAGTATTTTAAGTAACATATACATGTACGTGCAGCATGCATATTTTATAACGAAGAATGAAAATGAATGACAGTGAACTCGACACTTTTAAAAACAATATATCTAGTAAAATTTTCGTCAACTGCGTTTATATAAACTTTTAATTACAGTACAAGTAAAAACGTGCCGATTAATGAAATTTTGTTTGAAAAATATTACAAACGTCAGTAAAAAGGCAAGAAAATTGACGCAAAATGCATTTTATTACACATTATGAACAAATCGAGGAAGAAAAATGTATACAAAAATACAACATATAAAAACATTTTCAAATTATGTTATGTATCTTTTTATAAAGCTTAAGTTATTTAATAGGTTAAATGTGTATGTAGCGTTTTACTTTAAGCTACTATATTTATTTTAATAAATCGATTAATACTTGATATTGTTACATTTATATAATACATAAAATTGTTACTATGTGGCATCAACAAGTCTTTGCTCTTGATGCTAAATATAATGCACAACGTGTAAACAAATTACCTACTTTAGGTTTGTATGTGTATTTCATAATCCAATATATTGTAATATCAGTGATGTTGTTACAGGGATGCTGTATATTCGTCGCAGAAATCAGTTGTTAAAAGAGAAGTTTAGCAAAGATCCAAAAATTAGAGAAAATTATTTAAAGTTAAGAGCAAAGTTGTTATTTTTACGATATGGCGAAAACTTGGAACAAAATAGTTTTAGTAACTTTACAACTGAAGAAGAAAAATCTGAAATTAAAACAAAGCTCTACAGTATACAAAGAAAATCAATTGCAGAAAGCTTTGCCTTCGATGGAATGCATCATGTTTTTGATCAGCACAATGCACCTGTAATGATGCTTAAATTTGCAAATAATGATAGATCAAAGCTATGTTGTGCATCATTGGATGGATTACTATCTATATGTGATGCTATTAGCACTCCACCAAAAGTAATAGCTTTATTGGAGGGTCATAAGAAAGGTGTCACTGCATTAGATTGGAGTATTAGTAATGATCTTATAGTTTCATCTTCTTTGGATGGTACAATAAGACTGTGGAATGTCTTAAACACTGAAAATAGCCCAACTTGTTTACGAGTAGTTAATGATCAACAACGAGCAGAAGTCCTATGCTGTGGATTTATACCAATAAATAATAATTTAATTGTTGCTGGTAATTCTCAAGGACTAGTGCAGATTTTAAATATATCTACTGGTATATATACTCGCAATGGATCTTGCAAAATTGGTGGAAAAGTTAGTATTCTATAACTCTTAATAATGGTAAATATGTATCAAAAAATTAATTATATAAGTATATAATCCTAACAAAATATTTTTTAAAATTATTATTATTTTTATTTATAATAAGTTCTGTGAGAACTTATTATGAGACACTTTCTATTTTCAATTTTATAAAATTTAATTATAAAAGAAAACACTATTTCAGATTTTGTCATTAACTTGTGAGGGTAGTGGTGGTTCGATAATATGGGTTGGAAACGATAGAGGAATTATTATGTCATTTCAATTAGAACCAGCATCAGGACGATTAACGAAATTGAAAAGAGTACAAGAAACTGGTGGTATGATAAGTAGCCTTTCTTGGCGTTCGTGGCTTTCAAAGGATGCTCCGTGGCCGGCACTTTTAGTGAGCAGTGCTTGTAATGTAGTACTATTATATCATATTGTCGACAATCAAGGTTCTTTATCTCTATGGACAAAATATCCAATAAAGCATAAGTAATTTAGTTTGAATATTATTACAAAAATAATGATGTTTTTAATATAAAAAATTTGTAAAATTGTAACAAATAATATGCGATTTACAAATCTATTGCAGACAGTATTTTGTGAGATCTACTTTTTGCCCACAAATGGAAACATGTTTAATAGCTACTGGTTCTGAGGATGGTACGATACATTTATTGGATTCAGCTAGGAAAGGCAAAGCAGCAAAGATCAATCGACTGGAAGGTCATGCTACACCGACAATTGCTTTATCTTTTAATTACGACGAATCTCTTCTTGCATCTGCGGATCATCAAGGACTTATTATTTTATGGCGTAACCGTCAACGTCATATATAAACTTTTAATAATGTACAAACATAAAATAATATTATACAAACATTTTATAAAAATAATTATAAGTAAAATATTTATAATAAAATTTTTAATGTTTAATTTATCTCTTTTGGAACTTGAGCAAATTATTTCATTTATATGTTATTCAGTACTATATTAAATTTTTCTGATTTTCTGCAAAAATAAACTAAAATTAGTGAAATTAATCCAAATACATAAAATTAAAATATTTCATGTATGAATGTGTAAAACAATACTAAATGTGTGTGTGTGTGTGTGTGTGTGTGTGTGTTATAACGGTATAGGAAATAATAACAATGAAACACATACTCTGCTTAAACCAATGTCTGCTTTGTATAACAATATATTAATTGTTCTCTATTAATATCCTATGTATTATAATGAGCACAGAGTTAGCATTATCAATAATGATAATAATAATTGTAATGGTAGTAAAACTGCATAATAATCGCAGTGCCATTAATAGTCATAACATATACATTTTCGATTTTACATATGTTAATGAAATTATATATTGGTGCATGTATCGAGTATGTTGATATTATTTGTATTTTTAAATATTTTTTATTAATCTAATCTATTCTGCCGTTATGTTTTGTTGTAGCAATATGAAAACTTTGGAAGATATTTTCGCAAAAATTGTACAATATTAATATTATTAACATATTTTTGTTGTTCATTTTCATACTCAAATAAATTTGCGTATTGTGAATTTAATAGTTAATAACTTTCTTTTTTGTGCACTTATATTTCATGTAATATTCTTCTGTAAAAAATTATCTAAATATTAAAAATTGTTAAAAAGACTACGAGAGGTGCTCAAAAATATTTAAAAATATTGAAAATAGTGTGCAAAAAAGTACGGCAGCATGTTTCCTGTGCTACTTTATCTGCAGTTTTACTAATTTGAGTCATCAAATTAACTGAAATAAAAGTACACAAATTGTGCCCATCACAGCTCTAGTAAAAGTAACAATACAATACAATTTATAAAAACTTATTCGTGCATCAATCGCTATACACGTTTAGCTAAATGTTGAGACTTGATTATAGTACCGTCCCTTGATTGACACTATAATACTTTGAGTAGAGAGCTGTTTTTTCTACTAATATGATTTTAATACCAAAAAAGATACCATATTTAAAAATAACAACAATTAAAAATCAGTATGAATAATTATCATATATCATTAATGAAAGTAATAACATTAGCTTACGCAAATTCTACTTCTCTGATAACGATTATGTACTGAACGACGTTTAATAAATATTTACAGATACGAAACGAAATTATTCAATAGTTTTGATGTAGCTTTTAAAAATCGATTGTCTGCTATTTAATTAACATTTTCGTTTCTTTGTCGTCGAGAAGCTAATCGTATCAAAAATTATATAAACATTAAGCTCTATTTATATTACTGTTTCTATACAAACCAAAATTTAATATAATACTATAGACAATCGATTGAATCTCAGTCATAATAAAAATTTGCTACATCTTATGTACAATAATTCGAGATTCAATTAATAGTGAACTCTGAGTAGTCACTATATTTTTGCAACGAAATTAATTCGGACGGACTTCAGCTAAATTATCTTTTTTAACATTTTACTATCGTTGAAACATATTAGTTCTGCGTCAAAACACTACACTTGTCGACAGGTTTAATTTTTTGTTGACTATCACATTGGGCACTTTTTGAAGAAGTCGGATCAAGACTTTCTTTTTCTTGAATGTCTTTGGGAGGCACCGTTGGTAACATATTGTAATTCGAGGAGTTTGATAGAATATGTTGGTCCTGCGTAAAGTCTATATTTTCTGAAAATTCTGACACGTTTTCTGTATCCTGCTCTACATTATCCTCTTTCATTTGTTTAATAGAAACAAAAGATGCGTCAGTTATAGATAAATTCAATTTTAAGCGATCTCTAGTATGCCTCAGCTCTCCTAATTGATATTGTTGATTCTGACTACAATCAGTTAACAAGTCTATTTCGTTTTGTGGTATTTCTTGTTGATCACCATCTATTTCATCTCGTTCTTCAGTCATTGATGTAGACGCACCAGGAAAGAATTGACTTACATATTTACTTTCGCTTGTTTGAAATTGAAACGGACGATTTGAACTGCTCACAAAAAATTCTTCACTTCCTATAATCAAAATAAATTTTATGATATAAGATAAAATATACATGTTTATAAATGTTTCATATATGTCATATTAACTATCTAAAAATATATGTATAATATTAAAGCATACCAGTATGATTGGTATCATCATAATCAAGAGAATATAGATCTAATCGTGGTTCATCTATCATTTCCTCCCAATCTAAAATAAAAAAAAATTATACCTTACTTATTTTTTAATTATCCTTCTATATATAAATGTATTTTTTAAATATAATTTTCATTTATAATATTCAAAATATTTAAAGAGTTTACCACTATATGAAGTTGGCTCCCACGTAGTAGTTGGTTCTCCTTGAGTTTCTATAGCCATTGTTTCCTTTGGATATTCATATACGCAGTGATAGCGTTGTTTCTTAAACCATACACTCTTTTTTTGATCCTAACAAATAATATATTATCAATGTAATTAAATTTATTATTATGTACATAGTTTATTATAATATATATATTATATAAAAAAAATACTGCTAAATACTCACCGATTCATCCTAGCAGCAAAAATAAATATAAACAAATATAACTATTCATATTAAGTTTAAATAAATATAAAAATATTATAAATCTTACATTAGATTTTAATGTTTTATCTGGAGATCTTAATGCAGAACGATGAGGCTCTAATGTTGCATTCCAAGCTGATGGTGTAAATTCTTCTTCCTCCTCTTCTTCTTCTCCTTCATCCTCCCCTTCTTCCTCTGCATCCATTTCATCCTCTACATCAGCATTTATTATTGCTTCTTCATTATTACTTACACTCCGAATTTGAACTTGCTCAACATGGGATTCATTATATCTCTGTAAAACAATATTAAAATTATTACATGTATAAAAAATAAATTTACATATAACATGTTTTATTTATAATATGCTTACTTTCCAGACAAATTCTCCAGAACTAGAGCTATTATTTTCATCCTCTTCTTCTTCATCTTCTTCCTCTTCTTCTTCATCATCTTCATCCTGACTACCCCATTCATGCTCTGTTCCAAAACTTGTTGACATTAAATCATCTTCTAATGGTAGAGGCAATGGTAACGGAAATGATGGAGGTAATTGTTGCCATTTAGTTTCTTCCTCTGGACTTGGTAAAGGTGCTCCACCACTCGCAACCATAATATGCGATTTGTCATCACGAGAACGAACTACTGAACAATTATAATCCAAATTTTCTTCTTCAGATAAATCTCCATTAGTTGTATCTCGTTCATCATCTTGCAATTTTTCTCCTAATCCTTCTAACAAAATCATTTTATTTGTTCGAGTATCAACTAATAAGACGTCATCTGAAGCAACAGATTCTTTTGAAGCAATTGATGTATCTATAGAATTTGATATTAAAGACTCTGAGGTCAAAGTACTTTCTCGTTCTTCTTGGATTGGACTGAGTGGAGAATCATACACATTATACCTAAATATAAATGATAAACCTTTACATCTGTTTTTGAATAATAGATAAACTATAATTATTACTAAATAATCTTATATTGTTAGGAAGTAAAAAGTTACCTTATTGAGATGCCCACTCCTCCACTACCTTGATTAGAAGAATCTTCGCTATCATCATCATCCCAATGTTTACAATCGATATCACTAGATATAGAAGGATTATCATCATCATGAGCTTCTAATGGTTCTACAACAGACATCTGCGCACAAGGCAATTTCTCTCTAAGCTCATTTCGAATTGCAGTTACAAACTCTTCTTCTATGTCAAATGATACATAAGAATTATCACTACGCAAACTCATTGTAGAACTATCTTCATCTTCAATGTCGTTCTCATTCTTTTTTTCTATTTCTTTTTCATTTTCACTTTCATTACTATTTTCAATATTATTTTCATGTTTGTCACTTCTATCTTCATTTTCCTCATCATTTTTATCTTCAACTTTATTTTCATTTTTATTTACACTTACATTTTTATTTTCTTCACTTTTTTCAATATCATTTTCACATTTACTTTTATTTTCAATTATTTCAGATTCTCTTATATTAATAATATCATTTTCATTTTTATTTTCAATTTCATTTTCATCTTTATTTTGTAAATATTTTAATCCATCTTGTTCTTTGAAATGTTTGACATTTATTTTTATATTATGTTGTTGTAAATCTATTTCTTGAGAAAGAGAATTGATATCACTTGAATTTTTTAGTTCCATAGTTTCAGTAACATTTATTGTTTGTATTTCTTGTTTATCTTCTGATACTGATTTAATAATATTATCTTTTACTAAATTAACATTAGGAGTATTTTCATTATTCTCTATTTCAACTATAGTGTCTATAGTATGAATAGAATCAGATTCGTCTTCATTCGTACAAAGAATTTTATTTTCTATATGATTAATTGAAGTTAAATTTTCTGTTATTTTTTCAGAACTAGGAAGTGTTGCATAGTATTCTGCATCAAGAATAGTATCCAGTTCGAATAAAATTTGTAACTGTTCTTCTTCAGTACATGTTGGTATATTTGCTGTAGAATTATCAGTAGAGGTGGAAGGAATTAAAGCATAAACATTTTCTTCTTCTTCACAGGATTCTTTATCTCTAAATCCAGAATCAGAACTTTGTTCATCATCAGGTGTGGATAATTGTTTTCTTTCTTCTTCATCTTCATTTGGTACACATCTTCTGTTTATATCTGTATCTTCTTCATTAGAAAATTTATCACTTGCGTTATATGTAGAGTGTTTCTGAGATTGCAAAGTATCTGACATAGATTCAATAGTTACAGTTAATGATGGGGCATTATTCTCTTGTTTAGATGAAGATTCTATATATTCATTAAACTCACCTTCATCCAAGAAACCAGGTACCTTTTTTTCTAAAGCAGAATCTAATACATGATTCCAAAGTGCAACATCAACTACATTGCTTTCACTAGTTCCAAAAGTAACTGACATGTTATTAGGAAAACAAATATTATTGCTGTTTTCATAATTAGATGTATCATTAGATTGGAATTTGTTGTTTTCTTTCAGCATTTCACAAGATGTGTCATCAGGTACATAACGTAAAAGAGGAAGATTAGGATCTCCTTTTGATAAAAGTCTTAATACATGTTTTTCATTACGTGTTTCTGTAGTTGCATTTGTAATAGGTCTAATATCAGATTCTTTATCATTTAAAGATAATCTCAAAATCGGAGTTTGAGCTTGATCCATGGTTAATGTCAATAATTTTGGCTTTTCTGAAATATCTAGCATTCTGATTTTATTACAAGTATTATTTGGCAAAGGATCGCGTAATTTTCTTAATGTTTCATCAAATTCATCTGTATGAAGGCTATGCCTAAGATCACTATCACTGCCGGTAGCGGGCAATTTCTTTTTCCCATATTTTTCCGACATTTGAGCACCCATCGATAATTCTGCATCAGAATCAAAATCGATATGTACAAGTACCATTAAGTCAGTAACAGATTTGGATTTTTGTTTGACTTTCTCTGTATAAACTCCTTGCTCAATTCGTCCTTTCCAACTTTCTTCTTCAGTTTCGGAACTAGATTCATGATGAATAATATTTTTAACATTTGGTACATTTTTTACTAGTTCATTGGGTCCGAGTCGAAATGACGACTGTCGTGGTGTATCATCAACAATAGTGGTCCAATAATCTGAATCAATACTTCCTCGAAGATCTTGTAAACTAGCACTTCGAACATGTTTAGCATTAACTCGTAAATTCTCCCACCTTTGTTCAAAATCCAAGTATTCTGTATATTCATTCAAAAGAAGTTGCTTAATTTCGTCCAAATTTGGTCTTTTCTGCGGATTTAAATTCAAACATAAATGAATTGCTTGATATATATTTGACGGACAATTTTCTAGGTATGTTTGCAGCACTTGTATACCATTTGATAAAAGATCAGTTCTTAAAGGTAAAAGCATTTGAATTACTTGTTCATCACTTTTATCATGGTATGGTCTGTTTCCCCATGTAATAATTTCCCAAAGAAAAATAGCGTAACTCCACATATTTGCTTGAGATGTAATTTCTCTTGTTTCAATCGTAGTATCAGTACACTCTACACTTTCTGGTGCTGACCACCTAATAGGCAATGCACGATCTCCAACTACGTAATAATCTTCAGGATATTTCTCTACACCAGTCCCATAATCTCCCAATTTTGCTGATAAGTCTGATGCCACTAAACAATTTCTGGCAGATAAATCTGTATGTACAAATCCATGACTATGCATATGTTTTAAGCCAGCAACAATATCCAATGCCATCCGAATTGGTATATTTTCTTTATTAAGTGCTTCTTGAGATTTTCTATCATGATTTGATAATAAAAAACCTTTAAGATCACCTGCTGAACACGATTCAAATAATAACAGATATGGATCAGTTTCCAAACAAAAACCGAGTAAAGCCAAGATATTTTGATGATGTAGTTTCAAATATGGAGTTGCCTCTCCAAGAAACCAAGCTTTTTCCTTCATAGTAGCTTCTTCTGTAAGAATTCTCACAACAACACCACCATTTTTAGAAGTCCTTTTGTGACCTTCTAAGTCTGCACGACCTTCAACAACTTTTCCAAACCAACCATGACCAATTTCTCTTAAATACTTTAATTTCTCTCTAGGTATGCATAAATCCTGTGCATCAAACCACTCATGACAATGTTCTGGGAGAGTATTAGAATCAGAATCATGTTCTTCAAAAAAAGATGTTGATAAAGGTAATGGTTTAGGTTTTGAAACATTTCTAGGTCCAGATATAATATGCTCTACAGGCAAAGGTTCAAATTGTACTCTCTCTGAAATAGCTAACATATGTGGAACATTCAATTCCAAACCTTCGAAAGAATGTTCAAATACTGATTCTTGACCAATGTTGTTTCCATCTTTGAACTCCTATAACATAAAACCACAATTATATTTTCTAAATTCTGTCACGAAAGACAAAAAAAAATATTTTAAAAAACAAGTATTAAAGTGTATTAAATTATATTCAATACTACAATTACTAGCACATACACATGCATCTATATTTAAATATTTAAAAAAAGAAAAGAAAAAATATACATGATACATTTATTACTTTCTTTTTATATAAAAAAAATAATATGGTTATCTCATGATATATTTAAATATAATAAATAAATATTAATGATTTTTTCTGTCAAAATTATATAAACTGTTATTACTCGACGAATAACAATGATGATATTTAAAACAAACAAATAGTATCAAATATTAATGAAATCTTTTTTTGTTTATATTCATATACATATAATATCGAATATATATTTGAAAAAAGAACAATTATAACTTTCTTTGCTTTTCGATATGATCTTCTAATGAAATGATCTTCTTAACTCTTTTCATTCTAAGAACTTTAATTTTACCTGATTGCACTTTCCTGCTTTGTCCTATAATTAGTAACATATAAGTTATTACTCTGATAATAAAGAGTTTATTAGAGATTTTTATTTGTTATGTATGACATATGATAAATCACCTGAAATCCCTTGGGTCTTCTAGGTCTTCGACAACAAAGGCAACCGACCAAAGTAAATGCTGTAGCAGTAACGCTCAAAAGGCCAAGGATATATTGTATCCAATATCGTTCCCATTTTGATGAAGCATAGGAGTATGGCAGATCTGTTACAAGCGAAATAACCTCTCACTGGCAGCTTTGTTATCAAAATAGACATTCAGATGTGCAATTAACATACCCGTCCGCACAGAGGATGATACAGGATAGGCCGTGAGTGTTGGAAGACCCGCCCAAAACAGCCAACATATCCAACATAATAATATGATATTCAGCATCGCGCTTCGATAGTGATGGTGATCTATTTAAGTCATTCTTAAAAAAAGTCTATTACTTCTCAAAAGGGATACATGACTGCTGAAAACTGAAAGATATCTAGCAGATCGTAGTACGTTCTAATTTTACGACACGCGTATCACGACTGTCTGTAATCTCATATTTCTGATATATTGCAATCTGTCGGGAACTAGCTTCGGCAAAGGATGCTGTTAGATAAATGTTTCACGGCAATGATGAAGTGTTGCAACAGTATGTAAAATAGAAATACACTCTTCTTAGGGAAACCAGTTGGGCCAAGCATGATACGTATCGTTAAAATGAATACAATACAATACGGCCACGGTCCGGTTAAAAGGTAGGTGTAAAATCACCACGCTTGCCAAACCCAATTCTATTCTTGCCCCTTTATTCCGTCTGTTGCTCTCTTTCTATCTTCAGTACACGCTACATGAACGGTATACTTATCCTGACTAGACAGTCGCTTTAGGTTGCGACATTTTGATAAGTACAATATTATACGTATGTTTGATTGTTTAATAAATTCTGAACACAACTGAATGAATCCCTTCTTGTATTTACCATTATCTACATATACATTTGTGACGATGTGCAATCGAATGGTAATACAGCAAACATAAAATTTATCTCAAATTACTAATTTTGCAAAAGTGCTACATTCCGTTTCAAAGTATGTAATTATATTTTTCTTGCAACTATTATGCTTATATTTTTATAATATTAAATGTAAAAATTATATCTGTATATTATACATAACAAACATAATATAACGAGTACGTAATTAGTGCTAAGTAAATAAAAAATAATTCTAGGGGAAAAATACATCTTTTTCCAAACATTTCTTTTGTTGAGATTATTATTATTTGTAAATAAAAAATTATTATTGAAATGTTTCAGTATGGAAATAAATTTGAAACAATTCTAATTGTGTATAAAACGATGTTGAATTTTTCTTCTGATTCCTTTTATTTTTTTTCTTATTATTTAGGCCTTTCTTATTATCTTTATTATCCTCATATAAAAAGACTTTTTATTTTAACAACTTAAAATATTTCATATATACTTTATTAAAAATGTTCCTTTAATTAAGAAACTTTTATTAGAAACTTGCAAATCATTAAAAAGCTTATGTAGAAGATTATTTATTGATGATTGTATACAGTCAAGTTAGTTTTTAAATTGAACTATATATAAATAATAATAAATAAGTATATTTACAGTAACCTATTATATACTCTTTAATATATTTATTTAATATATAATGTAAAATACGTAATGTAACATATAATATATAAACATAACTCACAATTTTTTGATATAACAAATAATTTAACAAAAACATACAAATTAATATATTTATAAATATTGAAATAATTAATTGGACCTCAAAATCCACATAATAGAAACGTTTAATATGAACGGTCCCATGGTGTAATGGTTAGCACTCTGGACTTTGAATCCAGCGATCCGAGTTCAAATCTCGGTGGGACCTGTAAAATATATATATATTTTTTTTTTTCTAAAATTGAAAAATTTACTATACTTAATAGAAATTAGAAATTTGATGACAAAATATTTAAAAAAAAAAATGAAAATAGTTTCATAATAATTACATGAATGATATATTCAGTAATAATTTGGATAATTGATTATAATGTTATTTAATATTTAGAATAATAGTAATAATAACAATAATTATTATTTGCACTAATTTTTTATAAAATATCTATTTTCTTTTGTTGCAAATTGAAAGAGATGAAATACTGTTCATTAATCATATACATACAAACTCAGAGCACTACCAACTGTAACAACTAGTTCGTTCTATTTCAAAGGTTAGGATACCTTATAACCTTTCATTTCTAGGATTTGTACAGAAATGAATAAAAATTAAAATTATAAATTATGAATACTATATGTTGTATATAAAATAAATGAATTATGTTCATGTAATTTGTCAATGTATTAAACATTTTGAGTAAAAACATCGTCGACATAAATTTTAAGATTAATAATATTATTGAAAGAAATTACAATCATGAACGAAGAATGTAATTCTGTTGTAATAGTTAAAGCAAAGCCTGTTCGTAAAGTATTCAAAGCCCCGGTTAAAATGAATAAAATACCTGAAGAAATCTTGAATGATCCTTTGTTAAATGCAGCAATTGCTGCATTACCTTCTAATTACTGTTTTGAAGTACATAAATCAGTATGGAGAATTAAAGAAGCAAAAGCAAAAAGAGTTGCATTGCAAATGCCTGAAGGGCTTTTGATGTATGCCACAACTATAGCTGATATTATAGAAGGTTTTACAGATGCAGAAACTATTATAATGGGAGATGTTACGTATGGTAAGTAATTAAGCTATTATGTAGTAAAAAAAAGATACTTTGCAATTCTAAAAACACATAATTTAAATATTATTTTAATGTATATATGTATATTATTAATGTATATCAAATGAATATTATATATGTATATGTAATTTTAAATTAAAATTAACGTAACTGATACAGGAGCATGTTGTGTGGATGATTATACTGCAAAAGCATTAGGTGCAGATTTCTTAATTCATTATGGTCATTCGTGTTTAATACCAATTGATCAAACTGTTGGTATTAAAGTACTTTATGTGTTTGTTAACATAAAAATTGATACATCTCATTGCATTGAATGTTTACAAGCTACATTGCCAATTACAACAAAAATTGGGCTTGTAAGCACTATACAGTTTGCTGGTACGTTACAAGCAATTGCAATGGAAATGAGAAAAAATGGTTACGAAGTATCTACTCCACAAAGTAAACCATTAAGTCCTGGCGAGGTATTGATATTTATGTATCTTATTAGATTAAATTCAAATTATATAAGTACATGTATTGTAATCTCATCATTATTTAAAGATTTTAGGTTGTACAGCGCCACAGATTCGATGCGCTGATACAGTTATATATATAGGAGATGGTAGATTTCATTTAGAAGCAGCGATGATTGCTAATCCAAAATTACGGGCATTTCGATACGATCCCTACGAGAAGAAATTGACAGAAGAATTTTATGATCATGAACAGATGCTAAAAACTAGATTAGCAGCAATTGAACACGCAAAAGAGACGGGAAGATTTGGATTGATACTTGGTACTTTAGGTAGACAAGGAAATCTCAATGTTTTAAAAAATTTAGAAACCAAAATTAATTTATTGGGCAAGGAAAACATTATTATATTGCTCTCGGAAATATTTCCAGATAAAATTAAGTTATTTAAAGGCATTGATGCTTTTATACAGGTTATTTACAAAATTTTCTCTGTTAATTATGCAATATA
Organism: Melipona bicolor; assembly: GCA_030673865.1. NCBI lineage: Eukaryota > Metazoa > Arthropoda > Insecta > Hymenoptera > Apidae > Melipona > Melipona bicolor. The sequence goes on along the minus strand of JAHYIQ010000016.1, from coordinate 3,268,364 downwards.
TAATTATAATGACTGTATGTTAAATAATTTCTATATTACAGATTGCATGTCCGCGGTTAAGTATAGACTGGGGTACAGCTTTTGAAAAACCTTTTCTTACCCCATATGAAGGAGCTGTTGCTTTAAAAATGATAAATTTTAACAATGATAAACCATATCCTATGGATTTTTATGCTTCAGCTAGTCTCGGACCATGGACTCCTAATTATAAAGAATCTGAATTAGAAAAACAAACTAACATTTGTTGTGGTAAATGTAAAGATAAAACATAAATAATAAAAATTAATTTATATTTAACTTAATATTGTTGAAAATTTTATCCCTTATCTATTATTTAAAAAATAGATAGTAATCGAAACCTCAATAATTTACAATGTTTTTTCTTATATTTTGATCCTATATGAATTTATTATAATTAATAACAAAAGTGACTATTTATTGTATAGTTTTTAATATATTTTTACAACAAAATTTAAATTAATATGACATATATTTAAATGTATTTCATGCTACTTCAATCAGTAGTATTGTGATTATAGAAATGCCGCGTGGGCGAATTACGTCATACGCCCACCTGTAGCCGCACAACTATATAGAATCTTTTATGCATGTGTACAAAAGGTGTGTAACACAAATATTGTTGCATAAATTTTTCTATCCTAGAATTTTCAAATTATTAAGGATTTACTCATATTCTATTACGTTATCCTTATTTTTAATTTATTATTTACGCAACATGTTATAAATAAAATTTCATAGAATATAATTTAATTTTTACTTTTGTTGATATACGTTACCATTATAAGAAAAATAAAAATACCATTTTTTTCATATAATTACGCGATAAATTAATTTTGTTACATAAATGAAAATTTACAGAAAATAAACAACGTTTTATGGAAAAGTTATTAAGAAAAGGTCACAGGGTAGATCGCATAGTTCCCGGGGGTGGAAGGCTGTTTCGGCCGCACCCCGGCATCGCGACGTCAGTCGTCATTCCAACGTGGCTCAACAAGTACACGCGGCAGTGTACAGTTGATTCAAATATTTGAAAATGTACCGTATAATATAATATAATCACAATCGTATTTCGCTTATAAATATATTGAAAAAAGGGAAGGAGGAACTCGTGTTTCAAAAATATTAACAAATTGAGATATATTCATTATCCTTATACTTTATTTCTTCATTGATCTGTTAATAGTGAAACAAACTATCTTACTAAATTGTAAGTATATAACTATTATTTCAATTATATTCTTGAGTACTAAAATTTTCAATTGAATTTGCATATCAAAAATATTATTCCTTTTTTTTTAATTAAGGACATTTATTTATCTATATCATTGACTTTGGAACTTTATTAATTAATTATTTAAATCATTTAACATTAAAAGAAAAAAAGAAAAAAATAATTAAGATGTGATCTTGTACTATAAATAATACGTGATATTTTTAAAAAGGACAATTCTGAATGACATCCAAGATAATGAACGGGAATAATTGGGAGGGAAAATGGCCTAAACAACAATCACAGGCGTGTAATAAGACAGTACGCAGAAACAGTAAACGAACTGAAAAATCTGGATTAAAATTATCAAATTCATCTAAGCGGACAACACCTAGAGAAAGAACTCTTAGAAGATTAGAAAGTAATGAAAGAGAAAGAATGAGAATGCATAGTTTAAATGATGCTTTTCAGGTAGATGTAATTTATGGCAAACATTGTCTATAGAAAAATATAAATGATTGTATTTTGTAGTCTTTACGTGAAGTAATTCCACATGTATCAAAGGAAAGACGATTGTCCAAAATTGAAACTTTAACTTTGGCAAAAAATTATATAGTTGCTCTCACAGATGTGATATGTGCTATGAGAAGTGAAGAGAAAACAGATCCACAATCAGAAGTTTCTGAATCTCAAGAATCATCTAAGAACATAAATATTTGTCTAAATATGAATATTCCAATACCTTCAAAATCTTGTAGTTAGGAGAATATGAATATTTATTGAAATATAAATCAATCACACATATAAAGAAACAATTTTAAAAAAACTTTGCAGGTGTCAGAATTAATAAAAAATATTTTACATTACGGTAATATCAAAGAATTGTTCAGTTTTACTTTATGTAAATTTTTTCATTCGGTGTTTATTTTCATATCTCATTAAATATATTGAGATAATTTAAAATAAATCAAAGAATTAATAAATTTATATCTAATTCCAATTTAATATATATATTTAATTCTGCTTATATTTTTTAGCAGTATTATTGAAGTTATAGTGCCAAATATTTTCATAAAACGAAGCAGTATTATAGTACTTATTATATGTAATATACATTATAGTATTAAAAAAATTAGTATTATTATACTAAAGTATTTTATTTATATTGTTTTATAATTTAAATTGCATGGTATATTGTTCCACATATTGAATTAAATATTGTTAATATAATAATTAAGAATGCTTATACTGTGTATGTATGAACATCTAAGAACACTATAAATGTTAACAAATATAAACAATTTATAGAATACATATTATAATTTGTTAAACAGTATTTGATTTTTCATATATTTATGTATAAATGAAAAACGTAAATAAAGATATATTTTACTTATGTACTTATTTTCATGTTTTTTTCTTTTTACTTCCATAAGTAAAAATTATATAAAAATATGAAAGACTAGACAAATAAATACATTTTATTAGAAGAATAATATTTGTTATATACAAATTATGTAAAAATCACTTAAGAAAATTAATTATTTTCTTAGATGAACTTGTATATTGCATTATCTAATGTCACAGTTTTAAAATAATTTAAATATTTTAATAAATTAATTTGTAGTGAAAGAAATAGGGCAGGTTTCTAAAGTTTCTAAATCAACTAACACACCTGTTTGTGTTTTAGAAAATTTTGGGATACAAATTAATCTTATTGTTTGTCCTTCACCTGCTGTGGATAAATATTTTATTTTACCAATACTATTTCCTCACTATAAATACAGAAATAAGAAATAATAAAGAACATACTTACCTGTGAATAATTTGGTATCATATTTATCCATATTACCAACAAAATATATATCAGGACACTCTGTTATAATAAATGGATCAATGTTGTTAGATGGATAAGCTGGTATGGTATCTGGTGCAGTTGGTGCATAATGTCGCCAAAGTAATGTACGTTCCAACCACATTAAAGGTGAAATATCAACAAGTCCAGCAACTTTCATGATATCTGTAATGGGTTGGGCACTGGAACCAGCTACAATACGAGAATTTATACTACCAATCCATGGATTAGTAACTCCATGAAAACTTTTAAACCTATGTAATATGAATATTAATAATATTATGATGTTTTGTTATAAATATATGTTTTAAATTACCTTGAACATTGTGGTAAAATACATGGATGAAGTGGTTGTTGAGGTAATGTGTGAGAAGTTGGATCAAATTCTCCAGGCATCAATATTACAGGACAACATTTTACAAGAGGACAAAGCAAATTGTCCAATTTATGTGTTACGTTTGCAGTCTCTTTAAATATAGCTTCATCATGAGCTTTTGTTTCAAAATATTTTTTATAATTATGTGTCTCCACAGATCCTCTTATACTATTTCCTATTGATATGGTTGTTATTCATTGTAAATATTATTATGATTAATATACATTAAATACCTGCTACAATAACACACACAATAGATGCTATATCTTTATGAACCTCTTCACAACCAATCATTCCAGTGATCCATTCAAATAATAGATTTATATTTAATAATTGTAAATTATTTGCTAAATCTAGACCTGAAATTATTAAAATCTTTCCTTGTGTTTCTAGCGGCTGATCAAGAATTGATAATTTTGGACAGCATCCTGGTAAACACCAATCTATTACCTGGAATCGATATATTTTATCAAAAAATGAAAGGAGACAAAACTTATCAAATTAAATCTAAATTACAATTCTTGCTTTAATGACACAATGAATTTTTTATAATTCTAGTTATTTTCATAAATTATATAAAAGAGGATAATATTTACTAAGAATTCACCATTCTCCAATTCATGTCCACATACAGCACAAACAATACCAGTAACTACATCTTGAATATTTATATGATTTCCAATTAATTTAATACGTAATGTTTCATCTTCTAAATACAATATATCCTTGAATGATGCATAATTTATTCTAGCTGGTTGGATTTGTAATTGAAGTTCGTTACTGAGTTCATATAATATTGATGGTTTTAATTCTTGATGTTTGTACAAAGTGCCTATTATAACACAAGTATCGCTTTTATTTCTTTCAAAAAGTTCTGCCAGCGTAATTATTTCATTATGTGCTATAACAAAATATTAGATATTAAAAGATATAACCTAAGACTTAACAATAATATCCTTATAACAGAATTTACCCCATTTAATTTTTGCTTTTTCCAAAAGATAATCTTTCAGCACTCTCAATCTTGCTTTATAAATGCTACAATATTGTTGTTCAAAACATTGTTTAGAAATATCAAATTTTTTAAAATCTTTGAATTGAAATGACTTGCGACGATACGTCAGTTGAGGTTGAATTTCCATTTCAGAGAACACTTTTTGTTAAATATTTACAATACACTTATTTCAACGAATTTAATATATTATTATATTCATTAAAATTAAATAATCACAATAACAATTAGAATACAATTGAGGAATCAATTAAGAATCATTTAAACAATTAGCAATTAATCTAATTTTTTTTCAGTCGTCGATTTTTAATATTTCTATGACAAATCCACGAATAACAAAATATTGAAGCTATATACATTTTCGTATGCACGTACATGCGTATGGACGTACAGACGTAAGCGTACGTATCACGTGTAATACATATACATGTGCAGATGTGTGTATAATGAATGTATAATCATATGCACGTATACGAATGGACGTATATCATGTGCACATATGTATATATATATGCACATGCGCGCGCGCACGCACACGTATCTATAGTCAAAAAATTTCTTGTAGATATGATTTTACAAAAATGGATATTAAATCTTAATTACTAACGATGTATGTAAAACAATTTATTTTATGCTGATATCAATATTTGTCATGTGCTGACTATGTTATAAATAAAAAATTATGCACAACCTCAAATACATAAATATTGCATGAACAAATAAAAGAAAATACATCTTATATATTAAATATTAATTATATTAAATTAAGTATTACCCAATATTCTACAACGTATAAAATATGACAGATTAATTAAATAATTACGCTGGATTTGGTGGCAAACCCATTGACCAAGTATCTAATAATTCTTTATCGTGAGGTCCAGCACCTAAACTAAGCATAAGCCCAGAAAGATCTCCACTATGACCACGTCCTCGCATGGCATGAACTACTTTGGCAATGCTACAATTATAGTAAAAATAGTTTTAATTTATAATCGTTAAATATTAATACAAAGTACACAATATAATTATACTTTGCCCATTCTTCTTGCAATGCAGCAAAATGTGCTTTCAGGGTAGAGTTTCCAAGTTTCTCATTCTCAAGTGACTTTTCAATTTTTATTAATAAAGTTGGCAACTTTAATGGTAATATTCCTGTCCATCTAACAATATGGGAATTTGAATTTTCAACTTTATGTTCATCGGCAACAATATCTAATCTACATACATTTGCACAAGGTAAAGGAACAGCTACCGATGTGTCAACACCTGAAATTAATCTAATTATTTGTAAAATATTATCAATATTTATCAATATTTTAATAGTTTTATAACAATAACATAAATACCAATAAAGTTACACTTGTTAGGATCCATATATTCTGTTGCTTGAGTCTTAACTCTTCTACATGCACGTGGAATAAGAGAACTAAGACCATATAAAGATTCCAATCTTTGAATATTTGGACCTCTTACCAAAATTTGAACACCCGTTAAACTAGAATATAAAAGTTGCCTAAATTGATCTTTTCCTAATACAGCTCTTAAATCCTTAAGTATCACTGTAGTAGATTTCCCCGAGACCTCTGAAAACTCGTGTGGCGTGTCTGGTTCAGTTGAGTTCAAAGTTAAATTTACAGGTAATTTGGCATTTACCAAAGTAAATCCATCTTCATTTTCTGAATAACAGAAAATGCTATTTGATATAACATATTCAAAAATAAATATTTCTTATAAATATGGAATTTTTTTTTAAATGATACTAACCGATTTGATCCTCCAAATTATAATTTAATTCAGCATCTAATAAGCTCATGGGAAAAATTTCTATAAAATGTCTTGCTCCAGCACTAAGAATCCATACCAACCACATGTGGATTCTGATATAATTATAATTTATTAATATTTTATTTTATAAGTTATGTCATAATTATAAAACAAACCTTATAAAAACATGCTTCTCGTTGGTTATATCACTAAAAGTTCTAGGTTGCTTATTTGAATTATTATATGCTCCTGATCCGTTGGCTGTTGATAAACGAACAATTCTCTGCGGACACTCTGCTTCTTCTGCATTATATTTTTTTTCAGCAAAATCTTGTAATTCCCGAATTACTTCTTTTAAATTATCTACTAAAAAGGGCCACATATTTAATAAAAATTGTTTATCTCTCATGAAAACAATAAAACTACACCATTTACGAAAACCTCTTGCCTGTAAAAAGAAAAAAAAAAGATTTCTCAGTATTACTGAATATTTTTTTAAATTCCTTTCTAGAGATTTAAAATTATATAATTAATGACATGATTTGAATAATTTATTGTAATAGCTACCAAACATGCTTTTTCGTTGCATAATTCACCTGGGCATCTTTTAATGTAAATGTATGACTTAAAACATGCCCCCTATATTCATCTCCAAAGTAGCAAACACCTTCTTTACCAGGATGTACTTCACAGCTTAAACTCCTTAAACAATTGAAGCAGATATAATAAAATTTTATGCATAATATATGAATAAAAAAATCCAAAGAAAGAGTTTATGATCGTTATACCTAAAGCATGCATGCTTCAATAAGCACCAAACATCTTGAGTTAATGATTGCTGTGCAGAAAGAAATGATGTCCTAGTTTCATGTTCGTTACTTAAATATTTCACATTACCAATACTTTGACATCCTTCACATTCATGTTGTCCATCTTCCATAACACTTTGACTCCTTCGTAATATTTCCTTTGGTCCATAGAATTTTAATTTCTCTGTACTTTGATTATCATAATTACGATATGTCTGAGTTGTAAATATCACTTTAGGTCCATGTGATTCACAGAAAATACATAAAGCAATCACAGCATTCATTTTTAATATTTCTTTCTTTTTATATGAGTATTATAAAATTTATTGTGCATATAATTTTATATTTTTATCATTGCACATATTATTATGTATCATTGATACGTACATATATATAAATAATGCAATATATTCGTAATATTCAAGTAAAATAACTACATATCATGCATATCTGATTATTTAAAAAGTTGAAATTATAATTTTAAACATAACCTCTGTTCATAATGTCAAATATAAAATACAATACGAGTATATTATTATTCAATTTTTAACTCACGTTTTGAAAACAATGAAATTAACTTTTTTCAGCTTTTTCACGTGATAAGACAGAAATGAAGAGAAGCCAAGAACACGTGACATTATGATACTCTTTTATACGTATCTGAACATACATTTATATCATTCGTTTATACAAAGCGTGTTCACGCACACACTCATACTTTTAATGACCTCGTGCATATAAGTAAAAACAAAAATATATTTACATAGTATAATGAATCGCTTAGTGTAAATTATAATATATAACATTATTAAATAACAATTTTTTTATGTATTAATATATTTAATAATTAATATAACTAATTTTTATGTATTAATAAATTTAATAATTAATATAATTAATTTTTATGTATTAATATATTTAATAATTAATATAACTAATAATACAAATGAAACATATAATTATCATTAATATATATACAATATATTTTTGCATAATATGAATTATGACAAATTAGACATTTGTTGTAAATTCTGTGTTGTAAATTTATTATTCTGTATTGTAAATTAATTTTAACTTAGTGCCTTCATATGCAGCTCTCATCCATATACCTACTGAATGTGCATGAGGATTAGGATATTCAAATTCCTAAAAAATATATATATATATAGTTAATAAATTTCTTCTTTTTTTGACTTATCGATACAAATTAAATTTATATAATAATAAAGTGTAAATTTATATAATAGTAAAGTATTCCATATTCTTTACATAAAAATATTGTCCGTATAAAACATTCGTAGTAAAGCTTTCAGCAGCTTTCACAGCTATTCCAAATGCATCAATGGGATCCACATTTTTGCTTAATGCATTTTGCAAATCTATTTGTACTGCTGTTAAAGTTGTTAATAGAGTTTGATCACCTTCAGAAGATACTTTAAACGATTCAATTGCTTTATTTGCAGTAGTTAACACATGTAACCATACATCTATTGTTATTTTCTGATCACTTTGATATTTCGAAAAAGCCTAAAGCATGTGATATGTTTAAAAAGTTAACTGTATATGCAGTTAAAAAATTAATTAATGCATTATATTTTACCTGAGCAACATAGTAAAAAAATAAAGAATATAATCCTCCTTGTATACCACTCACTGTTTTATGAATGATATGACTAATTTGTGAAAAGGTTACATATAAGTTTGTTCCCAATATTTCATTTTTCTGCAAAAAATTTCATTTATGATTTCATTATGCATTTTGTTTTTTAAATATTTAATAACCAACCTGAATAGCATTTTTTATTGCTTCAGCTCCACGTGCAAGATTTGTACCATACTCTCCATTACCATATTTTTTTTGGTCCATTTTATTCAATTGTTTTTCACATGTTAATACTGCTTCACATGCCATTGATATAATTGATAAAAATGCTTGACTGGTTTTATAATTCATTATTGGTCCTTGTAAATTTAAAACATTACAGTCTATATTCTGTATTAAAATTTTACTGTATTAGATTTTCTGTAATCTCAAGTATAAATACATTAATAAAATTTAATTACCTTGTGATGTTTTCTTAATGTAAATAAATTTGTTTCATCATTCTAGAAATTAATTTACATTTCAAGTTAAAAATACAATACAACTTGAAAAATATAATACAAAGAAAAATAAACGACTTTATGAACTTTATTACTTTTTTAGTTTCTATTGCTATTGGCCAAGTGGATGCAGATGTTGGAAAATCCAAATATTCAGTTAATATTGCAGTGAGTGAAAGATTTAATAAACAAATGTGAAATTCACTACTATTTGAATTTTTCATAAATTCTTTCACGTATATCCTTTTTACTGTTAATCCATTTATTTCTATTTGATGCAAAAGTTCTAAGATAAATATATTTTCTTTTATTTGACTACAGCCTAAGAAATAAAAGATGTTTTACACTAACAGTCAACAGTTTCAAAGATAAATAAAATTTTTAAACGTTGCATCATTTTACGATACCAAAGTTGCTTATTAAAATTGCAATTTCATGACCAACACAAAATGATTTTGTTCTATGCATATTTGTTTTAGTTTGATCTTGTGATGTCATATTTAATATATTTATCAATGGTTCGAGCAGTTGTTTAACTATATTTAAAAGCATTTCTTCATATTCTTCGTGAATTACATTTTCAATGCAACCATCTGCAAAATAATTTTTTCTTTATATTTATATTAATATATAATTAAATTTTTAAAAAATTGTAACCTTTTTTTAAAAATATCATTTCTCCACTGTTTGCAATAGAATTGCAAAACGAATAAATCTCATCTATATTTTTTCCTTCTTCTGCCATAGCTCCAGCTATTTTATATATAAAAAATGTAGGTAAAAAATTATGTTCTTTAATACTATTACCAAAATGTAAATACGACATATTATTATTTATTGTCATTAGTTTAACAACATATCCTTTCAATTCAGCATATAATTTTGCCAGAGTAAAGTTTATAGAATATTCTGCACAATTTTGAATAATTAACAGTAAACCTATACATAAATATTTTATTTAATCATACAATAATTCACTAATGTGATTTATAACTATTAATAATGATATAAAATAAAATTATATTTTATTACCTGAGGTATTATTGGTTCCAATTTCTTCAATAACCCTTAATATATTATCAACTGAAGGTGCAGACAAAATATTTCCCAAAACTGCAGCTGTTAACATGCCAGGACCTACACATCCTGGATATATTAATTCATCTTCAGCTGTACCACCAGATATTAATTTCACCTACATATTACTATAATATCATATAATATTATATGTAAAATATTTTTATTTAATTATAACAAATTGCATACCTTTCCAATCATATTTGTATAATCTTTACGTAAGATTGCATTACATCCTTCCAATGCAATTAAACCATTATGTATTTTTGCCATTCCCATAAGACTTTTATTTATTATTGTATCAAAGTAATATTCTTGTTTCCTTGATTCACACATCCTTCTGCATAAAAATATTACTTACATATGCAAATATTTATGATAAATATGTTATACTACATTATCTTTATAATTTAAAAAAATTTGTTTTAAATAAATTATATTTATAAATTTTAAAGGTTACTTAATCCTTGTATAGGCAATCAAAACGTTCATGGGTGCAACTGGAGTACCTCAAACGTTCTATATTGGTCAGTATATACATATATATGTATGCATGTGTATATATATATATATATATACACACACGATAATTCTGTTTCTCTGTAATTTTTTTTTTCCTATAACATATGAAACTGTTTTAAGTTATTTGAATAAAAAAATTATTCGAAACTACAATATAATTTGGTATTAAAATCAATCATTCATATTATCTATTTATTCTATTTTTGGCTTTCTGTTCCTATATAGTTTAGTAATAAACAGGATTTATTTTATTAGAAAACAATAAATTTTTATATTCAAGCACCAATGTAAGCAATTTAAAAACTTATACATAACTTATTTTATAGTTTACATTAATACCTATTATCTTTTTTAATAAAATATATAATAAATTTATTTTTCAAATAAAATGATATAAAAAAATAAATAATATGAAATTTAAAACGCTTTTAATCAAAATTCATGTAATAAGACCAAGAAAAAAGTGATAATACGTATAAAGATGTATTTATTTATAACTGCTTGATTCAGCCTAAAATGGCCAAATGTTGCACTACATTTTGACTACTTTTGCAAACTCTGCTTTTCAACAGTATCAAGATCTCATATTAAAATCTTTGATAATCAGTTTTTTTACTGCAACTAAAGCTAAAATCAAAAAATGAGAAAAGATTAACTCAGATTAATATGAAATAAGAACTTTAAAAGCAAAGTTTGCAAATACATTGCTGACAAGTTTTCTCTTGTCTTTTAATCATATAACAATCTTAAACATTATCAGTCTACAAAGTTATACTAAAATTTGCTTACGTAAACGTATTTAGATACAATTGTCATAACAATATTGGCAATGTATTCATGCATTCACACAAACGATGCGTGTAATATGTACATCATTCTATGATTAAAAATTCATTATTTTCACGCTGCATTCATACCACGCAAGATATACAAGTTATATCTTTATCTGCGTTATTTTAAAAACCTACAAACGAAAATAGCGATCGTATTTTGTATCACATTAATTTTTACCGATAGATTTAAGATTGCATTATCCTTCGACTTTAAATAAAATTTCTGTACACTTCTACACTGATTTCGAAACAGCTTCGAAGAGAATTATATAATTTATGTGCATTATTATATCACATATTCAAGGATACTGTTGATGATAATATTTCACCCATGCATATCATTACCAACAAGAATCCATTACAATATTTAGGAAAATGCTGTTACATACATGTGTTTAAAATTTTTGATACATAAATTTATCTTCAAAGCTGCGCACACAATAAAAAATTAATATTTTACGCAATAAGAAATATACATGTTCACAATTAAATTTATTAATTGTTCATTAAATTTATTAATTTTTATATATTAAATTCATCAATTATAACTTTGTGATAGCTCTTAGGTTCGTTTCTAGTCTCCAGATTCAATTCTACAGTTATTCACTGATTCTTAGATTACTTTTAAAACCCAAAACAGGCGTTTAGCACTGTAATTTGTCATTCGGTACTACTTCAAGATTTATCTTCATAACTTTTACAAATTTCTCTTTATTTCAAAGTGATTTTGTGATATTATTAAATAACCGTTTACCCCACCATGATTCCAAATCAAATGGTTTAAAGTCTGAAATAATATATTTATTTAATCCACATTTATATAATATTTAAAAAAAAAGGTAAATGTAACTCACCTTGAAGAGTGTCGTTTGGTTCACCATCATTATAATATACTATAGAACTAGGACCTGAAATTAACAAAACATTTTAACTGAATTATAAATATTTAATTAAATTTTTGTTGAATTTAGTTATTTATGAATTTGTATAAATCATTATATATGTATGTATATGTATCTTAAGTTTAAAAACATTAAATAAAAGTTATTTAATATAAAGTTTATAGTCTATCCTAATTAATTTTAAAAGACTTACTGGAAGGTTCTGAACAATCTGAACCATCAGAGGATTCACTTCTTTGCCGCGTACTGACTTGATTCCAAGCTAATAAATAAAAAACATACAATATATTCTTTTGCACATTATGAAATAAAAACTTTTGGATAACTTTCACAAGTAATAAACATCTTCAACCTACATTCATAGACAAATTTAATAAGTTCTTCATGTTGAGGTGTAATAACTTCTTGCATTTGATGCCTCTGCGAATTGAATTTAGATTTTCCATTCATGTGAAAAACTGGTTTAGGCACATGGCTGTGGAATAAGTATTTTACTGTGTACATTAAAATTAAGAACACTATTCATAATACATCATTTAACATTTTTGAAGCACATGATAATTGCATGTAATACTTTATAAATTATAATTGATAAGTCACTGGGAATATAACACAGGAATTACACGTGCTTACTTTCAATGGAGAATTATGAATTGCGTAATATCGAAATGCTGAAGTTACAAAAAGAGAGAGAAATGCAACGAAGATGGGAACAAGCATTACTTACCGGGTGGTCTCGTAGTCATCGTCAGGATCTGCTTTTCTCGTTAAATCACGTAGAGTTTCTAACCTTTCAAGGTTCTGACTGATTCCTAAAGAATGATAATATTCAATAAAGTTGATATTAATTGTTTATAAATACAGCTAAAAATTGTTCTTGTATCAGTACCTCTTCGTGTTTTAGCAACTATCTTGCTAGGTCCTTTTGATACAGTGTACATGTTTCTTATGAGAAAAGCACAACAATAATTTCGAGCTATATTTGTGGTACCAGATCATCCGAGATTAATCTTGAAATTTTAGTATGCAATCAAGCAAATTGTGCGCTGTGACTTAAACTGGTACCGATTAGATCAACCGCACTGGTTGAAATGATCAACGTGAAATACACGATGAGTGAACCACGTGATCTTAGCTTGTGGTATCGCAGTGATATTCATATGTAATATGTTCGCGAAGAAACCTAACTCATATCTAACTGAAACCTAACTCAAACCGATGGACTAATATAAAAAAAATTTGAATGCAATGATCATGAACGATAGAAAGAAATAATTTATGTATATTATATCTGATATACTCACAAAGAAAATTTATTTATTAAGCACTTGATATCAATATTTACTTTATTACAAAGCAGGTCATGTGATTGTATAATTTTGATTAACAAAAATAGAAATTTATTTAACAAATAGAATTCCAAATAGAGGACCTACAATATTATATAATTTTCTTTGTCATTATGTTATATTTGATCATTTCTTTGCAAATATCAAAATAATTTAAAATATGCAAGTATTGATACAAATACTATCCAATGTTTAATTGTAATATTAATATAAATATAAAATTCTAATTTATGTAATTACGAAAAATCTTAATAAATAAATAATAGCGTGACATATTTTTCATAATTGTCATCAAAGTATTGTAATTTTATATTAGTTTTATAAGGATTAGATTTTTCAATACAATTATCAATATATTGGAACATTAGAAAAGTTTATTATAAAACGAAAAAGTTATAATTTTAAAAGTATAAAGAAATTATTGAAAATATAAAATTAATTCTTTTTCATAACAATAATAATTGCAATGATCACATGAAATAAAAGAACAATTTTTTACGTTATTACTCACATGGAAATTGATTACAAGTGTTTACGTGTAAGAATTATTAAATATAATTTATACAAATAAGCAAATTTAGTTTTTCTTTTACCTGGTTTTAAACATCTATTTGAAATATTTTTAAGCATTTTATATATTCTAGAATAAAAGAATTAATGTTTAGTGCTATACAACTTGCACTATCTGTCAAAGTAATACATCTTTAGTAAAAATATTTTACTATTTGATATTAAAATAAAATATTCATTGGTAGAAGGATACAACTTTACAAAATCAAATATTTAAACATAGTTTGTAGTGATTTATCACATTTTTAAAATTCTATAAAGAATCTCGATTTTTGTCAAAGTACTCAATATGCCTGCCTTCGAAATAAAACAATAATTTAAAAATCATAACGTTCCTTATTACCAATGATTCCTATAATATAGTTTTAGAATATATTAATTATCTGCAATATCGATACATAATTATAACAACTATTGATAAATTTACATTACTCTATAATGATAATACTTTATAAGAATCAAAAAATTACTACAATGAACATATCATATTTATACAGAATATCAAATGATCAAGACGCAAATTTAATATAGACAAGTACTTCAATCTATAGCATAATAAAATCAATAGCATAATGAAATATTTATTTTTTGCATTTAAATTCGCGAATTTGAGAACTGCAATTGCATAAATTAATAATTTTTATATAGTTCCAAGGCATGAGACCACACATTGTAATATGAATATTATTTTGCATACAATGTGCTTTTTATATACAACATAAGTTAATATTTTCTCCTATTTCTGTATTACATAATATTTACGCGTAACGATTATTTTAAAATAAGTTATTCATTGTTATCAAATTTTTACAACGTAATAAAATGCTAATTTATGATCATCCAGTATCAATTATATTCTTAAGTACATATAAGCGCAAAGCATTTCATTTTTATTTATTTTTCTTTTTATATCATTTTCTTTAATTTATTTTATCAATGTTTCTAATATTCAGATTATTATTAGAAGCATTGATTTATTAGAAAGGTGATCGAATTAGAACAAATTCAATTTTCATCAGTTTTCTAAAATGTAAATGTGAAAATTACGTTTAAAGAGCAAATAAAGATTTATCTTGATCCTTATTAATTTGGCGTTGAATATTAGAGTTTTCAGAATTTGTAGTACTTCCAGTATTAATAGTATTCCCAGTAGTAGTTGTGGGTAGAGTTGGTAAAGCTTCAGCAGCAGCTGCTCGTTCTGCTAAGAAACGTTCAAATTCTGAAGATGTTAGAGATTCTTGATCACCATGTGCTCCTGGCTGAAAAAAAAAGGATGTTTTAATAACTATGAATTATAATTAAAAGTAATTTAGTGAGAATTAAATATTTTGAAGGAAAGTGTAATCATGTGTTAAATGATTATATTACATATTTCTAATTTCATTGCTATGTATAACTCACCGTATGATCTAACCAAGCTGCCATCTCATTAAACTCAGATTCCCGGTTCAGCTGAATGTTAAAAGAAAAAACAAAAAATAAAAATAAACATATAAAAAAAAAAAGTAAAGTATCTAAACATATGCATATATGTAGGCGAAAATAAAGCAAAAAGGAACATAAGAGAAAATTAATTACTTCATGCTATAGAAAGCAGTAAAGGAAAGCAACTTCTAAGTAAATCTACTTAATGAATGAGAATATAATGTTTTAATATTATAAAGTGTAATAAGTATGACATTCTTACCTTTATGGAGGTAACTTTAAGCTCATTGTATATAATCGTAACTATGTTGCTTACAAAAATGTAGTTTTGCAATAATATGTAATTAAATTTGTGAAAAGTATTTTAATGTTTGTAATAATCTTGCTTTTTTCAATAATTAGTACTTATATTATTCATGATATCTACTAAATGCTTAGCAATAATTAGTATAGGAACAAGGATTACGCACAGAAGTAGCAGTAGTAGAAGCAATTGTAGAAGCAGTCTGCTGGGAATGCTTAGGATTATTGCGATTGAGAATCGCTGTACTGAGACTTCCTCCGCTCACCTGCTCCAAATTATCCTCATACTTGCTACCACTATAATAAAAATAGGTGGATATATATCACATATTATTAATTTAGTATTATTATTATACATTATTAATATATAATATATTATCATATATTATTAATCTAATAATAAAATAATAATATTAATAATAATAATAATTGATTGAATATTAGAAACCTGTTTTTCGCAGTTTCATAAGATGTATTTCGTGATTGTGCAAACATATCAAATTCATCACCTTCCTTTTTCTCCTTTCGATCTATCCTATTTTTGTCTATGTCATCAGCTATACCTGCAATTTAATATAAAAGGTTTAATATAATACGTTGTTTACTTGTTACAAATATAATACCTACCCATTTCTGTCATTTTTTCCCCCAAATTATCAGTTTCATCAGACAAATCAATAAGAGAATCAGCTTCTTGCTTATTAACCGATGAAGCTGAATCTATGTTTGCAGGATGACCAATTGTTTGTGCCAGAATAGTACTTGCAGCAACAGCTTTGTTTTTTGTATAACGTGAATAACGTAAAAATAAATTATTCAATTCATCATTAATACGTAGCAGTTCTGCTGTCATTTCATCATGTGCCAGCTTTCCAATTAAATCAACAACCCGCTCTTGCATTGCTTTGCATGTAGAGTGAAGTTCCTACGAATATTATAATTTATACATAAAATAAATTTATTATAATACAAGATAAATAATGAAATATAGGATAAATAGGTAAATAATTATATACATACACTTAGAAGTTCAAGATCTGCAGGATCAGGTTGTTGACTATTACTCTGATCTGAGCTTGTAAAATATGCCAACATTTCCGATAAGACACGCATATTTCCTTGCACAACATCAAGTTCACTTTGTAATTTAGCCATTTGTTGTTCATTTAATAAAGTTACTTGTCCAGAAGATTGAGTTTGAGGTTGTTGGATTTGTGATGTTATAGGAGTTGCTGACTGTTGTTCAGCTGTAGGTACGTTCACAACATTTTGTTCTGACTCAGGTACACTCTATAGTTATATTAATAATCTAATTAAACATATCTATAACATACTTATTAATTATATATTAATTATATATGAAAAATTCTTACTCGTTCTGGCGTAATAATGGGTGCCATGGCATCTAAGTCTGTCATTGGAAATTGTATACCTTTTAGTTTTAATTCTTGATATACTTGAACAACCCCTTGAGTATGTGGCTGATGACGGAATGTATCTGCCCATGTTTGAATTAAACTTAAAACTTTTTCTTGCACTGCTGTTGGAGGTTCATTTTTTGGTCCGATTAATTTAACCAATTCTTGTACGAATTCTCGCGAACAGGCAAGAGCATGAAAACGTTTTCCACAATTTTTTACACACGTCTCCAATACCTATTTCATTAACATAACATAATTGTATAATATAATAACATCTCATGAATATTTAATAAAAATGAATAAGTTATTTAATAGAAATGGACGAACTCAACAAAAAAAGTTAATCTAGCTATTTAAATTACAGTTCAAGTATAATTCAATTAACTGAACAAAGAAATAGATTACTTTAAAAAATTAATTTAAAAAGTTAAGAAATAAATATTTTATATTTCATCTAATTGCATAAAATAATTTTAAAACATTGCCCGTCTTGTAAAAATATAAGTATTACCAAATGTACAAGTACTAACTGTTAGGGTGTACATGACTATAGTGTAATTCTTTCCAGCAGCCTGATTGAGTCTACGCTTAATTGCTTTAATTGCATCTCTTGGCCCTTCCTCTGTTTCATTTATAATATCACATATTTCCATATTAAGTGTCCAATTTTCACTTGGCAAACTACCGTCTGTAGCTTGCTCTGAAAGATACATAAATAAAGATGTAACACATTAATTGTAATAAAAGGTGTTAGATAAGTTATGATTCATGTGTCTGATTAAGCTGAAGACATATATATACATGGAGAGGAATTTATAAGTATTTACATGTTCATTAATATTAACGTACAAATGGCTGTTCATATAAAAAAAGAAAACAAAATTTGTTAACCAATTATTGATATTACAATAAAATAACCAACATGATGTATTTCAAAAAGGTAAATAAAGGAACTTGCCTATCTTCTGGCCTACTGGTGTTGAAAACGGATTGACATTTACTCCAAAAAATGACATTGTTCAGGTTATACGAAACTGTTTCTATATTCAATAATAATACTTTGATTCACTTGTGCATATGTAAGGCACGTAACAAATTTTGACAGGAACAATATATTTGATAATAAATTAAAAACTTCTTATACAGAGTGACAATATCATATGATCCGTACGACGATAAAGGCAGATGTCAAATACAAAGTGACATGAAACTCTAACCAATCAGGTACAACATTCTGCGAATGCTTTTCTGATTGGATCGCAACATTCGTAGCAAATTCATTTATTTCGCTTAATTAACAAAATTTCCAACACGAGACAAATTTATTAACGACTTCTTCGAATATAAAAGAAACGAAATATATTTATGTATTCCGTGTACTCTCTGAAAATAGGTTTATCGAAATTTTAATATCTATCTGTCTACTACTTCCCTGTTTGAAGCAACATTTTTCTTTGGGAAAAAAGAGCAACTAAATAAATTGGCGAGGAGACGATTCGTAACATATAAAATTTGTTACTAATTTTTTTTTTTGTTCGTAACTTGTGACTGGAAAAGCATAATTTAATTTTACAGTTTATCAATGATAATTAGCTTAGGAATCTTTTGGCATAGAGTATACAATTTCTAGATACCTTTTATCAATAGATAAAGATATCTATTTATATCCCTGCAATTACATTATCAAACACTAGGAGCGTTATGAAAGAAAAATTGATAAATCAGCGTTGCGCGGCAACCAAGCGAAATACAAATTAAATATTTTCAATATAAAGCGGTATATAATTGTATGTTTGATTCTCTATAGAATCTATTTGCGAAATATTTAGAGATGATTCAGGAAAACATTCCTACTATATTGCAAGAATTTGTACAACCTCGTGTAATAAATCAGGATATGTTAATAAACTTGGTAATTGAACAAGGACCAAAAGGAGAAGCTGGTAAACTCTTTTATGAAGACGGTATTAACTTACACGAAACAAGAAAGATTCGAATCGAATTTCTTAGTACGTATGTAAATTTAAAATTTGCTTGTTCAACTTGTTAAATAACACATCTGTGATTTCTTCTTTTAGATATTTTAAAAATCGATTTCCTGTGGGTGATGCCAAATTTGATAGAATTGAAATTGTCCAATAACATAATTGAAAAGATAGAAAATTTAGATGCCCTTATCAATTTGAAAGAATTAGATCTTTCCTTCAATCGTATCAAAACAATGGAGAACTTGAACCATTTAACAAAATTAGAAATATTACTTCTATTTAACAATGAAATTAGTGAAATAGAAAACATAGATGACTTAAGTAATCTAACAATTTTTAGTATTGGTAATAATATTGTAACGGATTCGAAACATGTATGTAATATGGAACATTGTATATGAACATTTTATATTTTCGTGCCTTTATTTATGTACATTATCATTTAGGTACTGTATTTAAGGAAATTTAAAAAGTTACGTAGTTTGAATATGAGTGGAAATCCATGCACTAAGGAAGATGGATATTTGGATTATGTATTTGCATTTATACCTCAAATAACTTATTATGAATACAAAATGATAACTAATGAACAAAGAAAAGATGCAAGAGAAAAGCATTAGTAATTACATAATACATATATACACATATATGTACATAATGTGATATATATATATATATGTATCATGATGATATATGTTAATATATATACACATACATATATACATGTATAAAATAATATTATATACATTTATAATTTAGTAGGATTCTGAATACTTTAGAAGAAACAGAAATGAAAGAAAAAGAAGAGCTAGATGCAGAAGAAGAATATAAAAAGAAATTAGCTTTCTTCACTGCTGCATATATAGAATATCTTGATGATGATTATCTCTTCCATCAAATGTTTGAAGATGATAAAGGTTTATTAATTTATTTATATATATAATTATTTAATTTTATTACATATAAGAATTTATATATAAGACTAGACGTTTACATATAAAAATTTATCAAGTATATCTTATGTTTAGAAGGAAAAGATTTGTCTATGGTAAATGAAGATACACAAAATGCATTTGAGGAATACAAGATAAATTTTTCTGCTTTATGCAAAGAGTTTTGTGAAATAGGTTTGGAAGAACATGATAAACGAATAAATGAAATAAATCTTTATGATATCGCTGTAAATGAAGGTAAAAGTATTTCAGAAAATCGAGGTAGAATGTAAGTAATATATTTGTGCAAATATGAAGTATAGAACGTCAATAGTAATTTGTATTATTTCAAATTATAGAATTGTAAATGAAATCTTGCATAAGAAAACTGATATTTTTGCAACTATCAAGCAATTGATAAAGAAATTAACTGGAAATGTAGATGCTATTACATTAGAAAACATAACTAAAGAAGCACATCAATTATCTGAAGAATTTAATGATATAATAACTGATGCATGGACAAAATTGATGTCTATTGAAGTGGACTTACATGAACAAATGGAGGTATATTTCAATTAATATGAGTTGTCTAGAGAAAAATTAGATTGAAAATAATATCAAACTTATTTAACAAAGGATATAAATGAAGTATTTAGAATTAACATGTCTGATATGATGGATTCTTTTCTAACAATTGCACGAGGATATTTTTCACAATTACGTAATTGTGAAGCAGAATATAATGATACTATTAATGGATTAATTTTATATTATCTTAGCGGTTTTGGGGATGATGTAAAGTTGCCACGTCATTTATTAAATTTATGTGAAGATAAAGACATGTTAAATTATAATCTTAATAATTCTCATGAAAGACATTTGCAAGTAAGTACATGCGTTTACATACATTTCTATTATTTGCACTTTAAAAACTGATATGTATTTTTTCATTACAGATAATAGATGCTAGAGAAGATACCATGGTAAATCGAGTAAAAAATTGGCTTGAAGAATATAGTGAACAATTAATAAAGTAAGTTATTTCTTCCTTTATGTATTTTTATATTTTTTTAATAATTATAGCAAATTTTTATTTCGGTTTAATAGATATGAGAGAGAAAGAAATAATCAGCAAATACTAGAAATATCACACTTCGCGGATTCTCAACAACAAGAATTCTCACAACTATTGCAACAATTAAACTTAAATACTGATGATACAGAAGTTATACTAGCACTTGATGAATGACTTAATAATATAGTTAACAACAATTTGAAAATTATATTATAAACCAAGTGGAAACTTTTGGAAATCAGTACAGAATTAGAAGTAAATATTTTTACTAAATGATATATATTTATCGAATAATATAACATCTTTCAGTATATATATATATTTTTATGTAAAATATTTTATTTCTATAAAATTCGTATAAAAATATTAAATGTTTAACATAACGGTTTAAAAAAGCATCATTTAATTAAAGTTTTTTACTTTTTCTTTAAAGTTTCGATATATAATTTTAGACCAGCTTGTACCTCTGGTAACTGAGCAAATGTTACAAATTGATTAAGATCCACAGCTCTGTTTACTTTCAACCATAGCGAATTACGTTTTCTTAATTCCATTTTTGTTAATTGTCTACCTTTGGCTTCATAAATATTTTAAATGGTAAATATTAAAAGTGTTTATCTTCTAATCAATTAAATAAATAATGTACTTACACGGTATAAATTTAAAACTTTCAATATAATCTTTACACTTTTTGATTGCATTTGCTTTATCAGAAGCTAATTCGTCTACAAGTCCAATTTCCAATGCTTCTGTTGGATGAAACAGAGTTCCTCTATTAAATCAATAGTTTTCAATTAATAGTAGATATTATTAAATATCTATAATATCTATATTAATAATAGATATTACTAAATATAATGTTTTATACATTTATATATTTATTAATAATTACTTTAACAGTGCTATTTCAGCTCTTCTATATCCTATTATGTCAACATAAAGACTTCTAAACCATTCAGGAGCAATAATTCCTAATCGTGTTTCATTTAATCCTATGCTGTGTTTTCCTTCAACTAAAACTCTATATTCGCAAGACATTGCTAATAAACATCCTCCAGCAGGACTGGCGCCCTTCATAAATGAGATTACAAATATTCATATATTCTTAAAAACATAATTATATATATCGTTATCACTATTATCTTAATCATTTTACTAATAATGTTTAAAATAATACATTGATTGCAGCAGCTACTGGTATCTTCAAATTATATAAAGTTAACCATGTATCCTGTAATGTTTGCCAATATTCAGTTAGTTGTTTTTCAGTCCGATTATACATTTCTTTTATGTCAAGTCCTGCTGAAAATACATTTGGTAATGATGATGTTAATATAATACCTCGATATTTCTCTTTCTGTACATCCATTAAGGACATGTTTAAAGCATTTAATAATTCTTTGTTTAAACTATTTACAGGTGGATGCGCCATTGAAATTATAGCAGTATCTGTCAGATAATAATGTTATTAAATAAAAACTGCTTCATGAAACTTTGGATTATGATATTACCTGTGTCATCTTTTGTAATTTCAACTAATTTTGTGTTCGTAGCATATGTTTGGAATAGAGGAATTTGCGTTCCTCTAAATACATTCAAAATTGTCCTTACAGCAAGCATATTTAATCAAATTTGGATTCAATTCTGAAATTATATAAAATAATATGCGTGTACAGATACAAATGTAAATGAATTTATTTTATTTTTCTATTTATTATGAATTATAAACTACTGAAATACCGTGAAATATTCTATGAGATTTTGTAACTGAATATTAATTAATTTGCAAGTAATGTATCTATTATCTATCTATATATAACATATATGGGATATGTACCTATTAATAACAATCAATTCAGTATTACTTACATGTATTAATTATATACATACAAAATGTGTGATAACGATAAAGTAAACGATAACGTTGTTTTATTGTATCACTGTACGAGATGTAGTTAAAAATGCCAAATAAGATGATTATCAAAAAGATGATTTTGAAAAAAAATACAATTGTCAGAATGGAACGGACCGGACCGGAATGGAGCAGAATGGACTGCGGGCAGGTGCTAATATGGCGGCTATGCAGCTTCATAGTTTCGTGACATCGCCCTTTATCTTAACATTTTTTTAAGCAAGTTAGAAAACTTTGGTCACCGTGTGACGGAAACAACAATGTCTTGAATGGATTCATCGATGTTCGAAAGATAAACCAGCTAACAAAATGTCAACTAGATCGCAGCTTACGAAAGATTTAAACGGTTTGTCTTCTATTGAATGTTTACGTTCATATCGTAGAACTGTCATACGTTAAAAAAAGATACCTCTCTTGTTAAATTAAGTTATTCTCTAAGGATCTTTCCAAGAATTTCTTTAATATCCATTTTATTTCATAAGTGTGCAAAATGGATTGCAACAGAATTTTATAAATCTTCTCATTAATTTTGCACGTTTTGCAAATTGCTCTTAACTTAAAATGTTTTCATAAATTATTCATTATTTGTAGAATCGGTGAAAGCGTTACTGGGTAAGCATGTAAAGATATTGTTAAAGAATGTTGTAAAATTGGAAACGAAACAAGATAAACAGGAAAATCGTGTTTTGGTAAGTGATGTTACCAGTATTAAGATATTGCAGTACAAAGTAAATTTGAAGTTGTTCAGTGTAATAGTTTAGATTAATAGAAAAATTAAATTTTTATTGTTTTGATTTAAGGTTTTTTCACCATGCCGTTTGTTTCTTTTAACGGCCAAAGTACCCACAAGAGTAAGATGATAGATTATTTTGTTCTTACGAATAAGCTGTGTGATTCTCTTGATAGTTACATTTTAATTATTTTCTTACAGATCGACTGCCATTTTCATTATTTAGAAATAACATCTATAGAGTCCAAAAGAGCAAATCAGTTATCTTTAAGTGTTGGGGAAAGATATTACAATTTTACTACCACAGGAGCAGGTGCAGATACTACGGAAGTAGATGCAATGATTGAGGCCTTACATACTGCAATTCGAAATATCTTTCCCACTGTACCATTAAAGTATGTGTTTTTTTTTATCTTATATTTATTTTTTCTGTTATATTGTATTACAACGGTAACATTGAAATAACTAATATTAAAATTATAATTTTTATTATAGCTATATTATAAGAAAAATAGAAGTAATACCAGCTAGTAGACTGCAAAGTATAAGAGGTAGTGAATTAGCTAGAAGTACAGAAGCTACAAGACATACTGGACCTTGTGGGGGGTTTTCAACCCAGTATGCATGTATGTGTGATTTACATGGTGTACCATATAGAGAAGAAGTAGCCTGGGTAACTTGTTAAAGTATATGAAGATGTACTACTATTATTGTTGGGCGTTTCTCAAAAAAATTATATTTATAGGATGTTGATACAATATACCTTTCTCATGATACAAGAGAGTTAAATTTAAGAGATTTTGATCATTTAGATCAAAAAGATTTGGTGCCAATCATTTCCGCCTTGGAATATAATACTTGGTTTACAAAATTGAGGGCATCTCATCTTAAATTAAGTCATGAACCTTTGGAAAGATTGTTACATGTTATGCGTAGATCTCTTTCCATTCAGGAACTTTATCTAGATAATCTTGGAATAAAATGGTAAAGATAAAATAAATATAATTTTAACAAGATATTAGATGATAAATTAAATGTTTTTTCTTTTTAGGGATTTTGCACACAAATTATCATTAGCTCTAATTTCTAATGCTAATACAATGTTACAGACTATTGATCTGTCACATAATACAATTGAAGATAAAGGCAAGTATTAACTATAAAGACTTTTATTTTAAATATTTTTCCTTAGTAGATTCATTTTTCTTATTTTCAATTCTTTTTTTTTTTTTACTTTCGAAGTATCCCTATACAATTTTTTTGTTTTATATTTTTGTAGGAGCCTCTAGCTTGTGTGGAATAATAGCCAAGTTACAAGGTGTGCAAATAACCATTAATGATATTTGTTTCTCCTTATCCTTTTATGTTTAAAAGCAATCCTCCATTCATAATTTCAGTACTCTTCATAAAATTAAATATCATTGATAGTATATAATTATTATATTAATTTATTATATTAATTTATAATTAATATGTACATTTATTAATATTAATTTGTAGTATTATTATTAAATATGTTGAATTAGTACATGTATATCTGTTTTTATATAACATAACATTATTTAGCATAATATTATTTTTAAGGAGGTGCACATTTAAGTGGACCTATCGGAAAATTGCCTAAAGGTTTACAAAAATTAAATTTGGCACATTGTGGATTAACTGGAAAAGGAATAAGTCAAATTGCACATGCATTAAGTTTAAATAGAAGCATGCCAACTAGTTTGCAATATTTAAATCTTTCAGAGAACTGTTTAAAAGATGACATCAATGTAAGTTTTTAAATATCATTGTAAAATTTAATATAATAAGTAGTTGTATTAATGATATATTAGGTATAAATAAAATGTAAATAATATAATTATTATATACTTGCAGAATTTATGTAATTTTTTGGCACAACCTAATAGTCTAACTCATTTAGATCTAAGTGGTACAGATACAACGCTAGAATGTGTAAGTGTTTTAATTTTCTATATATAAAGTTCTAATATAAATAAACTTCATATTCTGCATTTATTTTATTCAGCTGTTTGGTGCTCTACTACGGGGTTGTGCAACTAATCTAGTCCATTTAAATGTTGCTCGCAACTCTTTTTCAAGTAAAAAGACCAAAGAAATACCTCCCAGCTTTAAACAGTTCTTTACAGCTACACTTTCATTAAAGTACTTAAATATATCTTGTTGTAAATTGCCGCTAGAAGCATTGAAACACTTGTTACTTGGTTTGGCATGTAATGAAAGTACAGTTGGTTTAGAACTTGATATGAGTGGAAACAATTTGGGCTCTATGGGTGCTCATGTACTGGAATCATGCATTCATGGTGTACGTTGTATAGCATCATTGGATATATCAGATAGCAGTAAGTACATTGCACTGAAAGTAAATTAGTTGTAAATATTAATATTTGAATTTCATACCTTGTATATGTCTTTTCACAGATATGGATGTTGATTTAGCACAAGTGATAACTGCTGTAGGGAAAAACAAATCGATCAAACAATTATATATGGGTCGGAATACTGTTAGTATGAAAAGCAAACATATTGCTGTGGTAATGGATGCCCTTGTGCAAATGCTTCAAGAAGATGATTGCGTTTTGCAAGCATTACATTTACCAGATTCTCGATTGAAATCTGATCTTTATAATCTTATCAATGCCCTTGGTAGTAATACTTGTCTTCATACTTTAGATATTAGTGGTAATCAAATTGGAGATCCTGGTGCCAGATTATTAGCAAAGGCATTACAAATTAATAATCATTTACGGACTATTATTTATGACAAAAATAATATCACTCTTCAAGGTTATGCTGATATTGTTCATGCTTTAGAAAAGTATGTAATTTTTAACTTTAATAACAAAATGTTGATATATTTTTCTCATGTACAATATCTTCTTGTAGAAATTGTAGTGTAAGACACATGCCATTTCCAATTTATGATTTACAACCATGTATGAAAACTTCAGCTGAAAAAACTGAACAATTAGCTAAAAAAATTCAAGATTTGTTACAAAGAAATGTTACACCATGTAAATATAGTCATGGACAAGCATTTAGATTACAACAGGGATTTTTGCTAAGCTCTACACAACAAATGGTTGATAGATTGGTTGTACAAACTCAAGACACTATTAAAGCTATTGCTGCAGAAAGCTGTGATGCTAATAATGACATTAATTATGCAACTGGACTTATACAGGATGCAGATAATTCAAAACAGGTATAAAATATTGAATAACAAATAAATTTTTAATAAATTTTTACGCAAATGATATTCTTTTAGCTCTTACCGAGATTACATGAAGTTCTTCAACGACGAGACGAAAATAATCCAATAGAATTGAAATTACACGAAATGGCAAATGAGCTTCATAAAGTTGTAACTATATATTTACAGGTATTTGTTTTGTTAAATATATGTATATTATTCTCATGCAAGAGGTAATAAGTTTTAATTATTAAAATTTAAATACAGGATTCCTTAGATGCTATGATAAAGTGTGCAAATGAACAATGTCCCACGATACTTTCACAAACGGTAATTAGAGGCGATGAAAGTGAATCAGTTGCAGTGGAAGATGATCTACGAAATAGTTGCAAGGAAAAGAATCAGATTAGTAATGAATTCATACATACTACTATCACAGAACAAGCTGGAGCAGATATAGTAAATAGAGTCAAGTATGAATCATAATTACTTATTCATTTTGACTTTCTACACATTACGTGTTAAATGATCACTAATGTGTTTTATTTTTTCATAGTGAATTAAATTTAGCAGTTGCTGCGCACGTATCCGACAGAATAACAGATGAAGTAATTGAATCATTGTCAAGAAGCTATAAAAACTTAGTATGTATAATATACTTCACTATGTGTTAAATACATGCTAAAAGGTATTACACTGAAAGATTAATATTAAAGTATTTTAATTTTGATATTGATATTCATATTGATATTTTCAGATTGGTGATTGTGATAGTAGAACAAGAAGCAGTACACCTGACGTATTACGGCCTAGTGCTGGTTCAATGAGTAGTGGAAGTGTCATAGGAGTTACAAGCACCGTAGGTGTGTCTACAGCATTACCAATTGGTAGAACGAGTATTACTTCAGAAGAAGACTGTCCGCCAGAAACTTATTCACTTGTGAATTCTATTGGTCAATGTTCCAGTGATCAATCTCCGATGGTAAAAACGCATAATTTGTTTATATTTATATAATTCAATTTATATTTATAACAAACTTTACTATAATAACTATGATATAAAACTTCCATGTCTGTCTAGAAATTGGATTATTTAAATCTTGTAAGTAAAATAAATACATATTTGGAAACTTTCTATTCAAAAATTTGATTGAATTTTATGAAATTTTTTTATTCTATGCGATAATAAATAAATGTATTACAATTATTTAAAAGAATGTATGTAGTAAAATTATATTAATGATTGTTTTTTTTACATAGGCTACGCCACATCTATCAAATAAACGAAAAAGTTTACATGGAAGGAAATTACGACCGAAATCTGTAGTTGATTCTGTAGAAGGACTTTCGGCCGATGACATTCCAGATTTATTACCATCCTTACCAAAAAGTCAAGCAGAAGGTTCGTATTCTTTTAACATAAAAAATATGTAATTAATAAATTTATTATTTCTGATATCAATGTATTTTTTCAGCTATTTCAGAAACAGAACATTCTTTAACAGAATCACTAGACTCTGTTTCTGAATTACCTAATACTGTAGGACAACAATTACAACATTTAGTAAAATCTAGACCACGTAGAACAAAGACTAGAGCACCTACAAGACCAATGTTGAGACCTGATCAGCCAGTAGATGGTCTTGCTCTTGGCGAAGGCCTCGATGTATTTTTCAGACCAACTACACCGACAACACCTCTTATATCTCCTACAAGTGATGATAGGTAAGTGATAATATTCAAAACTATATCAACTTTAAGAGAAACAGAAATTATATAAATTAATTTATCTTTATTTTGCTGTAGCTCCTTGCATACTTTTCCAACTGATGGTAGTCCAAATTTATCTCTTACAAGTCATAAAAGTATTCCACCTGAGACGGATAAAAAACCTGGTTGTAGTTCGCCAATGTTAAAAACACTTCTTGAGCCTGCACCGCGATCACGATCTAGTGATAATTTAGAAAAATTTTCCCCTCTTGTTGGCAGAAGGTCTCAAGGTGATTCACCGTTAACTGCATCTCCATTAACTCGACGAAATACAACAGACAATGCACAAAATCATGAAAGAAGTGTTACAAAATCTGATAATAGTAAAGATACAAGTAACAACGTATGCAATAATTGTGTCAGTAATACTGCTGATACATCAAAACGTAGTACACTACCTATTATTGGTTCTGGTACAAGTACACGCAGTTTGCGAGATTCGGATGAAAATAATAAAATGTTACAACAGCAAATTGTTATAAATTCCTCAGATAAAGATGTAATGACTGTTCCTAAGGATTACGAAAACAAAAAAAGTTTAACTAAAAGATCTGCGGTAGATACAGATAAGACTGCAAATCAATCTTTGCCTTCTCTTAAATTAAGATCGACAGGTTTTGATCTTCGTAGTCCAACAAACGGTAGCAGTACAAAAACTAATTCAGAAGCATCGAAATCTCCAGTATTAAAGTCTTTAACCAAAGGAAATAGTTCAATTACAGATGGAAAAAATAATGGTGCTCTTTCCAAGACTAAACCTGTTCCACCTGTAACAGCTCCGAAACCGAGACCTTGGAGTATGGCTACTGATAGAAAATCTGGTAAAAGAATCAAATTGTTTAACAATAAAATCTTGGCCTACGTTATATTACATATTTATATTACATATTTAATGTTTTAGGAGAATTTAATTTATTAAGCGATGGTTCTAGTCCAAATACTTCAGCTGGAAATACACCTGATTCTGGAGATGCACTTGATGAATCAACAGATAGTGGTGTAAGTGGTCCTGCTTCCTTACCGCCGACATTATCAGCAAGTAGTACTGCTAGTTCTTTAAGCAACGCAAGCGTAGAGAAAAGATCAGTCAGAGAACTGGCAGCTAGTTTAAACAAAAGTAAAACGGAAAGGAAAGAGAATGGTAAGAGCCAAAAATATATTTTTCTGTTTGCATGTTGTTGTATATAGTAACATCATAGACATCATTCACAATTCACGCATAGTTTTTAATTAAATATCAATTCCTGGTTAATTCCAAATATATATTGTAAATATGCATGTTGAACCCTTTAATTAAGAAGCCTTGCTGTATATATTATTTTAGAGCATACCGCACCTGCAGCATGGAGGTCGGTGCTTCAACGTTCTATCAACCAACCAGATGTCAAGGTACCTTATGTAACGTCCGTTTTTTTTTCTTTTTTTTTCTTTTTTAAATCACTTAATATAATTTTTAATAAGAATGCAGTGTCCTAAGTCCTTTTGTCTTGTTTTGTGCTTGAAATCCATTAATGTAAATTTCTATTTTTACTTTCTTTCAAAACAGTTTCTGTGTCTTAGCATTACACAAAGACATTTTTAAAATATTATAAAGATACCTTGAAGTATTATTTTGGGTGAGACAATTCTATATATATAATTGTTATATTTTTAGGTAACGGAAGTGCCGAAAACGGTTGAAGAAAATCGTATAAGTTTTAAACTCCGACGTACTTCATTTTTACGTGATTCAAATTTCAATTACAATAACGACGTAGTTGATGTTTGATCGTGACTTAATGCAGTAATAATTTATAAATTAATGTCAATGACTGGATACTTATTAAGATATCTTTCATCGAAATATTTTATATTGGGTACAAAAATATACAATTTGACACGTTTGTATTTGTGCCATATAAAGTCAAATGCAAAAGCAAGTGCTAACACAATATTTAGGGACAGGGTACTGGGGGTCTCTATAGAAGTACCAATTTATTATTAAGGTGGCATTAAAAATTTTATAGTTTTTTATGAAACTGTAATTTTAATGCAGTTTATCTTAATTTAGGAATAAGTATTTTGTATTTAATATACTAAAAT
Organism: Melipona bicolor; assembly: GCA_030673865.1. NCBI lineage: Eukaryota > Metazoa > Arthropoda > Insecta > Hymenoptera > Apidae > Melipona > Melipona bicolor. The sequence continues at coordinate 3,237,103 of JAHYIQ010000016.1, read as the reverse complement.
CATTTAATATTTTCAATGCAATAAGTTAAAACACTTACTTCCATAGAAAACGCATTAAATGCTTCTACATTCCTCCAGATTTTTAAAAAGAGGTCTGTTTGATATTGTCAATGATATTATTTGGAAGATGAACCATGTTATGTTTGTTTTAACATTTAAATATTTATATATTGTTTGTCTGTATATTTAAACTGATAGAATCTAATATAAATCATAAACTATATGATTTTAATTAATTTAAATGTATGCCAATCTGTTACCAAAAAACAAACACAATATATTTTTAGCAACATTAAACAATATTTCTTCCTATTATTTAATCAAAGTCGGGATGTCTTCCGAAATTAATTTTTGTAATTTCATGATAGTTATTTTGATTTGTTTCTTAACCAACCAGTTGTAACAGACCTGTGATTACTAAAAGATACGATTCTATTTAGATTGAATTGATTATTGTTCATAATTTTTTATACTTGTTTCCATACAATTTTTATTAAATTATGTTACATTTTATTTAACATTTAAATACAATTGGAATTGATAAGTGCACAAAGCAAATACCAAGAATCATAAAATGTATGAAGCGTGCCATATAATATAACGTAAAATAATAAATGCTTTGTTTTCACGTAACAAGGACAAAGTTGAAAGATTTTTATATAAAAGATACGATATTATCAATGACTTATCATTGATTTAAAAAAAATTAGTAACAAAATACATAAACATTATATAATGCATATATAACATATGATACGTAAATAAAAAAAAAAACTAAACTAAACTTTCAATTAAATTAATTAGAAGAAAGATATTGCAGACTATTATTATATTTCAAGAATTTTTTGCGATATTTGTAAGTTGTATTTGCTATTTTGTATCTTGTTAAAGATGTATTATAATTAAGAATAATTTAGCTAAGTCTTTCTGCTATGTGCATTTTCCTATAAAGGAGCAGCTTTTTTACAAACAATTTTTTTATATGGTATAAAACTATATTGCAAAATACATAACGTAATTCAATTTACATAAGTATATTAAAAACTAGTTTTTGAATAGCAAACAACTTCTGTACATATACGTGTAAAAAAAGTTACACATAGATAAATTAGTCATTATTACAGTTGCAGTTCTCATAGATAAATAAATATTTGAACATCTATTTGATATTGGGTTTATGTATTAATAACTGTGACTAACAAAATATGTAAATCCTTTTGGATACAGGTATTTAGCAACATATGTCATATAACAATATTAGATGGTAAATTGAAAATATTCTTTTTAAATATAATAATTAAACCATTTGTGAAATGTGTGTGTTATATTTTAACAAACACATTCGACATTCATCTTTACATTTAAAATCATAAATATTACATAGATTGAACATCAAATCATAAAATTAAAGCCTTTCTTTTTATCAGGCGATTATTTATTTTAAATCTAGCGCGATGCAGATTGAATTCGTCAAATTATACATTTTGTTAAATCAGTATAAGAGATTTTCAAATGTAACCAAATCAGTATCTTGAACGGTAGCTAATAATAATGTTTATTTAATAATTTTATTTGTTATTCGCCGACAGAATTGTAATTTAATTATTTCCATAATAAATATAGTATTTGTAAACATGTACGTATGTACTTGTAGTTTTGCATAAACGCAAACTAATTAACAATTTGTATACACATTACATTGCAGGTGATTTTTAAGGCATAAAAATACATATAAATTAATTGTATATTTATGACAGAAAAATATTGCATTGGATTCTATACGAACGTCACGTAAGATTTAAAATTTAAACAACTGTGCCAAAAACGGAATCATTTTGTATGTATGTTCAGTTTGTTTTACTCCCTCTTTGAAGTTCAAAATGTAATTGTTTTACATTGTACTAGTTGTCACTTTGCATACTACTAAAGATCACCTGTAATAAATCATACTTTTGTGTGTAAATATATTAAATATAATTACGGTATGTATGTATTAATGAATGAGTGATACAATCACGCGATCGTACGATGCGCGCAGAGAAACTCAGCACGTATAGGCATTCTTTCTTCATTACATTCCCGTATTTATATTTACATATGTACGTATACATATGTTGCAATGAAGCACGTTTTAAAATCTGCTATTAATTTTATTATATATATGTATTATCATCCAATAAATATCAGTATTTGCAGATTTCGATACGTTGCTCATTAACCATGCAATATAATTTACTAGTAAATAAAAACTCCTATTACATATGCAGTGTCCAGTGTTTTTCTTATTTTATACATTAGTAATTTTGTGTACGTAAAGAGACTTTGTTGCCAAGATGGAAAGATTGAAATGATAGATTTTTATAATAAAATCAAAAACAACACTCATCACATACGATATCTTGCTGAAATAATTTTATAGCAATATAATATAATATAATATAATATTAAAATTTAAATTAAATATATAAAATATATATATTAACAAAGTTGAATCAATAATGTATCTTAGAAATGTATTGTTACTCGTAACGTTTTTGGAATATTGAACACCAAATTAGTAAAATATGGCATACATAATATGTATTTATTAAGTCGAAAAATATAAAATACATACAATAGAATTAGTGCGCATGCGTGAGAAATTGTATGAAATCCAACAGTGGCACATTTCCATAACCCAAGAAATGGAAGTATAGCGACGGAAGTTTTAAGGAAATAAAGTGTATGGAATCCGTTCTACATAGGAGATGTTAATGAGTTTTTTTACATGTTTTATATTATTAAGTTGAGAAGGTGTAGAAATGTCACGTTCAAAATCTGAAAAGATTGGAAATGGTGGTAAATGCGAACTAAGTGTATGGACACGTGCGATAACAGCAAACTCCGAATGGCCAGATAAAGTAAACATAACCATATTTCACTCAAGTATCTCTATTTTTTCCCTATGATCTCGCTCATAAGTTTCAATGATTTATTATAGGAAGAATTTCTTGATGTTATATACTGGGCCAGACAAGCAATTGGTATTATAGTTGGTATAGGATGGGGTCTTATACCTTTAAAAGGTTTCATAGCTCTACTATTGTAAGTTAAAATATAATACTACTGTAAGTTGCAATACATAAAATTGCGAAATTATAATTATACATTTTCTGATTCAATGTTTCAGATTTGTATTAGTTAACGCAGGTGTCACGTATCTGTATTTTAGCAATTTTCAACAAATTGATGAGGAAGAATTTGGTGGTATATGGGAATTAACTAAAGAAGGTTTCATGACATCATTTGCTGGTTTTTTGGTAATTCAAAGTTCTAAAATCTAATATTATTTGTTTTAGTGTATTTATCTTATAAGTTTATAATAAAATTTTTCTTCATAGGTTACTTGGATCATTATATATTCAGGGTTACATTTTGATTGATTAGTTGCTGTATCAGTGATGATTTTACTGATAAGGACATTAATATATTAATATTTTTCAAAAATCAAGTGCATATATGCAATTGACCTCGTAAGAATTTTTATGAAGAGCAATTACTTTTCACAGTTCATATGAGCTTTAGACTTGTAGCGCAATAAATACATAGAAGAATTACTAATCACTTGGATAATTTGTTATATAGAATTAAATATTATCACATAAAAAATATATATCTATTGAAAAATTCCTTTCTTTTTGCATAAAAATGTATGCATTATATTTAAAGACCTATTATTTATTACCAGAAACAATGTTTTTAAGTATTAATTATAAAATATTTTTATTTTAAACTTAATTTTTTTATTACATATCATTGATATAGTAAGTATTGTAAATCGCGCTATGAAAACATACATGTTGCATATGCCAAATCAGAATATATATATATGTGCAGTAATTAAACATTTTGAATAACTATATTGCTCAATATTTGATCAGACTTAATACTTAGTGGATGTATTACTTGTGAAATTTTTATACTGGTATTATTTCCACTATCTAAATATATTAACAGCCTTAGCTTTTGCCTTAACAAGTACAAGGCAAAAAACATAAAAAAATAGATTTGGAATATTAATGTAGTTCTGTATACATCAAATTTTACTGATAACAATTTATTTAAACCTTTTTCAAAAAAGTAAATAATAGTGATTGAAAAAAATTTTGCCACATAAAATTACTAGTATTTAAGTAAAAATAATCTGGATGAAAAAACTAATCAATATACAATTTTAAAATCATAGATATCGACTAAAATAGTAGAGCTCAAACTTCATGTAAGCTTATATAAGATTTATTTAAGGTATATTTAACATGTATAAATTATTGAAAATATGGTAATAAAATGTGTTTAATATATTCATAAAAAATGCATCGAAATCAACCGATCATTAATCGTTTCCGCCCTCGTAATTGTACTTCTTTATATTTAGAAACAATTTCTTTACATTGATTTTTATTTGCGTAATGTTTCTGATAAATATCAAATATCTTTGAAAACAAAAGAGGTATTTCTGAATGTGCACTTAGTAATGATCGTTCAAGAACGTACAAATCGACTGCTTTGTCTTCTACGCTTGATTCTACACGAGCTAATCCAAAATCTATTATAACAAAATTATTCGCAGCTACAAGAAAAAATGAAAAAATAAATATTTCGTTATTAAAAAAGTAATATTAATTGATATGATAATGGCATACCATTTTTATATTTTTTAATGTGATCATCGTCAATGTTTTTCAAAAGTACATTCGAAGTAGTCAAGTCTCCGTGAATTATGTTTTTCAAATGTAATTTCGCAATTATTGTTCCGAGTCCTTGTGCTATAAAATTTAATAAACGATCGTCATTTGTTTCTTCCGAAAGCTTTTTATCAATAAACTCTTTTAGTATTACTGCGTTTTCTATATATTCCATATAGATACATCGTCGTTCCAAATTTGCCAAATATATGGCTGGTGTTGCGATTCCTTAAAAAAAAAAAGAAATTAACTTATTCTTAGAAAAAGAACAAGAAATTAGGAAAACAAGAAATTCATATTATTTTACCTGCGGCTTTAGCACGAATTATAGCACGACATTCAGCTTTTATACGATCTTTCGTAAGACGCTTATCTAAATCTGCATGTCTGTACTTCTTTTCAAATCTCTCTTTGATTAACGTTGGTTTTCCTAAATAAATACCTTTATATACGCGTGCTTCGGCGCCTTGTGCTATTAATTCGAAATCATTCATATTGTTCAATATCTAAAATATATATCCCAAAATATAGATTTCGCATACGTGTATCTTTTATGCCATTTACACCATTTTTTTTTTTTTTTTTTATTATATGAGTTACTTTATTAAATTTGAAAAAAAAAATATATAGTTGCGTTGAAATTTACTTCTAATAGTAACTCATATAATTTAAAGAACAGATTACGTTACAGAAATTATATTTTTCGTGTGCAATAAATGCTTGAACGGCAAGTTACTATTTGTGAAAAGGGAAAGATAAAGTTATTCGCGCTAGCAAGGGCAAGATGAGGGCGAAATGTGAATCGATCGTTACCCGAGAGCGTCCTGCGCGCTAATCGCTATCCCAGCGCTAGTATTCGCCTGTACTTTGTTCCTATCGGATTGACAAGCTAATACTGTGTTTTCTTGCCTTGTTAAAATTACAGAGAAAACGCTTTTTCATTTAACTGGCAAAAATGAGGGATGAAGTGAAAATGGACGCGAATCGGCTAATCGCCGAAGTCTATAAGCGGCCAGCGCTTTGGAATCAAAGGCATATCTCTTATCACAATCGCGAGGTGACGAACCGCGTTTGGATGGAGATTGCATCGATATTCAAGTTGCCCAGTAGGTGCATTGATGAAATCGTTTTTCAATCGTATGTCATTCGCGCGCGCATTTTTACCATTCGTTCTAACTGTCAAAATTTACTCATTTCCAGCATAGTACAATCATTCTGAATGTGAACTGTTAACATCGTTGATACAATAAAATAATTATCAAATCATTTGTTCTCATGTCTGAAAATGTTTTTTGTTATAATCATTATAAATTTAAATAGCTAATTTGAACTTGAAGAGCGTCGAACTCATAGCACAAAGTTTTACTCGTATACAGAAAATATTTATCATGGTTATGTATTATATATTATTTTTCATGATTGTCTTACTATTTCTCGAAAAACATGTATATAATTTTTTATATACAAATGCTAATGTACTCGCTAATACGAATCGCCGTCTAGTTAACCTCACTTTTTTGCAGGTTGACATTACCAAATATATCGTACTTTAAATCAATTTGCATGTTCACTGTTTAATATATGAATCTTACAGTCACAAAAAAATTGCCATTAATAACCATCAATAACTTACAATTTATTGTTGTTTACAGTATTAAAGCTCGGAAAGATTTAAATTGCAGGTGCAAACTTGTTAGGTGAAGACGCATGCGTACAAGCAGTCAATAAATTTCGACCATCGTACTTATGAATTACTTCCGTTATATTTATGATTTTCATCGCGCAAACTTTAGTTTACAACTACATTTTACGAAAATCATTGCATTTATATAATTTTACGCGTGTATGCGATAATTTTGCACTAAACCCACTAAATAAATCCACTAAATCCACTAATTCAACTAAACTTACATAATCAAATTCAGTTAATATAGAACTGATTAAAGTGTCAAAAATGTAAATTATTAAATTAGAAATATGTAAGTATCTTTATAAGTGAGCCGCGATAAACATATTGTTTGTTATTTTTATGTTTTTCAGAACCAGTATTAAAAGCAAAGTGGAAAGGGTTACGAGATACTTTTCGGGCGGAGTTGAAGAAGGACCAAGTTTATCGGAAAAGCAAATTTCATCGAAACAGACCAGTATGGATACATTTCAAAAGTCTACAATTTTTGAAAGAACAAATGTTACCCCGTCCCCCTATTTGGGAACGAAGCAATTCTTGCCAAGATGACGATCGGGTGCCTAGCGAAGGTGAGAATGATGGGGCGCTGATGCAGAATGGCTCGTCGGTAACAAATAGAAACGTGGAGGATCGAAATACGATTGCAAATCATCTGTTGTCAATGAACAACGATAACGGACTAAAGATCGACGCCGTCAATCACATAGACGTAAAGCAGGAGCCCGAAGAGAATTTTGATAATCTCGAGTTTCAAAGTGTCTCCGACAATCTGACTGAAAATGAAATGATGCTGCAAAACATTTCTCCCGAGCAGGTGCTCATGGGAGACAATGACACTAACATCGGCATCCCAGTAGATCCTTTGGAAGGCAACCGTTTCGATGATAATTATTATTTCCTTATGAGTCTCCTACCTCATATAAGAACGTTGTCCGCTGACAAACGAATGTTACTTAGAATGCAAATGCAAGAACTGGTTTATAAGGAAGTTTACAAGAAAAATTCGGATAGCGTCACAGCATCGTAAACAGAGATATTAAAAGGAGTATTTTTAACAGAGATATACATATAAACATACAAGTGTGTTTCGTTGGAATCGGCTATAAATTCATCAGAATTGTTTTATATTATATCGAGACACGAAAAGCAACTCGGGCTTTATTTATAAAAATTAATCAAATAACTAGTAAAGTCGAACACGTGACGTTAAAGGGGGGAGGGGAGAAGAAGTGTAGGTTTTGTTAAACTTGAAACAAGTCAATACTCCGTAGGTTGAGAAACACTGGTGCTTTCTCGTACCTGCGGGTACGACCGTGATGTTTAGTGTGATGTATATAAGTGTAGTAAACGTATTCGTGTATTCAGGAACATTCCTGTTTCGTTGCGCATGCGTACCTGCCGCGGCTCCTCTTAGCTGATCGTCTCGTTCGTTTTCACGTTACGTTTCGGTTGTGCTTTCGTTTAGTTTGCTCGCGATTGCCACAAGACGGTTGTGTTCATCTATCTGTCGTTTCGAATTCGATATTGTGTATTAACTACGTGTTCTCGCGGGCGTAGATAGTGCATCCTGCACCAAGGATAGTTACTGTGACATTTTTTTCTGTGCGTCTATTACCTGATCATGACTTAGTGTGCACAGGTGTTTACCTCAGGTGACAGCTAGAAAGGTGCATCTGCCTCGGATTTTTCATTCTCTTTTGTGTTCTACACGTTCCGCATTCAAACGTATATAATTAACTCGTTCACTCCATTGCGACTGATTATTTCAAGCCGAAAAATTTCATCTCGTATAGCATCAGTGCAACGTAATTTCTTTACATTTTTTTGGGGGGAGGGAGGGAGGAACTAAATTATCGTTTAGTTCAAGGTGAGTCAACGAACGAAACAACAATGCAAAGAATATCTGTTTCTCTCGAAAATTCTCATCCTTTTTGAAAACATCACCAAACGTACATTATGCGAAACGATTACTAACAGGAACGAAACGCTGACAATTTCACGATGAATTAAATAAAATTCAATATAGTATTTCAGCTTTATTCTTAAATACCAAAGTTTGTATCGATCCTTCATAGGTTAACAAATAAATAAGTTCTGTGCAATAGTCGATCATTAAGTAACACTAAGTTCAAGGAGGGCAGGATAAACGTGATATTCTCATTTTCTCTTTTCATTAACTAACAAATATGATATTTTTAATAATGTTTCGTATGTGAAACAATATTGGAGCGAGTAATTGTTAGAAACAGATTATCGTCGTAACTGCAAAAAAAGGTTGAATATTCACGTTGTTTGTTATGAAGCAGATACATATTGTCTAAATTAAGAGAGTTTGTAAAAAAAAAGAGCCGCGTTACTTTCATCAGAGGGCCGAACGATGACAAAGCTATCGATACTCCTGTGTCATTATAATTAAGGTTAGAGGTATCGTACGCTGTTGAGCGTTAAATATATTCTTCATCTACACTTTCGAGCTTGATCTAAAATAGCGTACTGGAATCTCCTGGCGATTCGAAACGCATCTACGCATTCCGTTCCGAGTGACAAGTACCTGGAAACCGAGACGCCAGTTACCTCGTGGATAATTTTCGTAACTAGTCGTAATAATGCTAATAAAGATCTTTGTATTCAAAGTGACGTCTCGTGTATTCATTCCACGTATCCGACAAAAATATAAAAAGAGTAACAGATAATCGTGGAAAATCAAGCTCAAGATTTGGATGTTCGAACCGACAGTTTATTATAACGCGTTTATTATAACTGAAGGTGTTGCGAAAATTTAAATAATCATTAATTATTTAGCTATTACGCAATCACTTTCTAGAGAAATAACAATAAAACATTTAATTTATCTAAATGATCGATAATAGGTAAGATCGAAGTAGCGAATCGCGGCAAAACATTTGAGGTGAGAATCTGTAATCATTAAAATAATATTATGTTACCTACATCGTTTTCTTTGTCTAATATTTATTTACGTTAAATTTGTTAACGATTTGTTTCTTTTCACATAATTTTGTGACTACAATTTTGAACTTGAGAAAAGAAAGATATTATTAATAATGCATCCGGTATTTAGGATAGAATTGATAACGTGTCGTTTGCCCAAAAAGTGTAACATATAACGCATATTCCAAAATTAGTATTTGTATTAGTGGAAAGATGCTATAAGAAGCAAAATATTTCCAATCGCTTTTCAAATAGCAATATCCGATGATAACGTGATTATTGAAGTGCACTTTTACCGAATGATGTTCTCTTTCGCGATTATCTCTTTGACTATCTCAATTAGTATGGCTTCACTTACCGTGTGGCACGTTCAACACGAGTATGAAAATCGATTGAATTCATAACATGATTGAGTACAGGATAATCCGAAATGTAGATTATTTTGTCACGTATTTGTACAATATATATAAATATTACCAAACGTCAACTTTCTTGAATAAATCAATTAAATTCTTCATTTGATGTGCAATAAGTTTTAATTTATCAAACATTTATTTAAAATGATCCTTAAAATTAATGGCAATCGTTGTCCTCTGATGTTTTAAAGTTCTTCAAAAAGATGACTCACCATGGAATATGGTTAATATGTATTTCACTGTCCTCAATCAGTCATTCTGTTACTAAAAATATAAAACATTTGTAACAATTATACTTGTTTGACTTACACGTACTTTACAAGTCAATAGAATGAACAAAAAGTGTAGTCTTATCTCATGCAGTCTAAAATGAATGACATTTTTCAAATTTTGCTTCAACAGAAAGAAAGATATTACTTGACCTTGAGCAATGCAAATATACCGTATATGTGATACATACGCGAGTAGGTATGTGAGCATTTAGCTTATGAGTTGCTTGGACATTTCTTATATCTTGAGGTCTGACTCAGTGCACCGTGACTTATTGTTAGTGCGCTCAGTTCTCACGCTTTTCTCGGACTCTAAGCTGTATAACGTGCATATTCATTAAATCGTATTCACACAGATTGTAGACTTACTGCCCCGTAAATTATATGCGAGATGTTCTTACAGGTAAAAATCTCGTTTCGTTCTCTCTCCGGAGGAAAAGCTTTTGCCGTTAGTCCTCTGGTCGGCAACGTGTGTTAAAAAGATAAAACGGAGAATCGTGTTACATTCCATTTCATCTTTTTATTCTCGATCGGCTTCGCTCTCTTACTGTTTCCGACCGTCTGACTCATTAGAAACGACGTTTTTCAGTAACGACCGGTTCTACCGGCGAGGTAATCAGTGATCGAAGGAGCTCCGGCATCCCTCAGTTCTCGTTTGGTCATCGAGCTTTTCGCTCCAATCTGGACGATAACGAAGGATGGTAAGCTCCAGTTCACCCGGCGTAAATGTCTCGCCAGCTAATAGCGTGGCTACATCACGTGTCGTCGTGTCTGACAGTGACGTAGCTCGTGATGGTGACGCCATCTTACCGAGCACCCGCCAATCATACCGCGCGGAGGACGAGGGTGATCATGTAAACGGAGCTCCTGCTGCCGTCGAATGGAGCCAAAGCGGTCCGCCCTCGATTTCTATGTCAGTTGACCTGCATAATCTCATCAATCCGAATCTCCAAGACTCTGGACATTATTCCGCTAGTCCCGACAACGCCGATGCCTCTGCTTCGCCTTGTAACGTTAAGTCTGCGAAAAATCACGAAGAAGAGGAAAGTTACGAGGCATTTGGGTCCGTCGAAGGTGACGCTGATGACGGGGTGGAATCACCAGGTGGTAGCAGTTCCGCGCCTTCACCCACTGGCAACAGTTCTCTCAAGTAAGTTCGTTGCCCCTCCTCTCTACATATACACGTATATATATATATATATATATATCTATATACCAACTGTATATTGATCGTTTTTTTGCATAATAATATCGACGGTACTTGTACCGATTTGAAGAAATCGACATAATTTTACGCGCGAGTATTTTTAAATACCTCAGTTTCCGGATGTGACCTGTAGAGGGTACTCTGATCGTTCAGCACACGTGTACTGTTCTTTTAGGAGAATAACTAGGGTAATTAGGAAGGTAATCCTTATTTTCAATGTAGATTCTAATATGTAGGAGCAAGATTATCTTGAAAAGTATTGTAAAAATTATAGGGATAATATAATAAATATATTTTTTTTTTTGGATCATCAACATTAAAAAATAAAATGCATTAATTACGACACGATAAATATAACCTGTTTCACATGTTTTGAAATTTGTTTAAAGCAACAATTTATATGTGTGAAAATGTTCGGTAGTATAATAGTATAATATTCATTTTATATTGCGCTTGTTTCAAGATTGTCGATCGAAATCCGTTTAGTTTTCACCTCGGGCACTAAAGTGATATTTTGCGAAATCGTACGTACAGGTTGTATTTTGCATGCCGAAATTTAATACAGGCTTTCTCATATTTTGTGCGAATATCATTCGAGCAGATCTGTTCTCACGATAAAATCTATGCTTCGCTAGGAATATAATGTGTAGAGAAAAAAACTTTCATCGTCTTATTATCTTCCGCTCTTGAATTATTAATATTAATTCTTCGCGTTTTCTTCCGAACTATGCCGCGTTTCTACCGCTTCTTTGTCTACATAGAAACACACACACACACACACACACATATTTATAATTATATCTAAGAATATATAACATTTTATTTATTTTATTTCGTTTTATTTATATTTCTTGTAATAATTATCTTGTAATTATATATTTTGTATAATTATTAAAATTGAAATCATCAACGAGAACATAATTAATATAAAATAATTAATATAAAAAAAAAATTGGAATTCGATTTCAGAAGGTTTCGAGATACGCTTTGATTCATTAATTGTTAATCGTAATTGAAATATACGTGCCCTATCCTTCCAACGTGATACAGTGCACTAATTCATAAATAATGCAGATTGTAAACATTTATATACATTGTTAATGTAGCATCCTGATGAATACGATATTAAGCTAATTTAGCATTCTGATGAATGCGATATTAAGTTGATAAATGTCATGCTTATGTGTTTATAATTAAATGAATTAATGAAAAATTAATAGTAAAATTTACCTGTTTAACAGTAGAATTATTTAAAACATTTGCATTCAGTGTGTTAGAATTTTTATAAATGTAGTTTATTTTAAACATATATTCTTCAAGTTTCTTTGTTCTGTTTTAATTAGAAATCCAAGAAGCCCTAATTCGACCATAGGAAGGCATTCTTGGTTACGAACGTCACTTAGACGAACTCCTCCTTGGTAAGACTTCTTCATTTTTTTTCTTGCGAAAAAATTCCAAACTTTTGAATCCTTCGGTTCGCGTTCTATCCGTATATAGATTTTAGTAGAAAAGTTTAGTTTCGCTCAAATAATTCAGATAGGTCTTGCAAGTCCTGTATAGCTTAACTCTGAATATTTGAATATTTATCTTTTAAAAATTTAAACAAGTCTACCACACGAACGAATACGAATTTATATTGAATTTCTTTCTGATGTTCCGATGCTTTGAGCAAAATCTCGAGTGTTCTTTAAATATCAAAATATCGAATATTAAATATGTATTTGTTTCCCTTTTTCACATTTCGATTTTCAAATTTCGTGTTTCGCATTCTTGAAGTTTTCGAGCTTCCGCACATATGCAAAGCGGCATGGTTATATACATAAAAGATGAGATGAATCATGCCCGCAATAACTGTAGTAATTGGAAGAAAGCTGTTCGAACGTGGCGCGAAAGTTACACGGTACGTAAAAATGAAGTTTACGCACCGCCGGTACTATTATAATCGCTGAGTGTTTAGATTTAATTTGCCGGCGGGAGAATTCCCTTCGATACGAAAGATGGAACAATGACGCGAGGCTGCCGTGCGAAAAAATTGCTGTTGTGAAACCGTCTGATAAATCACGGTTGTCTGGTCGTGTTAATAGACCGAAGCAGATAAGAAACTCTCTTTAATCCTCCGAGGAAAGGTATCCGCAGTTATCTACGAGAGGCTCTTGTTAAAATTTCTTTCAGGAACGTGTCTATGAACGATCTGTATGACACGGAGGAAGTCGTTATACCAGAGTGGTATAACACCAGGAACAATATTAAGATACCGTACACAATAGCTTTTTCCATTCTAGCATCCGCGATATTACGCCGCAAGAATTTTCCTAGATAATATGTTCGCTTGACGAAGTCAAGTAATTAGTCGGTCTACGTAGTTGTAACGACCGTGTTTATAATTTGTTCACCGCGTGACACGAGAGACTTGTTACAAATAAACAAGTTACCGGTGTTCTTCGCATTGTGTACAGTGCAAACGGTTTCGGGCGATTTGAGCTGTATGTATGAGAAGGGAAAAAGGAAAAAAGAAGAAAGCGCTTTTGCAAGTAGAACGTTTCCATTTCTGCGTCTGTTATTGAGTGTTGAAGCAGGGAAAATATGTACAGGGTGTCTCAGGACCGACGATACAACTGACAATAAGTAGAAGGTGATTTTTCGTGAAGAAACGAGCCAAAAAGAAGGAATAAAGTTTATTCGTTGAAGCCTTCGTGTTTGAGAAATCCGAGTTTAAAAATTGATCGACATTGTATTTGAATTCTAGAGCTAATTCTAGACACGATAGAAAAGAATAATTAGAAAGAGGTTGTTGTACTTGCGAAAATAAACAAAGAACGTGGAATAGAATTTTTATGTAAGATGCTTCGCTTTCGAGAAAGTCGAGTTTAAAAATTTATCGAGTGTACCAAGGCAATTTTCGACGAAAGAAAATTTCCTATTCTATTCGAAGTCTATTTTCTTGAAAATGACGCCTTGAATGAAAAAATTTTATTTTATTAACCAAATTGAAGTAATTGACAAACTTTCGAACTTCGTTTCGAAGGCCTTAAGGAAACAAATTTTAGTCTCTCCTTTCGACTCACATTTATTTTTTTTTCACTTCCTATTCGGTTTCACTGCTTCTGTATAAATCAACGACCCATGTACATTTTGTCCATGTTTACATACATGAAAGATCACGATTGAAATTGCGCATTGTATACTTGCCAATGATGTTAGAATAGAATCGATCAACTAGATATTCTTTAACGATTATAGTGCTAAAATAAGTAATATTTTCTTGGCAACCTTTGCTATTTCGTAACGAAATGTCGACCTTCGTCTATTCTAACCGACTACATATTTGATTCATTTATAGAAATTGTAATTTGGCTCGATTTCGACATTTACGCGTGGCTAACAGAACACCAGCTTACTCGAAAATTTTACAAATCTTCGAAAATTTTACAACATTCGTAATTTTGATGTTGGAGCGAGTTAATCGTGAAATCGAATGTAAATGTTCAATGAAAGAGCAACTCGTAGCTTAAAAATTCAGTAACAGTGTTTTAACAGTTATGTTCAGCGAAAAGTTCTATTACGTAAGAGAATATCTTAGCATATTTTTCACGGTCATGTTACTTTTTTTTTCAGTTCCGGAAGGAAGCGACTTAGTTCCAATGCATTAGCAAGGTAAGAGCAAAAAAATTATTTCGCTGATTTTTTTAATAGTAACTATACTATACCATGTTACGTAAATTGTTTCTTTTTTAACGATAGCCTGACAATTGTTGTAATTGATAATTACAACAATTCTACGGATCGACGAACATACTTGCATTTGTACGATCGGAATACTGAATATTTTTGAATTCGTTATAGGCAGTTTAGAGAGATGCCTCTGAAAAAGATAGAGAACGATATTTTTTATTTCATTTTTGGAGTCGGCGTGTCGGCGTGTGTTGACGTCATGGGATAACAATAGCAACGATCCAACGCTGGAATTGAATTTACAATTCAGAGAAAGAAGCTTAGGGTGTCCTTATTCAATGGATAATTTTCAGATCCTTTCACGAAACGCAAAACGATAGACTTTCTAAAGCGTGGGCACTGGCTGCACACGCACTTCCACATCCCGTTTCCTTTTACGCTTCCATAAATGCTTTGAATATATGTTTTTACCTCACTATCTATATTTATCATCTTACGACATTTCATCTTTTCCAATGGCATTGTGTTTTTTTTTTTTTTTTTTCGAGAATATAATTGTATTGTGACTCTTTCAATAACCGTCATCAATGCGTGTATGTTCATAGTATTTTAATTACATATCGAGATTGCTTGTGTTTTTAAGAGAGAAAGAATCGAATTTAATCGTGTCAAAATTTTCAATGGATAGTTTGTTAATATTTAGTATTTTTTTTTTACAGCCAACTTTATCGAAGCGGTAGTTTCAATAGCTCTGGTAGAAGCTCCAACTGTGATCCCGCGGACGATATGTACAGCGATGTCTCCCTCGAGGATGATGTCATTGATCTCAATCATAGAGTGAGTGTCATTAACTGTTAATTTCTTGTTAGATTCGATTTACTACTTTCAATACCATATGCTCATCTGTAATATTATAACACTTCAAGTACCTGAAGTTTTCACAAAGCTCGATATCGATATACTATTTCTTTCGCACGTTAATCATGTCAAAATTTATTCACACGAAATGACGTTTAACCTTATGTTTGCTACCATCATTAAGCAAAATTATCGATTTTATAATGCAAGAATAACGTCTGAAATACCACCGAATTTGCAGAGAATGTATTTTAAACTCAATGAGAAATCATCAGGGTCTTAGATGTGTGCTACTAATACACCCTATCGATCACCACCTCGATCAAGATCTCCAACAGAAAATCCACCAGATGATGTCAGATTCCATCAACAACATCCGGTACACCCACCACCTTACGCTTACTACCCGCCGCCTTACCCACATTTGAATCCATATGGCCTTTATCCATATCATCCTGGCGGATTTTATACACCGTCCTATTGTAGCAATGATGTTGTACCCCAAGAAACAAAAGGTCCCTCTTGGTTCAGCATTTTGTTACTGATCTTTCTGTTGGTGTGTGTCATTAGCATTGTTTTCTATCGGTCCTTGTCTCGCGAAATACGGCGAAGACTAAACGTCAGGCTGCCTAACTTAGTGCAACCAGCACAGGTAAATTTGGCTTCTGGTTATTGCGTAATTAATCTTTATTTTTATTGTCATTCTTCCCCACTGACTAACGTTACGCTGTCGCAATTGTTTTGAAAGCATAAACACCGGTTAATTGCGAATAGTTGCAAAATTAAATAGAGAATGTTAAATAGGGAAACTGTGGTTCAAGATTTTTGGGGTATGAAGTGTAGTTACTGCTGAACGCTTTCGATTGACATGAATCACTGGTATGAATTAGTTGCAGTGAATCACGGCTCCGTTATCGTTAATGACTAACTTGTTTCTGCTTGTAATAATATATTTGCTTTGGTAAAGATGTGAAATTCAGTGAACAATGAAGTAGAAAGATGTACTTACAATGATAAAGTTAAAAGGAAATTGGTTCATTGTAACATTGAAATTGAGAGTCATTACTTTCGCAGTTGATCTCTAGATTAATTTTTACATAAATAGATTTATATATATATATATATATATAAATAGATTCATAAATAAATCAATCGTTTTATAAACGTACATAAATAAATCAATCGTTTTATAAACGTTCAAAAATATTTTTTTTCTGGATATTCCACGTATATTTTGTTGATGTCGATGAATATGATTATGATAATAACAATAAATAGCATAGGTATGAAAATATTGAGGATCAAATAAACGATAAACATAATGATATCGAGTAGATATTATTTAGTAAGCAGAGCGTGATTTAGAAGGTTAATAATAAATAGAGAGCACAAACGTTTCTCACATCCAGGATTATAATCGTGGGGACAGGGTCCTTTAAAAAAAGCGATTTCCTGACCGAGCAGCCCCTAAAAACGGTGATCTTTCTGAACCTGTAGACCGCGAAGAGAAAAAGTGATGCGAAACAGAATTATCCCACTGAATTTATTCTATATTCTGATGTAACTGACCCACTCGATAGAGATTTTAATATTGTCTGCGAGGGATGCGAGAATCAAAATGGAAATTACTCGAACTGTATATGGGACAGAAGTAGAAACGAAGGTATCATAGAGTATTCGTCAGACAACAAAATGGATGTTGCTACAGATATATCTGAAACGTTTATGAACGAAATTACTCGATCGGTCGCTTCTTAGAAGTATTGAAAAATTGAATGGAAACAAGAATCAAGTGATGAAGATTTAATTTAAAAGATCGAGCAGACAGTATCAGCGAATGATAAAGATCGAGCTTGAACGTAATGAAATTCAAGCAATAAAAATTTAATAAGCTCAAGAGATCTCTCGATGTTCACACTATTTCTTAGCGCACATTACGCATTCACAGATTTATGAGTAAGAAGATAATTGTTACGATAACCTAGGAAAGAAATTGTACGATTACGAATAGCTGAATGAATTGCATAAGAGCAAGGTAACGCATTTTATTAAGGCGCGATGTTTTGTTTCGATGTAAATTCGATCGCATGCTTTAGCATAAATCAATTTCCACGTTATTCATAGACCGATGTATTTATTGCAGCTTTAATGGCACTTTTTTAATGAAGACGAATGAGATTCTCGAGTTAGAGGAATGCAATCAGAATACAGAACTGACGAAGTTTGCTGATTTGAATAAGTCAGAATCTTAGGATTTACCACGTTATTTCTGCGTGATTATTAAAAGCATTTCTTATTTGTTATTATTATCCATCTTTATGATTGGAGTAAAAACAGTTGGTTCGTGATTTTCCTCTCTGAGTCTTGAATAAAAAAATGACACAAATTTAGCTTTCATAAGAAGACAAATCACCGTGCAATTTTCTGTACTCTGTTGCGTAAATGTTTACAGGATTTTTAATTACCTACTCGAGAAAAATTGAAGATAAGAATTTTTATGAGAAAGTGATTTAATAAATTAGAAAAAATTATGGTATAAGTTATAATATAAATGGAACAGTTACGAAAACGTGTGAACAGCAACGAAGACCAATAAAAAGATCTATGCTAAAATATTCAATCCAATTAATTTAATTCTTGGTTTCAGAAAATTAAATTCAATCTACGAATGCTATAAATAAGTGACTTCTTAATAAATTAGCTTAATGAATATCAAAGACAAATGTAATAAAATATAAAAAAAATACGATCGCCATACGAGACAATAAAATAAATTAGTCGTAATATGGTATATTTAACGAAATAAATTACTCAGGTATTGAAAAGTAAAAAGGAAATAGCAAAATTAATAAGTCTATCGGAAATTAATTAGAGATAAAGTATGACATGTGCTAAATTATCATCTGACGGAATTATTGGGTGGAGAGGTTGGCCTTTTATAAATTTTTTGATTACTCTTGTCGCGATTGGTTATCTCGCATGTGCTGTTTATAAAAAGCTGAAAGATTCGGGCGCAGCTCTGATTCCGGATTTGATGTAAAAGCAAGAATCATGTGAATTACTTTGTCAACGAAGTCCTCTTATTTATCTGCACGGTATTTTACATCACTCTGATTCATTGAATTTACACGATAAGAAATATTTCCTTTCTTCTAGATTCTATAAATCTAGTAACGATACTATCTGTAAATCTTTGTTTACTAAAAACATGAATCTTTTAGTCATTTATTTATATATATATAGGATTTTTTTATAATGATAATGACACGTTCGTAATGGTTAGCGCGGCATCAGCTTCCAGTACCTCTGAGATAATTTTGACGTAAAATCTGTGTTTCGACAGTAACACAAACCATGTGTCGTAAAACGATATGGGGCGTATATTCTTTTCTATCAGTTATCAAAATCATTACTCAAATTATATATGTAGGTCCATAATAACATAACTACATATTATCGATCAGAAAAATATGTTGCAAACGAAACATAGTTTATCACATAAACATTATTCGATAACTTCAAATTTTCTTAATTAAACCTCGAAGTTTAACTAAGAAAAACAGTTCGTACGTATTATCATTTTTATAAAAGTTGAACGCCGAGGTGCAAGAAATTTTACGTTTTCCAATTCATTAGATAAAAAGAAGCACGTGAAATACATTCCTAGCTAGCTCTAATTGGATTTCTAAAGTATGCGTAGGGGTGGACGAAATTCAGCGTAACGTGCCACGTACGGCGTATGTATACGTGATTCAACGGAGTTAGTCGATACATAGTATGGAGTTCACAAATAGCCTCTCGGCTACTCCCAGCTTACAGTGGGCGATTGAGACGAACGATTATATTCGAAGTACGCCTAAAGAAACGGATGTGCGCGTAGTGTTGTGCTCCTCTCTGTGCAATTTTCGATTGTCCTTGTGCTTATTCACCGAGATTCGTTCTTGTCCACCTGAACACATGAAATTTGGAGGTTAGGTCGTGAAGGTGTGTTATTTTGTCGGCCGTGAAAGGGTGTGAGTAGGAAACCGGCGTACCTTCACGTCGTTCTAACGGAATAATCCCCTGTATCGGATTAGTCAAAGAGGATGACGAGTTTACCTGCCACAGGCGTGACATGAGAGATCACGAATCAGAATGGATTCGAACAATTATGATGAGCAGGCAGACACAGGTGCGATCGAACGTTACGATCGTGATAATCGAATAACTTCCGGGGAGGGGCCGTCTCCTGGACCTGGAGCCGGCCTCGAATATGATTTGTGGGAAGGACAATTTCAATTTGTTGGACAACCGTCTTCTCGCGGTAGTCGACTACCTCGTCGTCGTGGTCCTCGACTTACCGAGCAAGTAAGACAGTAATACCGGTTTTCTGTATACGATTTGTTCTTGAGAAATGTAAACTAAACGTATGACAAAAAATAAATTAAATAGTAGATATTTTTAATTACAATTATGTACATTGCAGTGATAATTCAGTAGCTGCGTAGTGAGTATTGTAATAATATTTTTTTTTTTAATGCATTATCATTGCCGTAATCGTAATCGATTATTAGGACATGATATATTGACTTATTTGATAACAGAGGAATAGATAAACGTAATACAAGAAAAATGATTCAGACGTATCAAAATTATGATCTCGACTTGTCCATTCTGAGTTTTATCATTTGAATGAGCTAACAGATATCTGAGCATCGGAGTAATCTCTTTCGTAGTTGCGTTTAAAAAGTGGAAATATATATTCGAATTCTTCATTTTCGTTGACTGAATTTGAACGTCATATAGGAGGATTAGCATATTAATTTTTATTTATCTGTTGCAAGCTATGTAGATAAAAAAAAATATTTATTTCGTTCATAATTCACCTTTAAAACACATATTTAAAATCTTTTAATGTTTCTAAACATTGTGTTAATACATATTTAAATAGTAGCTTGACCTCTGAAGTGATAACTGATAATTATATTTTTTAAATGGAGCTAGTTATCGTACGAAAAAGAAGTATTAATTTCATAGCCAAGTAAATTCGTATTTTATATATATTCATGCCTAGATATTCTAGCGTTGAAGACGGTGTTTGTTGAGCATATGATACGAAATAATGTTAGATTTATTGAACTTAAAGCAAAATAATTTTTAACCTATCATTATTCACGTTTCGTAATTATGTTTAAATTTTTTTCAACAAGAATTCGTACAATATTAACACAATGAACATTAATGGTTCATTGAGAACCACTGGTTGATAAACGCGTACGTGCGCGGGCTTTTAAACGCGAAGTTATCTTTACCTTCGTCAATAGGGGTTTTTTTGATACTTCCATGCTATATCCCCTAAAAATTATTTTCGTACCACCAAATGTATGAAATTATATTATAGAAAATTATTATTTACTTATAATTAATATTAATATTAATTAATAATTAATAATTATTATACTTTTGAAATAAAAATTATTATACTATTAAAATAAAAATTAAGGGATTAATTATAAAATATATTGTATTTTTCCAGGTTCAAATGATTCAAGAACAAATGCATGCTTTAGTAGACACCCAGTCGGTCGGGGAAGAACGGTATGCGAGGGTGAAACAGGAAAATGCTATGTTACAGGCAAGAATTTTAATGTTAGAAGAGGCTGCCAAAGATGCTGAAACGAGAGCCGAAGAAAGACTTCAGGTAACTTGACATTAACTAAATGTTGATTATGATATCGTATAATGATTATTGTATACTTATTTGTACAAATATAAAATTTATAACATGATTATATTTTAGGCGGAACAACGAAGACATAGAGATTGGGCAAGTCGTTTAGAACGCGAGCGACAGTTACAATTAGAAAATTATGCCATCAAATTGCAGGCAATAGAATTAGAAGGAACTAGTTTAAGGGATGAAATAGGAAGGTTACGTGAACAGTTGGAAAAAGCTAAAGCAGAGAAAAGTCGGCTGGAAAATGATCTGGAAGAAGCCAGAAGAGAAATAGATACTGTTCGCGAAAGTGAGCGGCAAGCCATAAGCCGGGCTAACGAAACTCACTACCAGCTTGAAGCTATTAGAGAAGAACTTTCTATGAAAGTCGAGGATCAACAAAAAATAGAGGAATTAATGCAAGAAGTAGCGGAACTTCGGGTTCGTAATAAAAGTAAGTTTCAATCAATATCGTTTGTGATTGATTGGTCTTGAAGAACGTTTGCAATAATATTATAAAAATTATATTTCCTTTCGATAAGGTTTGGAGGAATCCCGAGACGAATTACAAGCTGCAGCGGCTCTGCAGGCAGGCCGTGAACTTTTAATGTTAAATCCCTCTAATAATTCTACTGAAAAAGGACCTAGTCTTGCTGTAGAATTATTGGCTGGCATGAATCAAGATCAAGTATGTTATGTTCAAATATGAATATTGTTCTCTCTCTCTCCTCTCTCTCTTCATTGTTTATGTTATTTACAGATGGACGGTCAACTTTCCGGAGATAATGGCGAACTGTGTAGTATATCTGAAGTATGTATCAAATTAAAAATGTACATATATTTATATACTTAAATTTACTTATGCCGATTATTATCATTTTAAATTATTGTAGATAAGACAAGCTTTAAAGGAGCAACAGGAGGTCAATACGCAATTAAGGGCATACATTGACGGGATCTTATTGAATATAGTTGAAAATTACCCCCAATTGTTAGAAGTGAAACAAAGTCATTGAACTATTACATAAATAGACAGTTATTGAATTTAATGTTAATCGTTCAAGGCAGTTGTACTTTGTTGGAATTCTTGATTATTTATAGATTTATACGAGCAATTTTGTCATAGTTATACACAAGTACCATATGGGAAAGCAATTTCCGTCCATGTGAACTTAAAATTTTAATAATGTATTATGAATATTGAATTAAAAATTTTCACTGCCATGTTATTATTTCGCTCATACATTTCTAATGTGAAAGGCAGTGAGCAAATGAAAAAGTTAAAATAAGAAATACATACATATAAAATTTAATTAAAAAATTATTGTAAGTTCTGCGTCGTCCGAACTTCAAATTCGAGGCCTTATAACATTGCCTTTATAGAAATAATATAAAACTATCTTTACAGAAATAGTTAATGTATTGGTATAATTTATTATACATAAAATCATTAACTTTCTTTTCTTATAAGAAAACATAGTTCCATATTAGGATCATAAAAATTGTGATAGTAACTAAAATATCTATAAAATTTGATATTGATTCATTTTACTTATAAGATCTTAAAAATTAATGTTAAATGATATCGAGAACGTAATGAAGCGATTATATTTTATCACTTATAATTTCAACCTGCTTATAAATTCCATATAATCAAAAATGTAATTTTAATAATTTATTATATTATATTTAAAATCTTTGAGTAAGATAACTATATTTTCTAAATTCTGGAATTCACAACTAAAAATTATCTTAGTCAATCTAAATTTTGTAATTAAATAATATTAATTCGTTTTTATATCTAAATAAAAAAATAGGATTGTTCATCTCATAGTTTTTATAATCATTATTAAAAAGAAAATATGACATTAATCAAGTTTAATTAAACTATTTTGTACATAATTGTTAGATACATTTTTACATAACAAAATATAATAAAAATCAAATTTGAGACAAAATCTTATTTCTCAAATAAATATAAAATTAATAAATAACACATTTCGTACTGTACAGTTTTCACGTGACTTTATATTGAAATATTCTTATTTACATAAGATATATGTAAAAAACGTATATTTTACATTGGAATTGAAAAATTTATATAATAAGTAGAATATTATAGAAGAAATTTTGATACATGTAATTTATACTTAAAATGGTATGTCGCGATGTTCTTTGTTAAAACATGCCAAACAGAAATTAGGTTCATTAGGGCAGTCGGCACAAAATGTTGCTACTCGTTTTGTTTTGTTCCTTGCTAGTTCACTACCGAAATTTTTTATATTTTCTTTATAACAAGAAATGCATCGTTGTCTTGCTAATATCAATTTACCTTCTCTCTTTTTAATTTCATTGCGTTTTTTAGTGATCATCATAATTTCACGAGGTAAATTTTGAGAAACTGTATCCTGGCAATGTGATAAATAAATGACTAATCGTTTTTTGAACTCTACCAGTGAAATAGAATTATTTTTTATGCTATTATGCATTACCCAAGCATTTGTAACAGCTGTATTTAACAACAGTTCAAAAGCTAATTTTTTATACCATTTTATACTTTTATGTGATGAACATATCATCATTTGGTCAGAAACATCAATAAGAGGCTTGCCTATGTTATAATCAAGAAGAATTTTAGGTCTAATGCAATTAGATTTTCTTTTTCTATTAGTAACTGTTTCTACAGAATGTTTGGTAGATAATAACAAAACATTTCGTCTATCTTTCCATTTCATCAGTGTTAAACCAATGCTATTTTCTTTTGCAAACATTTCTCCTCGTTTTAATTTCTTTGTAACCACTTCTCTAGAAATTCCACGGCAATTTTGTTGAACCATTCCTATTAAATGTGTACTTTTGGTAATTAATTCTTGAGCCAAGTCTATACTCGTATACCAACGATCAGTACATATGGTATGTCCTTTGTAAAATATATTCTGACAAAGCGAAATAACGGCATTTGTAGGATTCGTTGATTCTTGATCTGATCTTCTGTTGCAATACGTTTGAAAGTTGTAAGTATAGCCTGGATTGAAACATAATTTCAATATCTTGATACTATATTTGTATCTTTTTTGGCGTCTATATTTTTTCTTCAATTGTTTGATATGACCGTGGAGTGGTATTACAAATTCATCAATATAAAGAATTTCAGGTGGATCATAGTATTTTGTAAAATTTTCATTCAACGTATCAATAATTGGTCGGATTTTGTAAAGTCGGTCGTTTAATAAATTTGCGTTTTCATTATTTGTAAAATGCAACATCTGTAAGAGCAATTCAAACCGATTTCGAGACATTATGGACTGTGGGAAACTTTGCTCGTATAACTTATCCTTGGACCAGTATAAATGTACCTCAGGTAGTTTTACTAAGTCCATCCAAATGAGAAGGCCAAAGAGTCTTTTTATTTCATTTTTGTTGGTGGGAATCCATTGTTTCCAATAACTAGATTGTTTTTGTGATAATACTTGCGTTGCGTATAAATTGGTCTGGTTTGCTATTTCTTGAAATATTTCTTCTGGAACCAGCAGTAAATAAAAATTCTCTTTTTTGTTTGGATTACATTTAACTGATTTCAATCCAGGCACACCCACAAAGGGTTTTATATTAGGTTGATTTCCAACTGAATTCATCCATTCTTCGTCTTGTGAATTGACATTATCATTAATGTCAGCTCTATTACTGTCACTTTCATTAGAAAAGATCGAATAAGACTTAG
The DNA here is from genome assembly GCA_030673865.1 of Melipona bicolor. Classification (NCBI taxonomy): domain Eukaryota; kingdom Metazoa; phylum Arthropoda; class Insecta; order Hymenoptera; family Apidae; genus Melipona; species Melipona bicolor. The sequence goes on along the minus strand of JAHYIQ010000016.1, from coordinate 3,211,905 downwards.
AAGTTGATGCATCGTGATCGGTTTCACTCGATGTGAAATATAATAATCTATCTGAGGATGTAATTTGTAGTTTAGAGTAAGGTCGTACATTGGGTGAAAATTGTAATTGAGCTGATATATTATTGGAAGTGTCTGTTTTTTGCATTCCTACACCGAATCTGTGTATAAATGACACAAATTGGAAATTGGCCTACAAATAAAATTGAAGTTTATGAAATTATAAATAAAAAAAAGTTTATATTTTCACATACCTGTTCTTTCTATTTAATTCCAGAAAATATCTTCAAATTAATATGTATATTTTAAAAGACATTTTACAGTGCAGTCACAGTTATACTTAATTTAGTTTCAAAATACTATGCTTTACTATCTAAATATATGTACGCTTTTAGCTAATAGGTCCAATGACTAAAAATGGGCATTAATGCCTATATATTATGGTCAATAATACAAAACTGTGACAACTATCGTTAGCTATACTTGCTGTATATGTAAACGAATGTTATTACCATAGACTCATAACGAATAGATCGATCATTTTATACAAATTTATATCGCATGGTCCACGAGCATCAACAAAGGACAGAATAGACATGACACCTTATACAGTTCTCTGTTACGTATTCTGAAATACCAACTTAAAAAATATATTTTCCATTTTTATCGTCATTTGCAATTTATTGCGTTTATTAAAAATAAATTATTAAATAATTGCGTTTCTCTCTCTAAATTTGGTTCTTCTCGTTAGCAATCGTCATATTGTAAAAATGTATTGTAAAATTACAAAATGTAACAAATTTGTGCATTCTTACGACTCATTTGCATTTCATTGCGTGTTTATTTTGTGATTGATATTTTTCCCGTGTGCCCACGTTCAATTTCAATCTAAATACTGAATATAATTCGCGAGAAAGTAAGTATCATTCAAACAAGTATTCCGATCCATTAAACGAAATTCGAGAATTTTTATTAACACATTTTGAAGATTAAATGAAACACACAACGAAAGCTACGAATTTTGAATGGACAACAGAATTTCAAAAATTGATCAATTATTTCTTTCGATTAGTGTTTTCTCGCGATTAGTAGTCTCATTTTTGACATAGTGGCGCCATCTGTTGATGTCAATGACTTGCATACGAGGTCATTTGTTGTTATAACTCATTAAAAATTAATGAATTATTATTTAAAGTTCAATAAAATGGCGAAATTAAATCGTGCAGTTACTTTCAAGAGCTTACTACAAAGGGGAAATTTCAATTTTCAAAATCATGATTGACATGATAATGAAAAAGAATTGTTTAATAATGGAAAAACTTCTCTTCGCCGAGATGTTTGAATTTTTACAATTTTCGAGAAGAAAAATATTCTTACTTTTACATGATGTAAAAATAAATATCTCTGAACGAAACAAACTCGAGAATGTTAAAATGGAGACTTCACTTTTTAAAATAAAATCAATTAATTGTTTTACAATTTCTTTTCGCGAAATTATAACAATTTTTCATCTAGTGTATGAATACTTTTATTCTTTTTTTCATTTCTCATGAATTTTGTGTGTTTGATTTAGACCAAAAGTTAACATTTCGTGTGAAATGCGCGTGTATTGGATTCAAATTAGTTAATGATTACAGCGCCAACGGTGGAATACGCACTTCCTACGATTCTCGAACTAGAAATCGATATTTCTCATGATAGATTTTTAACCGGGAAGTGGCTGTTAAAAATGGCGGAAAGAAACAGACATCTATAGAGACGAAAGTATTATCCAGAACAATTATTCAGAAAGAAGTATCACCCAGAAGTCTCAAGTAAAAATTTAAATCAATAGCTGTTAGATTTGCGTTTGTGTTGTGTATTTTTAAGATGAAACTTGCACTTTGGCTTCAACTCATCAAAATTTGTCAGATTACCGAAAACAGTGCATAATTTTTAGTCCTCTAAAGTAAAATAATTATTACACATAATTTTCGACAATTAAAGAAATAATGGCATATAAACATTTAAACACAATATACTATGCTAAAAGTCATTTATAATTTTATATCAAAATTTAATTTCAATTTTAACTAGTAGAAATATTGTAACCTTGTTATTGACTAAGGCATTGTTTTATATATATATATATATATTTTATTATATGCTTTTACACACTTTTATTATAACATATTTTACTTATTTGTTGATTCTTTAATTTGATACTGCGTAACTTAATAATTTTAATACTAAATTCAACAATAATTTATTAAGAATATACGTATTTAATAGTTAAAATAATAATTTTACTGCGTGATATAATGAAATTTTTCATTTCTCAAATAAAGTGAGGCCTTGGAGCTCGAAATTCAAAATAACACGAGCACAATGTTTACGTTCGTCAATCTATCGTGCCTGTTCGTCCAAGTTCATCCCACCCCCTACTACTTTCTCAATTGCTGGATGAGAAGTGTCGCGGAAAGTCATTTGGTTCGAATTTCATAACAACAACACGTATACGTCACATTAGGTTCGTAACTTTTTCTGACCTATCGAAAGCGTCTCTTTGATGGCGTCGCTTTCAACATACTTTTATTTCCATTTGTACTTCATTAATAGTATCATTTAATTAATACGCATGTGTTTAACGATTTATTGAGCATCACGGTAACGAAATCATGTAGTGATTTGAAACTTTGCGCTAATCATTGATTTCACTCGTACGGTTACCGGTTGCTTGTTTCGTACGTTTCTTCAATAGAATTTGAAATTGATTATCGTTTCATTTTTACACATTATATATATATATATTCTTGTATTAAGTTATTAAATTCAAAGTTTATTATACTTACTTTTTCCAAACGATTGATGCGTAATTAAACGATTCAAAGCAAGAATTTCACACGCGTTTTTCGTAATATTATTACTTGAGTATATTCGGCTGTAAAATTTTGACTTGTGAAACATTTTCAAATATTTATAACACTTGACGTGATATATTATTAATGTGCATACTCTAATAACTAACATTTAGAATACAATACTCGTCTTCCATTTACAGTATTCAGTATTGAGAAATACTTTCTAATTTACAATTAATATCTTTAATACATACTCGAGTTTTTTTTACAATCATGTTTTAGAAAAATAGCAGTATTTTTTAAATGAACGTATCCTTCCCTCCCTTCCCCACTAATCAGCTATTTTCAGAAAGTTTTTGTGACCGTGTGCAATGCGGTCGGTAGAGTCAGTGTTTGTTGCGAAATATTTTTATATTTTTTTGAGAAAAATGGCTCTTGTTAAATTAAATAATTCATTCAAATTATAATTCGCGAAATTAGAGTCAGTGAGTTCGTTGATTGCTACTTAAACACGCGCGTTGATAGTTTTATTTTTCTTTTTTCGTATTTTTTCTCGTTCAATATTCATTTTCGGTATTAGAGTCAGTGTTGAAGAGGATAAGGCCTCTCCAGGAGATCAAGATCGTAAGTAGTTTTATGTGTTGTACCTCAGTTTATTCAATTTTTCAAATTTCACAACAAAGTATAATGTTTCATGTTTTGTTACAGACGCTACACATCAGCATTAATTTCTTTGTTTTTGGACAAATTTTCAACGATGGCTCTAAAGCCAAGAATGTAAGAATCTTTTAACTTAAGGTTTTGCTTTGCTTTTAAATACAAATTTCAATGTTTAATGTTTTGTTACAGATCTTCTACGGTCTCCACTTCCCCTAATCCTTCAAAAATCTTGGAAGTAGATGCTTCAACAACTAAAAATGTAAGTACTTTAGCCAGTTGTATTTAAATTTTATTCTCTATAGTTTTCTTTCCATTGTCGAATGTAAAATTATAATTATAAAATAAATAATATACCTCGCCTGTGCTTCGAACAACTAAAATAAAAGCATCTAGTACAGACCGATAGATGGCAGCATCCTGTTTATTCGTAATATAGTATAAAAAAATTTTAATTTTGCAGTGCACTAATTATACAAACTTACTTTCTTAATAAGACATGTAATGATAACAAAAATCAAAATTTCAGTAAAAGAGTGACAGTAACCGAGGAAGTAATCAAAATGTAGCTTGATGATTATCTACAGAGATTTATCCAGAAAATAATGTTTTTCAATGATCATTATTAAAATTAATTATAAAAAACACAATGAAAAGAAAACTATGTAGTAGAAATGATAAATTTTAATTACTGTATATTTGTATATTTGTGTCTTACTTTTAGAGAATATTGCTATTAATTAACATTTTATGCATAATTTGTCGCTATCGATTTATATGAAAAATTGTTCAACGGAATTTTCTGAGGAACATTCAATAAAAAGCATAACTTTTTCAACATTCTTTTTCGTGAAAATTAATTAAAAAATTTACCGTTTTATTTGCTTAAGCACTCTGTCTTCATATCGGCAGTAAAATTTTTTAATGCATTCACGTTTTACTTCCTGACACTTTGCTTCATTCACTTATTATTGAATGATAGGTGTATTGCAGAAAATGCGAATATCAGCAATAAAACATTCCGATGCTAGTTTGATTCTGAAATTTCGAATTTCCATAAAAGATATTTATTCTATTGATTAAAAATATCACGTCCAATTTTCAAATGAATCAAATGAAACCAACAGAACAAGAAATGACAAAAACTTACTTCGATTGAATTTTTCCCAAGTGTAGATTTTAACAGAATGTTTTCGATAGAATGTTTACTTGGTATCTGAAGTGTTTATTTGCGTTTATCACGAACAAATGACGAGAATGTAAAATACAATAATCAAACCAAATAGTTAACGAATAATATAAATTATCACATTGTGTCGCCCTTTTCCTCGTGATCGCAATATTATAGGTTAAGATATAAATGTACTGTATATTTTCACATGATGATGTCATATGGTGCTGTGATATAATTGTAGAGAATTGTATAGTCTATGAACGTTTACAAATCGCGAACGTTTACAATTGCGAAAAAAACTATATCTAATGTAATATTCACGCAATTTTCACTTCAATTATTTATTTTATATAGGTAATATTCTTTTGTATATCTACTTGCATAGTTATTAATAGAGTTAGTAAATTGGCAAATTGCAAGCTATGAAGGTTATGAGTTTTACAATTTTACTCTAGACATTTGTAAAACTTTCTTTGAAAATTATTACGAAAAAAGGATCAATAAACATTAGTATATCACAGATTCATTATGTGTTTATGGAAAATTTAACATAAAAATGCATAGCATAGGTTTAATAAATGAAACAAATGTTTATTTAGGTTGTAATTTTTAATTACAATTGTGGTCCATCCAAAATATGAATTTGTATAAATATCCTAACTTAAGATTTCATAATAATATAGGTTTCTCGTAACGAAATCGAGTCAACTTTTACTGGGTCATTCGCATCGACATGTTCATACTTTTAAATCTGAAAGAATGATTAAGAAAGTTAAAAATTAATTAACTAGTGGGTTTCAGTGTTTCAATGTTCCGTTTTTTTTTTTTTTTGTCATGAAAATGCTTCGGTGGCTCTGACTTCCTGGAGTTACCGAAGAAAACCGCAAAAATAAACGCGGTTTGGCGAACGAATCGCGGGCAAGCTTACGCGCGAACGTCGGAGTCGGGACGGAGTGCCGAAATGCTTAATTAACGCGAGTGGAGTTTCGGTGGCTCTTCCGTGGTAGAGCCAATCGTGTGCCAGCAAGTGATCGGAGGCCCCGCCTATCGAAAGAGCCCCGTTGCCCTTTTCCTCGTGACTACCGACCACAGTACGTACGCGAACGTTCACGGAGTGTTGTCGCGTTTGCGGTTCGCTTTGCATATTCGAGACAAGCCCCTTACATTTTTCACGCCGTACAATTTGCAAATCGCAACTTCTATTTTCGTTCCGTTAACGTTCTCATTGCAACGTAACACGTATTATCGTCGTTTTTTTTTTTATCCGTCAAACGTCTCGTCCGCTTTGAAATTTGAACTGATTCAAAATTGACAAAAAGAAAAAAAAGTGCGTGTCGGGACAGAAAGAATAGTATATCGTTTTATCGTTTGTCACGAAATCAGTGATCCATACGACCCGAGAAACATGTAAAAGGAGACACGGGTTGAAAAGAGAGGAAAAGAAAGAGAAAAAGAGAAAGCCATCGTGTTCTGGAGCTACGGTCTGGAACAACGATCGAGTCGGATCACGGACGACGGTTCGATCTCTCGATCTGTCAGCCTCGGGATCGACCGTTCGATGCGAGTGCTCGATTGATATTGACGTAACGTAAGAATGCGTGGCTGAAACGGCGGACTTGGCTTCTCTCGGTTTTTTTTTTACCATCGAACCTACCATCGAACGATCCAGCGAGAGTGTCCATCGCTTTTGCCAATCGAATAGCAATCGAAGATGCGGACCATCGGCACGGCCTTCTTACTCGTACTGTCGCTGCTTGTCGCGTGGCAAAACGGCGCGCAGGCCAATTGGTGGTGAGTTTGTACGACACGATTGTTTATGTCCACTGTGCAGATAACATCTTAGCCCATGCCATTGAGAGAGGCTGGATCTTCCCTCCGACATACGTACACTCGTAATATATCCCTCGAGGGACACGCCTTTTGTCGCGAATAATTTAAATAGGTCTCTGTATGACTCGTTACTGACTGTATAAAAGACTATTTCTTCCTTTTTCTCTCTTTCTCTCTCTCGTTCTTTAAAGACCAACGTTGCGTCGAACGTCTTTTCAAATGATAAGAATACTTTGTGGAGACACCGCAACGTGTATTGTCATGTAACGACCCAGCTTAACCTGTAACATTGGCTTTTGACTTGACAAGCAACTTGTACAATTTTGTCTGTTTAACCTCTTGCGCTAGAATGACGTGCCACGCACGTCGAGAATATTTGGCCCAAAATTGTAATATTTTCTCAGTTTTAAGTATATTGAAATATAATCCAGGCAAACAAATAATAAATTTATTACTTCTTAGTAATTTCTATATCCAGTGATATACCGATGAGTTCAAAAAAGAGACAAATTATTGTGTACGGTTTGGTCACTCGTTATGGTCCGCGAACCAGTTACTAGCGCAAGAGGTTAAATTGAAAAGACCGAGTGGCCAGTCACGCACTTGCATTTGTTTTCTTTAAATTGCTCTAACTAAAAACGCATACGACGTTGATATGTCTCGGGAAATATACCTACGTAAGTAGAACTGTTAATTAACAGTGTTGATAACCTAAAAAAGCCGCATTTCTATGCATATCTTGTGGTATTCGATTTTCATGCATTTAAAACGCAAAACGATAATCGGTATCGAGAAGAGAGAAAGAAAAAAAAAAGATAGAAACGAGTTTACCGGCGGCGTGTTCTATAAAAGCCAACATCAAAGATAAACGGTCGATCCGCTGCGCGAGAAGAGTTGGTTGGTTCGATATTGACACTAGAACCACCAAAGTGGTCAAAGTGACCAATTTATAATTCTCTATGGAAATTTTATATATTTATAACGGTATATTTTTAGATGCTCGAGTGATTTTTAATAAAATATATATTAATAAAAGCTTGTGTTCTTTGTTGTATTATATCTTATAATGCGTTATTTATTGTATTATTAACTTTTTACTTTAATTTCTTTGCAAGACAAACGTTATACTTAGTCGTCGGTAGTTCTAGTGTTAAATTCGTCGTAGTCGGCGTGATCGAAGCGGCTGGTCGCGCGCTCGGTAATCTCACGATCTACATTTGTCCGATTGGAATATCCATTCAAATGGAAACCTTGACTTTTTGATCATATATCAATAATTCCCTGTGAGAAATGCACGGGGTAAACTTGCCAGTTTGGTCCTTTGTTTGTTCGTTACAAATGCATTCACAACGAACTATCAAAATTATTGCGCCACATAGTGGTCTAATATTAAGTTGAACGACATACATCTATTTACAATTAATAAATATTTTTTTTAATAATAAATAGTAAATTCATATTATATATATATATATATATTAGTGACATTGAATTTACTATTTATTATATATATTACGTGGATAGTTGTTTCTGATTTAGTTCGTTAGATTTGTATCAAGCTTATGTATGAAGAATTAGGTTTCTAAGTGAAATTTTATGGAATGTCACGCGTGATCGTTTCGATTCATAGAAAATGTAGTACAAATAGAAAATAGAAAATCGACTCATAGAAAATAGTACAAAATCTGGCATTGCCAACGTACTATATCACAATCTAATAATGTTCTAATAATATATCGATAACATCTAACAAAAATATTATGCAGTGATTGCGTAACGAGTTCTGATTTATTCGATTAACATTCCATGTTTTCAGCTTTAATTTTATTTGGAGTTATTGCCAATTAATTATCATGTCGGTTTAGCATGACTACCCTAGCTACTCTTATGAAACGTATTACCGTAATAAAAGATATTTTTTCATCTCCGATAGAAGTCCTGTTTCGTATGATTAATAATCCGCTATATATATATATATATATATATACATATACACGTATACGTATGCGTAGAGTTGATTAGCACGATTAGAAATTTATCTCGTTGGACTGTTTTTGTAAGATCTCGCGAGGGAGAGAGAAAACTGTCGAGAATGACCAACTGGGAAAGTACGTAACCAATCGAGTTTAGTGCAAGATGCGTGTTTGATAGGCGGTCACACCCGCGTGATTGTGTCGCCATTTTTATAGGAACGACGATATATTTCCGCGGCGTAAGCGTTTATTTTAGCATTTGAAACACACCATCGGGGCGAAGCGTGTATCGAGATACTCACGAGCGGTAGAGCTGCACGTTTCACGTTTCCGTGCATAGAAAGGCACGTACTGGAGAAGACGATGACGAAACGTTCACTTCGAAGGACAATTTTCTATAGACCGTTTCACCTATTGTTCCGTAGATATTGTCCGATTCTTGTTTAGATATCTACATTCGTCCCTCTTTCTAACCTCGAACACTTTTTACCAATTGCTAGTATTCGCGTTTCCTTCCGTCTTAGTAACACGAGTCGTCCTTGGCTCCGTTTTCTTTATTTTTAAAAAGCTGATATTGAAAATCACCTTTTGAAAATCATCTTTCGTTCGACTTCTTCATTTTCACTGATGTTATTTGAAATAATTCTGTTCTTCTGTTCATTTTAGCTTGCTATCTTTTTCTTTGTTAGATTACTATCTTTGCGTTTTGTCTCGTGGTCGAAAAAAAAAAAAAAGAATAGAAGCAGTAGAGGCTGATAGATTTCTGTACCATATATAGAGTTTTGTTTGCAAATTAATATCTGTAATTTTGATCATAACAGCGAGTATAAACAAATTCTATTTGTCAATGGCGTATCACGAAAGATAGTATCGGCGAATAGTTAAACGTAAAATTGGCCGGTTTAAAGTGTCTTATAGACGAGGAATCCCTTTCGATCGGACACGCGAGCGGCACGCACGATCGAGGAAGCCCCGATGATAGCGATGATACGCCGGCATAGAGGATGTTACCGGGAGAAGCGCGCCGGTGGTGTCGACGCGCCCCTGCAGGGTACAGGCACTTTTAAAACAAGAAGGCCGACACGTTGACGTCCTATGGTCAAGCAACGATTTCACCACGACAGATTTTATTTCCGACAAACTGGTTCGCTCCGGGGCGATTAATCGGTTTCTGCTGGCGGCACCGAGCCTTCCGGTGTATACCTACATATGTATATACCAACTTGCTCCTCTTCGGCTGCTGCTTTATCTTGCTCAGCCCGGGCGAACACGCGACGCGTGAACTGCAAACGCTTAATAATTCACATTAAGTCGCGGCTGTTAGCCTTGCTTGAACGGACAAATAGTCGCTTTTCTTCCTCCATCTCTTTCCTTCTACGTCGGCCACTTTGTCGTTCGCACGGTCTCACGTACCATCTTGTATACCATCTTTAGGCGATTTCTCAAAGCAGATTTGTTCAATTTCTTAATCAAGCTTCTCGCGAGGTTAAAATTTTTGCAGTTGAAATTAGGTTATCTCACTTGGTATTGCTATGTGATATAAGTATCAAAGGGTTGTCAAAAGTTTGTTACTGTCAGTTCATCCTAAACTTTTCCTTTGCGCGACAGATCGTGTTTGATGATTCTGAATATGAAAGATAGGAAAAGGACACGAGTGATTTCCATTAGTTAAAACTCTTTAAAACAGGACAAGTGCATTTTCCTCTCAATTTTTTGTTTTCAATTAAAAGTTAATTAATACTCTTATTTAGTCTCGTACGATAGACGTACAATTTAATGATTTTAAAAACATGTGTGTATAAAACACTTTTTCCCCTTATGATTTTTAAGAAGTAAAAATGAGAAACGATTCGATAGAAAATACCTGGATATGCGTATTACGAAGAATTTTGATAAATAATATTAAGCAGATACACGCTGATCATTACACCAATGATGCATGCACATCAAATCGCAGATCGAGAATATACATGAATGACTGCGTCCAATGTGATTCTCGCGAACATCTACCGATAATCCGATCTACTGATAACGCGCCTACCTCTATATATATATATCGAAGCCAGAGTCATTGAGACAAGATTATCGGTATACTTGTCAAGTTTGAAATAATATCTCCGCGATGAAAATGAGTCGGCGTGTTTTACAATGCATAGTATGTACTGTTACGATCGCGTCGGTGCGGCGCGTAACGGTATGCCAAAAAAGAGGCAAGTAACAGGGCGTCATTAAACAAACCAGTTTGATATTAAAGAACCGTCCGTTTGCATCTAAATCCGCCGGCGAAGTGAATACGACGGAAACGATATCATTGGGCACACGATACATCGGCGTTGTCCTTTCAGCCGTCACGATCACCATAAAGGGGCCAGGAGGAGGAGAGGACTACGAGCGGTATGGTATGTCGTAAACCATCGAGATTTTTAGTGCAGCGTGTAGGAACAAAAGCGGGGGAGGAAGATAAGACAGACAGGACGCGGAGCATCGACCATGAACAGAAAGAGAGAGAGCAAGATTTAATAAAAGCATCTTTATTGCCCCCGAACGCGCGAATATATATCCGTCTCCCTCCTATATATATATATATATATGTGTACCCTTGGAAACTTCGAATGCACGGCGCGATCTCTTTATGACGAGCGATTAAAATTCGTATTAACGACCGAGCGAGCGAGAGTGGCGACCTTCCTTTCCACGACCATATTTCGCTATTAAATTGCTCGCTCATCTCTGCAACGTCGATTCGTTCATTTCTCTCTCTCAGAGGTCATTGCTTTATTTCGCGAGCTTTAATCCGGCTGCCTTGATCGTCGTCGTATATGTTCTTCTCTTACGGGAAAGAAGAGCTTCCATCCAGTTTAACGCACGCTCGTAACTCGGACACACAGGGCTACCTTTCTATAGATCTGATTGACGTTTGCGAGTAATGCGCACGCAGGCACAAAGGGAAGGTTTACGAACAGGGCGCGCTTTTATGTCGAATTGCTTCGCAACGCGTCGCTGGGAGACCCTATGGGAACCCCAAATTGCGCCTCCTTGCGAGATTCAATGGCAGGATAAAGTCACAAGACACTATCCTTATATTAGTCGCTGTTTCTTGTCGTTACACCGTTGGTTTAATGAAAGTTCCAAGCAATCATTATACAAATGTAGACTTTTGTAAGCATTTCTCTCTTCAGATGTTCCAATTATCAGAGTGGTCAAATATAAAGGTGTTTTGCAATATGTACGACTTATTCCAAGGTATATCAATTAGTATATACCTGGAAACCGTAAAAAAATTTGTTTGATCCTACGTCCTATTTGTGTCTACCTTGTTTAACTCAACTTTCGTTTATGAGGTGTAACTATAAAAAGATTTTTTATATTGTGTCATTTGTTATCTTTACAGAACATGTTTATAATAACATAGCCATTGATCTGGCTACTCTCTCAATATCTACGTATATGTATAGATGTATTTACATTTATTATAGACATTTGCAGACGTATCATTGAATCACAAAGTGTAGATTTAGTCGTGCATGAATTTTTACGAGTACAGTAGGACCTCCTGTAACGCGGACTAAAAATTGCGCCACTAACGCGATTAAAAAGTTGCTGAACAAGACTCATTTCTGACACGAAAATATGCGCGTATTTCAATTTTCACATGTTTCGTTCAGAGCACACATCCACTTGCAACCTATAATGTATAAGACCTCTCCTCTTGTGTCATATCTCTTCTTTCATCCCATTGTAATACACTTTTTTACAAGGTTACTATAAAAAGTTATTGAACCATATATATGTAGCAGTTTTCTGTCTCGTAAAAACTGATAGCATTGCCGATAACAGATTCCCGCGGGAGAGCCGGCGTTCTTCTTAGTCTTTGTCGGAAAAGTAATGGAAGTAGACGCGATGGTCGTCTGTGGCAGATATAGCTGACCATTTGCTTTCGCATGATCCGATAAGGGTGTTTGGATTCGTTGTTTGATTAATAAGTTCTAAAAAAAAAAAAAGGACTGAGAATAAACTTCTATAGATAAAACTATGGTCGCTAGTTTCGTTTTGTTTGCCGAACAGAGTTTCAGTCAGATTTTTCTGCTGGTTTTTTCACGTAACACCTGTTTTCGTTAATCCCTTGAGCGTTTATATCGAGTGTACTCGTCATTTAGAAAACAAAATTCGCTTTTGCTATTTATTGTAAAATTTAGATGTATACTTGTAATTTTAGCACATTTTAGAATATTTCAAGGCAACAAAGAAATGAAATAAAATTTTTTGAAAGAAACGTAAAAAAAATTTGTCATTTTGTAATTTAACTCAGTTATTACACAGCAAGTGCATTTACTGTGTTTTCGACTATTTGTCGACTATTCGTCATTGCCTAGAAATAATTAAGCAAAACAGTGCGCATTCTGAAAATAAAGCAAAACGCTTAAAGAGTTAAACGATTTTTGTTTTTTCATCCCAATTCTTCGTAATCGTATATTTTTAATATTTCGATCTCCTTCTCAAGTTGAATAAATTGTTCAAATTGTTTGTACAAAAATTGTTTTACATAAGAAAAAAAAGAGCTTCGAAGCTCTCCTCGGTCAACTGATTTTTTCAGCACAGTATAAAACAGTAAAGTTAATGACTCTGACCGGTAGAAGCGCAGAAGAGCCTCGCAGTAGCGTGATTATGATTATGATTATGACAAGAAATCATTTTCATGTCGATTATAGTCGATGTAGCGGCTTGATGAAGCTGAGATTCATACCCTATCGTGTTCCCCTAATTAAACTCGACGTTAGTCCGTAGAAAGCAAATACACGTGAAAAAAAAGTTGCACCGCTTCCTCCGTAGCTTTCTCCTGCGTAAATGTAAATCATCGCAAAAAAAAAAAAGAATCGCGTATAACTAATTAAAGTAATGCTCTGAGCGAATAATATATCCGAGACCTTTAACATCGCTTGGCAGAAACCGGCGGGGAGTCTCTAAGGGCTCCGTGTGTCTTCATTTTCTATGGATCGTGCATGGTCCAGCTGGCGACTACTTTTTTTGCCTTTTTGTCTGACCATCTATAGTTGTCCGATCGAATTCTCGATCGTTGCAATTCGTCCAACGAAGGCAATTAAGGGCGGATTTTCGAGTTGCGTGCTAAAATATATATAAAGTTTCTATTATTCTATTATTCCTCCAATCGAAGAGATTACGTATATATTACGGTATTATATTTACGGCTTCCAAAATTTTTAGTAATTCTCAAGAAATAGATCGCGGTTTTATTCGAGGAGCAACTTTGTTAAGCGCTCTAAAAGAATATTACCAACATTGTTTAAACTGGAACAGATTTCTTAGAAACGAAGAAATAATAGACCTGAGGTTATACTCTGGAAAATGTACAACTGCGTAATTATCGAAGAAAAAGTGTTTTTGTCTGAAATCGAATTGTTCAATTACTAGTTCCGTATTCTAACCGGATAGTATAAATTATAGACCAAGCCGAACACGAGGCAAAAACCTAATAGCGTCCTGTTTTGTTTAGCATGTCTATACTTCTCGTTTTTTACGTGCAGCGGTGCAGCGATGCCGATGGAGGCTGCTGCGGCCTCTTCTACGCGCGACTTCCTCTTCTCGCTCGAAGAATCTTTGACAAAGGAGGCCGCCGCAAGCTTTCGGAGCATACTTTCAGGATTTCTCGACCAACAGGGCCCGGATATATATATTGTCATAACGAAGTGGCTGTCTCTCGCTACGACATGCTCTGTCTCTCATTTCCTTTCTTTCTCTTTTTCTCCACCTCCTGTCCTTCCTTTTCTCTTCCTTTCTTATTCCTCTTTGCCTCCATCTTTCCAGTTTTCCTTTGGTAGAAAATATCGCCGCCGCGATTCATTTCTTCTTACAGGTTAGTCTTTCTCTTCATTTCTTTCCTTTCTTATCTTGCATCCTCGTCTCGTTATCGGCGCCAATGATTTTTAGTATTAAAACTTGGAACCAGTCTCGTTACGTGCGATCCATTATTTCCAGAATTTTGTTTTCATCGTTCGATGACGTGTTTATAGATTAGGGTTTCCTATATGAAGATTTTTCGCAATCCATATCATTTCACTTTAACAATTTGCTTCGTAGAATAGTTACGCTATGTTAATCTTATATCTACGATCGAAGTCCAAGCGTGGAAAATGAACTGTGAGAAAGGAATGAAAGTTTCTCAAGAATTAAATAACAAGAACGTTAATTGTCGGATTTCAATGAAGGCTCTAGGAAACGCATTCCGCATCAAAGTCGTTCGCACACTGTCGAACGGCAAAGAAAAGCGGTCCATTAGGCGCGCGTACGCGACGACACGTCGCCGTCACACGCAACGCCATACGTCGTTTCACTGATTCGTAATTTCCTTTGGCACGCTGCGGTTGCCGTCGCGGGATCCATTCTCTTAACGACGCTGCATGACCTGTTCACCAATGCGAAAAATCCGCGGAAATTGCAGTACTGCCCGATCGTCTTTCCAACCTTTTGCGGTTTTTCACGGGATTTGTACAAGCCTTTGAGAAATTACGTACTCTTTTTTTGTACGAGTCGACTTTTCTTTCTATCATTAAATTACAATTTTTAATTGCAGTAGATTAATTAATTGCGATTTAATTAGTGATTTATGTAAATAAACTATTTATATATATATATAATTTATTTTATAATTTTATACATTTTATATATATATATATATGTGTATATATAATGATAAAAAAATAACTTTCTTAAGGAGCGGAAAGTGAAACTTCTAATGCGCATGCCTAAACAAATAAGGAGGAAACAAGTGGGTGCTTCGCTCCACTTCGTAGTGATGTGCAATATTTTAAATTAAGACGCTTTTTCTTTTCTTTGATTGCCAAGATCAGGTACATACTATTCACTTTTATTCACAATCAGTGTGACGATAGGTAATTCTTTATTAACGCTTTTATCTTACACGTGTTTATCCCAATTTCTTTCAGAAACTTTGCTTTCTTTCATTAATAATTACTGTTCTGTTATGATAGACGTGCGTAGGTAATATTTAATTAAGGAGGTAATACTTATTTTAATAGCATTGTATGTAGTAGGTACGATCCAAATCTATTAGTAGTACTATAATATTATAATTCGCTGATAGTTTTGTAATATTTAAAAAATGCAGACGAAAGGATATCCAATTTTTAGGTTATGCTTGAATTATCGTTGTACACTTCGAATGCGTCAACAATTATCATTGATTCTTACTTTTCTAATCAGCTTGAAAAACCGTAAGAAGTCATAATTTTTATTTGCACGAGGAAAGGAAGAGTTAACAACAAAGTACAAGTAATTTCCCGCTTTTATTTGAATTTCTTAAAAACAGGTTTTACCTGCCCGTCCGTATAACAAACGAAGGTTTTTATATTTCATTTGAAATCTCACGTTTTAGTCGTGAAGTAAGCAATTTCGACAGGAGTGTACGGAGCGGACGCGTTAATTTCTAACGGCTTCAATTTTACCGGTTGGTTTCGGCCGGAGCCATCGTAGCGAGAAATATATCGGGTCTACGGAGAGCTGAGGCCAGCACGCGTCCAAACAACGTAATTAAAAGTTTCGTGTGCCACTAGCCTCGATAAACCACCGCCGTTCCTAAGTCAATAGACGGCCGCGCCAGCCCCTGGCTGGTTAATTACTCGCCGAAATGTGCGTTCTTACAGAAATAATTAGCCATGTTGTACGCGCGTGTAAACACGGCCGGAGAGGGAATGGGGGAAAATATCACGCTGAACCCGCGGCCATTGTTACGTTGCAATAACTCGGCAGCAAAAATTCGAGAGAACAAATGAGTCGGCCATCACCGTCGGCTCTCTTTCTTCAACAATTTTTTTCTCCCGTTGTTTGCAAATTAAATCGATGTATCAATGTTTCGTGTACTTTTATAATGCTATTGGATTAGTATTTAAAGTTGGACACATTTCGCTACGTTATTTACAGATTAGGGTATCACAGCCTTGAAAGTAATGAAAGCTCAATCTAGAATGGAAACAATATTTCAGCAGGTTTTTAATAGTTAAAAAATTCAAATTCTAGAATTTCGAAGTTCCAGAATTTCAAAATTCAGAATTTTGAAATTTCAGAGTGTCAGAATTCAATATTATATATTTAATAATGTTACTCGCTGTTTTATACTTTCTATATTAATTAATTAATTTAATTAATTTAACACCTTTCCGATAGTATTGTTTCCAAAAAAGAGGATAAAAGGGGGAAAGGAAGTGCAGTCGGACTATCGACGAAGGTATACTTGTTGAATATGTGGCCGTATCCTTGGCCATAGATCACACAGAATCCAATATATATGTGTATAAGTATGCTTTCCTTTCTTCAGTTCTTTTCCACTAACCTGCCATATAGCTTGCGAAGACACGTCTTTGGAAGACACTTGTGCCAATATATCCGTTGTTTACGTTGAGAAACGCATAACTCATACAGATTTTTTTCGAATGGAATTTATCCTGTTATTCTTTTATTCAATTCCAGTTGTTATGATAACCATGATTATTATTTATGATACTTTTTTTATCAATTTCTTGCAGTTTTGATTTTCGAGTTTGTATTATTCACTTGAATTTCAATTAAAAAAAAAAAAAAGTAATCACTCAGTACAGGATTGTCATTCATTATGTAGTGCAAAAGTAAATAAAAAGCAAAGATTTGCCATGGAAAGAATAATAATTGTTTCAATTATTAAATCTAGATCAAGGAGATGCATTTAGTTTGAATGTTGAAAAATTATCGTTAAATGCTACTCGTTCTTCGCAATATTGTAAAACACTGCAATTAAGGAATTCTTATTTTAAGAGATACAATTATCTTTAATATTTGAATATTGAGTGCAGCAAAGACAATTTACGAGACTGTTTCTTCAAAGAGGTGCAATTATATCCAATACTACAAAAGCCATAAGCTACAACTTCAATTATGGGCTAAACAGTAATATGATATCTGCTTCTAAAATAATAACAAAGTGCAATAAAATCACTGCAATCATGAATTCCTCTTCAAAGAGATGTAATTACTTTTAAGACTAAAAAATAATAGCTCAACGTAACAAGATCATTACAGTTAGTCGCAAGAGTTACTCTTTAGGAGCAGAAAATTATCTTTAATAGCAAACAAGGAACAACATGATGAAAACGTTGTAATCAAAAGAAATAAAAGAGATCAGGATAACATGGCCAATCGAGCATGGTCAGTGTCATCTTTTATAATCTGTTGGCCGATTTTTCTTGATACATGCACATGACTTAGCTATATAGTTTAGCATGATAAAAAGACGACACAATAGAAAGTTGATGAAACAACGATATGTCTCATGAGAATTTGATATTTCAAATTAGTCAATAGAATTTTAATTACTTTAGTATTTGTACTGTGGAAAAATGTAGATAAATATCACACTGTTGTTTGAAAGAAGTTTGATGTTTCATTGTCTTAACTCGACTTTTCCCTACTCTTCGACAGAAATACACTAATCATAGACTCTAGAAAATAATAGTACAGCACAGTGAGACTGCTTCAGTCATTAAGTATTGCTCTTCACGTGGGTTTGATTACCTCCGATTACAAGAATTGTTCTCCAAAGGATATAATTATTTTTAATATAAAAATAATACAAAAGCAGTCCAATTCCAAGAATTGTTTCAAAGAGTAATCCCGTTTCTAACATTGATTGATTTTAATTAATTTCAATAACTTCTGTTCAAATTACTAAACATGTAGGACTGCTTTCGTACGATTGACAACAGCCCTTTAAATTGACAAAACAAGAATGAATAAAATGCATCGTAATCACAATAGTAGTCATCTATTGACTCCGGGCTACGTTCTATCCCCATTTCTGTGTCTGCACATCGTTTTTCTTCTTTTTCTTCTTTTTCTTCTCCCTTTGGCGAAGCGTCATTTCATTTTATACCGTCTTCTTCGCTTTCTCACCTTCTTCGACGATATCCATGTTGGCCATAAATTACACGCTTTCTCCTCTTATCCGCGGCGAACTTAAGTAACTAGATCCGTAGCAGGGCTTGCGAGGGTTTAAACGGCCGATCCGTGTTCCTCCTTCCTTGTACGGGTCTCTCTCAGCGCGCTCGTGTGGCCAGCCACCCACCGCCCCCTCCTCGAACCACTATTTCTCTGTCTCAGTCGTTTAGTCAGTGTGTCTCTGTCCGTACGGCCACTCTCATTCCGAGCCAGATGCAATTGCGTTGTCCCGCGGGGGCGAGAGCGTGTCGCGCAGTCGGACCAAGGGGTCCAATAATGGTAGCCTGAATAATACAGGGGACGCACACGGCGGGGAAGGGTGCAGAGTCAAGTCGTTGTCGCCGCCATGCTCCTTCTCTATTCATGTTAAATTTCATGCCCGATCCGGACTGTTCGTGGAAAGGCCAGACGGACCGGGGCAAGAAAGAAAACCCCGTTTACGACCACGGAAACAGGTTGCTCGCACAGCCATTGGGAAAAGTGGATCCCGCGAGAATTAACCTGTTAAGTGACGAGTTTCTCTTTCACCGGAATTATTCCGTATTGATTGATCCACGTATATCATTGCCGTTATATATATGTTTGACTACATTTGATTCTCGTTGATTTGGATCTAATCGAAATTTGTTTGAAACTTGTTCGATAAATGACCGACAAGGTATTGAATTTTTAAATTTTGTCTCGTCCTGCGACTTTCAACTATTATCTTAAATATTAAAACCTAAGCGGTATCTCGAAAAAACGTAATTGGCTGTAGAAATGATCCCAAATCACCGTGGTGCAGAAAACATTTAGAAAACATGTGTATACAACATCTAGCTTGGAGCAGTAAAAGTCACAGGTTTAACCCCTTGCGTTGGAAATTGATTCGCGGACCATAACGAGTGACCGAATCGTACACAATAATTCGTCGCTTTCTTTTTCTTTTGAACTCGTCGGTACGATATTACTAGATAGAAATTATTAAGAAGTAATAAACTTATCATTTGTTTTGCCTGGGTTACATTTAAATATACTTAAAATTGAGAAAATATTGTAATTTGGGACAAAAAATTTTCAACGCACGTCATTCCAGCGCAAGAACATTAAAAACATCACTGCTACAAATGTAGCAGTGATTCCCCATCTAATTTCCCCCGTAAATTTGATTGGATCCGAGATTAGTAAAGCTCGGTTAGCTTAGATATTTCACGGTGGTGAGTTTATATATTGTACGTACATTCTCATTCGTTCCTCGGTGGACAATGCGGTGGGAGGGAGGGGAGGAGTTCGGAGAGAAGATCGTCGAGAGTCGACAATCCCGTGGCCTGACATAAATTAGTCGTGGCTTAAATCCTGGCCTAATCCATCATAAATAACTCTGTGCAGATGCGTGTATATACGGGGAGATTCCGTCCCCTAAATTATTTCGAAAAGATCGCGGCCCACGTGCTGCATCATCCGTTTCGCGTCCATCTGTGTGTACGCGTGTGAGTTTATACTGGCGTGTCCGTGTACCTGTGTTCGTTGGTGTATATGGTCACGGGTAATACACGGTTGTATATATCTCGTCGAGTGCTTAACCACCTGCCAAATGCACAAGGATTCTTTAATCCCCCATTGACAATTTGTCTGTCTCCTCGCCGCTTAAATAGTCACGGTTGCGTACATTGAAATCGCGTACATAAATTTTTATCTCGACAGATTTTTTTTCCGTTCCTCCTTGTGTTATAATATTGTTCTCTTTCTCTTTTTTTTTATTCTTACCTTTTCTTTTTTTTACTGAAATTCTTATATTTTTTTACTTATGTGGTATACTTCAGTTTCGAGGAGTCACGAGATTACTATTTCTCTGCGAGATTAGATTAGGATTTTTAGAAAATCATTTTGACATTGTTAAGAGAGAGTGATAAATTTTGATTGAGTTTGATAAGTAAAGAACTTTTCTTTAAATAAAGGACTATCGTTGGTTGTTTGAAGGTAATAATGAATTTTTCTTAATACATATTTAACAATAGCAAATTTTTGAGGTATTTGATCTTGTCCTTTAACTACATATATATAACTATTTTTGGTTGCTTAACTAATGTTTTTTTATGATTTTTATGACTTTTTTTTTATAAAAGAAAATTCTTAATAAAGACACATAATTAATAAAGATTAAAACAGTCAATAAAACGAATAAAATGTAAGTATCAGAGATCGAGATCGATAAGCTTCATTTCTCGTATTAATCAAGTATCTAAATGTTTTATACAGGATGGACTAAAAATCACGTCTTACTAAAATAAATCCGTAATATTTTTTTATTATATGTGGTTAATAAAATTAATAAAGTTTTTTTTTACATTTTGATGTTTTATTAAAAATAAGTGGGAAGACACTTTTGGTCCACTCTGTATAATATATGTAATATATTTACAAAATACCGATTTTCGTCAGCAACTCTACACATGTACGATACTTACCTACGCACATACGGTAAATCCTTGCTATTTAACACGATGAAAACTTTGCCGTATTCTCGAAAGTATACGGTTCATAAAACGCGTGCGTGCGTCGCGTCAAAATCATCCCTTTTGGCTAGTAACTTTCGAAAAACGCCGTTCCTTTATTTACGATTTAAACAGGGACACGGCCGCGTTTACATTGGATGGTTATTATAGGCGTGTAGGCGAAACGTGCATTTAACACGCGTTTCGCGATGCTAAATCTATCCTCGTGCATTCTGCCCGCGTCCTGCAACCCCTCGCGCGGCTGCACCTTGCTTCTTTAATATTAATGGACAAGTTAGTGGACACCCTCCTTCGTCGGGTGTAATGATGCCGCTCGTGATTCCGCGTACGCATTTATTTGGCCACTTGGGACCCCCTTATGGTACCTTTTTCTCCTTCGCGTATCTTCTTCCATTTCTTTTTTTTCTTTCTTTCTCTCTCTCTCTCTCTCTCTCTCTCTCTCTCCTTTTTTTCGTTTAAGAAGCGCAGCAGATGTATTCTTGCCAGTTTTATTGCCTCTGTTTCTTTTCAAATGGCGAACGGTTCGTTCGTGGCAGATTTTCTTTTATTACATAGGGTGTCCTAGTTTTTATGATGCAACCGAAAAGGGGAGTGAGGTGATCGTATATATATATATATGTACGAAAATAAGGAATTTAAAACCACGTTTTCAAGGAAATTGAAGAGTTTGAAAATTTTTTCAAATACATATATATTCGAATTTAGTTAATTTAAAATAAACGAAAAATGTGGAACGAAATTTGTCTTTTCGAACTTTGTTGTTTTTCTCTGATTTTTCGCGAAAGTTTCTTCCAAGTTTGTTATGTTCTATTCCGGCGAACGAAGCATGGATTTTTCTCTCGCGAGTGAATGAAATTCTGACTGGGCATCATAATTGAAGCTTGGTTCGCCTAAAGCAACGTGGTTGGAGGTAAAAATGTGCGTCGAACCCAATTTGTAACCCAGAAACATCAATTTGTATTCATCCATGAGCAGTAGTTGACTAATACACACTTATAAGTATAATTGCGCGATACATCAACGGGGAAAGAAATCACGCGAACGGCTACGTGCATCCGACGCGAAATGGCACGCATTAATTATTACCAACGGAGTTTATATACCTTTCGTCGAAGCAAAACAAAGAAAGTGCGAAAAAGGAAAATGAAACAAAGATGGAGAAATACAGATAGAACAAAAAGATATCTACTTCAGAGATGTTGAAGTTAAAAAGTTAGCATGGAATTGATTAAGAATTGTATTATATATAATATATAATAATATAATATAATATATATATATATATAAATTGATGTTAATTTCGTATTTTTGTTTTATAACAACTTGAAGTTGTTTCTGGATATTTACCTACTTGGAATGTTCAAAAATTACTTATTGATCTAATTCTTACTTACGTATCTAATTGAATTATATTTTTTAATCCTTTGAACGATTGAACTGAATCGAATTGAATTTCTTCTTTTTCTTCGTAATCGTAAAAATCTTCTTGTTTCTCATTTATCTTACTATTTTCATGTTAATTTTTAATTTTTCCATTTTTAAAAAACAGTACGTGAGACATTTCATAATCAATATTATCCATAACTTTCTCAATAAAGATACACAGTACAACTTTTAGATATTTCGTGATTAACCTTTAGGAGTCGAGTAGCGCGGGGTTATTGACCCACGCGATGAAACTTTATTTGACGAGAAACTTTATTTTTTGCCATTATTTTACCATTTTTTAGTTATTTTCATTCAGCAATAAAGAATGCATGATAAAATAATGATTGAAACATGCAAAGGATCAAAAATAATCTGATATTCGATTACCACTAAAGTTTGATGGATTAACAAACGTCTTCTATCTCGTTTAACTATCTCTTTTCCGATCCACGTTTCGACCTATCTTTCTTATTCAAACCCATTTTTCCACTTCAATCTCCACAAGTGTACGAATGATCTACTTAGGCAAGCCTAACGATTCTCCGTTCCATTCTCCGCGAGTTCGATCCATCACAATCTCATAGGCGAACGATTCCAAGATATTTCGTTGGAAATACTCTTCAGCTACTCGAGGATTCTCCCTCCTGTTTTGACCTGACTCGATCGCGATACTGGAAAACCAAGACTAAACTATACCTATTTGTTCGATCTTTCTGTTGATTGTAAGAAAGGCAGGTAGAAGTTAGGATCTCTTTTTTTTCCTCTGTTCTCCTACCCTTTTGGGGTATTGCTTGCTCACGCGATAAGTAAATATGACTTTTGAGTCTTAAACGATAGGGTCGTTGAACTGTGGGTTTTTCTTTGCGGTTCTCCCTTCAAGAAGGTTCACGAGATTATTAGTCGGTAATTTCTAATCTAAAGAAAAAGATTAGAAAATTGGAAAATTTCAACAAATTTGGAACTTTACAAAAAATCTGATTTTTTCTTTTTTTTTTTCCTCTCAAGAAACAATTCCCCCAAAGAAGTATTGATTTTTCATATTATCGTAAACTTGATCAAATTTCAAATCCAATTCTTTCGAAGTCTGCGAATATAAAATTATTCTTTTCAATTATATTACTATATACTTTTCCATAATACTAGTTTCAATTAAATGAAAATTCAGCAAGCTAATTTATTTCGAATCAATCAGCTTATTAATCTGAATTTTGCCTAATCTGATATAAATATAATTTAGAGAATATTTAACTTTTCAAAAAATTCCTAAACTTACACCGAAAAGTCGTTTACTCATACTCATCGTAAATTCCTCCATAAAAATATTCTAACTATTCCAATTATCCCAGAGTCTGTCTGACTTCTCTCATAAAATTCCCAAACCCGAAATAATCATTCACCCTTACGCACCAACTCTGTTACAGCAATAAAAAAATCTCTAGACAAATGATAATAATAATAATAATCTGCTATTGAAGCTATAGCTCTTCAAATACCAAATATAATTTATCGAGTTTAAAACTATTTTATACAATTATAAATTTTTAACTTACAGTTTTGTCTAACATCATATATCAGATCCTCCAAATAAATGTTTAATTCATTAAATTAAAATATTACCATTTATCGTTAAATTTTCAGAGATATCTATCTGATACAATCGCGGATAGATCCAATAACAGATCCAATTAGATGAAATGAAACAATTTTTTCCAATACCTTCATCTATCCATTTGCTGTTCACGATGATCGACTGACATATTACTCGAAGAGCTAGATATATACAAAGGCGGTGGAAGGAAGAATAGCGATGTTAGAAGAAACGGGGCACATTCGTCAGACAAATTGACCATTTCCATGTCAGACTGACCCTATATAACACACACACATATATATGTAGGTACAGATAGATATATGCGGCTGGTTGAATATGTATGTAGGTATATAAGTAGCTTGAGGCTTTAGGCACTGTCGGAGACCATTACTCGATGCGTATACGCGGCCCTCCATAGGGTGGCCCTTTTTTTTTCTTCCCCTTTTCTTTTTCACGACAAGGTGATCTCCGTTCGGTTCGGTTCGGTTCGGTTCGTGACTCACGGTCGAACGACGGATGTACAAGCCGGGGAAAAGAAGAAAAGCACCGATGAAGGAAGGAACGTTCGATCGGCGGTTGCTCTCCGCGTTCCTCTTTGTTTGCTTGCTCTATACCTTACCCACTTGGCTCGAGCACCGAGAAAACCGCGAAAGACACGGCGCAGAAGGAAAAAAAAAAATCGATCTAGGGTCCTACGTGTTCCTCCAGTTTCCTATTTTTACCAGCTTCTCTCGTCGATGCTCTCTCCATCGTCGATGCTCTCTCCATCGTCGATGAACTCTCCCTAACCATCTCGCGTTCCATTTCTGACTTTCTGCTTTTCCCCTGGATTGTTGTTCGTTTCTCCGGAACTTTCTCAGGAATATTATTCCAGAATCGTTGGAGAACTTGATGGTGGAATTGGAGGCGGAAGTGTATAAGGACGGGAAAAAATTGCGGTAACTGGGGCGTAATGCGTAGGGGTGGAATCGAGATGGCGAGCGTATATACGCAGGGGTGAAAGGTACCTTGGGTGGTAGACGACAAGGAGATTTACCAAAATACCGTGCGCGAAAAGGAGAAAAAAGAATGGAGATGAAAAAAAAAGAGAACGAGAAGAAAAAAAAAGAGGAGAGAAAAAAGAAATAGAAGATGGAGAGAAGAAGGGTACTCTTAATTTGCCCGATGGTGGCTCGATTTTTCGTGGTCGATCTTTTGTCGAGGGTAGAGGCCCCCGATTCTCTCTCCGTTCTCTTCTGTCTTATACAAGAGAGAGAGAGAGAGAGAGAGAAAAGGGGGGCCGCGATACGGCGGAGGCGGTGTACAAGAGGTATACGTGCGCGTACGTAGAAGTAGGGGCAAAGGAGGGTGCCCGTGTACGCTCGAGGGAGGAGTGAAGGGGTGGCGCGGGAGGGGTTGGAAAAAAATGGCGAATCTCACTAACAAGCTTTCGAGCTGGAGCTTGTGGGAAACAAGCTCGAGGCTTGTACTCGCTCGCTCGCTCGCTCGGCCTCCTCCTCTCCTAGCCATCCTGAGTAGAGTAGAAGAGTTAGAGGAAAAGAAGAGAAAAGAAGAGGAGAAAGAAGTACACTCGAGCGGAGAAAAGCCGTGCGTGTGCGGTGCCAGTCGTCGTGTGCTTCCACTGCTTGATCCCTTCTCTTCTTCCACTCTATTTCTCCATTCTTCTCTCTCTCTCTCTCTCTCTGTCTCTCTTTCTCTCTCTATCTTTCATTTACTCTTCTTACCCCTTCTTTCGTGCCCCTCTCCCCATTCTCGGTGGTTCGGTCCCAGAAACGCGTAGATCACGTAGCACATATGCTGCAACACCGATGCTCGAACAGTCTCGAGCGTCCTCCAGCGCTCCACCCTTTACGCCGCGCTGCCCTCTTGAAAATCCAACCCTTTTTGGGTCGTTCGACCAATCGCCGCCAGCTAACCGCGGCTAGTTATGTATCGGTCGTATTCTACCATGCGATTCGGTCCTCCTTTTTTTTTCCATATCGCCTCGCCTGTACTCGTTCTTCTTCTTTATTTCTTTCTTCCTCCACTTCCCTTCTTTTCTTCCTTTTCATCCTCTCCTCTTCTTATTAGGTCGAAAGTGCGTTGCTGCACTCATTGTCGATATATATATATATATATACACATGGTTGCTTCGAGCTGATTCGTTCCGAAAATTTATTTCGTTTACAAGTGTCCTCGTTTTCTTCACTATATCATCGCTCGATTGGTCGTGCCCACTAGCGTGCACCATTCGGTCGAGAGGCTTTCCACGTTTCGTACGCTTGTCCGTTCTCTCTCGCGTTTGGCGCACACGATTGCTCTTCTCTCGACTTGCTGCACTTCCGCCTCTTCCTTGCACCCTCCACTTCGACAGCTTCCTCGTGGAGGATCGGACCAAGTGCTACCCCTCCTGCCGCCCTGTACACAAGCTTTTGTCTCTCTTCGTTTCACCTGGGATCGCGACCGATCGTTGTTCGCGTGTCTCTTCGTCGGACACTTCGCACCCCTCTGGCTTTTGCCCCCTTCAACTTTGGTTTTTTACTCGGTTTTTCGAGTTCCTCCGAGTTTAACAGCCTCTTTAGCCTCTTTGCGCTCCTCTAGGACCCGCTCCTCCTCTTCGTGACCCTATCTGTTGCGTTTGCTTGAGGGTTTGCTTAATTTCTTCTTCTCGGTACCTTAACCAACGCGAATAGGTGTATCTCTTGTTTCTTCTTGATACTTTTTATTTAAAAAAAAATCTTCGCATAAAAATCAATCTGAATAAATCTGACATTTTACATGCATCATTTAGGCTATTATTTTAAGAGGATCTTGATTTTAGAAAGATATTTGGAAATACTTAAAGTTGAATGGAACAATTTGAGGGAGCTCCTTGTTAGCTCGTGAATTTTCAGCATATGATTCATTTTGTGAAACAACAGCGCACAGTTGTTGCGAATGTGGCGAATTATCGTCAGCATAATAGTTTATTAGGGGTATCCATAATTAATGTCGTTTTCTTCTGACAATAATTTAACTTAATCTATATAACCTATAACCTTGTTATAATTATAATTATAATATGACCTATATTCTAATTCATTATAACCTATATCCATAACAGCATCAAATATATTGACAGCATTATTATTGTTAAATTATATTGTAGATCAAAACTATATTAATTCTTAAATGAAATAAAATTTTGCACAGTGTCAGAAAAACGACATTACTTACGGGTATCTCTAATAGTATTTTAAATTACGTCTCAACGGATAAAAGCAACGATATATCCGAGGAATTCGAGAAAAGGCAGAAGAACCAGGCAACCAGGTCGAGTGTTTCGCACGGGTTTGCCGAGCCAAGTGACGGGAAAAACTGTAAAACCCACTGTTGGACGAAGATAGAAAGAAGAAACCGATCGAGAGGAGTCGAGCCAGTTCCACGCTTTTCCACCTGCCGAACGAATCGGGTAACCAGTAACGCGGCAAAAAGTACGGCCTCCGGATGCTGTATTACCAGCATTCTACTTGCGGATGTCAATGGCGAGACCAAACGGAGGAGAAGAAGAGGCTGCAGTCAGCCGGATGAAAGTAAAGAAACAAATCGCAGGAAAGAATTCGTTAGGGGAGAGAAGGTTGGGAGAGTTCCTCCCGCGGGAATGTGGCCTCTCCACGCCTGGTCGCGTGCTTTCTCGTCCGCGGATCCATCTTCTTTTGCGTTTCCTCTCTTTCGTCTGGATTATATATCTGTCGAGCTTCGTCCGACGAGAATGATTTTATTTATTAATGGTTCGATTTAAGATTCGCTGGCGTAGAAAGTCCAATGCTATTATTACATATGATACATAATAATATTACATAATTAATTTCTTCTCACGCTAGTAATTTTGTAGTAAATATTGTAGGATATTTTTTTTATTACAACGAAATTTGGGTAGGTAGGAAACCAAAACGTGCGGATACAACATGCAGATTACAGAAGAAGAAATAGCTTTAGCCTAACTAAATTCGTTTGAATCAATCAATTACACTCTTCCCCACGCGTTCGATATTCTCGACGTACATGTGAAAATCGTTGATCCAACGCGCGAACCAGTCGTATTCGCCGAGCGGCCAGGCGCCCGTGTGTTCATTGGCCACGCTGGACAACGATGTGCGTGCATATAAATGAGAGCGGAAATAGGCGCGCAAACAAACAGACAAACAAGCCACATTCAGCGACCCGCGGATTGTTCCGTGAATTTTGCAGCAGTCATATTCATTTCTGAGATTGGCTTCTTCCAACTTCTCTCGTTGCCTCTCGTTCCTTCTCTCTTCGCCCACTGTCTTTTCCCCGGGTTCTCTTAGACACCCGGTCTTCTCGTTCAGCATCAGCGGTTAGAATGAACGAAACGAAACGATTCCATCTATCGGAGGAGACGTTTCGCAGATAGCGGAACTTGGAATAAAGCGACGCAAGATAAAAGGAAAAGGACGGATCTCGTCGGCTGTTACGAGAGGAACAGAAAATTCAGATTGGCCGGGTCGGCGAGAGAGGAGCAGCGGGGGGAGGGAAAGAAGAAAGAAAGTGAGCGACCGGACGAGAGGGACCGATCGATCGATCCTTCTTGCCAGAAAAGTTGCGGTTTTGCCTACTCTACAATTTTTTTGTCCCCCCTGTGTGTTGTGCGACTTTGCCTATACTCGATGTTTCGTGCAACCGTTTACCGATAAAGTAACCCGCCGCGCCACGCGTGTCCGCGGAATTTCATCTAGCGGGTGTCCACTGCGAAACCGACAATGAGTTTTCCATGCTTGCTACGAAGTTTGGGTAAAAAAATTACAATTGTCTTTTGCTTGGAACAGCGACGATGCGCGTATGTCTGTGATACTTTAAAGTTTCTTGATAGTCGAGAGTTAGAAATGAAATCATTTTAGTTACTCGAATTTTACTTCTTTTATTTCATAGGTTTCGTCTTGTTTTTGAAATGTTTCTTTAATTACGTAGAATGTAGGAGAAAAGTATGTCGAGATTACCTTCGTCGTTCAAGTGTTCTTATTTCGTACAGACTGAAGCGTTTAGTATTATCCGATCAATGTACAAACTTAATTTAGAATCAACATTTAGAACATCTAACTTTGTTAGCCAAAGATTAAGACTGATTTGATATAAACACATGTAGCTACCATTCGATAAGTACCGATTTCCATTGAAAAATCGATCACCGAGAGTTAACATTCGGCGTAATAGGATAAAAGAAAAGGCAGTCCGATTCCCTCCCAGGAGAAGAGTCCCGGCGTAGATTGCGTCAAAGTGGTCTTCCTTGGAATCCTAGTCGTTCGCGTGGTCGTGCATCCTTGACTCCTCCCCACTCTTTTATCCCTACTCCATTCCAGTCGCGGAACGCAACAATCGAGGCCAGATCACCAGGAGAACTCGCGGAATCCTTTGCATGTGCACCGAATATTCTCACGAGAAACGGATTCTACTAATGGGAACTTCTACTAAGATGGTCTTTCGATCGAATTTGATAGTCTCGCGAGACTATCGGGCGTAGGAACGCGTGTATTTTTGAGTGTATTTAAAATCAGCGGCAAACAGTTCTTGAACTGAGAAAAAATTATTTGGACGGTAAAAGTAGTTGCAAAATTATGCCAGGAGGGGCTTGTCATCTGCTTGCAGATAAAAAATTTTACGAGCAGTCTTGGAATCTCGACATGCCAAAGATGACACAATCTTTCCGGACACTTTCAGGCGACCATGAGTTTCGTCTCTCGTACGTTTCTTCCGTCGTTTATTTTCGCGATAGGGTGGTCCGAGATTTTGATGGCGTCGATAACAGGTTCTTCTGTAAATGTGAAACATTTTTAAATTCAGTTTCGCGCTAAAGCTTGAAATAAGAATCAGAATTGTTTTGATCAATGTTTTCAGTTGCAATTGTAACACATGTGCGTTATGTTTCTGTTATAACCATTACGCCTAAATTATTCAAAGTTTTAATCAATTAGTTTTACTAAACCTAAAATCTGAAAACTAATATATTGGTTCCATAAAAATTATACCAATATTTCTGTCCAAAATTTCCCATAAAAAATTTTCAAACCCAAGATACTACTACTACTACCCATGAGACCATCATCGACGAAACACACTTCAGAAGCCAATGCATCGTTCCGTTCACCGTTAATTCTTTACTACTTACTATACCTGGCCAGGTCACTGTAACACCTCCCTCTAAAGCACTTAAGAGCCGTTCTTGCGAGTCGAAATTAGAAGTCGATAAAATCTTTATTGGCGTTTTGCATTGGTTGTGCGGAGGTCGATGTTTGCAATATACGGGCGAATGGTCATCGAGATACCGGACCAGCAGTGAAGTGGATTTAAATATCCTTTTTCCAAGCTGCCTACCATTCTGATCATTCTCGTGACTAGACGGTCTGTTGGACAACCTAACGAACGTAGCTCGATTCGAGAATCGTTAATGGCGGATGGGGTTAGGAAGAGCGAAGTGGGAGGAGGGGGGGAGGGGGGTAGAGAATAGAGTGGAGTGGGAAGGGGATCAAGCGGTCGCCAAATTCACCAACGTTAATGCCTGCCGGCCGGTTCTCTGAGCCTATTTCCTATATCGGACAGGGCCGGTTTATAAAGTTCACCCGGCAAAACGACGTACTTGAGTGACGTGCAGTCGGATCATACTCGTTAATAAGTACCGCGCGAATGCACCTAAAGCAGAAAACCGCTTCCACGATCTCCTCTCCCTCTTTCTTCAATCTATGGATAACAATCTTGAAGCTTTCTTTCTCCACTATCTTTCTACTTTTTCATGTAGATTTAATAAACAATTTTAATAAACATCCACTTAATAATAATT
Organism: Melipona bicolor; assembly: GCA_030673865.1. Classification (NCBI taxonomy): domain Eukaryota; kingdom Metazoa; phylum Arthropoda; class Insecta; order Hymenoptera; family Apidae; genus Melipona; species Melipona bicolor. The sequence continues at coordinate 3,181,107 of JAHYIQ010000016.1, read as the reverse complement.
AATAATACTCTTTATTTAGAAATTTATTTGTACGTGTTACTAAATCTGTGTCTAATAAATGTTTTTTTTGTCTACGTTTTTTTTTTTCTTATTTTTCAACAAATAAATTTCTAAATAAGAAATTCCGCAATTATCAGTTCGCATCGTGTCGAAACTATATTCTGCATGCCCTTCAGGTTAATTGTCGTGTTCCTGAATGTGACGAGAGTGAGAGACGATTAAATCGCGTCTATTCTCGGAAGGTGGAAATCCGCCATAGGCGACGAAACGGTGGCTGCGAGTCGTGCCAAAGTATCCGCGACATTTCATAAACACGAAATCAATTTTAATCCTCGCCAAGTGAGACCGTTTTCCTCCCTAGCCTGAACAGCACTTATTTATAACTATAAGCACAACCGGGCCACTTCCTGCACGGGGCTCGACCGCGAATCTTGCATCCTTGCGATCACTTTATAACTGGGGAAACATTAATAGACTACATATATGTTCGTTTTTCTGTACATTCGTCGCGAAATTATCACGGGATAATTACGAACTTCGTGGCGATATTGAAGTGTGTAATTCAAGGTCAGTTGCTGAGGAAAAGTTGCTAAAAAGTATTTTTAGATTATAATTGTAGGATTTCTGTTTCATTTCTATTTTATTTCTAATTTCTAATTTTATTCCCATTGTATAATTGACAAATATTGCAGATGTGAGTAATTTTAATTTGTTAATACTGTAATAACAATATTACAATATTTCTCAACCTCGATACCTGAAAAATTTAAGGAATAATAGCAATGTTATATATTGAATAATGACACATTGAATATGATCTTTGAGTCTTTTTTTTTATTCGTATTTTGATCGTTAGTGTTTTTTTAAAATAGATTACATTGTACCGACGAAGATACAATTTTATTGGTTCGATAATTAAAGGGGAATCGAGGAATAAATATTGGATAGTGGAACTTAATGTTGCAATTATTAAGTACGGAGAAAAATGTGGTTACATTCTTCGAGAAGAAATACCTATGTATGTAGATACTGAATAATGAACTTTTTATCTCGTTATTAAGCTTTTAATATTTAACAACGTAAAAAATTACTTAAAAACTAGTATGGTAAGTTGATACCGAGCAGTCAGTTTATGTTGCAAGATGAACTTGATCTTGCCGGCGGGAAAAGACAGATTAAAGATAAATAGTGTGATTTTGATTGGAAAAATTAGATACATATTCAGCAAGCTATTGATCTTTCCGGAAAGCAAAATTTCCAATAAAGAAAGAAAGAAAATCTAATATTAACGCATCTTACTATCTCTGTATTATTAACTTTAATTTGATGTTCATACAACGCTTGATATACCTTGTCAATGACTTCAGTATTCTCATACGTTTCAATCGCTAAATTTCTACTAAGAAGTACATCATAAATCTTTTCATCGAGAGAAATTTATTTTTATAAATACCTTTTGATATTTTTGAAAAATTTGATATTTTTAGGGAAATAAGAATAAAAATTCGAATTGAGAAAATTTATACGTAATACAGTTGCTATTACAATAAAGAAGAATTAGAAATTGCAAATAAACGTAAATCTCTCCTGAAGATTCAGCATCACGTCCCGCGAATGGTAATAGAACATTTCAATCTCGTCTAACAATTTATTTTCACCAATTTACTGGGTGGTTCCCGCATACGTCTTCGTTCTAGTACTTCCCGTTGCCGCATCCGTCGAAGACCAGTGCCCCGCTGTCACTCACCTGCCGGGCCCGATATAGCTAGAAAATTTAATTAAAGTCGCACGTGATCGTAAATTATCCTGCTATCGACAGGGATAGTAGGATCGTGGTGGCGGCTGTAATTCTCGTAATAACAAAAAGAAAAGAACGAAGAATAGATGTGGAAAAGAAATAAACCAAATGTATCTCTGTATGTTTGCTAGCGCTTATGTAGTGTCTGTGTGGACGTTGCGTATAGGATCTCCTATATATATATATGTGGTCATAAATACTTATGCATATTTGATAACCATACTATGTATTTATATAGGTATATTGTGTATCATAAATCTTTATGTATCTTTATGTATACATATATTCATATTTATGGATATGTGTTTACATGTATTCAATATACTTGTACGTGGTACAAACGCTTGCAAACTCGTGTGTATACAGTGATTTGTATATATGTATTTTCACATGTTTTACAAATGTTTCTACATAGTTATCTACATTTATGTATATTTCACATGTTTTGTCATATATATCTCCGATTTATATTTACGTATGCACGATTTAATATTAACGATATACTTGTTTACGTGATTCAATGTGTGTTGTGAATATTTAACCATATTTTCATACGTTTCTTTACGTGGTATGTTAAATATGTATGAATATGTGCGCGTGAAATGATTGGCCAAGAGAAAAGTGTGGTGGAAGCACTATAGTAATACATTCGGCATGTTGCGGTCGCTGTTAGCACCGTTACTAGCTTTTACTGTTCCGGTCGGTCCTTTGAACCACGCCGCTTATGCGGCAGCCACAGGCAATAAAATGCGTTCACCATAAAATGCCGCGTCTTTTCTAGTCTCGCATCGGCCTCAACTGTGTTCTTCCTGTGTTGGTCCTCTCATGCACACATCTCATTGCAACATCCGGCTGCGTCCGCTTTCCCTAATCTACGAATTTTTCACGGGAATCTCTGACGATTTTACGAACGGTGTACTCTTTGCGTTGAAAGAAACCGAATCTAAATCTTTGATTCTAACGTAACTCATTGGTACAAATTTGCCAATTCTTTTGTTAATTTTACAAATTTTTTACTTTATTTCATTAATCGATCGATCTTAAATTGAGGCATGTGTGAAGTATTTTAACCTCTTGCGCTAGTAACTGGTTCACGGACCATAACGAATGACCAAACCGTATACAATAATTTGTCTTCTTTTTGAATTCATCGGTATATCACTGGATTAAGAAGTAATAAATTTATTATTTGTCTTGCCTGGGTTATATTTCAATATACTTAAAACTAAGAAAATATTGCAATTTTGAGCCAAATATGCTCGACGTGTGTGGCACGTTCCAGCGCAAGAGATTAAGATACTATATTAAGATTAAGATATTGTTTGAAATTGTAGATTAGTGACGACTCGCGCATGCGCATTCTTTTATTTGTCTGGACATGCGCATTAGAATGCACGATTTGTTTTCAGTGCAACCATTTCTTGTTAAGTGCTACTTTCTGTAGATTTTTATTTCTTATAAAGGTTTTTAAAGAGTGTTCTGGTTAATGTTGATAACTATTTTTATTAAAGGATTCAGACGTACATATGTAAGTATTCACGTTCTGTTATCTTAATTCTATCTTTATGGAATCTCTCGATTATGTTACCACAGACGTAGACTTTCATCTGACTTACATTACGATAATTTATCTGAGTAAATTATTTTGTTCTTAAACTGTTTCCTTTTAATCATCTCAACTCTAATAAAACCATGTACGTATATATCTCAACTCTAATAAAACCATGTAACCATGGTGCCTGTGGGGCTGTCTCGCAAAGTTGCTATACGAGTCAACGCTCGTTGATTTTTGTCGAGATCGGAAGTATCTCAGGATTTACGTTACTTGTTTCAGCAGCAATAGCGTTGGATATTTTATGTATTCTATTTAAGACACGAGACAACTTAATTCGTAGCAGCTTTTGGTTGAGACTGCCTCGCGAGGAAGACTCGCACTGTCTGTACCTACTACATGCCTTAGCAAGTTCGTGTCTACCATAAGTGGTGACAGACACTGTCAGTTGGTAGGTCAACACATTCAGTGTCATGACAGTCACTGATAACCGGTACAAAACTTGATGTTTACACCTCATCATTCACCGATGACCGTTATATGGTGGTTGTGTCAATATTGTACAGTACATAATTACACAATTTTAACGCTATGGCTGTGTTTACCAATAATTGAAAAAAGATGTGAAGTACAGCATGTGCTTGCATCACAATTACATTTTTAAATTAAAAATATTATTTTAATGTGCCTTTACTTTTGGTGTGTAGTTAACGAGAAATTTTTTTTTTCTTTCATTATAACGTATTGCCAAGAAAAATTGAATACGTTACAATTGATCAGTGCAAAAGATTAATTGAGGTTTCTTAAAATATCTATACATATTTCTTATTGACTACGTCGATAATAATTTGTTCAAAAAATCCGAATGATATTCCTGAATAATTAAAAAACATCTTTTTTAATTTTTCAACGTGAAGTTAATTATAATTTCTTTCTCTCTTGTTCGACGATAATTTACTCAAACAAATCACCTTAAGCTAACCTAAATCAACAGAAAAATTCCAACACAGGAAGATAACCAAAGAGTATACGAGACAGACGGAGGGCGAGTTTAGAGGGTAAACATCAGCGGTAATTGGGAGAAAGTATAATATAAAGAATTTTCTAGTAAATTGAGTCGGCCACGCGGGATGAGATGGAATTTTCTCCATTTTCGTTTCGGCGCAATGAAAGTTTTCCAATAAGAAACGAAAGAGCTAATCAGAGTTTGCCAGAGCTCAATGGCCCGTGCGCCAACGTGTCTCTACGCCTTTCTGCCCGTTCGTTTCTCTGTGTCGCTTCTTCGCCTTTCTCCTTTTTCCAAAAAGTCGACAACCATGTCGAGAGAACACTCTAATCTTGCCAGTCTTCCATATATTCGTTCATGGGGAAAAGGACCGATAGACCTGCGTAAAGAAGGACAACCGAGTATGAAACCGTGTTGTCCAGGGACTTTGAATTTCTTCTTGTTGTTAGTCAAAGGCGCAGTTGAACGAACTTTGTTATGACGGATTGCATAAAGTATCTTTAATTCAGGAATTTGTCAATTTAGATCTATTGGAATCTGTATTCATTGGCATAAAAATTAGATCGAATATGAAACTGGAATAGTTTGCAGAGATATAAGATACAGGAAATCAAATATTTAAGAAAATTTACAACACTACAATTTGGAAACTTTATACATGGATTTCAAAAGATTAATTTAAATTAAGCAAAGTATCGATCTAGTTTGAGATACCATTGCTTATTAATAATAAAATTATTAATACGAGTACGTATCTTCTATATTTGACGGCAGCAACACGGAAGACATAATAACAAAGAAATGATTATTTTTTAAACTGTTTGTTTAAAATTACACAAAGATTAAATATCATAATTTCATAAGTGAGATCACTGGCAATACGATAAGAAGTCACAGAAAACACTATCTCGTCAGTGTATAAATGAAAAGCGATACTCGAATGATACAATCGTAACGAAACACCCATGTATACGGTATCATTATTACCTCAGCTATCACTAGAAGAATTATTAAAAAAATCAGAAAGTCACTAGTCGCACAGTTGATGAAAAATAAATCATGCCGGATCATAAATCGTTTTCTATCAGATCACACACCACGTGGTCGGTGCTTAATGGACAGAATTATTACTCTCTCATGCAATGCAAATCGAATGGTTTCCCCCAAAGGGGTCGGCGGAGAGGAGAGGTAGTAGCATACGGTGAGGATAATTTGCGGAAATATCGCCCGTGTAAAATGATCCGCGGCAAGTGAAGCTCTCCGCGCCGAGATACATCTGTTTGTATATTACGCCAAGGTAAACATCGTTGTTGATGCAGCGCGCTATTATGCGCCGCGATGCATCATGCACCACCGTGTGCCGTGCACACAAACAAGGAATTAACTCTCTCTGTGCGATTGTTGGGGTTTCGATAAAACCGCCCCTCCCCCCATCTCGCATCTCGCGTCGCTTCACGATAGATATCCAGTCAGCCATTCGATATTAAAAATGATATTCGATCCAGAATTAATTGCAATAATTTCAGATGCCTGTTTTCGTCCTCATTCTAGGAAAACTCGATACATGCTTTGTTTTAAAATGATATCAGCGAGTGTGGTGTAAAAACGAATATTCAAATAAGATAAATTGGCATGGTAAATCAGTTAATTTCAACTAACTTAGTATTTAAGTGTTTTCTACTAGTTAATTGTCTGAGTCTGTTTGTACTAATTAATTGAGCATTCGAATAGATTGAATAATTTGATTTGCAAAATGAGTTGAATACTAACTACGAGTAATTCTAACGTAGTGCCTTGGAAACTATCTGTTACTTAAAAACACACGGCAGAAAGTTTTATGAATTCGAATGGAAATGGAGAAGTTAATGTAGTGCGTATACGCGTGTGAACCGTACTTTCGATTTCTGTTCGCATTACATGAAACTCATTAGCCTATCGAACGAGAATTTCAAGGATATCGAGTCCATATGATAAATTAGGGACAGATAAAACTCTTTTTCTTAGCTTTTATACCCTAGTTTTCTTGCCGATATTAAAGTTAAAAGAAAGATAGCGGTACCAGTGAAGTCTCTTGGAATAGGACATTAAGAATGCACATGAGAAATTTACAATAAAAGGGATAAAGATAAGACAAATAGGAAAAATTGTATTTCACCTTTTCTATTTAAAAGAGAAGTTGTCTATTTTCGTTCATGTTTTCTAAAACATGAAAAAGAATGTATTTTGTTTAGTCTCATCTTCAAGTTAAAGAAGCATTACTCGTTCGAATATCATAAATATTCGACGCTGTGTATTTTTTCCAATTTGCATACACGTATATCACGAAAAGGATCAAAGAGAGATGTCGCACGTTATGCTGAGAATAATCGTGAGAAGACGTCTTACAGCCGTGCTCGATAAATTTTCGAGTTCTGTGGTCTGTGCTGCGGATCGGAGAGAAAAATAGACACGCGCTGCTTCGAACAAAATTTCCAATATCAACGACTCTCGAGCACATCTCACTGTAGTTACAGTAGACAAAACAAATTATTGCGAATTGTTTTAAACTGAATGGAGAAGAACGAAAGTGGTGAAATCATAAAATTGAAGCGAAAGACTTGAGTTTCTTTTCAGTTTCAAAATGATAGATGGGACGTTTTTAACTAAGGAGAACAGGTGCAAGCTGCAAACCTATTCTTCCAACCTGTAATCCCTATATTGAGGCTCGATAATCCTGATCAGAGCAGAAGTTTCAACGGACCATGTCCAGGAAACGGAAAGCTGAAAAAGCCGGTAACAGACCGGGCCCATGGTGTTTATTCTCTGTCCCGTGAGAACACTATACGTAAGCCAGCCTCTTGGTGTGTATTTGCTCGCGGAATACGTGCGCTCTCGTGCGGCCAAGAAGACAATTACCTCCGCGGGCAAACGGGCCTGGTCGTGTCGGCACGCTTTGTGCCGCGGCCACTTCTTTCTAGCCGTTCCTCGAATTTACGAAACGTTTCTGCAAGCGGCGCGTGCACCGCCGCTCCCTCGCCGCCCGCCAGGAAAACGACAGGTACACTTTGTTCCCTTGTAGAGATTCGTTTTGATGCATTGGGCCGCGTTTTGTCGGAGGAGCGCGACAAAGAATGGGTCTTTCTGTCAAAAGAAATCGAATTCCAAAATATAGACTGTAAATATTACGTACTATTGCAATTATTGGATTTTGTTTATTATAGTTTAGTCGTGTTTCTATGAAATTAGATAAGTGAGGATTTGTTAGGATTTGTTTTTTATTTTCACAATGTTGCAATTTTAAACATTCTCGTGAAACTGTCTTCTTAACACACCAATTCATTCATTTCACGCATGTTGTGTACCTTCGACGTAGGATTCGTTTACCGTAATCCTTAAACCACATCGAATCTCTTGAAGCCACATACAAGTCTAATGTTTCTCCCAACGTCAAACCTTATTTTCTATTCAAGCTTTCAGTCTAATCACCTACATAAAAATACGCCTTTGTACGCTGCCCAGTCGTCAAAGCGATCTCAACGTGTCCACTCAGTGTCCCCCCTCTCCGAAACGAATCTACGTGTCGAAGAGGATCTGCGACAAGAAGTCGAGACAAGCCGACTATCCCGTGCACGCTTCTCAACGTGTACTCTACTCGGTATCTTGAGGCCGGTGACTCGCGCATGTGCCAACAGAATGTACACGCCAGTGGAGAGCGGTAAAGCCATCCACTCAACCAAGTCTCAAAGCCTCTCTCTCTCCTCTTTCTCTAGTTTTTCTTCTTCCTTTTTCTTTTTGCAGTGTCTTGGTTTTCTTCCCCGCCCTTCATCCTCTTTTTCTTCTTCTTCTCCTTCTTCTTCTTCTTCTCTTTCTTCTTCTTCTTCTTCTTGCTCTTGGTCCTCGGCGATCTCCCATGCCTTGGCGGCGAGTGGGCGGCGGACGGCAATTAGCATACTCGCGTGATCAAAGCAGTGGGACACGTGCGACAAGAATTAACGACCACCAGCGGGACGACTCTTTCTTCGTGGAGCGCGCGCGCAATAAATCGCGCTTCTGATGCCTTCGTCGACACCCGCCATGCCGCCCACGCGCGATCCCTCCCGCTCGTTTGTCCACGAGCACGCGAAGCCCTCTGCCCATCGTTTTCTCATCCGTTTCGCGAACGGAACCCAAGGATGTGCCTCAACTTTCGGCAATCGTTCCGCACAGGTTATATATAGCACGCACTCTTTATCTGGCAATTGCCGGACGAATTTATGTACGGGATGATCCGGCGCTGGTTTCCGCTTCAACCACTTGGAAATCATATCTTCTCAGAGCGTGATACGTACATGACTCTTTTTTAATGGTACGTAGAGATGGCTTGGAAGTGCAGAGTGCGATTGATCAGTCTTTTGATAGATTTTTAATTGTTCTATATGATACTCTAGATAGAATGTTAGATGTGTGTACTAAGTCTGAATGTTATTATACAATTTAACATAAAGAATATTTCGTAATTTTTTTAATTATGTCAGATGGTACCTAATTGTACACCTAACTATTTCAGGTAATAGTACATGAGACAGTGACATGCTCACATCACAGAGAATAATTCCCCTTCGAGAAAATTCGACTATTGACTCCGAAACACTAGAATAGCCTTTTAGCCGGCAGGAAGTCTAACGGAATCGCGATTCTTAAAGCGAATCGAGCAGAGGATACACAAGCACAAGATAAATCCGCAAACACGATTTTAATATTGCCACTTATCTCGAATTCCTTGGTACACGGGAGTAGCATTTTCTGGTATCTCGAATACTCGTTTCATTGGCTCCGAGATTCATCGTCTCTTCTGCAACCACCTACTCACGGGAAAGAATGCCATTGACAGAGTGTACAGAGAGTGCAGAAGCGTGATTTGCTGTGCAGACACACGCGTGGTTGCTCATAATCAGCTGCAACATTGTATGATGATCAGCCAATGGGCATTTGTATTCCGATAGTTTCCGGGTTGTCTCGTCGAGAGTTTTGTTTCTTCATTCTCAGAACCACGACGAGTCTCAATTGTACGTTACAGTTTTCTTTTGCAATGTTGGTTATCAATTAATAAGTTGCAAGTTGATTGATAAATGTAGGACACGACAAAAGTCTTGACTAAGTGTTAGTCGATTAATGAATATAGAGAGTGAAATAATGAAACAACAAGTGAACCAAAATTAACGATGTGCATTATCTCCGATTCAATCAGATCTCGTATAATCTTCAATTTCTTTTTTTTAATTTCCTAAAAACTGACGGTCGATAAATTCCTCAAACATTTTTCTCCCCCGTTGTGCTTAGCTTTCCCCCGCTCGTAAATCAGCTATAAACCGATCCAGTTGAACTGAATCGCGTTATAGATAGGCGGTGGAATCGATCGTTCGCGCCGCGTGCCTTATTTGCCTCTTATTTGCTTTAGGCGAAGTACACGAAATTCAACGCAAGAGTGAAAGGCGAGGGGAGATAGAGAACGAAACGGATAGATTTTCGTCTGAACAAAACAACGACGGATGGTTAGGGGTCGATAATACAGGGAAATGTAAATCGCAATATGCTAATGCAAGCAGCGAGAACGTTTGTCTAACCGAGCGTTAAGATCCCAGGCCAGGACTCCTTGTTTCACGCGTGAACGAGCCTTAACCCACCGCAAAACCAACGCCTGAACCAACACCGACTGTTTTCGCGCACCACCGTGCTGTCTCTACTGTCGAATGGGTCCTGATTGAGGGAGGGTGGACATGATGGAACACGGCGAAATATGGAATCTCGAATTGTTAATATTATTATTATTATTATTATTATTATTACGTTTTGGCTCGGAACAAAGGGTTCAGTGAAATTGTACAAACGAGTCGAAACGAAAAACAGAAGTAAAGGTATTTATTTGTATTAGCGGTTTTTAATATGTGCTTGTATTAATCTAATGGAAAATTGTATACCTACAAAATGGTGTCCATTTTGCGTTTATGAAACCATGAAACTTGTTCTTTTCTCTAATTTCAAATGGTAAAAACAATTTTTGGACAGTCAAGTATGAGATTTTATGTGACATTTTATAAATTTATAAAAAACATTTTGAGTAGTTCCGAAGAAATATGAAAAATTGTAAAAGATTTAAGAAGCGAATCGCATTGTGAATCACCGAGTGTGTTATTCGGCAACATATACTTGTTCGTTGCTTTTTATTTTACGGTTTATTGGAGTCGTTTGCTGGAATTGTTCGACGGAGAAAGGAAGATAGGAGGTGGAGAAAAATGGTATTGATATGTAGTTATATTGGCAGGTTTTTGTGCTGTTGTCCCAGATAGTTTTAATTTAGATCGCACGATGCGGGGATAAAGATAGGCAGGCTTTTAAGAAATGAAAAATCCGACCGGGGGCAGAACTGTAGAAAGGTACGGCGAAGAAAATGAAGCGTATAGTGAATGCTTTTGTTCTTTGGCCGCCTTTGAAATGAAATCACTGGTTTAAAATGTTGCTGACTACGGATCTGTTTGTTTCACCATTATTACTTATTGCATGCGGATCTCCTCGTTTCATCATCATTATTTGTACATTCCTGCGTTATTGCACAGAGCTATTTATTTTTTATTTAATATACCAAATGAATAAATTAAACAATACGTGTTTAACGTAAATCTTTTAAGAAAGTTAGTTTTAAAAGAATTTTAAAGAAAAAGTTATATTTGCTAGCAACTTTATAAACATTCTAGTGATACATATTTATTTTCTGCTGATGCAGTTATAGTATCATAACGATAATTATTTAAAAAAAAAACGCTTACTACAAAATATTCTTTTGAATCACGTTGAATTTTCAATAACTATATCAATAATTTCCGCAAACTCTATTACTCTGCCTCACAAAGTAAACTCTCATAACAATAACCAACAGGATTATTCTGTCTCTGATAGAACAACATTCACAATGTTCACATAATTCAACAAACAAGCTCGCGGGAAAGTCGAAAATGAATGAAAGTTTATTGTTTCAACTGGTTATCGTCGTGTCGAATATCGCATTACACGACGTATTTGCCAATCACGCATGCGGATATATTTAATCTGGCCGGTTTGCGTAGCCACTCCATGATCATCAGGAACATGTAATTAAATTATCCATCGTTGTTTATTCCCACTGTTGTCTGAGGAAACAAACGCGCGTTGATTTTACTGGCGTTTAACGACAAACGGATCGTCAGTGATGTTACAACAGGTCTGGCGCATTCGCTTGATGCGCGTATTGAAGAAATATCTTCCTTCACCGTACTTGCAGCACATTGCAGATCACTGATCATCATACCTACGTCACTTTTATATTTGCTCGTCTCCGTTTTTAAGCTATTTTTTTCGTTTCTTTTTTTTATTTCTGATACTAGCATCCGATTAGAAGATTTTGAATTCCCTTCAAGATGAATTTTTCTTTTCACGATAGAGTAATGATATTATGTTTTTACGTTAAAGTGGAACGCAATGAAATATTTCTAAGTCAAATTTATACAAAATTAGATGAGATAAATCGATCGAGGACTCCAAAAGATCGAAGGCTAATTAAATTTCGTGAGGTTAAATTTTGTCATAGTAGCAAATTCGATGATTTTTGAAAACGTAGCTTAAGTGTCACACGGCCGCACGCATGTGTTTTGTTGCGCGTACGCCGCGAGGTCCTCCGTTGAATCCAAGGAATTCTGTTCCATGGTAAACGCCGGAGGAGACCGATAGTACTCTACTTGATATCCCAGGGGCCACGGGAGTGTGCACCTTTAGACGCACCACATCCGCGTAGACGTTGTTCTCTCTCTGGCCGTGCACCGCGCACCGGTGAACGGTGCAAAAAGGGAGGAAACAATGGGGATCTCATGGGAGCGTATCCGCCGGTGCATCCCCTAATTAAGATTGGCCTTGTTTTAAGCAGCGCGGTAAATGATTCGCCGATCCCCTCGAGGAGAGCCGATACACATCGGTTTGCGTTACCGGCTCTATATGCACCCGATCAACGAGAGGTACACTGAAAACTTCGTGACGTAATCCTCCGTTCGCTTCTTTTTTTCTTGCAATTTTCCCTCGCCACTCTTTTCCAGCGCGCCGACCCCCCCCCCTCTCCCCCTAACCTATCCGTTTTGTTGCGTAATCTTTCTGGAACGTTAAATTCCTGAAAGCACCGGTTGAAAGCCGGATTATAATTCCCTCCTCTACTTCACGAGTCGACTCTCTTTTATGTTCTCGCCCTTTTTTTTTCCACAGTTTTCCTTTTCTTTCTTTCTTACTTTATCGACTTCTATTGTTAGTTTCGCGTTACGCGATCCGCAGGAAACGTTTTTAAGCGTTCGACCGCGACGGTGGAACGACGAGATCGTGTGTCGTTATGGTTTATACCTTGTGGTAGTAGCGTGTAGGAGGTTAAAAGAGACCAGCGACGGGGGAACGAGGGAATGTGACGAGTGATGTTAGCGAGAGGTTATCGATTGTCGTACGCGAATTACAATTACAGTTAGACTCGCGTGTATTGTTTAGTAGAGGAGTTTGGTAAAGACGCACCACGCGTATGGTGGGTGAGTTGCGCGTGAGCCATTGTGCGAATCTAATGAACGCGAGCAAATTGGTAGTTGATGGAACATTGCGAGGAAGAACGTGCGAGTGTTAAATTTTCAAGGTGATCGAATTGCACTGCGATTTATTTTGAATCTTTTAAGGAATATTTGTAATATACGAAGTACTATATATATATATATATTTATATTTACACATATATATATTTAATACAGAATTTTATCTAACATGAAAAAGTAATCAACCGGGAAAATATTTGTTGTTGCAACTATATCACTCGATCTTACGCGGATGCGCGCATTCCGTCTAAAAACTTTAATCTCGTTAGAGTTAATTCCACCGTCTATATCTTGTTAGATTCCGCGTACTCAGGCTATCAAGCTGGCGTTTTTTCTTTCCTCGTCGAGAGAAAATTAGTTGACTAGGAATCGAATCACGGGTACGCAATATCCGGAATAACTCGGTCAAAACAGCATTCATTAAATTTTCCGTAACTCCCCTTTTCTCCTATATATTATATACGTGCATACGGAACATAGTTGTTTTTTTTTTTAAATTTCAATTTTATAGAGCAATGATTAATAATTAAAACTATGCTTAACATTCTACGCCGCACGTTGATTATAGTCTAGCTTTCGCCATGACTATGATTAACATAGATCAACACATCCTCTGCATCGATCATAATAACATTATGTCTGTATATTCAAATCAGTTTATACTTAATAGTTGAATTAAATTATTTATTTATTAACCATTTAGTAAGTAATTAAATTATTCGTTTATTTAATTTATTAAGTAGAGAATTGTCTCGTAATTAATTATGTTATAAAAATCATAGCCTTTGGTGAGTTAGCAGAGTAACAGTTGTGCCGAAGATATGTCTTTATTCCAAGTAAAAGAACAGATTTTGCAAAAGAAATTCATATTCTCGCATTAATGTAGTTTTTTTCTTTTTTACGAAAGATTTACTGCGACGAAACGTGGAAAATGATAAAATGGAATTTCCATGGGAAAGGTACGAGGGAAGGGAGGCAGGAGTGAAACGATAAGCTGCCTCGTATCCATGGTTAGGCGAGATAAATTTTATGACATCCCCATTATTTTGAGAACCCTTTCCGTCGAAACATTGTAAGCAGCCCCTCGGGACATCTATTCAGTGATAATTTTTATTGTCTCGAATGATTTATACCTAACCCATTAGAGACACATGCTGTAGAGACCTAACCTATCGATAGTTTAGGCATGGTTGAAAGGATAGAAGAATTCTTCTAGTTCTAGTTCTTTTTCTTTTTCGATGATGAGAAAAATTTGTAATTCTTCTAACTTCGTAAGTTACTCTATAACTGATATTGATATTTTACAACACACTACAACACTTACAGTTTATAATTAATATAAAATAGTATAAAATGATATTCATTAATTCTTGAAATAATAATTTTTAAAGTAACATTCAATAATCCTTAGAACAATAATTGCAAATACTCGTTATTAGAATTACTACTTTATAAGGATCAGTGAATAAATATTATTCTCACCATCGAAGATTAATGAATTATATGCGAATAAAAAGTCAAAAGAACCTATTCATCGGTATAATTATGTGTATATACGTATTCTAACAAGCAGAAGAGAATAGCAGGACCCCTGTTCCTCTCACAACCGAAACTTTGTCTCGTCCTAATTAGTATCGATTACCGAACATCCCCCTTCTCTCAGCCAGCATTATACTTATGCAACGTTCCTCGTTCGTATCTCAGGAACCCCCCTCGTGACTTTCACGGCAAAAAGGGGGATGGCCCCCGGGCCAAAACTCTGTCCGAAGGGTAGCCATAAAGTTTCCTCTCCAATGTGCCTGCTCCATGTTCATAGAGGAATCACGATCCGTGTCTTTCCTTCCGGTTAATTAATTCTGATCGGAGATGACACGTGCAGCACAAGAATGAAATAACAGGGGAGAGAATAAAGCGATTAAAAAGTCGCGAGAATCTTCGACACAATATTGTGTCATTGAAAAAATTTAGCGCGAAGATAAAAATTTTAATAGTAGGTACTTTTCAATTTGTTTCGAATATTGAGTCTTCTCTGATGTCCAAATTGTTATACAACACAATTCAAATACAAACACAAAGCTACATGATTCTAACATTATCCACAAAATGACGAAACTTTCTATTCTTAACCTTAATTATACCGTAATAAAACCAATTTACACGCAAGATGTCTATAAATATCAAATAACTTGGACAAGTGACAGTTGTACGTCATCAACAAAACGACGAGAAGACATCGTCCGGAAGCGTTGCCAAGCGGGTCGCATTCCACGCACGATTCACCAGATGCTGCGAGAAGTTTTGGAGCGCGAGATAGGGATAGTTCCAGTTTGAGAGAATGCAGATGAAAATTGTCGTAGTCAAATAGAAACGGGTAAACGAAGGACTGCGTGGCACGATCGTAAAACCGTAAGAGCCCATGAGTATTTATCCACGTTGCTTTCTGTTCAAGTTCGTAAACGAAACCACGGGAGTGCTGCGTCTTAGTCATACAACCTCTGACGGACGGTCGACCTTTCTTGTCTGGATTCGTCAGTTTACGAGCAGATCGACGATAGACGTCGACCGATCATCATTGGTAAAACGGTCTCTCGCCCTTCGTGGTTTTTAGAAAACGACGCCCTTTTTCAAAGTCTCTTCGCATCTTCGGCTCCTGCACGAAACGGATCCGATTACGGTTTTTCCGATTAGTAGCAGTCTGCCGAAGAACGAGGTTATTGTCTCTTTAAAAATGATGTAAAGGAGGTTGTTAACGACGAGTGAAGGAAACGATTGTGTATCGAGAGAAGAAGCTGGTTAGGTGTGGCGTGGAATTCCTTCGTGGTTTTTAGAAAACTGAATCCCTTATCTGTCCTACTTCGAATTGCTTTTCACAATTTCGTACAATTCCCTGAAAAATAAAAATGAAAATATAATCACAGCTGTCTCATTTTCAATGAGAATTCAGATTGCTACCGCTAATAACAAAATTAAACTATATAACGGAACAACGTAAGATAAAAATTAGAATACTAATCTAAAATTTCTTACTTAACATAAATTCACAATATTACAATCCCTATACTGTGCATTTACGTTATGTACATACATACATTCAAACGCACGCGGAAATATATACATGCGAGCATCTACATAGAACCGATAATATCCGGTAGCTTACAAGCTAATACTACGACGATGAAACGACGCGACGTATTGTAAGCTTTTCGGCTGGATTTATCCTCCATTATAATGGCGTGGAGTATGTGTTCTCGACGTAAATGGGCCCTATCGCTGTCACGTGAACAAAGAGGGGGCCGACGTGCCTGTGACGGCAACGCGATACCTCCACCTAACAATAATCATAATAATCATAATCATAATCATAATCATAATAATCGGAATCATAATCGCGGCGCGGCGAAGGGTTTTGCCGCCGCCGACCGATGATAAAGGCAAAACGCGGCGTGTACTTTCTGTGCGGACAGAAAAAGCAGAGAAAAAGAAGAAAGATGTGGGAAGGGTGAAGTGAAGTGAGTAGTATGGTAGTAGAGGAACCTGGTGCACGTTCACGCGGCTTCCTCCTTCCTTTCCTCTTCCATAGGCTTGCTTCCCTTTACCTCCTCCCCGTTGAATGGGGAGCAGCCCTCCCGCGACCCCCTACCCTCCCCTCCCCCTCTCCCAGATACATCATCGGATTTGAATATGGATTTCTTTTTTTCCGACTGCCGCTTTGTCGAATTATTATTCTCCCTCCTTCCTATATATATATATATATTTTAATAACCTCGTCACTACTCTTTCTTATACAGGATGAACCACCTAATCTCGTATATCTGAATAATTGATAGTTGGTTATTTTTATTAAATTGATTATTTATATTGTACTTGACAATATTTATATTTCAGATTTTTGAATAATAAATTGTAACATAATAAATTTATGTTACACTATAACGTACAATTACATATTACCAAGTTTATCTTTTTGCAGGTAAAAATAATACAAGTTGAAAGAAACAGATGTTTACGTTTAATTTCAATTTAACCTCTTGCGCTGGAATGACGTGCCACGCACGTCGAGAATTTTTTGTCCCAAATTACATTTTTTCAATTTTAAATATATTAATTTAAATGTAACCCACATATAAAACAAATGATAATTTTATTACTTCTTAATAATTTCTCTTCAGTGATACACCGATGAATTCAAAAAGAAGACAAATTATTGTATACGGTTTGGTCACTCGTTATGGTCCGTGAACCAGTTATTAGCGCAAGGGGTTAAATAAAGCACAAGTTCATACAGATTGCAGTTCATGCATGTTGCATCCAACTTATACACGTTGATCTAATCTCTTCATCCTGCCTTGCTCATTTTTCCTCTTCTCAGTTTTTTTTTAATTTTGGTCTCGTTTCTTCTCCGTTTTTTTTTTCTTTTCTTATTCGCTTTGGTGCTTTATTCTCTAACCGTCTCGACTTACCTTTCGTAACGCACCGCAAGACCTTATCCCGAACAGAGTGTGCACTCGACTGTTGCATCCTTTGCTCTATCCTCTTTGCCTCCTCCTCACCCCACCACTTGGCATTGGTTATCTGGCGCAACGGTGACATCCTGCGCGGTGTCGTTTGTCCGTGATTCGATCTCGACCGATTTGTCTGGGTAAACGGGGTCCTCTCGCGAGGAGGGATCGAGTTCTTGCGGTTTTTTCATCATGCTCACTGGTCGATTGCGGTCGACAGCGAAGGAAGGGATTCTTTTGAAACTTGGAAAGTTGGTTTTGTTTCTGGGGAATTCGATTAAGGGGAAATCGTGTTCAGTTTTAGCTCGTGGTTTTTAATATTATTGTTTTTATCGGAGAGATTGTAAAGTGAAAATTTTATTAAACCATTACGCTCATAGCGAATGTTATTTAGTTTCTTTACTTTGACTTTAATTTTTCTCATTCGGAATTTCGAAAATTCTTCGTTCAGATTTGTTTGTAATATGTTACCTATTATACTATTGCAAAATTCACACCTCTCTATCCCAATATATCCAAACCTGAAACGTCCGTCTAACCATTTATTTATTTCCCTTCGTCTCTCTTCTACCTAACCTTGACCGCATTAGCCGGTGAACCGACCATACCTTTTCCTCATAAGAACCGACCAGCCGAACCATACCGCCTATTGATTGCAATATCGCGCGACTAACACGTATTTAAGGGTAGCCGACCAACAAAATCTTCTGTTTAACCATCGGCTTAGCCTTTTCATAAACATCAATACTCCAAATGACTGGGATGATCTTTCTGTCGATGACGCCAATATACTATATAAGACCCTCCGCTGCCATGATTTTCAGTTTCGTAATCTTCCATGGCATTGTACAAGATAGAATAAAAACTCCGTTCATTGAAACGAAACGTTAGTTAGTATTCGATTAATGATTAATTCTTATTTAAACTTATTTGTACTTTACATATGACTTGTCGTCAAATTATAGTTTTACTTATTCTACTTGGATTCTAGATCTATTTAAATGAAAATATTTATAGAATTTAAAAAATCCCAAGTGATCGATACTTATCAACAATTGTTCGATCGTTATCAATTTTTCGAAGTGCCAATTGACACTTTCATTTCACATCATGGATAATTATTTGTGTGTATTGTGTATGATTGTTGGTATTTCTTTAAATATTTCAGATGTTAGTGTGATATCATGGTGGGGGGAGGTCAGTGAAACGAAGCGATCTCTCGGAAGAGAGAAGCGCAAACCGTGGCCAAACAAACCCGAAATAGCTGGGCTAGTCGAGAGTCGAGAAGCTTGGCCCGCAAACAAATAATAAACGTTCCTACGCCGTTGCACCGGCCAGCCTTGTTAGATGATTCATGTGATTTCCGCGCGGGAGATTGAAATTGCTGACGAATACGGTGGTGATTAGAAAGAGGGTTTTGTGGCAACGGTACATAATGGTTTTTGATTCGTGTTGAGAACCTTTTCGAGAACCTTAAACTTTTATAGAGAATTAATCTCAATGAGAAGTAAAAAGAAGTTTGACAAAATCAAAATTTGAAAATAACTTTGTAATTAGTAAATTTTTGAGACTCGAAAGGAAAGGTTGACATTGCTAGTGAATAAAAGAATACTTGAAAAATGTGATTGCTTATCTGAAACGAGTTTTTAGACATTCAACGCAACAAATATTACTGTATTACGCTGGAGTTGTTAAAAATAAAGTCAAGATATCGACTGAATACTACAATATTATTAGATTTAACTAGTTCCACCAAGAAGGAATAAGAAAATGTTTCGTTTCGTTGCAATAAAATACCTCAAATTTCATTTTCAAAGCATTTTACGCGTACAGTAAATATGAACATGAGTAGTACGAGTAAAGGAAAGTATTAAATAGGAGATAAATTATTCCAAAGGATCAACATCACTGACTTATCTTCCCTCTAGTTCGCATCTTTAATTCCGAGTAACCAGAGGCGCTCCGGGAGTAATCGAGTTCGTGGGTAGATTAAAATCTTCTCAAACTTGCATTAAGAAAGCTCGAAGCGTCCGCGCGAGAATTGGTCACTCCCTCGACGTGTGTCGTGCGTGTAGAAGTTGACGCGACGAGACCCGTTCCTTTAAACGTTGCCCACGGGGTTGCAATCATCGTTTTCGAGCCCGACCAAGGCCACACCCTCGATTCTCATTAAGATTTACCGCCTAAACGACCGCTACCTATGCTCCAGAAAGGAAACCTTTAAAAAATAATAGAAAACGACGGGATTGCTACTTTTTTTTTCCTTTTTATTTCTCTTTTTTTTTTACGACGACTATGCTGATTAGCGGAAGGCGGAGCAACGTTTTCGAATCCCTAGACTCTTCCTTTTTTTTTCTTTCTTTTTTAGAACTAACCTTCCCTCTGCTGGTATCGGTGTATATGAAGTATAAAATCCGTCGGAATTTAATATTTTTGAACAGTAATTTATCAAATGATAATGTCGGTAAATTGGATTTCCTTTTTATAATAATAATAGGATTATAAGCATATGATAGAATAATAAAATAACTTATAATTTATACAATTTATATTACACGTTATTGTAAGACATAAATGTATGTATAAAAATTTACCTTTATGATATATTATGTCGTAAATATAATTATATATATTATAGGTGGTTTATATACATACATATGTATTACTATTCGATGTATTTATTTACGTATCTACGTAGATTTATAGTAGATTTATACAGGAAAAGCCACCTTTATCTTATCATAAACTTGGCAACATTATTTCATTGCACACATGACTGCTTTCCGGCTTAAAGTATGAGAGCTTAATGCTGGACACTGCTATTTGTATCTCGCCAACTACATTCGTCAACAGCAGTTTTGCAAACCACACGCAGCAAATACTGAATGTAAAATAGTAAATGTTAATTAAGAAACTACGATTATTTCGATTGCTAAAATAGAACTTAAAAGATATTTTAGAAGGTAAAACGGTAGGTTTATGACATCATCATTTCTAATCTCATTGGACATAATCTAATTGTTCGTGAAATATAATTTTCTAAGATTAAGACTTTTGTAAATAGAGAACAATAAGTATATACAACATGTAAATTATGAAATTCGAAGATTTTTCGCACAGTTTGTTACACGAGTAAGAAAATCTTAGTATAATCGTAGAATATTCGCAAATATCCTGCGAGCACTGTGCAGATGAATACACGTCTTAAGACGATAAATTGGTCTTTCTCGGTTAATAACAGGTGAAAAGCCAACGAATCTTACAAGTGGTTCTTACACGTACGTATGTACTCATTACGTGCGACCGGCATTAAATAAATTCGATAATTGAACTGGATGTCCTCTAGTGGCCACCCGTAAATTAATGGAGCTTTACGAGGAATTAAATTCGACACGCTTTCTCCGAGATATATACCGCGTACACACGCCTCTTCGATTCTTCGTATACTTTCACCCAAGTGTCGTGAACTTTTCGGTGATAAACGCCGCAGAAAATTGTTCTCTGATCATACGGTATTTTAACTCTCTGCAGACTTACACACACCACCGTTTATAAGTGGTAGAACATTTGTGATAAAATATGAACTTGGAATTAAAATTCCTGTCTCTATTGTAAATTCACAATTATCAATATAAATTTGTATAAATTTTTAAACTGCAACGATATTTTAGTATTAAAATTTACAATGTAAACTAGCGTGTCGAAATAATACATATTACGGTTTATTTTCACAAAAAGTATTTAATAAAGATGTAGAAAATACGAAAATTTGCGATAATTTAGTATAATTTGTATAATGTCAAAATATTTCTTTTCACAGCGAGTGAAAAGAATTAATAGTTTTATAACAAGATTCAAATGTAATTGGAACCTCGAGCCTTCTCGATTCATCTTGCGTCTTACGGTATAGGCAATTCCTGTTGTCGGTTCTTGTTGTTGGTTCTTGCGGATCCTCTTGTATATCGTCGGGCATTGGTTACACCCTTAGCTGTTACCCTTCGTCCTTTTCCCCTCTATAATTTTCACTCGAATACCTGCTCTAATTATAGGTGGTTCGTCACGGCAAGAGTTCCTTTGTGCATAGCCTCGGTAGGAGCAAGGCTACCGAGGAGCTGTCCTCTATACTTCGTGAAAATATAGGGTGGGCGAGTAATATGTGACGCGAGAGTGGGAGAAAGGAAATTCAATGATTTGAAAACGATAGGGGAATAATATTAACCGATTTTCTTTCTCGACATAATTTCCAAAAATATTTGTTCTACATTCTAAATTGAGCGTGTTAATTAAATTTTCGTATCGTCGATTAATCGTAATGCAAAAGAGTGCATTAATGCAATTTTATAGGTTGAAAATTTTTCAAAATCATGGAATAAAAATCTTGTCTCGAAATCTTGAAACTTTTGAGTTTATTGCTTTTAAAAATTTTATTATTGTCCATCAAAGTAGTCGAACGTTCGTTAAAATCCTAACCTTACTTTTTTAATTTGTTTTGATTTGCGCAAGTATTTCCGTAAATCTGTCGTCATAAATTGGTTGAGATTTTACGAGAAGGTTGACCTCAGAAATACAAGGATAATAACGGTGGTTGCTTCCGGGACTGTTTCAGGTACTTGGGTATCGAGCCACGGCTGAATAGCGGATCGAGTCCTGGAAGCGGTGGTGATGGCCAGGCGCAGATCGTGGGCGCGGGTGTGATCGGGCCGGCAAGTGCCGAAAAGAACTGCAAGAGCGTGCACCTGACCGCGAAACAGCAGGCGATATGCTCCCGCTCGCCTCCAGTCTTGCAGGTATTTACCTCGCGGCAGGGGCAACCTCTCCTCCTTCGCCGTTCAGATTAATGGCCGGGGAAGCACGCGGCTAATTCGATTCACCGGTCCTCTGCAAGCAGGGCCTGTTGGCCTAACGTTTACGACATTGTCCGCACGATTTTTACACTCTGACGATTTTTCAGCGAGAAATCAGTTTTTCAATTCTTTTCAGCTTGTTCTCGATTGTTTTACCTTGAAACAACGACCTGTACAATGACCTGTAAATGGTTAATTAGTTTCGAACCATTAGTTTCAATCAACTGTGAAAGTAGTTTATTTTCATCTTGCAATGCCTATAAATAGACTGTACGCCTAGTTAATTCAATTAACTCGCAATTTTTCATTCCATCAAATTTTTCTTTTTCTGTCGACTAAATGAAGGATAAAAAATTTTTATTGGAAAAAGACTGTTATTTTATCATAAAAATTAGCGTACAAAGATTTGAAAATCTGTTATTATCCGAGAGACGTAAAAGCCATCAAAGTTTAATGACGACAAGAATTACACTTCTGTATCAC
This sequence comes from Melipona bicolor, assembly GCA_030673865.1. Lineage (NCBI taxonomy): Eukaryota > Metazoa > Arthropoda > Insecta > Hymenoptera > Apidae > Melipona > Melipona bicolor. The sequence continues at coordinate 3,158,319 of JAHYIQ010000016.1, read as the reverse complement.
GGTTATCGAATTTCATCGTTAACGTGAACAGAGCGTATAATTTTTTAAGAAACTTAAATATAAGCATACATATGAAGCATTTCATTCCCGCATAATTAACAGTCGATTTATTTCGAGAAAGAATATACACAGCGTCGTTAAGGAAGGAATAGCATAATTTCGCGTTTCAACCATGTCATTACACGTATACGTAAAAAGAAGATCATAGACAATTAAACGTCTCAGAAACGTCTCAACTTTTTCCTCAGACGCTTTCTTTTTTTAATTTCTGTAGTAAAATTCTATGTGCGTATTTATTCCCTCAAATACTTTTGAAATATTCTATAATTGTATCTTTCGACATATTGTTTTTTCTTTTTCAATATATCCAAATCAAAAAGTAATTAATTATTTGGAAACCAATTATAAACAAACGATATGATATAATATAATATATGTACATATTATAGTATAGTATACCATGTTAAGGTATCATCATGTAGAATATACTACTATAAATTGTTTAAATAAATTCCTTCCTGTAGAATGCAGTATTGCATCAAAACGTCAACGACCAATCAAAATATGTCGTTATACTGACATATAATATTATATGGATAAATCAGAATATAATATAAAAAGATATAAACACATGTGTTTCATGTCGTAGTATAGAACAGGTAGTATAGAGATTTAAGAACACGATTCGAGATCACGGAGGGTGGAAAATAGTGCGAGCGCACTGGTGAATTCGCGCAATTCTAAAGAACTCCCGGAATGCGGCGGTCGAGTTGTAGCTTTCGTTTGCCACGTCTGCAATATTTAATACTCGAGCTGTGGAACAGTCAGGGTCTTCAGTGAACCCTGCACGACCTCCTTTCGAGACGCTCTTCCCGGTCGGTAAATGAAGTAGTGGATTCCGTGATCTTGGATCAAGGCTTGAATCTCCCGTGAAACTCCTTTGTCATTGTAAATTAGTTCGAATCGTACGAACGTACAAAATGTTCGTGAAAGTTTAATTTCCTTTCGAAGAAATTGATCTCCGAAATGACAGAATTTTATAATCCTCTGAATTCAATTAAAAGTACTTAATCACACGTTACATGTTCACGTGGTACAACACGAAATACGTTCGTTTAAAAATTCCAACCAGCAACCAAGTCGACTTTCTCCTTTTATCGTTTAATTCTACGTCCATTAAAAACCAACACTAGGCATGAGAATTCGTTAAAAATGAGGGAAGTAACATGGACAGACTTTTACACGATCGTGTATTCCCATGAAAAAGATATTAAAAGTGTTGTGTATAAGCATTGCGGTATTCACGCCATTCGACAATATAAAATTCAATGCTTCAATTTCAGGAGCTAATAAAATTCAAAACAATGTTGGTACAGTGACAGTAAAAATGCGGTCCAAAAATGTTGCCCAAAATCGCGTTTACTTCGACTAATGTACAAATCTTGTCGTGGTTGTGGAGGTAGGGAACAGTACTATGGAAACCGGTGTCTAGGTAAACTCTCCAGGCTCGATATATCTCTTTGAACGATGCCGACCATTTCGTTTTCCCCCGAGTCCTGCTTACCGACAAAAGGGGCCACTCCATGAATATTCATAACAACACCATGACGTTTAATCCTCGATTAAACGATTAACCAGATACGCATCGAACGATTCCCGATATGTTCCGTGTCGAAATTTCTACAGGCTGTTGAGCCCTACGCGATTTCCTTTTTATCCTTTCCCATTTCTATAATCTTTATTCCGATCACGAGTAATCGACACGACGTTTATTCTTATTTAAAAGAATACCATTCGCAATGGATTGTCTGTAATTCCTTCAGTAATATTGTATAATAGTGATTCACAACCTACATTAATATCGTCCAACAACAGCGCTAACAATTTCTAATTAATCCCAGTGATCGAAGTTGTATTAATTTCAATCACCTGTCATTACAGTAATTATGCCATTACAGTAATCAATAGATCCTATTACATATGCACCAATGTGTCATGCACTGACACCAATTTAATTATATTCCAATATTAGAATCGACGTTGAACGAATTTAGCCACAAATTTGCTGTATTAGACACGTATTGAATCAATTGATGGAAGCTGATACGTAGGAAACAGCTGACTCATTCTCTAGCTAAATATTAAACGTTGCCAAGTAATATTTGTAATTGACATTTTTCTCTACATTTCAATTTATGGAATTGATCAACGTGGTTTTTTCATATTTGTGACTTTCATGATTTTTACTTACAGGCAGTCAGCGCGGGCGCGAGATTGGCTATCGAAGAGTGTCAGCATCAGTTTCGGTCGGCCAGATGGAACTGCTCCATCAGCTCGGAAAATCCGGACAACATTTTTGGCGGCGTGATGCTAGTCAGTAAGTAAAAGCTCCTGTCTTGAAGGGAATAAAGCTTAAGACGCATGCATAGTGAGAGGAGGAAGAAGAGAGGAGGAGTGATTCTGGCAAAGTGGAAGCTCAAGGTGAAAAGTTTTAGTTTGACATGGAAATGGATGTTTTTAGGAGGTTCAGATTGGTGGATTTTGGGACGAAATGAAAATTCGATTTGACAGCAAGCTTTTGATAAAATACCTAGTGAATATAAGTGCAAAGTCATGATATATTGTGTAGTAAATATAGTATAGTATATTGAATGGAACGGAACAAATGAATTACAATTACCAACTTTACAAATAGAAATTAAAAGAAATTTTTTTCACCATGATGAAATAATTTTTTAATGATAATTTCCTTAATGCCACAGCTGCGGAGGTATAATATCGTTTTCCGTCAGAGTAAAGTAGGCTAACAGAGAATGGAAAAACTCGTGCCACAATGGAGAAATTCCGGTGCATCTTTACAGATAGTCGCGAAGCAGCGTTCGTTTACGCAATATCGGCAGCAGGGGTTGCTTACAGCGTCACCAGAGCCTGTTCCAGGGGCGAGCTCACCGATTGCTCTTGCGACAACCGAGTCAGAACACGCCACCCGAATAATTGGCAATGGGGCGGCTGCAGCGAGGTAATTTCCCCTCTATTTCTATTCTCTCCATCTTTGAAAAGTAACACGCTGGTAAACGATGCTGTAAGTTCAATTCGCCTTGTCTTAAGCTTATTTCTTACTAAAAATCTTCAATCATATTTCTTGTTGTTGAACAAATACTTCTAATAACGGAGACAATTATTATACAAGCTTCAAATTACAAATTGAAAATTTTGTCTAACTGGAGATAGTGCAATGTTCATCTTATATTCTTTTAAGTTAGCTTTGGTTTGTTTGAACGTTGTCTATATGTCGAGGAAAGTAAAATAATTTGATTGGAATAAAATTTACGTTCTCTGAGCATATAATGTTTTTCTTTATAAAAATAACAAACACATGTCTCATGTTACAAATAAAATAATAGTACACCATCTGGCAAAAATTGCAAGATCTTTAAACTGGATCTCAAAATGTATTAATACTATGCTAGTTCAGTTTGAAAGTTTGAGAAAGCGTTTATCCAGGAATTTAATTCTACCCTTCCGAAAACTTCAACTTAATTAATTTCGATTCTTTGTAATGAATTTCTCTCTAGTTCTTACGTAACGTTCGTTAATTAAACGAGGTAACGCGCGCAGACGGTCGAATTACCTCGCGGGCCGGGCGGCCAACTTTTAAGGCGCCACGGCGTTTTCAGTTTTGCAATAAATAAATACAAACCTCGGTGTCACCCGAGCGAGCGTGTGCTTGATCAATTTTCTTCTCTTCACTTTCGGTCGAGCATAAATCGATCATAAATCAATCGAAACAGCTAGTAGGAAACTTAATGAAATTCCATTCCACTAACAAACGACGATTATTTTCCACCCTTCTCGGTGGTTGGGAAGAACAAACCAGAGTATATGTGACGGTATACTTTTCTTCGTATGCCGTGTGCTTCGTTCAGGGGACAAACCCCTCACCGATATAGAGAACAACGGTAGTTAGTTTTTTCTCGGAAACTGCTCGTGCACTAAAATCGACAACATTTCGCTTGGTGGTTTCTTCTCGGGGCAAATTAATTATTCAGCGAATAATGTAATCTTTTAAACAGAATTTTGAAACGTATACATATTTCATCAGTTTCTTCCTTCCAGTTGAAATTGATTTGAGGTTTTAAACAATTTTAGATACTTATTGATACATCCGAATTGTTTGTTCGTTGGAATTTAATTAAGTTCTATCCTTCAATAAATGTTTAAAAAATCTATTATAAATTGCTCGTTGAATGCTATATATTAAGAATCATTGAATTCTGAAAAATATTTCAGAGTTCTTTTGTCCAATGAATCTTATCTAGATGCACAGACTTATTTCTTTCAATAGATACGTTAAAAATGGTATTTTTAATTTTAGAATTTTTTTATACATACAACAAAATTTTATATATTTAACAAATTGTTATTTTGTTACATTCTAGAATTAGATATAAGTTATTTGATAAAATGGTCGGATAACCATAATCAATGGAAATTAGTTAATTTGGTGAAAGAGGGTTGACTAGGGTAGGAAAATGCTACTTCATTCTGAAGTATATTAACTTCGAATCAATTTTGTTAGTAGTTAATGGGCGGGAAACGTGGGAATGATGTATAGGACGGACCTGCCTTATCTCGAGTGTTTCCGTCGTTAATGAATCGATCAGAATACATTTTATCCCGAATAAATTGGACTGTGAGGCTATATATTCATGATTACAGTATCTTTTTTACTATTTTTTCAGACTTAAGATTAGACTTAAGATTGCTATCGTTTCTTGTTTGGAAACTATCATGTCCTTTCATGTGAAGTAAAGTAAAAAATTATTATATCAAAAAAGCATTTAGAGTTTACATAAAGATACAGAGCCTGAGAGATAAAAAAATTTTAACTGCAAGTTGTAAACCACCAGAAGTGAAAAAGACAAAAAATTCGTTCAACGTGTTTAAAAGATAATTTAAAACATAAATGAACTTTTAAATATACAGATAGGTATACAATTCTTCATAAAATCTATCTTTATCCATAGCTTAATGAAATAATACTTTATCAATAATTTTAATTTTCTTCTAAAATAGCTCTTGATTTAGTTAAAAATTCTCAAAAGTAACTATCCTGCGGTAATTTTAATTTATTAAAATAAAACTTGAACATTTATTTCCATAATGAACTACAACAATCTCTTCTAAACTTGTCGACTGTTTTCTCAAATTGTATATTGTTGTACATATGCTTCAAACAGAGGAAAGAAGTGAAAATGTAAAATGAAAAGGAATAATCTAAGAATCTGGACATTTCGTTGACCCTGGTAGAGCAGAGAGGCCTCCCCCAAAGCGCACGGGGGAAGCACTGCCCCGCACGGGCATCCCCAATTTGTCGTCTCGATCTCTCCACGGTCGGTCGACGTAAACCTTAACCCTGGAACGAAGACAAAGCTCGTCCTGTAAACGGATGCATTTCATGCGTACGGCTGACCCCTTGTAGACATTGCTAGCTTACAAGGGGATTAAGGGGGCTAAGCTTGTTAAGTTGCAACAACCCGCCCACCTCCTGCCCCCGCGTCACGGCCCGTGGACATATCGGCCACGTAACTCGCACGTGAGTGATGCACACAGGAACGTAAATACGTGTAAAGAGAGGAGAAGAGAAAGAAAGAAGATAAGGTGGAGGGTAAATAGGAAGATGGGCGAGGGAGAAAGGATGGAAGAAGTGGAGGGCAATTGGAGACACGAAAAGCTCAAGGACAAATCGTGGTTGAGAAAAAATTAATCTGAGAGGCGAAGGAATTAGAAAAGAAAAAATAAATAAAGATAACAGAAGGAAGAATTCTGTTAGAAGGTGTGAAGTATGGTGGAAGATACTGGAAAGACATAAAAAGAAGAAAAGAGATTATAGAGGAAAAAATCAACAAAGAGATGATGGAATTAAAAAAAGAGAATCAGCACAAGGTGAGAAAAGAAATAAAACAGGCATCGTTGTTCGGATATTTAAAAGAAGAAAAGATTTTCTATTAATTTGCAAAAAATTTCTATCAATAAGTAGGTGTGGAGTGTTGTGAAGGATATTGGAAAGGAGTAAGAAATGTTGAAACTTATTGTAAACCAAAAAATGAGAGAGTGAAGTAAGTGATATAAAAAAAGAAAGATAAAGAAAAATTAAAAAGGAAAAAAGTAAGTATCAGAAAAGAAATGAGTGGAAGGAAAAGTGGAGAACGAAATTAAAACGAATAGTTAGTAAATTATTATTATCTAAAAGAGAAAAAAATCTTTATAAGAAGGTGTGTATTAAGTGTTGCAATGAGGAAAACAGAAAATGAACGTAATTTTAAAAGAAGAAATCCTCTCAATGCCAGAAATTCTTGTCAAAAAATAGGAGAAAAAAGAGTCATGGGCTATAAAATAAAAAAAGAGAACAGGAAGAAAAGAGATAAGTACAAAAAAACGTGAGAAAAGACAACAGAGGAAAGGCATGTTGACGGATAACCAGCGAGAAAGAAAAAAGGAAAAAAAGAGCAGCGAGAGACGAAGGAGAAACGTGCTCTCGGGGAACTCGCGTGTCAGGAAGAGGAGCAGAAAGTGTCGGGAAAGTGGCGCTGCCCTTTTACCTTTGGGATTACCTACTTGTCCATTTATGCGACTTTCGGCCTTTACTAAGTTCCGGACACTGATCCCTTAATGAGCCACCATCCTATTTCGTAGAACACCACGTTTCGTCTACGGCTCCAGCTCCAACCCGTTGACAGATTTCCAAGATAATGATGTTTGCCGACATTACCGCGTCTCGAGGTTGGCTGACGAATATCGCTGCCACCGTTATACCTCTCGTCGATAAGTCTGGCTGTCCGCTAGTTGGACTGGTACTCGGTTGGAATTTCTTACCCTTTCAGACGAATCGCGCCTGTTTAAAGAAAAGCGGTTTAATACTAAATCTTGGATAAAAGCGTTAACGAGTCTGCAAATATACGAAACATTTCTGACAAGATGGATTTTTCAGTTTGCATTCCAAAAGCGGCATTTAAATGAATATACGTTGTTGTACTCCTAAGTTTGCTTCGAAGAAGAATATTGTTATTTGCCAATTTTAAGTAATTTTAATGGTTCTTTTTTTTTTCTTTAATTTCTCAATGGAATCTTCGGCTGTTAATTATTTGTATTAAATGAAAGTAATTTTCACGAATTACATGAAACCTTGCGTTTGTAGTTCCTGAGATTACTGTTTTCTTTCTTCTGTGAGTTTATCGTTAGTATTGAGAAGAAGATACGTTACTAGGCCAATAGCAATTCGAGTGAGACTCGAAATATCGAGTTAGTTAGGTAAAGATTAATAAACAGATATGTCTGTATATATGTAAGTGCAAGATATCGGTGTTCGAAGTACTACTACTATATACTATAACGAGTATGTTTTGTTTAAATGCATGAAGCAGTGCATCGAATGCTTCATCAGTGGATTTAAAAATTGAAACGAACAGATACATTTTAAAATACAGATTTCTTTCTCCTCTAAATAATTATTTTAAAAACTCTTTTTTTGAAGAAGTATTTCCTTCATTAAACCAATTTAAAAAAAAGTTCTTCTCGTCTAATCTTATGTGAAATCGAATCTGACTTAGGACACTTTCATTCTCATTCAGGACATCCATTTCGGAGAAAAGTTCTCGCGAGAATGGTCCGACAGTGGCGAGGAACCCGTGAAGGAGGGTGTGCTTCACGGACCAAAAGGGCTGGCTGGCCAGCTGATGAGGAAGCACGATAGTGAAGCTGGCAGGCGCGCGGTCCGCTCAAGAATGCAACGTGTGTGCAAGTGTCATGGTGAGCTATTAACGCGTTCTACAGATATGGCCCTTTATCTACGCTCTTATTTTTCATTCCTTACCCTTTAACGACTTAGAATTTCACCAATCCCTTGTCTTCTTCCCTCGCTCCACACCTCGCTGCGTTCATGCGTGTACAAATTCATGGGTAGAAGAATTTCTCCCGAGACCTGTTTCAACCTCAAAGCGTGCCGTGAAAAGGTGGAATGTAATGTTCGTTTTTACCAACCTTATGAAGTATTTTTTTTAGGACTTTTCTTACTTTTTGATGATTCAAAGAAATTAGGTTTGAAGGGTGAAGAAACATTGGGATCAAAAAAAGTATGTTATACCAAGTATAGTAAAAGATATTTAATTTAATTTAATTCAAGTACATGTTAAAACAATAATGAATGATCAATTTGTATTCAAAGTGTATTTTTCACTTATAAAAGAAAGTTTATCAAATACAAGAATCTCATTGGATTTAGTTTGAAATATTGTTTATAAATTTGGTATATACATCACAATATAATATAATATCCTGCAAAAATCAAAAACATTGCTATATTTAATTTGTGATTTTTCATAGGTATTTTACAAAATTAAAAACACCAAATATGGTTCATCATATCTTATATGTTCTTTTCTTTTTCATTTAGCCTGTTTTATTTTATTGAAATATAATTGTTTTATTGTCAGGTATGTCTGGATCATGCAGCGTACGCGTATGTTGGAGAAGACTTCCAGCATTCAGGGTAGCTGGAGCAGCTTTAGCTGCGTTACACGAAGGCGCAGCGTTAGTACGATTGGCACAACGTGGAGGAAGAAGACCAGCGAGATTAAGGCCTGCTCGTCCGGATCTCAAACGACCTAATAAAACGGACCTAGTATATCTTGAAGATAGTCCTGACTACTGCGAGAAAAATATCACGTGAGAAATTAAATATTTTTATTTCTTTCATATTTTTATATATTAAGATAATTATATATTATAATTTCTTTGAATTGATTAAGAAATAAATTAATTAAAATCATACTATAATATTTATTTCAAATATTATTATTTCATTTCAATTTAATTCTCTTGTATATACTCATTATTGTCTCGTTTGAATACATAGGGCAATAGTGTTCGCGAAAGCTTGCAGCCACTTAGAGAAAGTCTTGAACGTTATTTGATTTCATGTAATTCAATCTATGCATTCTTAATGAACAGAAAAGATGTCTCTTTTCTTAATCGAAATTTTTTTCTAATTTCTGCTAATTTCAGGCTTGGTATCCCCGGGACAAGAGGAAGAATATGCAATCGGACGTCCCTCGGTTTGGACGGATGTCGGTTACTATGCTGCGGCCGAGGCTACCAGACGAGAGTCCGGGACGTGACCGAGAAATGCAACTGTCGATTCGTCTGGTGTTGTCATGTGAAATGTGAGCTGTGTCGGCATACACGGGAAGAGCACGTGTGCAATTAGGCGGCGAACGAAAGAAAGAAGAGATAAGAAAAGAGGAAAAAAGAAGAAGAAGCGAAAAAAAATTGCATTCCGGTCGGCCTACCTACCGAAAGGTGCTTAACGACCCTCTGCATCGAGGCAGTTTCTCCATGATCCCTCGATACACGACGACCCGTTCTCATGGTCGCGATGGAATCAGGGTAGAGACCGCGCATCTACCATCTCGTGTTTTTTTTTCTTTTCTTTTTCTAATACTTGTTTCTTTTATCTTGTATTTGTCTCCGTTTAAATTAATTCAATCGAAGGCCGAAGTCTGGCTTCCGGTGAGGAAGTCAGTTGTGCGAGCCGAGTAGAGGAAAACCGCCGCGAGAGGCTACGAAGTGTGACACGTTACGTTTTAGTGCATTCTGTACCTGACAGTCAGAGTCTCGTAAGTCCACCCGCGCTTCGGCAATCATCGACCTTTGGGCGATCACGATTGAAGTTCTATACGATGTTTGAGATATTGGAGGATGATGCGTTTGAATAACTTGAATATCTCTTGATACTTAGAAATGGACTAATTAAACAGAGATTACAAGTTCACATTGCTATGAATTGGAAGAAAGGGAATCAATTGCGGAAGCAAATTTACCCTTGAGTAATCTTAAGCAATCTCAAATAGCTCTAAGCAATCTTGAATGTCTTTCACACAAAAGTATGTGACTATTTTAAAATGAATAATTCTTATCCCCTGATCGCGTAACGTATGTTTCTATATTATATAGCACCACAGAGAGATATTCAAAATCATCCGAGCAAATGGAACATCCTGTAGAAAGAATCTCGAAGTAAAACAGAAATGTGTTTGCCATAAAACTGGAATCGTTTCAGTATTAATGCTACGAGAGTAAGTACAAGATGTCTGTTATGTGGCTTATCATACTAGTCTGGCTCTCAGGTGCACCATTATTTATGTAAATGTTAACATGTTGAGGATCGACGATAAAAAAAAATTACACCAATTTCCATGAATATCTAAGAATGTAATGGGAATTAGGCTCGACAAGAGCATATATTATACGCGTAATAGTGCTCCTATTATACTACAATTTACGTAATCGTAGGAAGAGCGAAATTGAACCTTTCGAAAAGGATCTTTTTTAGTTCGATGATACTACCGTTCGCAACGATGAATATTTTAATTCGACATTGAGAACAGCTAGACGTATTCGCAGCGTGCTGATCTTAGGCTGAAACTCAATATGTTAATAATTTGCGGTTTTTTGCTGATGCGAAAGGGAAAGAATGCGAGAGAATGATGATAGAAGCGTGTAAGTTTCCGCGTGAATGAGATCGAGTGTCCAGATAATTGTGTGTCCGAGCACGAAACTGAAATAGAGTAATATACGCGAGATATTAGGCCACTCGACGACCACTCTTTCATCTGTTTTTCTTTCTGTTTTTCAACTTCTGTTTTCTTCTCTTCCATATTTTTACTTTCCTTCTATTTTCCTAACTTTCTATTAATGCTCGAACATTCGCGTGTAACGCGAAAGTCTTATTTATATTCGAAGTAAAAAACCTCCACGATGTATAGGTATATCTCATTGTATACCAATGCTCTAGTGCGTAGAACCACCTTGTCTTCAGCTAAATACGGAGCAAGCAGTGAGCGGCAAAAATATGCTTATACGTTTTGCAGCCAGAGACAACGAAACGAAACGCTGGACGGTTATACTGAAGCTTTTAGAATATTGTTCTTGATATTTAATAACTTTGAAACTTAGTTTATTTAATATAAAATTTCGCAATTGTTAATAATACAATACCGTGCCAAAGCTTGAATGTAACTTTGTAAAATTCTAAAGATAGCGGAGGTACCAAATGTTGAGCGTGGTTGAGAAGTTGTTTAATGGTTTAAGCAACTCACGAAATTCATCCAAACTACGTAATTTCTTAGAACTACATCTTAAAAGTTCCAGTGTAACTTATGCGATCGGTGTATGCATTATGCTTTACGTCTGCAAGCGTCTAAATATTACACGTTCGTGACTCACTGTACACGACTCGTAATATGTCGACCGCGTATCGGTAAACAATGCGAGTTACGAGAGACGAGGCGGACTGCGAAAGCGAGAGTTTAGATCAAAGAAAAGAGTATAGGGAACGGAGGAGTGTAACGAGCAAAGAAAAGATGTAAAGAAGGCCGCGATAACGACACGTATCCGCTCTCGACAATTCGCCTCGAGTCACTCGATTCGGGAACAATTCTGCCAATGACTGTACATACTGTCTTCTTACCGTTTTGTAGATTTTATGTCCACAATTGCCGCGCTGTATATAGATAAGTATGTTACACACACATGACACACATGTTGATGGAATCGATGTAGCGAGATTACATAAATTGCAAAAGTATCTTGAATCTCAAATTGTATATATGAATTGATATTTGCAATTTTAGTGCGTATACATGGCATATATGTATATATATATGTGTATATATATATATATATATATGTATATATATATATGTGTGTATATATATATATATATATCGCAAGAAGAAAAAGAAAATTATGTATTTCTGAAACTTATTTTTTAAATCGTTCAATATACAAAACATGTCGTGCTAAAAAGAAAGAACATGTTTGGCACAATACATACAATATTGCTGTTGCACTTAAAATAAATAAATTTATTGTAGCCTCGCTATATCGTTGCCGTCAGCTGTGCATGTAAACACGATCGATGTTAATTAAGTTCATCGAATGCTGCGTCAAGAGAGAAGACGAAACCGGGGGCTTTTTGAAAAGCGTTTCTCGCAGTCCCCTTCCAATCTCTCATCCTTCTTTTTCCTTTCTCTATTCTTTCGTATTATTTCTTCTGCTTTTTATTCATCCTCGTGGAACAACGTTCATCGGTATCTTTTATTACATTTTTCTATGTAGGACATAACGTTCTCATAATATCTCATTGCGCGAAGTGGAAGCTGCCGTTTCGTCGCATTTCAGCCACGCTGATCTAGATAGATCACAGTCTAGTCAATTACAAAGTCCGAATTGATCATGTGTCGCGATCTCTCAATTACGATTGCTCGGTGATTTTTTCACTTTTACGAGACAATTTTTTAATCCTTTTTTTATACAAAGAAAAAAAACAACTTTTTATACTGAATATATGTACAGTTTTTTACTCTATATTTTTCTTTTCTTTTTTTTTTTTTTTACAAAGATGAATATTTTGCATGAAGATCGATTTATTTCATACCCATATCTAATACGTGGCGATGATCTTTTTTTTCTGAATCAATGTGAGGTAACACGAAATCTCTGATGACACGTGTCGACGGCGACGATATAAGAATATACAGGGTGCTGTATTTAAGTTATATCTTTAAACTGTTTCATGAGCTTGCTACACGTTTCGCAATTACTCTACGAAGATTATGAAAAGATTCTATTTTCATATCTTTCATCTGTTTCATGTATAGGTCAATCTAACGATTCTCACGTATGTCTTTCATTAATTACAAAAGCAGAACGAAAAGAAAAAAATAATCGTCAATAACATTAAAATCTCAAAAATGTCTCGATGTTTCAATAACTTGAACATGAAATGGAACACTCTGTATATTCACAGCATAAATAAATCATACTTCGTAGGAACAGCATAAACGAAGGCGGCTGATCTAATTAGAGGAACATGGCCTTAAAAGAGAGAGAGAGCGTGAGAGAAAGAGAGCGAACGTGTGAACGAGAGAGAGAAACAAAAAATCGAATGAACTATAAGTACCGATTCGTCCGTACGTTTGTAAGGATCTAGGCGATAAACGCACACGAGCGAACACTCGTGCAACGAGACGACATACAGAGCGCAGTATTGACAAATTGTAATTTATTTTTATCTCCTCGTCGACGATAACACGCCACATCATATTTCCTAGCTTTTTCCCAATCAATCAATCAATCAATCAATCAATCTTATCGATCGAGTATTCTCATAATAGTTACATTTAGCAATGAGATAAACCCTAGCTCGTAACATTTGTATTTGTATGTACCTGTACTCAACGTGCATTTATATAAATACATATGCGAAAAATGTCCGTAATTATCCATCCCATCGGTTATTTATTTATTTTTTTCTCTCTCTTTCGAGTCAATCATATTTTCATCGTGTATATCTTCCTTTTGATCTATGCGTTCTTTTAGATACCATCAAATATCTCGCTAACATGCAACCTATTGTCAAAAATATTCCAACTATAGCACCTACAAACAGACCGAGGAAAAATTGAAGATCTTCGTTCAAGGTTTTTGCTGGTTTGATTGGAGCCAAGAAGTTCAAGTTCTCATCCTTCGCCCTGGCCATGTAACGCAACCAATAAATTAATCTATCCACAGCAGGATTTATTCTATCGCGAATGGCCAAAGACACTTTTCTAGCGTTTTCACGGTAGTCCATGGTTTCATGAATCTGAGTCACAATATTGACTACTTCATTAGACAAGATATTAATCTCTCCAGCAGAATGTGCGAAGCCCAACTGTACTGCTCGCGCAACGTTTTTAAATTCATTAGAATTTCTGGGGAAGCATATGACAGGAGTTCCATGGAAGGCAATTTCTAGAAGCTCTGTGTCAGCGCAGTGACTTAACACTACTCTTGTACGTCCATACCCTACAATGTTGTAATATGATATTAACAAATTTATTAAAATGTTTCCTCATTCATTTAGGAAATATGAGAAAAATCAGAGAAAGAAAAATGATACATAAATAATATTCTTTAAAATGAAAGAGTTCAGGTAATTAGTTATAGCTTTAATCAAGAACTTATTAGTAGGAGATTGTAACGTTTCAGTATACTCTTTTACCTATTAGGTCTTGTCGATCAATTTTCGAGCGAATAAAAAGATTCTCTGGCAGAGCATCATTTGAGTTCTGCCATTTCACATTCTTCCAAACCACTGCTTGACCCTGCCTGCCTTGAGGCAATTTTTGTGCAAGCTCTTTAATTAACGTCTCATAATTTTCATCCAGGAGTGCCACGACAGTACCCAGCCGATATTCGATCAGGGCCTTGTGCAAGTCAGTTTGTAATGGATGTGCCCCTCTGCAGTGATGACAGCCAATCTGCAATAAAAAAGATTGTTGACAGAACGTTCTCCTTTCGTAATTCTTAACTATAAATTAAAAATGCTATTGAATATTGCGTGGTATTATTAGAGAATCTCACTTCCACTATCAGCTGAGTGAGCGGTGCATAATCTAAGCGTAGGATAGCATCAGCACCCCAAAGTATAAGGCGGACATCACCGTACAGATTATCTAAATTGAGACCAGTATCTGGCAAATATTTCCCCGCTATCCGGAGAGCATGTGCTGCGTATTCGTCTCGAGCTGTGGAGAATATTGACCTCCTCGTGATAGTCATCCGCAACCTGGTCCAAAATCTTGCACTCTGAACCGGAAAAGCGGCACCGGAATATTCGAAAACATATATCTCTTCTTCATGATTACGTGTCCATATCACTGGAATAGATCCGATAGTTTTTACCCATGGTAGTAAACATCCGTCGTGCCTGAAAATTGAACAAAAATTTTATTTAACGTGATACATTATAATCTTCGTTTATTATTACTTATATACGTGACTTAGATCTCGAAATCAACTCAATGCTGTTTTTTTTGAATAAATTTATTATTTATTTACCGAGTTCATTTTTGAATCGTTCTTATTTTTTAAAAATATTCGCTAATATTTCTCAAAATTCCAAAAATACCAAATTATACTTTTACAGTTAATGTGTACAATAACATCACTATCATTTATTATTTGATCGTGATTTTTAATCGTAAAGGCTGAAATTAAAAGACGAGTATAACTAAGAGATACTAAAAATAGTTGGTTCTGTGACTCATTGTTTTACAACTTGGTAACCGACTGTCAGAAATACACAGAATGATTGGAACATAATCAAAGCGACTCACTGAAATTACAAAAATTTAATGTATTTATCAATTTTAAACTATCAACTAGTACTTGAAGTACTTTTGATACTTTTCAAAATTCATAGAATAGTGATCAATGGCGGCTTGAAATCGCGGCAGTGTTGCAACTTTCGAAATATACATATACACTGCAAATACAGTGATTTTTATTATTTTTTATACCAAATATGAGAATTGTATAGGATTAAATACTGCAAGCGAACAAACAAATTTATATATCGAAAAAATTGGGAGGTACTGCATCACGATACATTCACTATTTCAAAAGTAAGTATAAGAATATTAAATTATACCTAAATGCAGGAAATATAACGAAGATTGGTTGGATCTCCTGTATTTTCCTCGCGATTTCTTTATCTTTCAATAATGCTTCGCAGGCTTGAATCGTCGCAAATTCTTCGGCCTCGACGTTCACTGTGAGCACTTCGACGTCAATTAAAGTTTCATAAAGTTCGCCCTTGCTGGGCGCCGGTATGATCAACGTGGCATCGATCCCTTGATCCGACAAAGAATTGGCCAGCAATGACAAGTCATAGATGTCTTCGAAAGCAACAACTACCGCCGATAAAGGAGGAGCGACCAACGTAGAACCGTGAATTATATTCACCAAATGCATACATAGGTACAATGTAATGATTACCGACATTCTGATCGCACGATAGATCAACAAAAATGAAATCTGTGTAAGCGTGTTCGAAAAAATAATACTTTTAATACGTTAAGGAGAAGAACCAGCCGTATCGCAACCGTTTATCTTAATTTCTAATAATCTTCAGTTAAAAGAAGGAAAAAAAATACCCCCGTCATGATAAAATGGCACTACTTCCTATGAATGATCGAGTAATTTGTACTGCGGAATAATTCGAATATAATAAATCACGAATTCCCCGTACTTTCGAATCATCAATTCGAAGCTATATCTTTGGAAGCGCTTTTTTTCTATTCACATACATATACTGACGCAATGGTTAATTTAAGACATAATTCATGTTTCGATGGATCTGTTTTATTCAGTTTTCGTTATTCACGAATCTTTACAAACCGGGTTAGAAATACATACATGCACACAGTATAATTTTCGCGCCTCACGTATATAGATTCACAAACTACATAGGTACACAACACTGCTTTTACATGGCGCGTGCAGACCTCCCGTAGAAAATGCTGGAGAGCTTCTCTCTGAGAAACATTAGGCGTACGTACGACTGGTTTTCCAACACGTAAAACTCCCACAGAGCGCGAACTGTGTTGCGTGGGCTGTGCACGCAAGACTCTGCCTTTAAAAACTTTAGTAGAAACAAACTTTACCTCGGATAGCAATCCAAAAAGAATCGTCGAGGCACTAACCGGCTAGAAGCTCTTCGAAATGTACGCTTACATTCTAGATGCGAATGCGTGTACTCTATTCAGCAGTGTCGCGTGATTTTATCATACGATGATGCTGATGCAGCGATTTAATGAACATCTTTAAGCATGAAATGAATATATATATATGTACGCAACGGCAATCGTACATTAATATAAAAAAAAAAAGAAAATAGTTGATGCAGTAAGGTTAGGTTCGGTAACACCGATTGCACGTTTTAATGAATATGCAAGTAGACTTTACACTCTCATTCACATTTATGTGAACTAGATTTCAATCTTTTTTCGGTATCGGAAAAATTTAAATTTTTTTAATCTTTAAACTATTCGATAGTATCCTATACACAAGAAATGTTGAATGATAATTTTTTTTGGTCGATGTAGCTAGAAAATTCAATAAGCATTAAAAATAATTCAATTCTCGATTTAATTTTTAAATATCGTTCACTACTAACGTTCGTTGGAATTTTAAAGAATATTCACGATGAGCGTCTCATCACTACGATGCCATCTATTAACCTCAAATGTGTCGTAGAGGAACAGTGTTTTATTTTGCTTGAATCTTGCTGTTGTTAGAAATTGCGAAACGTGCTTTCGAAGTGGTTCCGTGAAAGTGAATGATAAAATATAATAATATAATTTACAAGGATTTCATAGTAATTTATTATTTTCGATTTAAGCGTCAATTCTTTATCCATTGAACGCTTGTCGTAGTCAATGACGTTTAGAACGAGTAAGGTTAGTTGTAAAATTATTTATAAAGTTTTCGAATGAACTGTTTTAAAATTATTACTGTTTTTATAAAATAATTTCGAACATATCTCGTAGGTATAAAAAGATAAAGAATAAAAATGAGTTTCACGTACAATGCTCCAAAGTCTCAGCCCAGCACTACTCCCACAAGCACTGTACCAACCACAAGTACATTTGATATTTTATGATAAACAAAAAGTGCAATTGAGCTTTATTATTTTACAGTAAACTAATTTTTCCTTTAGGTTTTACATTTGGAGTTACTGGTGCTGGAGATGCAGCGAAACCAACAGGATTCTCTCTTACCTCTACACCACCACAAAGTAAACCCAGTGGAGTATTTGGCACCGGATTGAGCAATACTCCTATTCAGAGTACTAGCTTTACTTTTGGAACACCGACTGTTATTTCTGCAAGCACTGCAGTTTCACAAAGCACTGGTTTAACGTTTAGTACTGGTACAACTGCCAGTACCGGGATAACTCCTGCAGCAACTACCTTAATAACATCCACGGGATTCTCTGCGCCAGCACCAGTTGGAAATACCCTGAATTTTAATTTAGGAGGTACTACCACAGTCACGACAACAACGGTAGCTACATCAGCCTTTGCGTCCAAGCCACTTACTGGTGGATTTGCCTTGGGTGGTGGTGAAACTACTGCATCCACTGTTGCAACTGGCCTAACATTTGGCACACCGAATACGTTGGCAACAGGAACTGGATTTAATCTTTCTGCAACACCTGTCGCAACTACTACAACAGCTACAACTACGACAGCATCAGGTATATAATTTCATATAGTTTTATAATGCATGTATAAAATACGTTTGTTTGATATTTATTCATTGCTTTTGTAGGTTTTTCTTTAACTGGTGCGAGTAGCACAACATCTGCAGCTACAGGCTTTACCTTTGGCACAGGAACGACTTCAACCAGCACAGCTGGATTTTCTTTGAATCAAACTGCTGCCACAGCAAGTCTCACAAGTACTCAAGTGTCGTTAGGAACAACCACAACGTATGTCTATTTATTATTTTACAATCAGTTAAATTAACACACAATATTTTGATAATTTATTAAATGAAACATTATAGTGTTACTTCATCTGCTACTCAATCTCAACCTGCTTCTATAAATTCATTTGAAGAATCTATTAATAAATGGACGATGGAATTAGAAGAACAAGAAAAAGTATTTGTGAATCAAGCTGAACAAGTTAACGCTTGGGATAAATTACTTATAAGTAATGGAGAGAAAATAGTAGCACTTAATCAAGAAGTAGAAAGAGTCAAAATTGAGCAGCAACAATTGGAGCATGAATTGGATTATGTTGTAAGTTACTTATTACGATATATGAGATAACATATAAAATATAAAGTTTATAGTTTTGTAAATATGTAATTACAAATACAGGTTGGCCAACAGAAAGAGTTGCAAGATTGTTTAATACCTCTAGAAAAAGAATTAGCATCTCTTTCAGTTTCCGATCCAGAAAGGGAATATACGTACCGTTTGGCGGAAGATCTTGATACCCAATTAAAACGAATGTCAGAAGATTTGAAGGAAATCATCGAGCACTTAAATCAAGCTAATCGTACTCAAGATTCCAGTGACCCAATAGTTCAAATTGGCAAAATATTAAACGCCCACATGAACAGTTTACAGTGGCTAGATCAGCAAACAACTTTGTTGAGTCAAAAGATACAACAGATCGATCAGATGCATCAAAATTTCCGACAAGAGAACGAACGAAGCTTCAGCTTAGCATATAATTAATCAGTCTCTAAATTTTTATAATTGTACAATGTGAAGCTTTTGAGCGAAATGTACATTTTACAGCGATTGTTTTTATGCGTTAAAAGAAAGAAAAAAAACTCAAAAACGTGTAAAAAAAAAATAAAGAATTTATATTGTCTTAAAACATTATTGTTAAAATTTATGCGACTTAAGTAAACACGGAGGGTAAGAAATACTGTATTTTAACAAAATCTGCTACATGTAGAAACAGGTTAACCACCCTGTCTTGAACAATATTACATTTCACGCCATCAGGATGCACTATGTCCCAAGCTAGGAACATGAAGAACTTTTTAATGTCTATAGTAGCTGATACTTTGTCTTCCTGGTTTCGTTGACTGCTACTCCAAACTTGCAATTCCTGAAAATGTGTGGACACCGTGGCGCTATCCGTGTCGACTTTTAATGCAAATACGCCAGTTTTGCTGGCATCCAACGTTAATCGTGGGCTCATGTTTTTCATCCTTTCCACGATATGTTTCACGTGTTTAAGTTGAGGCATATCAACTGAAATCTAAAAAAAAAAAAGAATGTAAACAAAAGCGCTATTAAAAACTGGTAACAATTAAAAAGTATTTAATTTTTATGAGTGAAACAGCAATCAAAGAGAATGTTCGTACATCAAATTCAGGAATATTTGGCGCCTGGTGCTCAGCCCATTCGCGTCGCGGTATGACTCTAACAGGCACATCATGCAGACATTGCCTTGATTCTAAACTTAACGATGGTAACTCGATTTCTATCGTGAGACACGGTTGACGTTTGTTTGTCAATTTGATTTTAACGCTTTTTGCGGTCATTCGTAATGATCCTAGAGATTTGGCGAGCATAATAGGATCGAATTCCAGATAAATCTCGTTCTGTTCTTCAGAGACACCGTTCATAATATATTCCGTAAAAAAATGAGTCTGAGTTAATTCAGCCCAAACCATCGATGCTCGATCGACGCTGACGCTGAAGCACAATTCGTCCGGCGTTAACCGCAAGGTACACTGTTTCGTTATTCGAGAAATAACGTTAACTATGTCTGAAATAAAATTGTTTATTTTAATGTCACTATTACTACTTCTGTCTGACTGACAGTCGGACGTCAATCGTCTTCCTTAGATTCGGTATAAAAATTTTGATTGATATCACTGAATTATTCCCAATAAATAATGTAATTGTAGCAATACTTCGTAGATATATAATTACACGCAGTAATAAGTATGAAAAAAGGTTAGAAAAAGTAAAATTCCTAAAATTTAAACTTACTAGTGAAATCTCGCATTGCAATTACATCCATCATTCTGCACCTGAACTTCATCTTCGGTAATGCAACATATATTCCTTAGAAATATTAAATGACAGAAATGTTTTCGTGTAAATATATTTTATGTGGATCTCTGTGGTATAATTCTTACCGGTACAAATGACGGAGGATACTTCGCTCTTTCTAATTAACAGTATAACAATTCATCAATTTTATACGTTCTGATCACAAAAAAAAATAATACACTAAATCCTGCTAGATTAAATGCTTAAAAAAATTTTTATTTCAATAATAAAAATATATGTAAAAAGACGTCCGATATAGAATGAAAACTCGTATTAGATGTAAACACAGACGAGGTATATGATCATATATTTCGTCTGCCACTACAGATGAGTCTGTAAACTCGTTCAAAAAATACAACAGATGTGTACAAGCATAAAAAATTTAATATTATTTACACCAAAATAATGCAATTATCGTGACAAATACGTTGCATGTACATGAATAGACCATGCAACGTATTTTCTTGTTAAACTTCGAGATCATAGTAACCCCTTTTCATTTCTGTGTCACATCCTGCATTACCGAGACAGGCAAATTTTGCACCGCAGCGCTAACAAATCTTTAATAATAATTTATAATAATTAACTCGTGTAATGAATTTAAAAAAATGACGTGAAATCCTGAATAAAACAATTAATTTAATTAATTTAATTGTTATAGAAAAATATTGTAATTGAAAAATATCAAATAATGTTTACAAATGTTATAGAAATAAAATAATTTAATAGTTCTAAATGAATTATTTCTATGATATTTCTGTATGTTATTAAACAAGTTTAAATTACCTCTTAACAATTAAATCAGTGATTGAATTCCCTCATATCTATGCATTACTTCATAGCTTGAATAATTTATTTATAACAATTGTATTACTTTATTTACAAAAATGGAAAAGATAGTTATATAATTTATACATATTTTGTACTCTGAAATCAGAAGCAACAATTATTGCTTAATTTGATTTTTGACTAGATAACTTTCCTCTATATAAATTTTTTAATACTAAATTCTGCAACTAATGGCGGACATAGAAATAGGGTTGCGCTCGCGCGTAGTCACCGCCTCGTGGTGGTGATTTTCTAAACATTAAAGTTTAGAAAACGATATCAAGCTAAGAACAACGCAACATATAGTCTACACTGTGCAAAATATTTTCACATAATTAAATAAATTGGATTGTACGAAAAATTAATTGATAAACAAACTAATCTAAAAAATACGAATTTTCTGTACGGAATACCTCTTAGTTCTCGAGATATTCCAGTCCGAATTTTTTTCGAAAAAGCTCCGTACCAAGAGAACTGATCGACAGGAGGTTTTGTCGTCCAACCTCTTCGATACTCATGTACTCCTGATACAAAACTAGAAATTTTAGAGAAAATCACATCCTGGAACTCGAAATATTCCGGCTTGAAATATTTTCGAAAATCCTCTGTATCAGAAGAATAGCTCGACGGGAGGGCCTTATCGTGCCATCTCTTCAGTGCTCGTGTGCTCCTGATACAAAGTACGAAATATCAGCGAGAAACCCCTTCTGGCTCCCGAGATATTCCTGCTCGATGTATTTTCGATAAACCTCTGTATCATTAGAATCGCTCGACGAGGGGCCTTGTTGTGCTACCTTTTCGATACTTATTTGCTCCTGATAAGAGTTCGAATTTTCTGCGAGAAATATCTACTGAATAATTAATTGAATTAATTGGTTAATTGATTAATTGAAGTATTTAAATGGTACTTACATACGTATATTATAGAAAAGAATTTATTTAAAGTAGTATCTATGAATATTAAAGAAGTAAAATTGTTTTATTGTCAGAAATAAATTATTAGAAATAGATGCTATGTAAACAATAAGCTTATGCCGAAATATTATTTAAAAATTCTCTTCTAATGTTTGTCAAAATTAATTTTTTGTTTCAGTCGTCTGTATTGCGTAAATTAATTCTTTGTAATCTTTAATTCTTCGATGACAGCTTTTCTATTGTACTAATTAATAATTGATTATTAATATTTGATTATTTTTAGATTTGTATTTTTTATTGTCCCCATTTATTTACGGCAACAACAAATATAGAAATTTCTGTATTTTTCACGAAGTGAAAAGAGCCTTTGTATCTGTGTAATTTGTTTATATATTTGTTAATAATTTTATCTATTTATTTATAACGATTAAATCAGTAATTTAATTATTTTATGTTTTCAAATATTATTTAATGGTTACAATAATTTATTTATAACATTAAGTTGTTGTCTATATTCCTAAAGATTGTTTGACAATTATTTAGGTTGTTTTTAACCATTACATTTGATTTCTTTTATACGCTTTTCTATTTGTATTTACTTGCTATTGTTTTCCAATTTTTTGTTGTTTATGCGTAGAGTGCGTTAAAAAACCATAGATTCTTTTTCCTGGTCAGTATTTCAATCTGTGAATCACGAAACCTTATTTAATGTCGGGTCCATGTGTTGTCCTGTCTATACTATTCGTAATCAATGGTGTTAGTCAATGATGATATTATCAACAAGTTCGCAAGATTTATGTCGGTACAATTCGTAACACGATTCGACGATTTCTCAACAGATATCGCTGACATGTCCATTCTCACTAATTTTCACGGAAGAAATTACCCTGGCATGGTGTGTATCCCGAATGACCTGAATAATTTCACGAACGTGAAATCTTCGTTTCTTCTGTCAAGTTTTGTGTGTAAACAGAAGTGTCATATCAAACACCTATCCAATAGGTCGTGCCCTTGCTATAGGCGTGTGTATCGTTATAATTCACGAAAATTATCCGCTGTCTGATAGTCCTCGATACTTCCTTTCCTCTGGTGGTCGCGAATCTTCGCTGTTCGATCGAGGGTGATTTCGGCCATGTTGTCAAGTTCGACGACCGTCGGGAATTTATCGTAATAAACCGCTTGTTAACTTTGCTTCTGGATCGGGTAGCCATCAGCGTACCATGCAACATTGATCGACATGCGGTTTGCTAGAAAGAGGTGAGTCTCTTTATCTCTTTCTCGTAAAGCGTGTGAAAGTTTCTATTTTTCTTTTGTTTTCTTATCCTCGGCGATTTGGATTATACCTACGAACACGAATTATATTTATATCAGGGTCATTTACTATCGCCGATATTTTTTTAATCGATTCTTGATCGATTAGAACACACGACGAACGTGCGTTCTTTGTCTCTTTGTTTTGTTTGAAGGTAGTTCACCCCGGGATACAAAACAGCGAGCCCTCAACCGCTGGAATTGCAAATCCTTACAAAATATAGTGTCATAGCACACACGTACGTAGGTTTGATCATTTTTATTTTGATGTCCAATGTTTCCCAGATAAACGAGACGTGGAATATTTATCTTTTACAATAAAATAAACGTTGGCAAGTTTCAAAGTCGTTATCAGTTGATTAATTTACGTTCTCAACGGAAGACTTTAAAATTCGTTTCTCTACGATACAGTAAAATCAGGACGTTCAAGTCGTGTCACGGGTAACTTCGTTGTTCCGAGGAAACGGGCTCATTGTCAGAGTAAGTGAGTATTTAAGTAATCTGCGTGTGTTTTTTTCATTATCGGATGTCTAGTAGAGGCAGGTGCTAAAACACGTGGCATGCGTGGAGAGCATGCACCCGGTCCTGCGTCTTTCTTCTCTTGTACTCTTTCATCTTTCAGTTATCACCGGTATCCTTTTCCTTTCCAGCTTCCGCTTTTCATTTCTCTTATTTGCGCCATCGCGTTATACACGTCCCGTCTTCGCTTTGCACGGCAAACTTGTACGAAGATGTATAGTTTCCAAGGTTCTCACCCTAGGTCATAAGATACACACGTTGAAATACAAAGAGCGAGCACATTCTTTCGCTTATATTACCGTACACTTGTACCTATCGTTATTTACATAGAACAATGATATACGAAAGTACACATTGTATCGTTGTCTAATTATAACCAAATTTTTAATTAATACCTGCAGTATTAAAGAGTTTTTAACGTTAGATTGTTCTGAATTTAATTTTGATGTTAAATAATGTGATAGTTATCGTAGACATAATTATTGAGTTTTTCGAAAATATCGTAGTTAGAAAATTTTGGGAAGATTTAGAAGCATTATCAGTTGAGAAAATCTCATTATCTCCCTCAGTTGGAACATTTATCTCCAACCACATTGTTATAAATATATATTTTTTTAACGCTAATTGCAAGAACGAGAATACTTCAAAACCCTGCGAAACGATTTGCAAAAAAATAAAACGCCATGAAAGGATACTTATTGATCAATAAGATTCTAATTCGATTTATGAACTCTTGAATCAATCTTTATTTTCAATATTAATTTTTTTAAATTCACGCTATGTTGGTCGATTGTCGAAAGAGTGGACATGCGAGCGACAATTTCGAGGTTAGCCGCTATTTCGCGTTGTCGAAGTTTTTACTCGATATCATCTTTCTTATTCGCGTATCCGGTAACCCAGAAAGGTATAAGGTAACAGCGTAGAGAACTCTTCCCGAAAGGGTCAGCTTTCTCTTTTCGAAAGAAAATATTCGAGAGAAACAATGGTGTATGGGTACTCGTGTATCTACATTGGCGCCACAGTATTCTACGATGAAAGCGTAATAGAATATATTACGTTAAGACGCATTTGAGTACCCTTTGAGATGAAACATGGGAACACTTAAATAGTTTTTTTGCATAGAATGAGGATATATACTGGGTAAATAATATATTTTAAATTATATTTCTGAAAATTACTAATACATACAGTATATAACAATATTATTATTATTATTGTATATTATAATAATATATGCTATTGATGTTATGGTTTAATTATTTATTAATCATATATGTTATTATCAGACTGCAGATAGAATCGTTGAAATTAGAATTTCTTTGATCATTTACTTATCGATACTTACGGGATTGAGAATAAAATTGTATCATACTTGCGTTAGTGTTACAACACTCTGCGTATCTGACCTAGAAAGCCCTGATCAACCACAAACACGTTTCGCGTGAATTGGATCCTTCTATCTAATCCCATTTCTATGTATGCATTTGTTTTACAGTAAAGGAAAAGCAACCGAGAAGAGTCGTAAAACCTACAAATTCCTTCTTTATAAGTCGTTCCTCGAAAAGTTTGTCTTGAATGGAACTTCACACATTACCAAAGTTCTTGTTTGACCCTTTAACCACTTGCGCTGGCAACTGATTACGGACCGTAACGAGTGACCAAACCGTATATAATAATTCATCGCTTTCTTTTTGAACTTGATATGATATTACTGGATAGAAATTATTGAGAAGTAATAAATTTATTATTTGTTATTATGGATTATATTTAAATATACTTAAAACTGAGGAAATATTGCAATTTTGGGATAAAAAATTCTCGAGCACGTCATTCCAGCGCAAGAGGTTAATGTTGAAGACTTCGATATCCTTGTCTGAAGTATGTACAATTATTAGGTTATGATACAACACAATCTTCATTTCTCCTATTTTTTTTTTTTTTCTTAATCCGAGTAAATACCAAGATATACAGAAATATATAAGAGAAATGAATTTTTTTTTTTATATTTCTTATTTGCGTTTTGAAGAAATTAATATACAATAAAGTAAACCCCAATTCATGATTTTCGAGTTGCGACGAATTCAAATGAATACCTCCTATTGCAACAGATTACTGCACGTTTATTCGACATAGTTAAATATTCCTTGGTCGCAAAAGCCGAGGAACGTAATAATAAAGTGACTTCCGTTCATTAATATTTTTGTTGTATCGTAGTTTAGGGCTACGTCCCCCAAAATTAAAGATCCAGATGGCACGAATTTATTTTGAGTTTTCGAGCAATCTCTCGGCCTACACAACCCTCACTAAACCCCCCCCCCCTACCTCACTTTAGCCATATTGTATTTCATCGATTCGCAGCAGTAGTAGTCTTATTAATAGCGCGTTTACAACCATGGTGCCAATGCTTCTACTTTGATTATCGATTTTGTGGATATCGTGTGCTTGCGGGAATTCAAAGATGCAAAGCGTGGCAATTCTTAATTTCGAATAATTTCGAATCGCGAGAGTGACATTAAAATCAATAAAAACGTACTTATCATATTCTTCTCCTGTGATCTTTAATGTAACATAAGTTTACATTAAACGTTCGTATTTTGCTTTCACATTATCATGTCATATCGATTGTGCAATTTGATTCAAATTTAATTTCCCTTCATTCGGATATCCAGGCCATGTAACACCTTTGGTTATCAATATTAACTTGCCTCTTGTTGGGAGATGGAATGACGTCAACTCACGAACCCAGTGCCCCGCATGGCAACTGCCAAGGCGTGTGTTGGCCAGGACGCAAGGACAGACGCCGCGCATAGCGCACGCGGTTCACACATATTTAACATGCACAGATACACGTGGATGTTTTTCCAAGCTCGTGTGCACAGCCCTCGCGCTGCTCCACACTTCCCTCCTACACCCCGTCTTCGACATCCTCTCCCTTCTTTACACCTTTTGTAAATTCTTTCTCCTTTTTCCGAATTTTTCTTTCAATCTCATTCCCGCCCATTTACTATTTTTTCCCCTTTCTTTTGAATGTACCAACTTTTTCTTTTTTAACTTGAACACACGTCCAGCGCAATAAGAAGTTTGATTTAGCGTCAAATTACGACAATCGTAATTTGTCATTACAATGTTAATGAAATTTTTGAAGAAATTTCGTATATTTATAAGTTTTAGTTCTTCACAATCTTCCCGTATCTTTTCTCTTTTTCCTCGACCGTGGCATTTTTTTCCTACGTTTAATCGTACCGAAATGGAGCATCATTTTTTCTCTCAATCCTTCCGTATCGTATGCGCGTACATTTGTACCATTTCTGCGTTTCCTTCGATGTCGCGTAAGGCCCTGCAACGGATACGTCACTGAACGGCGCGTATCATTCCAGGGTGAAAAAGACGAGAAGGGTTCATCACGTCTCGTTTCATTTTTATGAACGTGGCAGCTGTCTTTTATTTGTCTTCTCTCGCACTGGCGGCTGCGAATCATCGTTGCAAATCAACCATCACTATGAAACGCGTGTATGCTGCGCGACAGGAAGCTCTTTAATCTCGTTGGTCAACTGATAAAAATGGTCTGCTAGCGACCGACTTACATCGCTGGGTTACATCACCATGGGTATATTTGACGCTTGACTTATGGTTTTACTTATGGTTTTACTTACGTTTTGTTGATTTCATCGAGTGAGTTCGGTGGTTCGAAGTATGATTCTAGAAATGAGACTAAAATATTGTCGATTTAAATTAAAATAAAAATTATATAGGTAATAATTTAAAATATTTCGAGCTGGTTTGTTCGACAAATGTTAAACATTTTAATATTTTGACGTAATCAAACTCGTAACAGTTTAACTCCTTTTCTTTAACCTTCGCTCACTAAAAGTCTACGAAGGAAATTTTGAGCAGCGTAGTATGGTACATAATCTTCTTTCGGTCCATATTTTTTACCGTTAACAACTTCCGATAACGCCAATATTTATGACGTGACGCTAGTTACCACAGATAAGGTCGAGGACCACCATCTACACGCATACTTTATTCATAAACGTTTCTTGACGTCTTTGTGCCAATCCTAAGCGAGACGTGTTTAAAGCGAATATACACGTTTCTTAAATCGATAATTAATGCACGTAACTAGAGCCTGGGAAAAGAGAGGGTGGCCCCGAGAAGGGATCAGCACCAGTAAATTTAATTACTCGGTTGTTAGTACGCTTAAAACAACACATGATAAAATGCCGTGATACGACCGATGTTATCTCGCGGCTCTAACGATCACTGTTGGGCCCCTGTAATTTTCAATCGTTTCATTACAACCACGGAGCGCCGACGAAGTGAAACGAAGCTCGAAGATCTGCCGAATAATCCGATACAGGAAGAGCCGGCGGTAATTTATGTTCGTGTTTTTTCGGCCGGTTACCGACTCACGGGCACGAATCGAGTCGCGAGTACCAGAATGCGGTCGGTAACTCGGAGTTTTCGAGGTATACCGCGTTAATACGAGCGAGATTACAGGGTACTCGCGAGTCGCAAGTTCCTCGTGCCGAATACCACCAGCGGCCATGCTCGGTGGTTCTCAATCGCATTCGGACAAATCGTGAATGCGAGAACGCGTAGGACGAGCAGGCACGGGGGCGGATGAGAACCCGGAAGGTGGATTCTCTCCGTGCACTTCAAAGGGAAAAACCTGTCTGCGCTGTCGAAACGACCTGCATTCATTCTCAGGCATACCGCTCTGCCTTCCACCCGACGTGTATGGTGTCTGTTTCGTTGGCCACGGTCCCGTTCGGGACGTTTTATGCCGCGTAGACGACTAATTTGTCTTTTCCAACTATGCGCGTAATGTTATTTGACGACATCTTATCATTCATTTCCCTGACATTCCTCGCGGACGTTTCTTGAAGGTGGATGATTCTTAACTGCACTTGGAGCGGGTTCATTTTCCTTCTTCTTGACTCCACTTGAAGCACCGAACAGTTAGAGGAATGAATGCCTTTATCACTAAACTTTTAATTAACCTCTTGCGCTGGGAATTTTTTGTGCCAAATATATTGCAATATTTTCTCAGTTTTAAGTATACATAAGTATAACCCAGGCAAAACAAATAATTAATTTATTACTTCTCAATAATTTCCGTTCAGTGATATCATACCGACGAGTTCAAAAAGAAAGCGATGAATTATTATACGAATTATATACGGTTTGGTCAATCGTTATGGTCCGCAATCAGTTGCCAGCGCAAGTGGTTAAATCTTCTTGGCACATTTTAAGAACACATGGATTAACAGAATCGTGATAACATAGCAAATTTCAAGTTACTATTAATAAATTCCTATTCCACGGTATCGTGATAACAAGTTCAATAAACATAATAAAGAAACAATGTTCCACGAGAGAATTATACATAATACAGACTAATTGATCGTCGTATTCGGCGTGAGATTACAAAATTGCAAATACCATTGACGCGAGTGTATGTTTACGAGAAATTGCATCGCAATTTGTGCGTCACGTGCATCTCCTGATTCGTGCACGTTTTACACGACCGTGAAAGAAGAAAAACGAAATAGAGCATCCTCAGACGGATCACGCAAACAGAAAAGTTTTTCTGTATAGAGAGGTATCATCCTTTCACGCGTCACATTCTTTACTTCGCATTCACCCTTATTATAATACAGAGTCAAAGGATATTACGTCATCTGGTGTGATTTGGACAGTATGTGCAAGCAAGGAACTGTGTAATCTGTCGCCGATTCAGGCAGAAAGGGGGAAAAAAAGATTCCGGCATAATTTTTCGCGCTTCCCAAGCTACGCGTATGAATAGCGATCTCTTTTTCTTTTTTTTCTATCGGAGCCAAAATCTTTATCCCGCGTCTGGGTCTCAGGACCGGCCCAAAAGAATTTCGTGACCTGTTCCACGAGCGTTGCATTCATTTCCATATTCTATGTATTTAGTGTTTACGTCTACTTCGTATCCGGTCGTTGTTCTGAATAGCTGACAAAGACCGGCAGAAGCTGGCAAACTGGTAAATGAACTAGACGTTTGATATTGAACCCGCCGTTAACTCTTTTTCATTTAATGCCGCACAATACGCCATTGCGACAGCGAATAATTGAATAAAGGAAAAATAATATTTCGTTGAAGTTATACCGGTAGCGAGACGAGAGGCACACATCGGGATTTACGTTAAAGACGTGCACAGAGATGCGAACAAAGTAAGCCATTAAAACTCGTTTTTATCAAAATGAACTAAACTCCATCGAGTTAGCAAACGTAGTTTTCTTTTATTTAGCAACTTGAACAAAAAGGAAGTAAGAAGTCAGGCACAATGTATTAATAACATTAACCTTTTTTTTTCGTAAATCTCTGCATTGTGACTTGTGATAATTATATTAATAATAGTGTAGAAGTTTAACAACGTCCTATGTTGAAACAGCGATTAACTAACGAAGTTAATAAACAATTTTATTTATCAGTAAAGCGACAAAGAGGAATCAAATTTTATTGCGCTTAAATTCGGAGTGTCAAGGAATCGGTACTGACTTCAAGTAATCTGACTCTTGTTCCACTCAAGAGGAATTTTCTTTCAAGAGTCGATCGATGCCTCAGAAGGCAACGGCGAAATCGCGAGGCCTTGCAGAAACTTATATTCCGAATTCCCCCTTTCTTCGTTTTTCTCGCGTCTTCTCTTCTCTTCCGTGTCCCCGGCCATCTCCTCGATTTCTCCTCATCGCTCTTCTCCCAGATTATTTGTTTTTCTTGTAGTGCCTCCCTCTCTTTCTCTGTTTTGTTCCCTGAGAACACAACGAACCCGGGTTAAGGCAAATTCACACTGAATTAACGACACTCGAAACAACAAGAGAAATTTGAATAATCATTACAAATTCTGCGTTTTGATGTCTCGTTTGTTACAGGATTTCTTCATCAAATGGATTTTTAAGAGTCTAGTTTTCTTCTTTTACTCTCTGTCTGTAATATATAACGTTTGTTGCAATGATGTTATCATAATTATATTCAAGAAATTATTGGTATCTCTTTTTTTAATTTTGTATCAGTGAAATTACAGATTTATTTTGTTTAAAATTATGAGTCACAATTACATAGAATTACATCATTTGCCATCATTTCTATCAAATCATAATATTAAATAATAGTTGTTCACAGTCGTCTATTGTAGCTTGAGGTGTCTTTTAGGACAGGAGAAGGTGGAACAATTTGTAAATATTTTTCTCAAGCCTAATGTCCAGTTTTTCAGCAACTCAAGGACTTTTGATATTGGCCACGTTGACATTGGTCACATGTTCTAATTTTCATATATTATTCAATATATCAAAATAATATTTTAGGAATAATTTTAAAAAATTTGTAATTAATATAAATAATTATACATTTAAAAAATTTTAGTTTTTGTATTCATCGTATTAAATTTTTAT
This sequence comes from Melipona bicolor, assembly GCA_030673865.1. Lineage (NCBI taxonomy): Eukaryota > Metazoa > Arthropoda > Insecta > Hymenoptera > Apidae > Melipona > Melipona bicolor. The sequence goes on along the minus strand of JAHYIQ010000016.1, from coordinate 3,126,851 downwards.
CTCATTATTGCAATATTATCTATCTAGTCCTAAAGAAAGATTTACAAAAAACCATACATCCTATTTTCGACGATTTGATAAATTTTCTGCCAGTCTATAATGATTTTATATACATAATACGCTATGGACACCCATGATGTTGGCTCTTATAGTAGATGTGATTATTTTGTGATTAAAGATAAAGATATTAATCCTACTTACATCAACCCATACATTATATTTTTGCTATATATTAAATTCTTCCATAAAGACATTTAACTCTATTAAGTTTACATAACAACCAGTCAAATAGATCCTTGTTAACCAAAAGATATGAGAAGAACCTGAAACACAATGTAGGTTATGAACACATAAAAAAATACAACATATTTGTAAAAAAAAAATATACATATATATATACATATATACACATATATACGCATTTGGTGAAGGTTGTCCCAGCCACGGACTCCACGGTGGGAAAGTATTCGTAAATAACGATGCAGACGCACCCTGAGGCGTGCACCAAACGAGAGGTATTCACCAGGATTAAAGTACGTTCTCACAGGCACACTCTCTTTTGTTTTTAAAACATTGCCCTACACCTTCTTCGTTTATCGGTCGCTATAGTAAAACCACAGTGATATCGAGCCTAAAAACAATAAAATATTGTTTCGTTAGAAATTAGTCTCGAATCATTAGTTGATTTTATATTTTTACTTTTTAGATCTTGAATTTTTCTATGGTTAAGTAATATAGAATATATATTATTTTATACATGTGTCGTTTATATTCAACTGTGTCCTTTTATCTGACTACTTTTTTCATGTTATAGTGGCAGGCAGTTTTATGAATATTGGAAATTACGCGACCCGTTTCTTCCAATTATCTAATATCTATATGCAATTATTTAATATCTGTACTATAGCAATAATTATACTATACCAATGGATTTAGTAGTAAAATAGCAGTGGAATATAATTTAAATTGTATATTTTCTTGTAGTTTATTAATTGTCGTTTGAGAAATTATTCATTAATAGATATGTATTAATATAATTATTCATTAATAAATGTGTATGTGGTAACATACATAGATATATAGAAACATATCTTACATACATATATACATCTACAAATATTCATTTATTTTATACGTATATGTATATACATACATATATTTTGTAGGTAATATATCAATATAATATGTGATAATATATACAGTATCAGTTACACTAGAATAAGAAATTGAATGAAACGTGTTGTCAGAATATTTTCAAAATGTTAGGTTATAAATTGCGCAGGTAATTGGCATAATCGTGCAGATGACTTTTTAAGTGAATATTTGGTACGCACAAGGGATATTTTTCTGCAAAAATGTAACACATCTTGATAGCAGCCCTCGTAATTCCCTTGGGATCTTGAAAATGATCAGTAGTCGATGCAGAACAAGGACATCCCTGTTTCCTCCTAACATGCTTCCGAGATTACTCGGAAACAATTCTCCATGCTTCTCTTCGTTTTGCGTGACAACTGTCTTTGCACAACAGGAAGTTTCTCGACACTCGTTTTATCAATTATTATTATTATATCAATTTGTCAATTATTCAAATTAAAAAAGAATAGGTATATACTTCCTTATTCCTAAGGTCGATGTATTTTTTTAATGCTCTTTATCATTAAAATTCAAGCAATTTTTTCTACATGTGGTATCTTTTTTGCAAAAAATGTCATTCATTAAGTGCTATTCATGAAATATATAACGCAGCATGCAGCCCAAGTTCTATTTCTTCTGATACGGATTTGAAAACTGCCATCTCTTGTCATAGATCGATATTAACATCTACCTAATAAAATCTGTCTAAATTTTTTATATATTCTATATTTCCTCGTTCCGGATATTGTACAACAAAAACAAATTTAAATGCGTGTTCAATCAAGAATTAGTTTGATAATTTAAAAAAAAACGTAAATTTTTTACGTGTTTTCGTATGTAGAACAACTTTCTGCCTTTTTATTTATTTTATTTTATTTATTTAATTATTCACTCCTATCTAGTCCGAAATTGGATAAGTTCAAGCTTTATTATTATTTAAGTTCTATTCTCTTGAAAGTGAAACATAAAAAAATTATTGTTCTACGTTGTTTACTTATTTTTGTACGTCGAATAACCTTCTACCCTACTATGCCACATGTCTCGCTGTATCATAAAATCTTTTATCTTTCGATTATACAGGGTGTCCCATAACCAAGTAGATGATTCTACGTGAAAAAACGAGTCGAGATGAAAGGATCAAATTATATCAAGTATACTTGAATTTAGTTAATTCCAAATCTTCAAATTGAATTTCTTCGAAAACGAAAAGGTTTCAACGAAAAAATTTTCTTCTTTCTTTTCGACTCATTTGCTCGCGTGAAAGCAAATTTAAATTATTCCCACTCTGTTGTACCACTAGTTACAAAACACCCTGTATATCGTCGAAGAGGGTTAACGAAAGTGCTTTCATCACGGACATTCGCCGTCCGATTATTTTTTCCGTAGGTTTGAACAACTGTATAGGTGGAGGACGTATGCACGTAACTAAGAATGTACAGAAAGCGATATGGATGCACGTACATATACACACTTACGCTGATGTGTGTATATAGGGACGGTCGCCGTTTGATCGCGCCCTCAGCATACCATCTCCTCGTCCCATGGTTCTCTATCCTTCCTTACCCTCGTTCAGCAGCCGTGACTGTACCTTTTCTCTCTCTCCCGTTGCTACCAGAGCACGTTAGGGTCCGTCCTCATCGCGCAGGCTGTCGGTAAACCAGCCGGTTCAGTTCAAATCTAAACGGCGACTGTTCGGGACGTCCGCGCGACTCGGCTCGATTTTGGGCGCGCGTCGCGACAAGGGTAACCTCTCGTCACAAAAATTCACGGAAGTTTCGCGTAATGGATAACCGTCAGGTTGGAGGAGATTGGTCGACCAACCGATGAGAAAGAAACGTACTTTTGATCGACAAGGACCGTGTGCACGAGACCGTGTGGTTGTTTAGTTTCTTCTTTTTTTTTTAAGGCCTTTTAGCCCAACGATCGTTCCCGCCTTCTCCGTGTGTTGCACGTTTTCCTCTCTCTCTCGGCTAGATTTTGCTGCCTTGGCGAAAACATTCTTTCCTTCTCGTTGTGTTGCACTCGAACGGGACCGTTTATTGCACTGTCGCGACGCGTGCGCCCAAACATTCTCTATTTAACCTAAGACTGTAGTCGTAGAAGAACGTTCTTTGCCAATGGTGCGTGTTGAATTTGGTTTTAACAGAACCGAAGATCTGCTTAATCAAAAGTAAAAAGAAATTGGTTGTGGATACAATAAGGAACTGAAATGAAGGAATAAACTGTTACTGTGTAAGAGACAAAAAAAAAGGAAAGGGATTATGTGAGAGAGAAAGAAATCGTGTTCGAAAGTAAGTGAAACAGATAACAACGTTCTTATGTTTTCGCGTGTCTCGAGGAAATCACGTTGGGATTTATACATTGTAAACAGTAACGCGCCGCGAACGGCTGATAAATAAATGTTTCTATCAAACGCGTTGAAAACACGATCGATCATGTATCTCGCTTTAAAAATCGAGCAGATCGTCTAAACAGCGGCATCGGGCTGAATATTCCTATCGAAACTTTCCACGAGACTGACGAAGTGTTTCGATAGCGATTCGCGTTGTCAGCACTGTGTAAAGTAGTGCGAAAAATATCGAGGAAGAGAGGAAGGAAAAAGATAGTGCGGTCGGGAAGCTGTGCACAACCTCGAGTTTTTGGGATCGGATCCGTCTGAAGCCATTCAGCATTCCCTGACCGTGAGCTTTCTCGGAAGACTACCCGTGAGAAATGGAAGTAGTGTCGAGTGGATTGCTCATGCCAGCGAAGGTCGTGGATATTGCAACTTACCACTCGTCTTTTTATTCTCCGCCACCCACCGAAGCGTAAGTAACACATGCGCGTATCAGCCTCTCTTCAGTAATTTGCATGAACGGGCAATCTATCTTGATCACGCAGTCGATTGCGTTTGTTTTTTAATGTAATGTCTCTTAGGGTACTTTAGTTAGTAGATAATCGGATTTTTACACATTTGTAGGAAATCTGCACAAAGTTGCATCAAACGGATGCGATGTAAGGAAAATGTATAAAACTTCGAAGATACAGTTTAAACAATTCTTTAGCGAGGTTTTATTTTTGGAAATACGCAAAACGTAAAATATATTACATACATATACGCTACAACCTATATATATCTTTTTTAACATATTACAAAAAGATTTTTGGTTTTGATATAAGTGATATTAAATTAATTGAAAGCAAGTACTTTATAAATTTAAAATGTTCCGGTGTGATAGTTTGTTATCTACCTACGTGTACTTTGTTGATCTTTTATCGTTAGGTTTATTTGCAAAAATTTGTTATTAATTTGTTGGCGACAATCAGTAAACGTGCTAGCTGTTTGACGATGTATTTCGAATTTTTCGCAATAGGCATCTGAAATCCATTGCAATGTTATCTACTTATTTAAATTCTCACCGATTCTCAACTTTATCTCGCGCAAACTGTCAATGCAACTAGGCACAGTATTCGCCTCGTCTTATCAGAAAGAACGTACTTACATTGCCAATCTTTTAATGCAATAAGTGTTTGAAACATCTCGTGACGAAACAACGGAAGTCTCTATATCAAAGGATACAGCTTTATCTCAAGTTAGATTACGTTGCTGTTCTACATATGTATGTGTTTGCCCCCTCAATCGTAATTTCAAATAACGTTTATATTTACATTTCGTTACGATTATGAAGATCAGCATCGGATAATCGAATTAAATTCATAATTAAAGGCAAATTAGATAATTCTGAAAATTATAAGCTAAAATTAGAATATAATAAGAGGTTAGAAATACGAACGAAGGTTATGTAGAATGTTGCAACGATTTTAGAAAAATTTAGACTAATTCCAAACTTCTTTGAATTCGGATATACGAATTAATTAATTATCGTTATTATATAAGATATTAACTTTATGTAAGACTATTATAAAGTAATTAACCTTAACAACAATTTTTCACATTTATACATTTTGCGTAAAAATTTTTCGAAATAACGCCCTCTCAAATGTGTTAAATCCTTTCGAGAAATAACCAGCCTTTCCCTTTGATCGGCCTCTATCGAGCGATTATGAATGCGTTAGAGAGAGCGTTTCTGAAGTCATCTAGTACGTTGGAAATGCGAGAGGAAGGGAGAAAAGAGAGAGGCAGGTCGAAAGGAAAAGCAATGGGCATCCTTAAAAGAACCTTCGACTGTCCCTTGCGTTGTTGCCCAGCAGAGATACCCCGTTTTTAAGTTCGTTTATCGCTTGAAGCCAGAGGGAAAAAGACCCTAAGACCCAATGGGTAGGGGCCCAGGGTCTTTCGTGGAGATGAGGGAGCGCGCGCGCGCGCACGCAAGCTACAGCCGGGGCGACTCGTTCTCTGCTAAAGGAGATTTAAACCCGGTTTCAGATCAAACCCGTTGCGAATTCTTCGGTCGTTTATTTCGTTTGCCAATAGACGTGTTTGCATCTTCGTTCTTTAACTGGGCCCCAGCATATTAACTATTTTCTGAATTGGCTTAATAGCCAACCCTGACCGTCTTTCGATGTGTGTTCCTTATTGTTTGTTCCTGTGTTAAATAGTCAACCAATATGTTTATTAATTCCTGTTACTTAAACGTAAAACTCTTGCGATAAAATTTAACTGCACTTTCGTCGTATGTGTGAAGAAAGAAAAGTAGAGAAGCTACGAAAATGAAGTATATCTGGTAGATCAAGATTCCAAAACGCGAAATCATGTTTCGAGATCTCTCATCTTGAGAAAAAAAAAAAGGGAAGAGCCGAAGTGGTCAAAAAGAAAAAAAAAAAAAAAGAAAAAAGAAATAAGGCACAAAGGCTCATTGAATTTTGACGAGTTCGCACTTAGGCGCGATCCCGGGAAAGGAAGAGTCACGTCGAAGGCGTGAAACGCACAAGCTCGCGTGTAACGCAATGACGCATCTCGAGATGCGAGACGCACGTGATTATTATACTTCGCCATGATCCGCTGCGCGCGCCGCTTGTTGATGAAGTGGGGGAGAAACAGAGGAATACAGATTCGAATACACGTGTTCTCGACGAGAAGGATGCACAGTTCGGATCAGCGGGAGATTGCCAAAGAGACGAAACCCACGTGTCGGTTCTGTAAGATAAACGAAACATTTTTCTGCTTATTCGTCTGGAAAAACCGACTCGGACGTTTTACGGAAATCCATCCTGTGATGTTAGACATTGTTCCATTCTCTTTCTGGAGGCAGGATGCTACTTGCATAGGCGGAATAGGACAGGAAACACGTGATTGGGTTTCTTAGCAGTACCTTGAGTTTATGAGATGTCGAAGGAAAGTTTGCGAAAGTATTTACAGCAAATAGGATATATACGTATTAGTCATAATAAATAAATGAACAGAGTCGAAAGGATATAATTGTGTTGATAGATGGATTGAGAATTATTGTAACAAATTTGAACAGATAACGATAGATTCTTTTTAATAGTGTTTTGCTTCCATCGCGTGTGGTTGGCATTTCCTAAAACGAGAAGTCCGCCGATGCGTGAGGTTACTCCGGTGCAACCAGAGTGCATAGTAAATTTAGAACACGATTCCCGCGGATTGGTCTAATTTTAAACGAGGCGCTAACGCAGGCTTTTCAGCAACGAATTCTTAGAACTCATTCGACAACGTCTAAGGGTATCTTATATGTATATGCATAAAATCTCCGCCGGTGGTCATTTAAATTCGTACAGAGAGAGAGAGAGAGAGATGAGTGTTCTCGTAGACGACAATTAAATAACCGTTTAGGCAGCTGCCGCTTCTTTTTAAAGCCCTCGGACGGACAATATTGTAAAGCAACGACATAAGAAGTGTAACGAGAAAAAGATAGAAGACAATGAAAGAAAAAAGAGAGAAAGAGATCTGGAAAGATGTCAAGTAACAAATTTCTCGAAGGGATTCCAGTTCTTCCGGCGAGATTCGCGGACTGGGCCCTTTGAGGAAGTCTTCCCAAAAGAGAAGGAACGACTTCTCTCTCCCTCTCTCTCTGCCTGTCTGTCTCTCTGACTGCTTATAGCCCGTCCTCCTCTCCTCATTCGTATCATTATTTCCGATGTTGGGTTCGGTACACTCGCTCAAGGGTCGACGTTGTCGTCGATCGTCGGAAGGGTATATACACACAAGAGCAAGCCTGATTTCCAGCATCTGCTCCAGTCAAGAAAGACCACAGTCTGGAACGACTTTAGCCTAGCAAAGGCTTTTACATGCGCGCCTTCTCGTCTGGCGACGCGACGCCTTCTTGTATTCTATTGAGTCTTCCAAAAGCACCAGAGCATATGTTCTCGAATTGTTCTCAACCGGGGTACGGCCAAATGATAGACTGACGCCGCTTTCACTCGAACCGGTGATGAATTCTAATGATCTCCTCTTGCCCTTGAATATGTTCTCTCCAATCGTGGTGCTGTCGTTTTATTTCGATATTTTCTTTCGTCTTTGTCTATCTTTCTGATTCGATGACACACTTTATCACGCGGTCTAGGTTACATCTCGGCTTTTGATTGAATTGAAAACGTTTCTACAAAATCAATATTAAGACCATCATTTTTGTGACTACGTTTGAGCAAAACGCAAAATTTTACAATGAGGTGAACTTTCAACTATGTAAAATAATTTATTATTCAATTCTTCCCAATTAATATAATATCGATCAGTAATCAAGTTTGAACTCGAAATCTCGCGGATGGTTCGGTTCTTTTGTGCGTATCGTAGTCGATCCTCCGACTTGATACAGTGGCGTAGGACCGGGTCGAGATAGAATCAGGATTCGCGCTCGGGGCCCACCTAATCAGCCGGCATTAGCAAGGTGCGCGTGGATCAACCATAAGGTTCCTCCGCGATGGTACAACTTCGATTCCCACGGTGGAATTAAAGATTCACGAGGAGAAAATACCCATCGCACTTGTCATGGGAACGAGCACCGGGTGGTTCGTCGCTCGATTTACAATTGGTTGCTATACGCGGGGTAAGGCGTGGTGGTGCACAACGCGCGCAACTTCGAGAGACGAGGGGGATGAAGCTCGCTATCGAGGGGATTTCCCCCTTTCCTCTCTCTCTCTCTCTCTCTCTGTTATTTTTTTCTTCTTTTTTCTTTTCTTTTTTTTTTAATGCCAACACAGGCCGTAGAGGCGCGGGGAATTTCTCTTGCCTACCTTGCTATATGGCGCACGCTTTTGAGCGAGAAGTGACATATGTGCATGCAGGGTTAGGTTAGTCGGTCATATCCCGAGTAGTAGGCTGTCAGAGAGATAGTCATATTGTTAATTATGGGTGTACTGAAATTTATCAAACTGTTTTTTTGTATCGCCCATTCTTTTGTCCTTCGTAAATTGAAACGAATGCCAACATTTTTAAATATTATAAATTGAGAATCTCTTGTGTTAGTAATTGGTTCACGGACCATAACGAGTGACCAAACCGTATATATATACTAATTCGTCGCTTTCTTTTTGAACTCGTCGGTATGATATCACTGAATGAAAATTATTGAGAAGTAATAAATTTATTATTTGTTTTGCTTGGGTTACTTAAATATACTTAAACTGAGAAAATATTGCAATTTTGAGTCAAATATTCTCGACATGCGTGACACGTCACTCCAGCGCAAAAGGTTTAGGTTTAAGTTCCTTGTGAAGAATTAAAGCTTTATAGTTTTCGTTTAATTACCGTTCTAATCTAAACGTCAAGAATCAGTGCGATTATTCGAAAAAAAACTGCATAGAATGCAGAGAACGCTAAAAAAATCCGTATGATTTGACAATTCTGTTGCAGGGAAAGTCATCGACGAGTTCGGACACGTGCATCTTCATATACACGTGTATCCACATTCATGCGTCATAGGAGCGGGTGCGCATGCTCGTGGAGCGTTCTATTGGGGGGAAGTTTGGCAGTGCGAGGGCATCAAGGCAGGTGGTAGCCAGATGTCTCTCGCAAGGACTTCTACCCTGATGTCGTTGCCTGCTCGTTTGCTCTTACTATATACACGAATATTTACGCGAGTATGAGTTAGGTATATACTTATCCACATACATACCCTGTGCTTGCACGGGAAACGTGTTAGAACTGGCAGATGAGTATACCTACATACAACTATGTATTTCCGTTTTATGGAACGGATCGTCGTATTAGACATCTATGTGTGATCCGTGTCGTGTGAAGTTTGAAAGAAAATTTGACAGAAAATTTGACAATGTTTTACCCCGTCTAAGTAGGATCGAAAGTTTTATCTCCTTACGATGAAATTTTTATTAGGATTAGAAATTATGCGCACGCATAAGCAGGCTATTTCGAAGAAATAGCTATCTTTGTTGCTCCTTCTGGCGAACGCAAGGTGGCAGGTCGAGTGCTATGTATGAGTCGAGCGTCATTAATCCATACTTTCGAAACGTGTTGCCAAGTAGTATAGACTATCATGGAGTTGGTCACCAGTAGAACAAACGTAAATTCGTACAATTTCTCAGTCGCTTTCTAATTTGCCAGCTATCGCAAAATTTGATGTATCCTAATAGTCGAACCTGATCTCAGGAAGCAAACTTCTTAATCGCCTCGTCTTTATCTTGACAAAGGATAGGAACTTCCTTTTCATTTTTTATCGACTGTTCTGTCGGTATTTCTTTGACCATTCTGCGGAGGAATGAAGATTCCGAAACATGTTGACCTTGATCTTACCTCGTCTTTCTCTTCCTTCTCGCTTGTATTCGCCCTCATTCAATCTTTTCTCATCTTATCACCTTGCTTTACTAAGATGGATTTCTTCGATGCCATTCGGTGAATCAGAAAATTGCAAGTCTCTCCCACCATCGCGTCGACTGAAAACTTACAGTATTCCCAATTACGCGATATTTTCTGACGTTTAGAAATTCTTCGCAGTATTATGTTTTATAGTTAGTTAGCTAGTTACATAGCAATCAATATCTCACAACGTAGTACCTGATGTTTTAATGTCAATATTGAATCAACATCCGACGAAATAAATTATTCGTAATTTAAAAAGTGCATTTTTTCTATTGTATTAAATTTCGCGAAACCAGCGATAATTCATAAATTAACAAATATAAAATTATTTTCTTAATCCGTTTTCATTCATAATATGGTGTATGTGATACATGTTAATACAGATCAAAGAAGGAAACCAGTGATGATCGAAACGACGACGGCGGTTCTAAAAGTAGAATAATTAAGACAGGCATAGAATCACCTGTCTCGTTGATGATAATAGAGCTAATAAGGCGGAAATTCCTCATATTTTATCAGAGCGTTGCCTTTCATCAGCGGGCTCTCGCGGCACGAGCTTTTTAAACGCACAAATTGAGGAACGCGCGCGACTGCATCGTGCGCTCGTCGGCTTGGGTGTAGCGAGGGGGTGGGTCGTGGGGGTAGCAGCTGACGGCCAGAGACCAATGAATTCCTTGCACCTGGTCCCCTAACTCTGGAAAATCGATGACAGAATCAATTGTGTTGGCTACCGCCGTCGCACGCGACCAAACGGAATCCCAGACGATAACAGTTGCATTGACCCTTACTCTTGACCCGTTCCCGTTATCCAGAAGTACGCTTTCTAGATAGCACTTCGAATCTCTCCGCTTGAGGGATGTCTTCCGGTACGTTGTCCATTATGGATCAAACAATTTAATAGTGTCTAAAAGTTTAGATTCAGTTTATGTAATAGATATACATATTAGGTATAAAAAAAATTGCACATTTTCAAAAAGGAATTTTCATAATTGAAAAGGAGATGTTCCTAAAATAATAAATATAAATGCTCTCCGAAATGAGATTTTAACATCTAATTATATTCGTTAATTTCTATGATAAATTAATTGAATGAAATTAAATATCGTGTTAACACTTTTAACGGCTTAAGGCGTAAAACGCTGTCTATGTTGACGTTATGTAATCCTGTACGGTGGAAGGAGGTATGTAATCTTGTCTGGGAGAGAAAGATCATCCGAGACTAAGTTCTCTCGCTACAGGTTAATAGCACGATAGCTATGGTGTATCTAATATCATAGAGGACAACTCGACTCCAGTTTTGATAGAATATAGCAACGTGAAAATGAAACAATAGATTTTTAGCCTATATAATATATCCTATGTTATATTACTCTAAATTTGAGTACATGTAAATGTAAATCGAACTCAGAATAATTAAATTCAAACAATTATTTAATGCTGTAGACTAGTTTCTATTCAGGAGAGGACATTTTTTTACGTACAAAGCGAACGATATTGAACGGATATTGTTGGCTACAGTTGACAATAGCAGTCGCTTTCACTGTCGAAAGGATCAAAAAGATCATTATGATAAAAAGTTCTATTCATAAATATCTTCAAAAAGTGTAAATGAGGTAGAATTGTCAATCTATTAGGAAGACTTTCTCCTTAAATTTCTCTAACGTTGAATCGGAACGTGATGCTTTTAGAGGCACAATAATTCGGACGTTGACCTCTTCAATTTGGTACAGCCCCTCATTATCGCTGTAGTGGGTCCGTCATCCACAAACGAATGTACATATATATGTTTCTCGTGATATTTGTACAGTTTCTTCCTTTCTTATTTTTCATTCTTTTTTTCGAAATTTATTTCTCCGAATATCGATACGTTTCCCACTGGGAGTGAAGGCCGTGTGTGATATGATCTTGAAAGGATATATCCAAACGAGACAAAAAAGTGGTACGAGTCTGCCGTCTGGTTTCTCCGACAAACCATAGGACACACAGGCAGGCAGTGGACATTACTTGGGAAGGAACAGCGGCTGGTACGCGCAATGACCTTATTGTTGCGTGACGAGCAACAGGCGGACGGAAGGAAGGAAAGAAGGAAGGTGAGAAAAAGAAAGAAAGAAAGAAAAAGGAAGATTGCTAGCCTTAGGGTTGCTTGTTGCAAACGATGGGGTAGAAGAAGGAAGGGAACGAGAATATGGTAGACAAACGCGCAAGGAAGTGGTCGAAAAGAGGGGAAAGTTCGGAACTTCGGCAGATGTCCGTAGTCGCGATGTACGTGGTCACGATGGGTTCTTTTTTTCATTCCCTTTCTCACGAGATGCTCGATTTTCATCGTAAAACTCGTAAATTCGGAGGGGAGGGGAAAATAAACGAGTAATCGCGTATCCACGATGTAACATCGTTTTGGTGAATAGCTTCGTTAAACCCTCTTCCCGTCACGTTCCGTTGGGGCGATAAATATTTATTATCCGAAATTCACCAAGATTTAGCTCACCGTTTTTGATAACACCGTGTTTGTTGGCCGTGTTTCTTTTACACACCGATCGAGATACATTATCACGTTTGGGGCCACGTTTATTGCGAGTCGGTAACCGTTATGAACACGGTTCGATAAATACAAAGCACAGAGCGAAATATAAGATATAGGGTGTGAATAATTTTAAATCTATCAAGTCTTTAAGTATTGAACATTATTTTTTTCCTTTTGAATAATTTCGTGAATCTTAATAGTCAGAAACAGTTATTTAACAGATTCAATCTCACGCTGTGTTTATGTATATCGATGTGACGAAATGATTAAAAATAATTTCATAAAATATGTTTTAGAGAAATTTGTATAGGCTATGAGCCTATAAAAACCGAACGAGCAAATTCGATTTACACGTGACTTTTGAGATTAGAAAATCAACTGTGTGAAAATACAAATCTCAATCGAGATTTCGAAGTCGTCAAATTTCATTAGAATAATTGTCATTGAAGTCGTACAGAGGGCTTAAGTCATACAGAGTACAGAGTCCTAGACAAAGGGGACAGCTGTGGCACAGCACCTGCTTATGTCGCCACCTTTCAAGTAAAACGCTAGGTGCGAGAACTTGTTCATTCATTTCGTCTCGCGACTAGCAGCGCTTTCTCGTTGCCGAGGTTAAACCAGCCGATTGGAAATTTCGACCGGACGTCCTCGACCTCCAACAGTAGTTTCGCATGCCGATTTGGGGAGGGAAGAGAGCTTAGCAACCGATACGGTCAATTCGTTCAGCGACTAATCTTGAAAATAACCAATGGAAGAAGAAATAGGCTCGATCTTGTGTTCAAGTTTCTCAACTTGTTCGAGCTTTTAGAACCATATATAAAACATATTGTCACTATATGCATTAGAATGGTATATTAGAGTTTATTTATTAAAATTCGTTCATAAACTAAGATAAAGGATATTCAGTTTATCTCATCAAAACAATTTAGAACCTCTTTTGAGTTAGTAAAATTTTGAAAATTACAAGTTACTAATGCCAAATAAATTTTTTTGAATTGACGATTCGTGAAGATAAATCTCATAAATTACAAGGCAACTGATTGTAGTATTCAAGTGTCTTATGATTTATGCTCTATTCTTTTGTCACTTCACAATTTGATAAATTGTTGTGCAATTAATTTTATGCATTGCACTGTAATTTAAACGCCCTGTAGAAGACGGTTGAGTCAGGAAACTACAATTACCTTTTTGACTGAACAGGAAGCGAGAAGCACCGAGGTGAGAGGATAGGAAGATATAAAATCCAACGTGATCCGGTAGCCCCGTATTATACTTCCCTTTCCTGTGTCACCACCACTTATTTCCATCTTTCTTTCGCGCTCTCATTTGCGCCCTGTCGTCTCCCATGTTCCTTTCGAATTTCTATCTCTCTCTCTGTTTCCTCTTTGCTGTCTCATTTACTCCACATGTAGAATTACCGTCCTAAATTGATTAATGAATGTCCCGCTCGAGCCGTTTCGCTTGTCCCCTTGTTTCCGAGCGAGTGTCACATGTTGGGATAAAATCGTGACGATTTTATCGGTTATTCCTCACGTGCCTTCCTTTCGCTTATCGCTCTCGTATCTTTTTTCAAGCTTCCGCTTTCTTCATTTACACTTATCTTTAATTGCTTTGTCTATCAATTTTTTTTCTACCAGAATTCCGTATTTGGACTGCACAAATAGAACTGAAATAAAAAATAAACTGTATAATCAATCAGATTTTTTTTTTCAGAATTATGTTAGCACAATATCATAAAATCGTTAATATCATAAAATTTCAAGAGTTTACTAGTTTCGTCACTGTGTTACATATGTATTGCCTCGTTCGATTGCTTTATGATTCAAATCAATTTGACGATATCTCCGTCTTACATTATTCTTCGAAATTGTCATCAATAAAACGTTAAATACCATTTCGGTATAAATATTCATAACGTTCTTACAATTTCTTCGCGGCGAAGTTAAAAGCGAGTTCGCTACAGCGCTGTTTCCTTTTATCTGCTATATCTTCTCCCGATTATCGCGTCTTGCTTTGGTACATACATACATATATACATAGTTTATGTATACATATTTTCGCGAATCGTGAGAATATCGGAGGAAGTCCTGCGTTCTTCCACGTGCCTCGGGATTTAAACTCAAGGATACCCGCAACCGTTAGAACTTCCACGAAGGCAAAAGCCTTTACATAACACGAGCGGGAGAAAAAAAAAAAGGACGGGAATACCGATCGTCTTCGAACGTATATTTGCGATTCCCAGCGTTGCTTCTATCCTTCTTTTGACGTGTTACGTCTAACTAGATAAAGAATTGGTCGCGAGAGCTGAATGAAGCTGTCAAACGTAGAAAAATATAGTATATTATCCCACAGTGTATTTTAGCTATCTCTTTCTTTCGCTCATTCCATCTTGTCAATTTATCGTTCTTTCTCTTCTCCAAAAATTATTCGCCGATAATATAAATTCTTTTTGAACAGTGAAACAAATAGTATGATGATCTTTGGCTTTTCAATATGCTTAATTCATCTAAGTATTTTAGGAATTGTTCAAAAATATTTCACGTGCTTATGGACGTGTTGGATCGTGCGCACGTGGCTCGCGCCAGCTCCTCCATTTTTATTTTCAACTTTAAAGGAAGCACGGTCGAGAATACTTGGACAGATATTCCGACAATCTCCGTACATTCCGCGACTTTGTACATTTCTCAGACTTTCGTTTGGAAAGTGAAAACGATACGCATAAATACTACTCACGCGTTTCATTCTTATATTCTCTTTATAGAAATTCTATTCCCTCCGAAAAAGAAGTTGTTCATTTGTTTTATAATGTCATTGTAATTGTAACTGCGTGTACACACCAGAAATATTATAAATATTTTATACATATATTTAAATTAAATTTAAGTCAAATTAAATTAAGTTAAATTTTACACTTGTATTTAATGTTGATTATGTTTGATAAATCGATTATCCCAAAGTTGTGCCAGTTTAAATATGATCGGTACCACTGAATATTTAGCAAATTCTCATAGAAGTTGAAGAAAGATAAGACACTTTGGCTTGTCCATAACATTCTATTGGGATTAAAAATCATCACCCTGTATCGATGAATTCTTTCAATTAATTTTCTATTTCTTTTTATAGCAATTTTATAGTATTATATATGATCAATTCATTGTTCCAGTTTTGAGGATGTATTTTTGTACATAGATGTAAATATTGCTAACCTTATAGAAACACACAATTATAAACTAACATATATAGCTACATAATCCCTTATGATTTACAATAATGCAACCTCGACAAAAATCGTGCCTTTAAAAAAAGATTTTCTATCAAAAAAAAAAGAAGGTAAAATAACTACTCCATCAACCCCGTCACGTGTAAATCGTGCGACAAATCACCGGCATAATATATTATTTGCATAGTTTCACGAATTTTTCAACGTTCACTTTTTTCCCTCGGCGATATATCTTGTATGCAGAAAACATTTCACCTGAACGGCACTCCCCTTTCGATTCCTCACATTCCCTCGCGACTGAGAACGATTCATAACATATTCCCGACTTGTCCACGGCCGGGAACGTAAACATGCACGTGCACCTGCAGGAAAAGTTCAGTGTATTCGGGCAGCGAAGATTGCATTGCTAGACTCTGCTAATTAGAAGCTCAATTACAAGGTGTATCAGTTTGCGTTTTACACCAGTTTCTCTCGCTGGTATAAAAACAGCTGCAAAGATGAAAACACGCGTTTCCTGTGGCATGTGTGTAAACACGGCGTGTGTGTCGAAACAAATACATACCTACGCGTATGTGTGTTCCATGATACTGGTTATTCAGAACCAGAAACTACTGAAAAAAATGAATTTTTTTTGTTAGAAATAAAAAGAACTTTTATCTATAAAGGATTTTGTTAGTCGGATTTCATAGAGGAGAAAGAGAGTTATGAGATCATTCAACTCGTTAAAGACCATTGTCGCGTTATTACTAAATTTCCAATTTTTCATTTGTCGAGTTTTCAAAAGTATAAGCTAATTCTGTCTTTTTACGCTCCTAAGGGTTTTTTATCCTAGTGCTCGCCCCCCTCCCCTTTTTTTCTCTCGCCATCAAGCAGCTGCGTGTACCGAGAGAGGAAAGTGGCTCTGTGATGCATGAACGTATACGTACCATACATGCATGTATGTATCTGGCAATAAAGAATAATGGGAGGTTATGGAACGATAGCGCATGTAGGATACGTATACGCGACATACAAACATATGCGAAACGCAGATGGCTGGTGTACCTTATCGTTGTCATTATTTTCCGCCCCTGAGGATACAGAGATAACCTCCCTCGATACTGTGTTGATTCTTAATGATTAACTGAAACTGAAAGATTATTAATAAATAAGAGCAAAATAAACAGTAAGTGATAAACGATACTTAAAGAAAAAAGAAACAGTAGTAAAAATTATCAGTAGAGATCTGGAGGAATCAATCGAAATTGGCTACTTAAGGATTCAAGAGTAATCGGCAATTTTCGGCGTTGGAATCTCCTTTTTTAACGTATCGCTGTAGTAGATAGTAATTATTTCTCACCGTTGTACCCATCAATTAGCGAGTTTGGTACATTGTAATTCAATTTCTTGTTTAATTTGCAAATTCGATGCTGTCAGTATCATGAGAAAAAATGTTGAATTACCAGTTTTTTTAATTAATTTAGATTAGTGGTTTCTGATTCGTCCAGTATTATAAAATGATATTTTAGTACTACTACCAATGAATGATGGAGACTATCTTTTCAAGAACATAGACTGAATTCATCATATATAATTAATGTTAAACTAAAGATTAACAACAGCTGTAATTATTAATTTATTATATTACTTACGACTTTCCTATTTTAATATATTATAATTTCATGTGTAAATAACCAATCTCTCAAACTGTAGTATTTCGTAGCTTACTTAAACGTTTTTTTCTTAATTTCTTTAAAACACACGGTGATTCCAAATTTTTACTCATATGCGGCAGTGTCATAAGTGTAGTGATTCTGTTTTATAATATAAATATATATAATATAATATAAATATATTGTATTTTATATATATATATATATATATATATATATATATATATGTACTATAGTAGTGTATAATATATATGTACTTATATGTATTTATATATATACTATATATATTATATATATTATTATACCTTATTATTATGTATTACCTTATTTTCTGTATAAAACTGCTTCAAAATAATTGTGCCCGAGACAATGTCCAACAATTCGGTATGGTATAATGAACTTTCGTGCTTGGGCGCCGCAGCGGCTTCTTTGCATCGTGCTCCAACGGAACGAAGGGGTTAAACGAACGCCGTTTGGCAAAGGCTGGCACGATATTAGCTGCGTGCAGCGGAAACGCGGTCGTGGCCTGCCTGAAACAGTAAACGTAACAAGCATGCATTTGATTTCTTCATGTGGAGGAGTGTACGCACAACCTTACGTATAATATAGAGTACGTGTGTGTGTACTTCATCTCGACCCGACCAGTTATCGTCCTCAAATTACGTCACCCTACAAACATAGACTCCCACAGTAGGTGGAATGTAAATACATACGTTAGTACAACGCGCAGCGAACTGTTGACTAATTACACTTGATGGACCATCGCGTAAAATAGGAATTTTGTCGCGAATGTGAAACTTCCTTACTTTTACTCTCTCTACTATTTGCGCTCTCTGAAAAAGTTAAATAAAGAATTAAACAAAGTGAAAATCATCAGTTATTGAAAAAATATTCGAGATAAAATTTTTATCTTAGTGATTTTTTTTGAGCAGAAGTCTAAACCTGTCGAAAATTGAAATTAGAAGTTTTGGTCGATCAGTTATTACAGATGACCACCTCGACATTGACTTCTCAGCGTCGTGAAAAATAGCATCTAAAAGCGCAAAAAATATTTATGCAAATTAGTACAGGATAAATAATAAGAAAATAAAATAAAATAAAATTAAGTAACTGAATGGAAAATCCTTTTTTTTTTTTGTTTTTTATTAAAGATTACCAAGAATCCACCATAAAAGAAAAAAAATTTGGGAATAGTGTAAAAAGGAGAGGGGGTGAGAATGAATGACGATCATTTGTGGAGGAAATAGACAGGAAATCCTCGAAGATGATGAAAGAACAAACCATTTTGCAACCGCAAAAACTGACACTGGCCAGACTGTGGTCAAGATTGCCTCTTGGTCAGCGGTTTTGGGCAAGGGTGAAGAACAAAGGGGTGGCGAGTACGCGATAGTTCCTTTGACAAAGAAGAGGAAGAAACGCGCACAGGATGGATGGTCAGCCATCCGTGATTTCCCGTCTTTGCCTCTAAACCGACAAAATAAAAAAATGGTTATATCCGTTACACGTTCGCATGTTCGATCTTCTTGTGATTTTTGTATTTCTTCGAATTGAACTGCACTACAAAAGAAGAGATTTTGTGCGGTGTCAGCGTGAGAATTTTTGTTAAAGAAAATTAATAAAAATGTTGTGCATCATTTGTACTCAATTCTCGAATAGTTTTGTAAAACAGATTGAATTAAATTAAATTTCTCATCTCAGCAATTTGCCTGTAACGTGTTGTCACACTTTTAATCCTTTGGAATTATCATTGATATTTTTCTCAAAGTATAAAAATCATCATTGCAAATCAATGCTATAGTCAACCGCGAATCTCACGTTTGTAGTTTCCAATAAAGTTACTGATGGACAATGTTTCCTTTGTACTTTTTTTAGGTCGCGATCTGGGTACGATTCTAGTAGCGGCGGAGAATCTGACAATGAGTACAATGCTATTGCCTGCCGCGGAGCCAGCAATCAGTCTCAGAATCCAACTACGGCGAACGCAAGTAATCACGGACAGGGAAAACACATAAACAAAGGAAGGTGGACCAAAGAAGAGGTAACGATCGATCAACAGTTTGATTCGTTTGTTCGAGTTCGAGATTTTCAGACGTGTAATTCCGAAATTTTATAAAACTATCTAGAAGAATTGAACATTGCCAAAATTGCCAGACTTCATTGGTCATCAAGTAAGAATAATGTTCGAGATTTTAGATTATCTTTCTTTCCCCTGAAACGTAGTTCAATAGTTGAGAAAATGCACACGTGATCGCGTCATCATACTGTGACTTTAATCGGATGTAACGCGAATGGGGAGGGATACAATGAGCCTAGGCCTCGAAAAGAGGTCCACCCTTCGTACCTTCTACAACGAGTTACGTCCGCGGGCAGATGCCCTCGACCACCCCATAGTAATATACGCGGCGGCTATTGAGTATGGGGAACGCCGTATGGTTTCCCGTGGGAAACATCACGGAGATCTGTCGATCTCGTGCATTTGTTACATAACCTTTTTCCATTCTCTCTCTCTCTCTCTCTCTCTCTTATTTTCTTCTTTTCTAATCCAATGCAATTGCGAAGTGAAAATTCCATGTTGTTCATTTTAAAATTAGGATATCTTAGTGTGTCTTGTTTTCTCTACATCTATATGGGATAAAGTGAAATGCTTCCTTCGATAAAGCCCTTTCTACAAAGAAAAATTTTAAAATTACGTTTCCATCCTTGATTACATTAAGTGTTATCTTTTTCAAAAAATTAATATAACGATTAGATTTTTCTTAAATGTTCAAGTCAGATACGTACTTATTGCAGGCGTCGAATTATTAATACAAATATATAGTCTCGTCGATTAATCGCCAATGAGCTTCCTTAAACGCACCTGTTTTTCCTGTTTTTAAAACGAGGTAACGTTTATCAAAGTATCTTGCATTGCTGTTGTGTAAAGCTTTAAGCGATCATTTTATTTCTGCATCATATTTTCCCTGTCTGTCTGTATGTAAACCGTGTGTTTCCATTTGAATGGGTTTCAGGACGCTTTGTTGAAGCAGTTGGTAAGCAACGCTGAACAACTTGGGACCGGACTTCGATGGGACGCTATAGCCAGTCATTTCCCAGACAGAAGTGACGTTCAGTGTCAGCAGAGATGGGCAAAGGTCGTGAATCCAGAATTGGTCAAAGGACCATGGACAAAAGAGGTAAATCAATGAAACCAAATTCTTCACTATTTCTATTCACTATTCTTTTGTAATTAGATAGATTTATGAATTTTTATCCTGCATTGCCTTAAGTAAAGGCTGAGAAATCTTCGATTTTTATCCGTATATAAATCCTAGTATAGAATTTATGGTTTAGTTACCTAAATGTTCTAGATATAATTCTAGAAATTAAAAAAATATTGTGTTTTGATACTAAACTTACTACTACTTACTACTAACTTACGCAGGTTGTGGACACCATTAGTAAGCAAAAATCAATGAAGTATCGGAAAATGTGCTTTGTTTGAACAGTAATCTTTAAAAGTAGGTGCAAGATTGAGACTGAGTGCTTTATCTTGTTTTGGTATAGTCATTGTAAATTGTAATTGAAAGACTAAATTAAATTAGTCTGATTTTCACCAAATGACCCAACCCAAATTTTCAAATTTTCAAATTCGCGAAAATTCATATATTATCATTTATTATAGCTACGTATTTGGCAGAAGAGACGTTTGAATCAAAGGATGTGTAACGGTTCTTCATTCACTTTCCCTTCTTCTGGATCAAAGAAACTTTTCATCCTGCTTCATTCAATAAGTTAACATCTTATTTGAGCGAATGCCTCAGTTAAAATCAACGTTTGTCTCGGTCACAATCTCGAAAAAACAAGTTCTACATCCAGAAATTGCTTTATTAATCCAGTATATAAACACATCAAGTGTTTCCTCTATTGGCGACCAGATGTCACTGTGGACCCACGCTGCGAATCATATACATTACTATCATCAATAATAAGATCTTGAATCAATCCATTTAATCACATTCGACAAAACTGTGAAGTCCGATTCTCATTCAAAAAACCGGCAAGGTCCTTGTTCCTTAGGCACTAGGAACAAGATGATCCCTCGGCTGCGTCGAAAGCTCAAAGGTTCGAACTCATAACGGCACGGCCCTGTACAGCACGTACTACGCCTACACGTAACAGAGGCAAGGTTCTCTTTCTGTCTCTGTCTGTCGACGGTCGCCACGGTGGGGTATGCAACAAGAAAAAGAGCCACTAGAAGTTCGCGGAGATGCTGCGTCGTCCGTGCCAATGCACTTGGCAACAGCCAAGGGCAAGTAAAGCCTCTGAACAGTCTACATTGGCCCTCACAGAGAGAGGCCCCTGCACGTTGGTGTGCATCTGATTCTTCATGGTGTAAGAGTGTCCTCGTTGTACCTCTTTTTTCCGCTGTCGTTTTCTCTTCCTTGTTCTTTCTTGTCTTTTTTCCTCGGTGCACTCGAGGATCATCTCCGCGTGTGTCCTGCTGTCCTTTCTTTCCCGCCGTTTTCTGTCGACCTACCGCCTTGTTCTCTCATCCATTCTTCGGTCTTCTCTCGTCTTCCTTCCGAAGACTTACTCTCGCCTACCTCCCGGTGAGAACTTGCCCGATCAAGCCTGTCACGAGGCCTTTCGGCTGCTTCTCGGGGAACAGGATGTTGCATCTAATGAAAAGTCAACAATCTGGCCGACGTCTTCAAGTCGATAGTTGGAAATCTTCGTTCAGTCTTTTGAAGTTTGCTTCTCGACTTCTTTTAGAACCAGGACACGTTCCTCCAATCTAATTCATTCACATGCTAAAAAGAATTATTTTTAGTCTTCATTAAGAGCTTCTGAGACTTACAAACCGAAATCGAGTGCAATATCTAGCTTTCAAATATTGCTGTTGCACTGAATTTAAACTTCATCGATATTATCTATAAAAAAAAATTGAAAAAGTTCACTAAAATTATAGAAATAAATATTCAAGTAATCTGTTTAAGAGATTGTTGAACAGATCAATATACAGAATGCGTACAAATTTAAATGTGTATTATATTATATATAATTTAATCTATATATAATCAATTATGTAAGTTCTGGGGCTATTTTATATATTGATGATCAATGATCTTCGCAGGAGGACGAAAAAGTGGTAGAATTAGTTGAACGATACGGACCGAAGAAGTGGACGTTAATTGCACGACATCTAAAGGGCCGTATAGGTAAACAATGTCGGGAAAGATGGCACAACCATTTGAATCCGGGTATCAAGAAAACAGCGTGGACGGAAGCGGAGGACAGAATAATCGTGGAAGCTCATCGCAGGGTGGGCAACCAATGGGCAAAAATAGCAAAATTATTACCGGGAAGGACAGACAATGCTATAAAAAATCATTGGAACAGTACTATGAGGAGGAAATATGAAACTGAAGAGGGTAGATCCACTAGCACAAGAGGTTCGTATTAATTAATTAATTTTTCAATTGTTAGAATGCAGATATTTCTGCAAATTCACATAATTTTTATGATATTTTCCTGTTCAAATATTTGTATTTTATTTTTCGTATTTTACAATTAAGCTAGACATTTTTATCCTCCATAAAGTTCAACAAAAATATGAGACAATTTAGTAATAAGAAAAATATATTTTGATTTAGCTCGTCGATATATGTGTCCTCTTATGAAATTACATTTAATGAAAGTGAGTTTTTGTTTATAGGAAGAGGTAGGAGAAAAGCCACGGAATCGTCGTTGCCCTCTAAAGATAACGATCTGTGTGTAGAGGAAGACGGTTACGGTCGTTTGAAGATAAATTCGACGAGCAATGAGAATGCCGCAGCTGTGTCTACTGTACAGCAGCAAATTCTGGGTGTTGATCAATTGGATTGGACCAGGGCTTGGGATAATCAGCAGAGCACCCAAAGTTTTCAGAATCTTTTGAATTTGAACGAACGGTCGCACAACAATGAGCCTTCAAAAAAAGGAAGTTCCTCTTCCAAAGTCAAGGCTGAACAAATTTCACCCTTCACAAAGTACGTCACGAAAAAAAATTCAGAAAGTTTTCACAGAGCGTTTAAAATGATATTAACACGTGCATTTTTATAGATATTTTGATATGCAAATACAAAGTGAAGCGACCAGTTCAAAGAGTTCGGAGATCAGACTGATGCCCATGCCAGATTTGGAACAGATGTCGGAAGCCGCCGAGAAGGAAAGAAGCAGCCCGCCCCCTATTCTACGTCGACGTAGAAATGCTCAAATAGTTCTGCAGAGGACGGAAACACCTGAGAGTGTAAACCAGTCTGAGTATTTGATAATAACTCAACAGTCGTCTGGTGTCACCAGTCCATCCACGCCTATCAAACAATTGCCATTCAGTCCGTCACAGTTCTTGAATAGTCTGAGTCCTGAGACTTCCTCCTGGCCACGGGCGAGTACCCCTAAAGGTAGCAGTCCCGGTCCACTCACCACACCACAACCTACTGGTCTTCGACGAAGTCAGAATGGTAAAGTTCTTAGTATAAATTCCTTTTCTTACTGCTTCTTCATGTCTGAAGTTGAACACAGTTTAATACAGTATTCTTTGTCGTTATCGCTACATTTTGTGTTGCAGATGGCAATACGCCGAGGACGCCAACACCGTTCAAGAATGCGTTAGCAGAATTAGAACGGCGCAGTGGCGCGACTACTCAGTTACCTGCCACTCCGAGTCGTCTGGATGCTCTGACCGAAATTATTAAACAGGAAACCGATCGTGAAGGTTTAGCAGGAACTAGCGCTATCCTTCAGGACTCTGGTTACAGCACAATCAGACGGCGGGGTAAAGAAAATAGCGCTCCCGGCGGGAAAAGAGCGCGTAAAGCTCTTTGCCAAGCTTGGGCTTCTCAGGATAATTCCGAAATGAGTTTCGTTGTAGAAACACCGGTAAGTTGAACCACCTATATTTAACGTGTAATATATATTTATGCAGAATTCGTATTTTTGTGAATCTAATTTGAAAAATGGGAGTGAAAAATTGCTCTACCTGTTAAATATTATAATGAGTATTTTATACGCTTTTGCATATCGTATACATTCTGTGCATTTCTACACTTTCAAATGCATAAAAATATGCCTAAGCATTGTCTAAGCATTACTATATAAAATTGCTTTTTAGTTGACTGATTCTTCTTTTTTTTTTATGTTACAGAGTAAAAGTTTGGACACATCGGTATTGTTTTCACCGGCATCCATGGCATTGGAGGATAGTTTTTTAACAGCAGGGACTAGTCCCGTAAAGGTAGAGAACCATGTCCATACTCAATCACAGATTCAAACTCAACCTGCCCTGTCCTGGTATTATTCCCGTACCAATCGCCTTTAGACACGCTAGCCGGCCTTTTCTTTACTTTCTTATTTTAACACTTTATATTCTCCTTTCCTTTACTTGGTATATTTTAATTAGTCATGCTTGCCTACTGATTAACGTTAAATACGCCTACCCCTTCTTCTATCTTTCTTTCTTTTTAATTTATAACTAAATGTTACAAAGCCAAGACGCGCGAGAAATTAACCTTGTATTTATTCTTCGTAATCCGGTCACGATTATCGACTCTGTTCTGCCCGATATCGTCCAATCCAAAGATTATTAGCATTCTTGTTTTTTGTTTTAAGTTACGAATATTGTAATTAAAAGGTATATAACTAACATTAATAACGGCGTAAAATACGGGTTCGATTTATTTATACGACTAACTTATTTTTTTTCTTTTTATCCATTCTTTGTTAAATTATTATTTATGTATATGTCGTAACTTCATGTACTTGAAGTGAAATTTATGATCATGGATTAAGGAATTAATTGTTTGAAAGGAGCCAATATTACGAAGTACTTAAGTTACACTTTTACGTTTACTGTAATACTTTTTTTTTTGGCCAATGTTCATTGCTGTTATACATACTCTAGATTGCAAAAATGTCCGTACTGGACAAACGTCGAGTCACTACAAACTCAACAAATGTTGAGTTACGAATATATACATCGATGTATATAGATCTTGTTTCGTTTTTGTTTGCTTCATTTTTCTTTTACGATTAATTTTACGGATAATTTTTTTTTTTTTTTTTTTAATTATGGGCTAGACTCGCTCCATTATTTTTCCTTGTTTCATTTTGTTGATGTTTGTTCGTGTAAGTTGTAAATTGTTCGTGTATATTTGTACTTTGGAAGCGAAGTAAACTGGGAACATTTAATCAGCAACGTAATTTATTATTTATTATTGTACAAAATTTAGTCATAATATAAAATAAAAAAAAGAGAGAGAGAGAAATAGTCTTTTTAATGCTATTAGTACTTTCTAACGTTCAAATGACTAAATTATTATAAGAACGAATCCTGTGCACGACAAATTAAACGTCCTATGTAAATCTGTAGGTACAGTGTTAGTATCTAAATGCTACAGTTATTTAATATTTATTTATTAAAATACCATCGATCACATCGAAATGTTTGCAGTTTCAGTTTCGTTTCCCTAGTCATTTAATAAGAAATGGATCATCGGTGACCCGCAACATGGACCATGTTAATATAATTACGTTTTAGATTTGTATATTCCTTCTTAGTTCGATTATATTTATGCGTAATTATAATATATAGATAGATACATATACATATTAAAAAGTAAAAGATAACATTTATTTATTATCATATATATATATATATATATATTTACATATATATATTTTTTTTTTTTTTTTATTCCTTTGGTAATATAACGTTGAGTTACGTTGCATGTTTTATAACTAACTCAAACGTAAAACTCCCCTATGCAGGCCTGGCCTAGCGTACCAAAGTATCTTCCTCGTCCTTTTTTTTTTATCTCTCATCCTCTGTGTCCTAAAAGTTAACGAAGTCCAAAGAATAATTCTTCGAGCGGCGGCCCTACTAGTCGTGACATATGGTCCTCTCTTCGATATCGATTCGTAACCGTGCGAAGGAAAAAAAAACAAGAATTAAGCAAAATACAAAAAACCCTAGTCATTCTACGATGAAACGTAGTGATAACATTCCTAGCATGAACGTAAAACGTGCCACAGGGAGCAAAACATGAACGTGTAAAATGCACCACATACTGACCACGATTTTTTCGAATATATATATATAGCTCCTGTAACCTTTCTGTTTCTCTCTAACTACGTCCTTCTCTTCTTTCATGTCTGTTCCCTCCTGTTTCTCTTTTTTCGCAAGTCTCTTTTGGAATTCATCTCTCAAAAACTTTTTTGAAATTCACATGAGTTTAAAATGTTTTTTCGGTTGATCTTGTCAATTAAATTGTCTTTTTCTGAGGAAAGAAAAAAAAGAAAAAGAAAAACATAGAAGATAATTTTTAAACAGACAGATATTTTCTGTAAGTGCGTTCTTTTAATCGCCGGCTGTAGCTAGTGTGTCTATCCTTTCTAGACTTCCCACGACTTTGCGTCCGTACAACGGAAGCCTAACGCCAAGAGAGCAATCACATTCGATGCGTTCGACAGTCCCTGTTGTATTCTCAGCCCCTTGCCGCTCAGGCCAGCCAAACGCGCCAAGGTGAGTGATTTGTTTTTTTTTTTTTTTTCGATTTCAAAATTAGTTCACCGTTACAGTCTCGAGACCTCCGTGTTAGAGATTCGATATTCGTTCGTCAAATCGCGATACGCTTCGATACTTAATTTTCGATACCGAGAGACACCTGTCTTCATAGATCGGATTTCATTGTGGACTCTTTTAGTATTGGATAGCTTCAGTTAAAACAAAAATTCAAAAAACCTTAACCTTAATGTTTAAGGTTCGACAAATTGCAAAAAAAAAAAAAAAAGAAAACTCGTACAGTAAATTTTAAGAAATCGTTGTAAAGAGGAAATTTCAATTTGCAAAACAATGGCGAGCCAATTTACGAAAAAAAAATGTTTCAATATTTTTACAATTTTTTCTTACCCACTATATATTGTAAAAATATCTTTGAGAAAAACAAACTTAGGATAGCCAAAGTAGTAGCTTTGCGCTTTCAAGTGAGATCAAGTATTTTCTTGCACGATTTTCTTTAAGTTTAAAGTGTCAACAATTTTTTTCATCGTTTATGTATGTGTTCAGTTATGCTCCCTGCACGTCATTAGCTTTGCTATCGATATCATATTCAAAGAGCTATAATTTGATTTTCATTATCGATTTGTTTTGATCGCAGCTACACTTGGAGGCACAATGGACAACAGTAGCGTGTGGACGTACACGTGATCAGCTGGAAATGACACGAGCCGCACGCCGATTCCTCAGCAACCATGGATACCTGCCCTTGCGTCCTCGTTCTCTGAATTTTTAAAAGCCTGATCTAGCCACGATCGCGTTTCGTGGAAAAAAAAGAGGATGGCGTTAAACTAGTCGTAATTCCGTTTAAGGAATATGGCCTTTTTTTTCTATCGAAAATCTACCGAGGATGAGATAAAAAAGAGAAAAGAAAGAAAGAGAGAAAAACACGGTGAAGAAAAAATAAAGATAGATCTATTAGGCAATTTTTTACAAGCTGAATACAAATGCGTTGTACATTGGAATATTTTGTAATTGCCTTTTGCGAATTTTAGTACCGAGATATTCCGATGCATAGCGTGTGTATTATACAGTCGAATTTTTTTTTTTTTTTTTTTTAACGAAAAAACCGCAATGCATTCGTAGTTGCATCTCGAAAGGAGAGAAAATGTCACGGTTTATCATGACATATCTCCGTTTGCGGTTCATTCTCAAACGCGGAAAACAAGAGAAACAAAGTAAGACACTTCTGCCTTTTTTTTTGTGAGTGATAGAAAGTTGCTACTATGGTGATCTACAATTAACTACGAACGTAAGAAGGAAAAAGCTTGATCTTTTGACAGTGATTTCTAACTTTTGTAAACGTTACTTGTTTCTTGGTGAAATATGTACAAATCGCAAACATACACTAATATACAATTTTTTTTTTTTAAGGAACATTAGAGGTATAGCAATGTTCACGTGAAGAAACTCTCGCGTAAATCATGATATTGCATTAGTTTTGTTTTGTAGTTGAAGAACTTCTGACGCATAAGTAGCGACCTCTTATCACGCTCGTAAAAAAAAAAAAAAAAATAAAAAAAGATAAAAAAGAAATAGAAGAATAAAATAATAGTCGGTTTATTTGATACAATAGTATATATTATATAATATAAAACAAAAGCATTATTGCGGCTGTTATGTACAAAGAGCCTTTGTAACTGATATTTAATTTACAACTGAATAATAAAGACGTGATAATAATCACACCAAAAAATAAACGGTTGGTAAAATGTTTCCTCTCTCTAAAACAGCACGACGGATGCTATTCGAAAGTTACGAACCGTAAAGAAGATTTTTCTGACGACTTTTCGCCTTAACCGCGACTGTCCACGCTTTTACGATTTTTTTAAACAAACGAAATGAAACACCATGCTAAGATAGCTCGTTAATATTATTAGTAACAGCGTAGTTTAATTAAATTCTCGGCGTACATCACCGTGCTATTTTATAAAAACTTGGAATGCTATGGAATGGATAGAAGAGATGCAAGTGCTTATACAATGATCAGCCCGTGTATTACTCGACAAATAGATTAAAAAAAAGTTGCTCGATGACCAATAAAAGCGTCCTCACGATCGTGGTGAGGTATATATCGAACGTTGTCTGACCAACTCAACTTTTCTTTGCTTTCACTTGAGCTTCGGTACTCTAAAAGGGTATCTTCTCAGAATATCTTCACGAAGTGACACACACGCGCTTTATCTCACACCGGGAGTCGAATTACGCAGCATCTAAACGCAAACAGTACAAGATTACCCAGTAGTACATTCAAACTGGACACGATATGACAATGTTCATTAACGATAACTGTAATCATCGAACGTAATTCTAAAGCCCTTTGATACACGCGTTTTCTTTACACGTTCCAACGTCGTACAGAATTTAGAGTTCTTCGTAGAACTTTTACGGTAAATTAAACTACATTACATACGAAATTAAATACGAAATTACATCATTTTTTTTTTTTTTTCTTTATAATATAACCCTTGTTACTAATTGTACATTCTTTATGGTCTGACACTTTCTTCGTTTATTTTAACGCTAAAAATTGAATAAAGTTAAATAAAGCATTTTCTTAACTACTCAACTGGTTATTCAATTTCAAAGGAAAATACTGTTTCCAGTTTATATTCGCTAGATATATTTTTTCAAAAGTATAGCAGTCGGAATGTAATTAACAACGTCGATTCCCTTTGTAAAATAAGATGATAAAAAATATTGCGAATTACGAATTACCAACTAGTTTGTATAAAATCAACGAGATACATTAGCTTTGTTTGAAATTTGTCAATCTTATGCACGTTTTTCTTTCTTTCTTTTTTTTTTTCTTTTTTTAGGAAGAAGAATCAAAGTGTTAATCTTTTTTACTACGATAAATATGCAATATCTACTTGCGTATTGTGTACTTGTGTACGAATTATACTAAATATTATTAATAAAGTTTGCGAGTCTGTGATGTACATCGTATTGATGTTAAAAAAAAAAGAAGTTCGCGTTTGCAAACACGTGCACTAAAAGACGCCTAAGCATACGTACAAAGTGTATAATTATGGTTTCTTTCTTTTTTTTCACAATAACACGGTGGTAATGCCCGATAAAATTCGATAGATGAATGTCGAAGCCTCGAATCTCCGTGGATCATTTCCAAGGCTTACCCGTACGTACATGTTTCGTGAAATTTCAAAAAAAGAAAAATTATCATGTCAGGTATCAGCTTACGGTCATCCAACTATCTGAGATTTCCCCGCGCATTCTGCTTTTTTTTTTTTACAGAACGATCGTATCAAGAAGTGACTCAAGAAATCTTTGACTAGATGGCGATCTTTTCGAAAATTGCACGTACAATAATTCATTAAGGAATAAAATGTATCTTATTAGTAATAATCTCATTGATCTCTATCTCTAGATATAGTTGCGTAATATAACATCGGAGAACTATGTGTAATAGAGATAATACAGAGGAACTCTTAGCTGTTGATTATAACAATAGCTAAAAGAGAGGGAGATATTTTTTTTCCTTTCTTTGACTAGTACTACCGGTATATCGATTTAGCATTTGCGAAAAGATTGCGATCGAAAGAAAGTCACGCCTTACGAAATGAAGGATATACTTGGGAACAGCGCGAGAAGAATTTTTAGGAAACTGGGACACCGTGTATACCGCGTCTCCAATGAGTATGTAATAAGAGTAACTACCAAGACGAATCAAATGATTTAGAATCGCTATCGTTAAGTGACATTTATATTTTCAAAGAAGAAAAAAGAAAAAAGAAATAAACTATTCGCTCTAAATGATCCGAATTAATTCAAGTTACGATTATTCAATAATTCAGTAGTTTCCATGATTACAGATATAAACACTGATAATTAGATCAGTCGCTACATTCAGCCTCCTAATAAAATAACGTCTATAAAAAGTCTAAAAACAATCAACAAAGATGTATAAATTCACTAAAAACAAGTAAAGAGGTATAACGCCGACGAGGCCATTTTCTAATGTCTCTCTTGCCCGAAACGTCCAAAAGTAACACTTTCTTGTGAATGTTTCGCATTTCCTCCCGTTTTAATACTCAAAGTTCTAGAGCGTCGCGGATTCTCTTCATCGCCAATGTAATTTTATATTGTTTAATCCAATGTGTCTGGATCTGCTAAAAGGTTTAAGACACATGGGGATTAATTTATAAAATTCGAAATCGCCAAAGAGAAAACAGTGAAAAATACTTCATTAGGTAATATTTACCTGGAGAAGGGGATCCTTTGACTCTGCAAGTGTTATAACTTCCACAATTTAAACATTTCAAACCTACAATATGGAATTTTACTGTTGACTCCTGAAAGGTTAAAAAAATTTCCTTCACTCCGAGTTCTCTTTGATTTATTATTGTCTACTGATCAAGTAAAACGCATAGTTCAAGCGTATATCATGTTATCCTTACCTCGTGACAGTCTTTGCACAGAATATCAACCTTGTAATCCCTGTACTCCTCTGGCATTGGTGTTGAAGATACTTCCATATCCAAAAATCTCCATAAATCAGTCATATCTAAAAGCGATACTTGGCAAGTTGGACATGCATAATGTCCTGAGTGTAACAATTCCTCGAAACAAGTGCGATGAAGCAGATGACCACAGTTTGGAATGTGACAGGGTATACGACTTGTGTGAATATCCTCCAGACAAACTGGACAATTTGCGTGAGAGACATTTTCTACACACTGAAAACAAAAAGTTACCTTATATAATCGCACTTAGTAATATAATTACTTTATATCAAGGATTATAATTTAATTAAAATCCGGATGTCCCGGTATAAAGGTACAGAATAAAGAATGAACTCTTCGTTTTCAAGAAAATCAAGTTTGAAATTTTATTAGCTGTACTGGGCCCTGGTCAGGTAGATTAATAAATAACAAACTTTTTTTTTCACAAAACGCTTCGTTTTTGAGAGAACTAAATTTAAAATTTTATCAAGTACACGTTTACTAAAATTCGTGAAACACATTTTCAAATAAACATACTCGAACTCTGTTTTCGTGAAAATGAGATCTTAAACTTTGCCTCGCAGAAAGAGAAATTCGGGTTTTATCCAAGACGCTGTCGCAATTCGTTGTCTGCAACCGAGCTTACTGCACAAGCAACAGGACACTGTCACTCGACGTTCGCTACAACCAAAAAATTTAATGGCGCGTCTACGTACCGTGTGCCCGTTTTGTAACTGAACCGGCAAACACATGTTGCACTTGGCACAGTGGAAAAATCGGTCGCGACCGCCGACCCTGCATATCCCGCAGCCATCGCAGTGATACTGATTCTTGTCCTCGTCGTCGAATAAGTTGCATTCGAGACACGTATACTTGCCGAACCGGCAATGACAATTCTGGCAAGTGGCTTGCACGGGTTGACGCGTGTCGCACAGCACGCATATAAGTTCCGTCACCTCTTTTCTGTTTACCGTGTGGGTTTCCTCCTTGTCGTGACAGAATCGGCACGTGTACACCTTGTTGCAACACGGTGTCTGGATAAAAAAAAAAAAGAATTAGTTTAATTTTCAATCCAATCCAATCAGCATTCAATTTCAAACGCTAAAGTTAAATCTTTCTTAATTGTGCTTCGCGTGTTTTTTTCTTTTTTTTTTTTTAACCACGCGCTAGCAACTGATTGCGAGTGACCAAACCGTATACAATTCGTAGCTTTCTTTTTGAATTCGTCGGTATGATGGATAGAAATGATTGAGAAGTAATAAATTTATTATTTGTTTTGCCCGTGTATTTGGTTATACTTAAGTATATATAAAACTGAGAAAATATTGCAATTTTAGAACAAAAAATGGGAGGAAGAGAAGAGGGACAGGGGTTAAGTTCAAATTTTCCATTCCAAAAAGCAATAAAAATGTGGCTTCGACGATCCTTGAGCACTTCAGAAAACGAAGGCCTTAGATAATAATCCAATTAGCCCCCATATGAATCCGTCCTTGATCCCTAACCCTTCCGATGCAGCAGGCGCTTATAAGCGTTCGGCAAATCCATTCGACAGCGCACGGGTGAAGGCAGATCAGCGTGCGGAAGACATGGTGTAACGCATGCACCCACTGTAGGATTCTGCTGCACGTGGTGTCTACGTTCACCGACATCGGGACAATCAATTACGCGTCGAATCAGTTAAAGAAACGTTTCAACGTTGTCGAGCACAACTTTTCCATCATTGACGAAGATGATTCACTTCTCAAACTTTTCCATCTAGCAACGAAGCGAATTCTCAATCTTGGTTCAATTTCGTTCATTTGAATCTAATTGCTTTCGACCTACTCTCCCCTTAATTTCTTTCTATTTGCACGATTTCCTCTGCGTTTAATTTTCTATTCGTACAATTTCGTAACACTTTCTTTTTTCTGAACTTTTTTTTTATTTGTTGAAACAAGAAGACGATTGGGTAATGAAGATTCGACGATCGCAGTAGGATTTAGTTTATCGTTACGATGATCGGCTCGAGCGTAGCACGCAATCGATTTCCATCATGATTACTTAGTTCCTATTAGATGGCGCACATGGTATACGTTCTAATCTTCCATGTGCTACCGAGACACGTGTTACAGATATGTCGCAATATGTTTCTAGAAAGGTTCGATATTTCACCATTGAACTTGTTTCACGAAAAAAAATTGATCGTAAAAATACGCTAATTTTGAACAACGAAATGATTGTAATTTTGTCTAACGTGACGCTAAATTTAAAACTGTCTCTCGAATGGGGCCATAAAATATGAAGACCTGATACTTGATATTGTATTTCAACACGAAAGAATTCCTCGAGATTTTCGTAATGATTAATCACATTGAAACTTCGTATATTAAGAAGTTTAGTTCGATTTTTTTTTGTCATTGCTTCTGAAGATGTTAATTACAAAAAAAAAAAGGAAAGAAAAACTGATTAAAATAAATACGCGTCTTTAAAGAGTGTACAGCAGTTTGCTCGGTAACAAATTTATCTAGATTATTCACCGACGATGCCTCTCTTGGATAATATTTAAATATTAAATTTCAGCGCTTTATGTTCGCGCGTTGTTCAGGCAAACAAGCAGAAAACAAGAAAATATCAAGAGATATTTGGGTGGAGCGAGCAAAAATTCGAGTTTCAAAATACGAATCTCAAGGGGGTAAAAAAGAGAGAGAGAGAGAGAGAGAGAGAGAAATACTGACTAAATTATTAACTACGGTTTTCTTTCATCAGAGGCAGCGCACGAGAAGCTGGTAGCAGCAGCGGCAGCACACGACATTTGACTTATCGCGGCAATTGGTAAGCAACACTGTGAAAGAGGGCGTCTCGTTACACAACACACGGCTGGAACACTTCATCGATTTGTTTGCTGTATGTACACACGCACATGGTTGGAACCGCGCATTCGTGTTTACACACGGCGGATAGAAAAAGCCTCGCGTACGAGAGAGATTTCGGTGTCAGTCGTTAATTACGAGACAACGCTGCTACGAGGGTCGTTTATTTTAGAAAACTAGTTTGTACTATCGATTACTCGGAACAAGTTCAAGGGTAGTCACAAAGGTACATCGAATCCTTTTGACTTTTAATTCTTCTTTTTTTTTTTCTTTTCTCACGGATGCTTCTCAAATTTTATTTTTTAGGTCTCTTTCGAAGTGAACTTCCAGTTTACCAGTCGAACGAAGATTCGTTAAAACGACCAATTGTAAATACGATAAATTGTCAACCTGTTAAGCTGTTTTCAGGTTCCTTAAATAATTGGACAATTTAGAATCTTTGGATTAGAAACTTTCTTTAGAAACTTTAGATCATCGTTGGAATGATATTCAATAATACAGGACAGTTAGAAAAAATTGTAACGATCCTGCTTTGAATAATTCGAAATTATACACACACTATAATTATCAACCTTACGTTACTTAAAATAATCAATGATATATACATTATATCAAATTAGATACAATTTAATTATATATATATATATATATATATATATATAAAATTATATTTTAATGATACATATCAGATACTGCGAATTAATGATATATATTGAAATTAGTGCTTGTTATATCATTAGAGTCGTCGAGAATCAAATTGCTTTCACAAACATGCATGAACTTGTAGGAATGATACGCGAGAAAGAATAAAATCAAAGTTAAATTAAGTCAAAATCGGTTGATCATGACAAGTTCAGAACGATTGACAGGAGACGAAGCCCTAAGAGCACATCGTAAGAATTAAAAACATTTTTCAGGAGTATGTTGATTGGTCTCATAGTTGAAACGCACAAACTGATCACTGAACATCTGCGTGATCGAAATCGAAAACAGAGCGCCTCTCACGTGCATACGTATTGTTCGTGTCCGCAGGTTTTGCTAGGAACAGCAAACATAAACGATTGTTAAACTTATTTCGAGATATCAGGTGAATTGCTATTTAACAGGCGTAATGTCACAACATGTCGAAATTGATCTTACTCTGTAATCTTCATAGAAATTTTATTGGATACCTCTGAAAGGTATTTTAATGACGAAAAGAAAAACGATTCTTCCGTTATTAAACAATGTATCTAATTAATAGGCCGCGAATGTTTGCTAAAAATATATAAAGTGTATAAATACTACAACATACAGAGAGTAATTAATGACAGTAATGATCATTTTCTTAAAACTTCACTTTTTCATTAATTGTGTGTTGTTTTAGCAAACAACACGATACGAAATGTCTACATGGAGTAGAGCCGGTAGGGAAACGATTGCAGCTGAGAGAACTCACCACAAACTTGGATTTTCGCTTGTAATGCTCACAGCCGTAATCATCATCGGCAGTCGCCTCCAAGGGTTCCTCCTTCGACGTTGACGCACGTTCGGCTACAGTTCGCGCTTCGTCGTTGTTCTCCATATCTCCCGACGATCCTAAATTTCTGCCTCTTCTTCTCCTCCGCCGCTTCCTTCTTCTCATCGACTCGCACGTCGTCCTTTCCAGATTTCCTTGCGGCGTGTCCGATTAACACCCGCCTTGGCCACAGTTTGTTTGTCTGATTAACACACGCTTCAAGAGGCGATTCAAAAAGACGGCGAGGGAAAAGAAAAGGAAAGGAAAGGATAGGAAAAGAAAAAAAAAGAGGACGAAAAAGAAGAAGAGAAGGAAGAACACCGACGTCAAACGTTCGGATCACGCGGTTGCAGAGGCTGTTTATTCCGTGCGAACGAAGAGACAGAACCGTCAACCAGAGCCGACAGGAAACGTATCGAACCCCGTGTGTCCGATCAACAGGAGGAGACTCGATCGTGCCATCGTCAACGTACTCGCACACCGCGTTCCCGCACTACGCGTGACGAAGTTC
Source organism: Melipona bicolor (assembly GCA_030673865.1). Lineage (NCBI taxonomy): Eukaryota > Metazoa > Arthropoda > Insecta > Hymenoptera > Apidae > Melipona > Melipona bicolor. The sequence continues at coordinate 3,090,713 of JAHYIQ010000016.1, read as the reverse complement.
TAAGAACGAGGAGAGACTTCTTTCTTTCCGCGGGTATTTTCGCTCCACGTTCCGACTGGGCTGCTCAACGAACGTTTCGTTCACCTGTTACGGGCGGACATTACGAGAAAAATGGTTATCACTTCTCGGTGAACTTCGAAAAACGGGCTCGACACTCGTCACTTCTGACACTACTTCATTTCGTTGTACTATCACCACGGTGTAATGATTACAACGGCAGACGACGTTCAAGGGAAAAAAAGATGCAAAAGCACGGTCGGAAGTTGTGACGACTCGGCGAGGTACTACACTCGCGTTTACGCGTACATCCGGCGCGCGAGGATTCAAACGTGCTCCGAACCTTGACGCATCGGGAGGCGAAATTATTCCGCGAGTGACAAAATATGGAGTAATTCGTGAACGAAGGCTCGAAAGTCAATCAATGTGAGTGATTTATTAAAAACTGCTAGCATCGTGGAAGTATCTTTTTTTAAATTATCATTTCTGATAATTTAAACACTAATGTCATTTTAATAATATCTTTTAACAGATTTTATTTATTTACGTTCTAATAATTATGTTATAATGACTAAACTGTCTTGTTGATTGAACAGGTTGTTAAAAAAGAACGGGTATTTTCTTATTGTTCTTAATCAAAAGTAACTTACATCAAATTGTGAGCTCTTCATATAATACATATTATGAACATATTATGAATGCTCTGTCTCGTATTTTAATTCATTGTAATTACTTAGTATTAATAGAGGATAATAAATATTTAACACTTTGAGTGCTGCGTATATTACATTTGGTCCATGGTGAACCTCAGTTGCATATCGAATGAAGTTTTTGCTTCATGCTTATTTTCTTCTTTATTTTCGTACATTTTTAATGTGAATAAAGTCATTTTTTTTGTTATATATAGTGTATATTCTGGTTTCAACATTTATTGTAATAACAAATAAATTTCAAGCTCTCGAAAGTATATAATTTTACAATTGCAATTAATTCTGCAATTACTCATTACGGTTCGACTCTGTCGTTTTATAACCAAGTTTTACCTTACAAACAGACCAATTGGATATTGCCATTTTAGTCGTGACGAATTGCTGTTTTAACATTCTCTGGTTATTATCGTCGCTTAATTAAATCTCATCGAATTCTTTCGTGTTTCTTTCTACCTAGAATAAATCAGTTGTGACAGAGAAATACGCAAAGAAAAAGAAAAGGAGCAAGCAAAAGGCGTAGGAACTTTGTGTCCATTATGGTGATCGTCCGGTCGCGTGGTACCACTGTGAAATTGCACCGTGGATAATAAAATGGTGAAAGACGATGGGTGTTAAATCCTGAGAGAAGAGGAGAGTCCGATAAATTTCGCCTGTTAATCGAACTGTTAAGGGAACATCGACAACAGTGCAATCTTTCTCGGTGGCGTTGAACTATTCGCAAGTGTACTATTCGCACGTTTACTAATGTTGAAATGAATCGGAATTGCGTCATGTATGGCGACTTACGAAAACTATGCGATAGACACAAGCAGCTCGCCCCGTACGGGCCCTGCACTACGTCGGACTAATGATCAATGGCTTTATTTGAGAAGCGATACACGAATAAAGTGCTGCTAGATGATACAGAAAAGCTGACGAGCGTCATTGAAAATGCAAGAACAATCGACGGACACACGGTACGGCGCACGCTTAATGCGTATATTTTGACATTTGCTCGATAAAAGGTGAAGATAATACACATCGGCCTTTTTGCTCCGATTTCATGCGTTGAATCAACGACGGGCGTTATTGTTCGTCGTGTAGGCATTTTCGACGGTTCTTTTACATTCGTGCATTAAACGTTTCTTTAATCGTATTTAGTTTAATACTTACTTTTTCTTCTCCTTTCTTTCTTTCTTTCTTAAGTTGAATTAATTTGACAAAGATATTCTACTTGCAATGTATATATATAAATCTTGTCTATCATAGGAGTAAAATTTATAATATTAATATACAAAATTTAAGTATTTAACATTGTAGAGTTTAGTCTATAAATTAACATCAAAATTAGATCACAACTAACTTATCATGATTTTTGTATAATTTAAATTACTTTTTATTTATCATGTATATGCAATGGCTCGTGAAAATATTTAAACACTTGCCATAAATTAAATTATGAATGTATTATAGGTACTATCATATGAACTCTTTGGAATTTCATGAATTAACGCTATCATGATGGTGATATTTTATTACAATTCAAAGTATTTTATATAACATGTTTTCAAAAACCATTGCATATGTATATACGTGTCTGTTTATACATATATATGCTTATAGGTTTTTATTTATTAATGCATAGAGCAATACGTTTATGAAATATGTGATTATGTTACGTTTTAGGAGTACGTGATTAAAACACAAAGAGGTCCACTTCCAGAGAAATCTTGGAGAGTTAGCAGACGCTACAATGACTTCGTACAGCTTAATGCAGCTCTATCAATATCAGGTATTGACCTGGCTCTTCCTCCAAAGAAAATTATTGGTAATATGGAACCAGACTTCATAGCTCAACGTCAAATAGCCCTACAGGTTAGTTACATCATAGAAAGATTGTTATTAAGTATATCTGTTTGTTATAATTTTGTTTTAACTTGTTTCAGAATTACCTAAACAATATACTAATGAATCCTATATTGGCGTCGTCGCTTCCTATGAAAAAATTTTTAGATCCGGATAATTACACAGCACCGTTACATGGTATGATTTAATTATTATAATGTATGTAAAGATGCAATTAAAAGTAAGTTATACGTATGTACAAGTAAATAACAGGTACAAAGAATATTCTAAGTATGAAACTAACTTCAGCATGTTAGTAAATGATGAATTTATTGTAAATAATACATTTCATAAATAATTTTCATTTTTCAGAAATAGCTTTGCAACAGGTATCACTAGCTTTACGCAGCGATGCAAATTTCGAAGTTTGTAAGGCCATTCCTGATATGGGATGGAGGTTGAGAAAGCATTATTACACTGTGAAAAATCGCCAAAATCCCAAGCAAGAGTTGTTACTTACATGGGTAGAATTTGGTCCAGACAAACACTTGCAAGATAAAGATATGCAAGGCGTTTTCAAAAGTTTAGGGACATTGAGACATAATTATATAGAACCAATTGTTTATCAACACGTAACCGAAAACGGAGCTTTAATGATAAGAAATTTTTATCCAGTGGGTACATTGCGTGACATTTTGTGCGTTACTAAACCTAAACAACCATTTATAAAGAAATATGGGAATCCAAAACAAACTAAATCATTATCAGTGCCTGAAATTGCTATGTATGGTTACCAGGTTAGAAAATTAAAATATTTTATATTGAGATAATGAAATAACATTTAAATATATATATATATATTATATATATATCTTATATTTTCTGTTTTAGATTTTGGAAGCTTTAGGATTTCTTCATGAAAAAGGCTTACCATATGGACATTTACATACAGGAAATATTCTTTTGACTCAGAAATGTGCAAAACTGTTGGATATAGAAAATGGTCTCTTAGGTTTACCAGCGTTTTATCGACCTTATGTTGTACAAAGACGTAAACTTCATGCTACGGTAAATATTATATGTACTCTATATTTTGAAAGATATAAAAATATATTAATATTATAAATTTTTATATATTTTTTTTTAACAGACTCAAGTAGATATTTATTCGTTTGGACATGTCTTATACGAAATGGCATTTGGACGACCGCTGTTAGAAGCAACGTGTTCGGAATTACCTTACTGCGAGGCAACCCTGAAAAGTCTGCTAGAGGTGATACTTTCACCAGAAGCCTTAAAACAGGATTTACCAACGGTGTCGCATCTATTAGAACATCCGTTCTTTGAGTCAACAAAACATGATGCTGCATTAGCTGTTGGGTCCATGGAAAGACCACATTTCAAATTAAGTAGTCATTTGAAGGAGGCCCTACAGGAAGCAGTGAATAAAGCAGAACAAAGATTAAAAGACGAACAAAAAGTGGCGAGACATCAAAAGAGGCTTGTCAAAGTTCAGGAAATGATGAGCTCCGAAGAAGAGATGAAAAAGCGAAAACAGAAACTGGTAAATTTTTCTCACATATTTAAATCTCATAATGTTCTTTCAAATTGAAACAAACTCATGTATTTATTTCTCTAGAAGAAAGAACAAAAATTGGCCCAAGAACAACGTTCGGCAAATCAGTTGAGTGCGAATGGAATGAAGCACATAAACGGCAAGAGCCCGGAACGCTCGGATAGTCCTACAAGTACTTCTACGGCGACTAGTGTTGGAACATTAACACCACCATCGCTGCGTAAGTATCAAATCACTTTCTCAACAATTAACATTAACAATTAACATTAATCGATCCTCCTGATTTTTACGTTAGCTGGGCACAAAAGTTGATGGCGCATACTACGCTTATTTCTCTCACGTAGGTCATATATGATCATTCAAACACTAATTCTACACATTCATGCATTTTTTTCATTTAATTATTGCTTGGATACATCTCGCGATGAAATGTATGTATTTTCTTTTCAAATTTATGTACTGTAGATTATGTAATTAATTTTGATAACTGGTATTGGGTGTAGTATATCTGGATGGAAATTTTGTCTATGATTGACAAAAAATTAAATGTAGTGTAATGGTATGTGTCCAAGTGATGTTGTAAGAACTATAAAAAGTTATCATCTATTTAACTAAAGGTTCTGTAGATGTGCCGCAAGGTGATGGAGTTCCTGCTAAGAGTACTGTACCACCACCTCCATTACAAATGCCACCACCTGTTGATGTGACAAGTAATCTCTCAAAGTTGACCAACGAACGAGCTGCTCTACTAGGAAGTATTTGTAATTTCAATAAAACTAGTCTTCGTAAAGTTGCCAATGAATATCATTGAATTGATAAAGTTACATAATTGAAAGAAAATAGTGCTGAACGATCATACTGGTTTAGAAGAAAGGAAGAAATCATGTGACTGTAATCTATACCAAAAGAATATTATTTTTTTCATCAAATCACAAAGATATTTATAATTTTATTTCGATCGCGATGCTTGTAAGATCTATATATATATATATGTATAGTGTATATATGTACATGTATATATATGGATTTATATATTTTTATTTCAATTCTGTAGAATCTTAATATGTATATTATACATAGTAATAGGTACTTATAAATTATAAATTTACACATAATCACGTACAAGATAATTCTATTAATATATTTTAACAGCAAGAATTGTTGTTAGGATTGAGCAATATTTAAATAATATTATTTATTATTTTTCATTTCTTAAATACCGTCCAAAGATAGATTCAAAATTGTAAAAGATTAACTAAAAATATCAAATACATTTTAAAATAAAAATATTTCTTTAGACGTTACACTTATGTATCTGTTATAGGAAGTAACAATGAATAAAAATTTATTGTATTTAAATCTATTCAAGAAAAATGGCTTATTGATTTACAAAATAATCCATATTTTTAAACATGCTTCAATCCAAGTTTCGCGATCGAACTTTTGGTTATCACGTTTCATATTTTATTTGTGTGATTCTAAGAAAATTGAAAAGATAAGTGATAAGATGAGAGTGATAATACCTAATGTGTACCACATAAACTTTATCTCGTTAGTGTTATATACCGTTCTGTCTATTTAAAGTTTATGGTATATGTAACGTAATTAATGTATAGATTCCATTCGTCTTGTAAAAGTGAGTATTGTGTGTTGCTTTCATTGTGTTACTTGTAGAACCGAAATTATGTCTGTTTCTACGCAAAGAAAAGATGTGCCAAGATCCGATCTTTCCATTGAATAAATAATAATGTCGTAATGGTGAATGACAATGTAATATATGCAAAAAAAGAATATATGTACAAGATTTATCTGTGAATATCGTAATGAAATAATGTAATATAGTTACAATTTTTCATATGTAATACTGATCTTACATGTAATTTGTTGAACTATTCGTATAAATACTATTCTTCATAGAGTAATATAAATATTGATTATATTGATAATTATTAAAAAACAGATCGAAATAAATACTATATTTATTGAAGAAGATAATGTAAGTTATATGATTTCAAGATCATAATCGTATTAATAAATACGTTAATAAATCGAATTATCTTTTGTTTTCAAATAATCTACAATTATCGTAATAACTACCACGATATTCTACATATTTTTTCTTGAACATAATGCGAGAAATAATTGATTAAAACAAAAAATTATACTTTTAAAATAATACTCATATTTAGAAATTGCAACGTAGATTGCAGAAAATAGTTTTCTCTTTGAAGATATTTTACTATTTATAATGAAAATTTAATAAATACAAAATATGCATATCTTTGAAATATCTTTTATCATTCGAAGTATCTTTAATATAAATATTGTAAATTCTTACAATATCAAAAATATCAAAACTGTATGATAATCGATTGTAGGCATTACAATTTCATCTTGTCGTGCAAACGCGTTTAAAAATCTAAAAAGTAGAAACTGGGTTTTAATCAAATTCGTCTTGTTTTTCGTTAAAATCATTTTTTTCTTTCTTTGTAAATATATAACTGTATTCAAATCATGTGGAATCATACAAAATTTTTCAGTATACACAAAATAAGTTTAGTATATCATACAAAGTTTGCAACAAATATATTCATCGAAGAAGACAATGCAAGTTACACAATTTCGAGATCTTAATCGTATTAGCAAATTGAATTACTTTTTGTTCGCGAGGAATATTTATTCAATATTTATTACGTAATAATTATCACGGTAATAATTATCACGGTAATAATTATCTGCATATTTTTGTGCATAAAATTGTCACGCTTATGCTCTCGCATTGCAAATTACGAAGTTCTGAAATATTTAAAAAAAGTTGACACATGAAGGCGGGAAGGGCGGACATTTTCACTTTTATATTTCACGAGCTCCTGTAATTTGCGTACGTGTTAAAATTTCTTCTACAAACAATAGCTGCGAGTATTTACGTAATACGATTTTTTTCTACGTATACGTATATACATTATTTTGCATGCGATGATGTAAACGCGAAACGCGAAACGCGAAACGCGAAACGCGAATATATGGCAACGCGACTTATATTTAAATTAAGATTCCCCAAAAAAAATATGTATAACGTTTTCTTTTTCCTTCTTTTCCCCGCCGCGAAGAAAAGTAAAGAAAAAAGGAAAAAAAAAAAAGAATTAAATTACTACTACTCCGATATTACACAATTGCATACATGTCACTAATACATCATTCACAGGTGAACATCCTTAGTTACAAGCCGAACATGTATCATCTATTGTTGCATTAGAATTAAAATTTATTTTTTTGGCAAATTAAAGCTACTCTAGATGACAACAAGGATGTTCCCCGTTTAAATATCATGAATATTTATGAAGCTCTTCTGTGATCGCTTTCAGTCTGAAAAAAAAAAAAAGATTATTATAAAGATACAGGGATTACTATCATCACGAGTAACATAAAAAATTACTGAGATCAAAATAACAGTTTACTTTAAAAGTTCTGTCTGAATACGATCCGTAATGGCTTTTCTCGCTTCCACTTCGCTTGTTTTCGACGCACGTAGTTCTTCTAATAGCTCGGTAAAATCTATCGGCTCGCCATAATTCATGGTGACCTTTTTGCGGATTTTTAATCGATACGGTGGTTCATTTGGAAGAACCTCGTCCATACCAAGGTGATATATTGGAATTACTACCGGCGTGACGGGTGATTCCAAGATCAACCTTCCAACACCCCACTTTAATCTGCAACAGATCAGTGGAATATCAATCTCTGTATAAAACAATCGTATCTTTATCAGTGTAATGATTAAACAGGGAACACAAAACGATAAAGAAGAATAAGGAACAAAGGAGTAAAAGAAAAAAAAAAAACAAAAATAATCGCAAACCTCATGTTCTCTTTAAACATGTTTACTTTTCCCTCGGGAAAAACGTGAACCCAGTCACCAGCTGCCAACTTTTCGATGCAGAAATCCATAGCTTGCTGATACACACCGGCACCTCTGATCACGGGAATGCATTTGCCCAGCATAAAGAAGTACGAGTGCCAGACGTTTGTGAAACAAATGTCGTGGGCCGCGAGCGACCACCTCATCTTACGTCGATTCATCAGACTCTTCAGGTTCAGGGTCGCTAAATGAGTTCAGAGATTTTTCTGTCTTAAATTTTTTCATTCGAGCGCTTATCGATGGTCATTCTGAGGAAGAAAAGATTATATATGTTTCAGGAAAAGGGGAATGCGCGCGTACTGTGTATGAGGTGTACGTGTATACGTGTACGTGTGGATTTATTTAAATAAAGATCAATCTTTAATGAAAATAAACGAAACAGATAAAAAACACAAAGTTTTCTATATACGTTGTACTGTTCCGTTTTTTGTAAGAGATCGGTTATAAATCTATCTAAATTGTTTGATTGATTGTCATAACTGAACTGAAGAAAAATTTAACTCGTCGACCGTGTGAACAAATAAAACAATTATATTAGTTAATATTTATGTGAAATCGAAGTGAAGTTACTGCTCAAGAAGTAAGTCAACTCGACTCACTCGACTTTTCGATTCGTGTAAATGTGAACAATGTAGAAAAAAGCGAAATATCATTTACTTTTATTAGTAAAACATACTTAGTAATCTGAAAAAAGGTGCACACTTCTCAACTATCGTTTTATTGTCTCGATAGAGGCTTGTTAATCGATACTTGGAATAAAATGTTTGCCAACGAAGCGTAAGAACGAAGATAGGAGATAATATCGATGAAACATCGTCCACTGTTCAGCACGGACAATGGCCGATGGCCGATGGTGTTGAATCATACTGAAGAGGACTTCTTACCCCATATGCCTGGATCGTCGAAGCAACTGTGATGATTTGACACAGTGATGAGCGGGACATTTTTCGGTCGCTTCTCTAACGCCTGATTGATGATGTGCTTGTTGTATACTGTCGTTCTGTTCAGCCATTCTTAAACAGTACGAACGAAAAAGAAAGAAGTTCTTCGATAAATTAATTCGCGTCTCGCGTGAGGGATGGATTATAGGGCAACGTGTAACTTTGGAATTTGTACGTTTCTTGCATGTAACTATACATAGGAGCCGTGACACACACTTCATCTCGATTTTTGCATAGAATTGGTTACTTTTTCTGTTTTACTCAGTGCACATACTCGTGAACCAGTGAACCAGTGAACCAGGACTCCCGCTTGTGTTTTACGTTGACAATGCCACAAATTTTAAGCAAAGTTGTCGCTTTCGCTCTCATGATGCGGATAATTATTCTTTTTTCGTCGAAAACATAGAATCTTGTTACTTTTATCAAAACTGATTGCGTAATGAAATCGGACGACTGACCCCCGTGACTGACCCCCGTGATATAATTGATATGATTGTCCTGAAAATTTGAAAATGAAAAAATCATTTTCAGCGAAACGAACAAAGATGATCTGACTGAGAATGTTTTGAAAATGATAAAAGTATTTTTCTTTTGTTTTGTTTTATAGAGCGACTGTTACTTTTCCAAGGAGTTTCCAACAATCTCTGTTCAAGGTTGCAAGTCGATTTCGATTGCACACTACTATACGTGAAAGTGTGAAAAATTGAAATATCTACTGTGAAATATGAAATTAGAAGATTAACGTAACAGTTAAAATTGAAACAACAAGCAAGTGATCTCTGTGCTAAAATTTAATCATGCACTATTCTATCTAAACTCTAGTGTACTAATAGTGTGATTCATACCCATTCAACTTTTAAAAGCAATCATCTCAATTATTTAATAAAAATCACTGTGGAAAACACGTAAACTCTAGCACTAGTTATCGACATTATCATAATGGACAAACAGGAAGCTCTAGTATGAAATTTAATCAATACAATATATATATAAAATATTAAGTCGAAACTCTAAATCGAAAGAAACTAATGGCGGCTATTACGCGCGGATAAATTGATAAAAAACAAGTAAAAAGAGAGGCACGTGGAAAAGAAAGGGGAGGATTGGACAGAAGGAGATAGGAGGATGGTCACGTATATATGTGGCGCGGCTACGCGCCCAACCAATTGAGTAATGCGCTTAATTTCCGAAGTTTATTGTATCGTAACTAAGTCAACACCAAGCCGGGACCATTGTAAATCAGTGGTACTCACTGAAAGGCCAGCGTTGGCCAATGACTGATTTCCTGTGCCCTTTGTCGGGCGGTAACCTGACCCTTCCTGAAATTAGAAACGCCAAATCTTCGCAAAACAAAATGTAAAAATGGCGCGAGAAACTTCGCGACTTCCTTATTTCCGGAATGACATACAACAATTCAAAATTCAAGTTAGTGGAGTGATAAAATGCGTGCGCAACACATGTATGTTAATTCGTCGTTAATATGTTAATTATTTATATATATTCAAGCATTAAAGGAAAAAAAAGAAATAGCATACTAATAAGTTACGTTTAAATGGAGGATTTACGCGGCACTTCGCGTAACGTTTCTGATAACGTCATACAAAATAAAACCTGCACGACCAATTCTATAGCAATGAAGTGTGTATAAATTAATTAAATATACCTGTCGCACGCAAGACTTTTTCTTTGCATATTCTTGCTTTCCTGCCTCAGTTCTGCTCACATGCGTATAAATACATATATATAATTATAATATTAATTATAATTATATAACTGTAATTAAAATACGTAATTATCAATTTTTTTGTGTATACATTTGTATTTATACACAGGCTATATTAAAATAAAAAATCGTATTACGTCGCATGACATATGAAATATGGTTCTAAATTAGATTTATGTATATTTGTTGATACGAAAATTGTTTCAAATTTCAAATGTGCATACCTTTGTTTATCACGTCTTTATTTCAATACCTTATAACGACATACGTTGAATACGATGTATTTAAGATTTATCGATAGCGATTATTCGATAAAAAAACAATTTATATCATCTTATTTTGAAATCATCCTTTAACTTAAGTCAGATATATTCTACAGAAAAGCATTGACAAAAAAGCACGTGTCATCTGTAAACATCGTACGAACAAAATTTGGATGTTATTCAGTAATGGAAAATTTAAAATTAAGAATAGCTTTTACAAACTTATTACGATCAGAAGAAATAGATTATACATTATATATCGCTCCGATATGTCGATCTATGATTATCGCAGCGATTAAATAAGATGAGTTTTACGAATATACATACATGAATTATTACATAAATCATAGCGATATTTCTCCGTATCACGTTGCAACATGTTTCGCGCATTTAATTACGAGTATCGAGTTCGATCTTTCAATGCAAACATCGTTTAAATATTCAATTCTTTTGTATGAATCATAAACGTACATAAATTACACTCCACAAGGTGAAACAAAAATTCGAAATATATCGAGGAAGTGACATTAACACAAACGTAAACGAAAAAGATTCACTAACAAATGGACGTATCGACATCGATAAATGAAATGTACTAATTTTTCTTTAGCAAACCGGCGCGCGTAGCCACTTACCTATAATGATTTTAGAAAAAATCCCTACTGCTACAAAGGTTATGCTACTCGCGATGTTCCAGAGGCTGCTCGTATTTCGGAGCTTCGGTATTATCCATTTGATATCGTATACCATCGCACTATCTTTCGCTAACTAGATCGCAGGGGAAAATAGGAATGTGGCACTTTTTCCGGAGAACTGGGAAGCGCCTTCCCCGCGAGAAATCGTCTACTCTTTCGTAACTCACGACAACCATCTTCATACCAACTTCACGCCATATTTCTCGACGCAGTCACGTGGTTGGCCGGATGTGTCCGAACGTGGCCGTACGTGCCCGAACGTTGCCGAGTATGGCGGCGTTTCATTTAAAATTAAACGTGCTCTGAACACTTGTTCTCACCTCTGTTAACAACGTGTAAATATGTCCCGTTATCAGGTCAATTACAATTATTCTTTTAGTTACCGTCACGAGGCATTCGGTGATGATGCTTACGATTTTGTACATACGACTTCTTTTTGATCACGAGGATTCTTTCTTCATTTTACAACTCGCAAATACGATATAAATGATTTTCAAACGTATAAACTTAAAATAGAGAAATCTAAATGAATGTTGATATTGAGAACCATGGAAGTTACAAAATGAGGAAAGTCTGAGACTTGACACGAATTTAGACTATATTTCAATTGTATTAAATTCTATTTTTGAAATAGGTTTAAGTTATACTATATTTTGGTTATATTATATTATATTTTGGAAAATAAAACAGTCGACGTATAATATGCATTTATTCGACACTTACAGGAAATGATAACCTACAAGAGGCTCCAGTTTCGTTTCTCAACTAATTGAAGAGTTTCATCGAGCTCACAATGAAAGGAACCGACCGAATGTGAATCTCCAAGACTAAATGAAGCCTCGCTTGAAAAATTTCATCTTTCCGACAGGTGGTAAACAAAATTTACAATCGCGTCCATTCTAAACGGTGGTAACTGGGCCTCGTTAGCGCAATTTGAAAACTGCAAGGTATACATGTTGTAACAGTCACGGCATGGTCGTAGTATGTAGTAGAATACCAGCATTGAGATCTTCGATAACTATTCACGCGTACAATGTCTGCAAAGTTGTACCTCTGACAGTGATGCTGCACTCGCGATGTCAGCCGGAACACCTATCAGAAGCTGCTGCGAGGGGAGAAATGCGTTGGACGATTACGAAGAGAGGCAAGACGTTGCAGGAGGGAGGGGGGGGGGAGGGAGGGGCGTGCACACGACCATCTGAGAGTAGGTATGTACGTACACATTAAGAGCTTCTCGGGTTAAGTTCATGCGCGGAGGAAGAAAGGACGAAACACACCGGGTGCATTGAAGGAGGTTGAAAAGAAAGGAAAAGATACAATGATGCGAGGCAGAGTCGCTGGGGCCGCGGGGGAGAGATGAGAGGAGATTGTCCGGTGGCATGTGGGAAGTGGGGGCTTAACGCGAGCGGAGAAGCAACCAGTCGAAGGGGCCTAGGAGTGGGGGGAAAAGGGCCTCATCTCAACAGCCAGTCCGATTCGAGTCTCTCGACTGCGTGTTGCCGTGCCATCGTACTTACGGGGGTACCCTTCCAGTTTACAACTGCGAAAAAGGATATCTTGAGAGCACCGTATCAAGCCGAATTGTGTATCGTTGGAGAACTGACCGCAAAGTGTCCTTTTCGCGACGACGTGTACATATATATTCCTCTTCTTGTTCTCACTCGATCTTGAACGTACGCGCAAGTTTTTGCGCGGCAGTACAAAGCTCGATAAGAATTCGTTTAGTCAATGCAAGAATGCGATCAATCGGTTCGTTCGATTAAAATGTCTTCATCCACATCCGTGACCTTGAGACAATTCTGACGGCAATGTTAGCGCTACCGCCACTCATCCGCCAGGCTTTTCGATCGTTGAACCGCGAAACGGTTGCCAAATGTCTACTACTCTCTTCTGCGAAACGCGATAGACTCGGCTCGAGAGTGATGCGACAGTAGAGTAGGGAAGCAACGGGTAAAGTATCGGAAGCAACAAAACAGTATCGGGAGAAAAAGCTAAGAATATCGGCTTGGTAGTTGACAGAGAGAGAGAGTAGTAAGAAAGAGAGACAGAGAGACAGAGAGACAGAGAGACAGAGAGAGACAGACAGAAGATAAAAGGTGGAAAGAGAGACAAACAGAGTGAAAGAGAGCGAGCCAAGCGTTCGGCTTGACTCGAGTGCAGTGTACGGTGATGCCGCGAGGATGCCACCGTCTTCGGTTCTCTCAACACGATATAGAACAGCGCGACGGTACCCCGTGATCTGTCGGGGCCCCACGACTCGGCCGTGTCGCCGCAACATTGCGCTGTTACTCGCGCGGTGCGATGCAAGTGCAAGTGCAGGTGCAATTGTGAAGTGGTGCCAGTTGAACGACAACAACAAGAAGAACGTACAAGCGGAAAATTACGCAACGCGTGAAGTCTGGCGATGGGACAAGCTAGGAATCCTTCTTGTATCCAGTGATTCTCAAGTGACGCTTACCAAGGGAGATCGGTCGGCGTTCGGGTGTTCGTGCATGTGTGTTGCCAAGTGTTACGCAGGAAACATCGTTTCTCGTCCGAATAAAGGCAACAGAACCGGCGTACCAACAACGTCTGTGCGAAGAACGGTGAATTTGTGTTACGACGGCGAATTCTCACCGACCGGCTCGAGTAGTTTGAGTTATCCCGGGCATCGTAGTTCCAGCATCTTGACTGCAGCCGAGAGAAAGCAACAGGTACATGTATAAATATGTGTATACGTTCCCGTATTCTCGACGGGCTGCACGTTATACGGTCGCGTTGCCCGTTCGTTCGCGCACGAACGTGCGCATGCTCTTGATCGAAGATCTTGCCGTGCACAAGCCAATATACAGGTATCGAGCACTGGCGACTCTCTGTGTATACCCACATATGTGTTTTTCATCGCGGAAGAACTCCAGTTCAAGCGAGCGAGGTTGCATCCGCGCTCTCCCTTATACACGAGTTTTGCTACTTTCGTACTTTTCTGTACTTTTGAATCATGAAACTTCATTTCAGTTTAAATTCGTACGTATGTAAGTTCATTCTCTGTTACGTTCAAAATGTGTACAGCAATCGTCTTCTTATAATAATTCGACACCGGCGTTAATTAACCGTCTTATTTTTATTTGCCGAATGAATTTCACTTGGATCGTTTCGAAGCCGTTCGTTAAATAAATTTAATTGCCCTCGTTTGCCTGCCCCCTTTTCACATTTCGGGAACCAACCGAATTCTCCTTGATAATTGTATCGAGTTAACGGCAAGCAGGCTCGTAAAATCCGCCGACCGATTGGCGCATCGATTCCGATTACGATTTTTACGAAGGATTCAATTAAAATTATCAATACTTTTATTGGCTAACGTCCAGAGCTTCTTACCCCGAAAACTATAATCCCGCTTATGATCACGGACCACCTACTCCTTTTCGAGAATGTTAATTGGCCGTTTCGTAAATTATAAGGCAGCAGCAAACGGAAAGGTACTCCAACGACCAATTACTATCACGTCCATTAACATACCTGAGTTTTACCCTATCGTCGCCGTTACACACTAGCGACGTTTAATGTTTAACGACGCAAGAACACATTAATTACAGCGACCTGCAACCGCTTGTTCCCTGTACATGGCGCGCCGTACCGTAGCCTACTTCCCTTATTTCCTACGTTTTCGTTTTGGCCAACTGTGGCTACCAATTATGACAACTTAGGCTTAATTATCATCGTTTGTTCAATGATGAAAATTGCGAATGTTCCGCGCCTGCGAGCAGAATACCTCGAGACGGCTCTCCGCGAGATGGCGCGTAATATTATATATAACAGGATAATCATAATTGCACGAACGAAATAAGTGAGCACGGTATAAATTAGATTTGAGAGTGGTTCTGGTTCGTATGAACGGCGAAACGACGACGGTAATGTGATCTTTCGTTGAGTTGTATACACGAACCAGACACGTGGATAACCGTGTATAGAGCATGTTTGTTAAAACCATAGCGCTGGCTCGTTTCATTTTATCGAAAGACCCTCCAGATAAATTTTGAAACGTGCATCGAACGAAATTGTTCACGACTTCTCCGCATACAGCTGTATTAAAAGTGCAACACTGTAGATAATCTCGCGATTACGACGATCGGACGCATGCATGTGCGTAATCATTTTGTTTTTCCGGTTACAAAAATTTGACTTGCCAGCATTTCTATGGAACCATATTCGAGATGGTGAATCACGTGAGCTACTGTTGCTCAAGAAGGAATCTATGCTATTCTATGCGTATCCCAGATTGTACGATAAGATTCATGCAGGAAATGCGGTACAGGTAGATCGTAAACTACATCGAGAGATGTGACACTCGCTGACATTTTGAGCTCCGGGTTTAGTTTGTCTCGTTTCAAGGTATCATAGTATGCTGATATCTAAAAAATATTAATTACTATTTCAGTAAGTAGTAAGGTAGATTTATATCAGAAATAGTGTTAAATGTTGTTATCTTAATTCTAAAAGTTTCTTAATAAAGCCCCAATTGATTAGATTCTTCAGATTCTTATTTTCTCACGTGTCTGCCAATTCTCTTCTTTGAAATAAAATATGAGACGTATTAATTTTTTGTCGACTTTGCTCAAGATATATATAGATGGGAACGTAACTTAATAAGGTCACTATATACCAGAATATATACTAATTGTGGACATCATCAAAATGTCGACAATGTGTCATTTAGATCTCAAATACCTTATTTGACACGCTAAAAATAACGATTCGCAAGATTGTTAAAAAAAATATAGAGAACCAAAAAGTTGTCTGAAATAAAAACAAACGCGATGTTTCTAATTCCTTACCTATATCGCGTTACGCGCGATCGTTACGTGCAATTGTAAAGTATCGTCAACTGTGTGCTTGGCTTAGTTGGCCAGTTCTTCTGTCCTTCGTGATTTTACATTTTACAGACAGTGGCACGTGACAGTCGCAAGACCATGAACGACCTTGCAGTTCCTGTCACGGTCTTTTATAAAACGCGTGGTTCAGCTTGCCTTATTGCACGTCGGGGCTCGTGTAATGACGCTGTAGTTAAACTCCTTTAGATCCTTTTGTTTCTCTTGGCCGGCGCCGATTTTTGTATACCCGCTAGTACGCGACTATGATCGACCTTCGACGCTCGAGCACGATCGATTCTCTCTCCTCCTTCCCTTATTCCGATGCTCTCCGTTCTTTTCGCCTTGGAAATTTCATTTTCGGTTACTCTCGTAATCCCGTGACCCGTTTTCCTCGCAATTTTCAATTTCGTTTTATCGGCTGTGACTAAGCGTTTACAAAAAAAGAAAAGAAAAGGTAATTGACAATTTTATAATTACGTTAAACGACGGGATAACTTATCGACTCTCGGTTGGCAATGATTTTGCTTTCACGCATACGCGACCGCGCCATTATTTTTGATCACATCTCCGAAGGGAAAATATTTATAATGCCATCGACAAAAAAGAAAGAGGGGGAAAAAAAAAACGGAGCAACGAGGAGAGCGTATGGGGATACGAGGATACGATGCGAAAAGAAGATGGCGAAATTGCCGGCGTTCCATCGCGATAAAAATTTCTAGAAGGCGTAATTGCTTGGTGTCGGTTAATCGAAGCGCATGAGACATCGGTTAATTACCGGTTTTCCATTTATTAATTTGTGCAGGGCGCGAATCGCTCATGTTCCATCCTTGTTGGATGGCGCCTTTAATTAATTATTTTTTACGGGTGTATTTTGTTACGGGCCCGGGAGAAAATGGCAGAACGTGTGCAGAAAACGAGTATGACATGACAAGATGGAGGAGACTATTCTTAAATTTGACCAAAATCGATGATTGGCACCCCCATAAAAGTGTCCTCCATCCTTCTCCTCCTCCTCTTCCGATGGTTTTCAACATCGTCGAAGCACGCGTATTTATAGAATATATGGTAATTCCATCGTTCGCGGATATTAAAGGAATCATTTGTCTGATTTAATAACGTGCTGGTGGATTCGGTCACGGTAGAATGTTAATTTACAATAATTATTGTAATTTATGGTAATGGCCGTTATTATCTTCTTACGGTGGACTCGGAACACACACCGTAAACTGAAGATCGCGACACCGATTTGCATAAAAGCTAAAGACTAAAATAATTTTCCATCAAGAGTTACATTTTGGATGAAACGAAAATAAGAAGCTGTAGAAAAGAAAAAAAAAGGAGAAAATTCACAATTGGGGAGAGATTATCGTCGTGGTGGTAAATCAAATTGACGTATATGATGCGAAATATATACGTACATACAGACGCGAAACGAAACAAACGAAATAAAGCGAATCTTTCCCTTTGTGTCGCAGAATGCTGTCATCATCCGGTCAAGACGGTCAGTCCAACAGTTACTCGCACGGTAATGTCGTTCTCCAAGGTGCACCCTGCGGTCAGTGTCGAGATTTATGTCCGACTGGATACGTGCCCCACTTTTGGCGGTGAGTAATCAGACATATTTTGCATACACAAAAGTCGCAGTTGAGAACTGACGTTGTTTGACGTGCTGATTAACCTCTTGCGCTGGAATGATGTGCCACGCACGTCCAGAATTTTTTGTCCCAAATTGCAACATTTTCTCAGTTTTAAGTATATTTAAATGTAACCCAGGCAAAACAAATGATAAGTTTATTACTTTTTAATAATTTCTATCTAATGATATCATACCGACGAGTTCCAAAGAAAAAGAAAGCGACGAATTATTGTATACAGTTCGGTTATTCGTTATGGTCCGCGAACCAGTTGCCAGCGCAAGGGGTTAAAACGCAGTGTTCTCGACGAAAGTGCAAGTACATATCGTATATATTAGCCATTGCTACTTCCAAAAATAACGCGAGAAAGTGTACGATCCGCATAGTGATTTTTCAATGAAAGCGAAATGACATGCTTTATTTGTCCGAGAAGTGCTGCCCGAACGTTTTTGCCGTCTGAGCAGAGTTATTATTACGCGGCAACATTCTGTCCGAAACAATTACAAGAGAAATTACCGATCGCGCGCGATCAATGACCACGCGTAAACACTTGTGTAATGTCGGCTATAGCGAGAACTGAAGGTGCAACTGAAGACGCACGCGATGCTTCTTTGATTTTCCCCGACCGGTGATACTTGTCGGAAAGGAAAAGTAAAACGCTCTCTGAACGAAACCGGTGAAACCTGGTACATTTTGTTGCAATGAAAAAAAAAGATCTGAAAGACAGATAGCATCGAGACGGAAAATTATCTGGAGCCGAGGCAGAGAGACAAGACCGGAGATGCAGGATTTGCGTCGGCTTAACTTCACGATCGCTAAAACGAAGAAGCGCGTCGTTCCACTAGGGTGACCAATCTTTGTATTATCGATGCGTGTTGTGCGAACTATTCTCGTGACAGCTCTCGTCCCTAGTGTTGATAATCTGTAATATTGCCTGATCCTTCCGTAGAAACTTTTTATTAGACTTTATGTACAAGAAATTCCTTGATGCAAATGATGCTAGAAATATAAGTACATAATGGTAACGAGTATCGTTCAGAGAGGTTCAATCTGATGACAGTTGGCAATCTTCCTGTTATGTCTGTTCATATTGCTGATAGGTTAGATATTTGACTCCCTCTTCTTATTCGTGTTTACATACAAAGTGACATAATAATTGTGTTCATAATTGACTTTAGTAATACGTTATGACCAGGGACTAGTTATTACTAAACTTTTTCATTGCTTTTTATTGGTTATTTATGAATATGAATAAAGTTACAATATTTGCTTCAGTCTCTACAGGCATACTTGGCCTCATCTCGCACAGATCTCTTATACGTTGTTTCTCTCAAAAAAGAATCTTCAAAATCTATACGAAAATTTTATTTCGTTACTTGAACTTACTTTGTTTGGATAGTCGCTTCTTCATCACAATTCACAGTCAACATACAGTAGCGTTGTTGTTTTTCAGAAGATTACAGAAAATTTGAACAACATGTAAAAATGTACGTTTTCAGCATACGTTACTTCACAAAAATCTTTCAAAAAATATCTTCGAACTCCAGCTAATCACTGCGAGTCGTCTAAAATTTCCCACAATTCCACCCAATTATCCCCTCCTCTCTCTGTGTCGATCATCCGGTTCGAAGAATACCGGCAGCGTAAGACGCGCGAAACGCGTTCAAATTGGTAGAACGTGTTTGTGCAAATAACGGAGGGTCGATTTCTCGTGGGTAGGCCAGAGACACGCGGGGGTAGCGTTGTTGTTAGCGGGGATAGTGGTGGTAAGTTAGAAGGCGATCGAGGCGTAAGAAAGCGTCGTGGAAGCGTGTCCGTCGAGATCACGTCGAGGCGAGGCAGAGGGAAGATCGAAAGAGGGCAAAAGGAACGATCTCTCCTCTCTGCATCGGGTCGTAGGGTCGACTCGTCGGTCTCACGCGAGGCCCTGCGTGCAACGAGACCAACGGGCCCGATGGGCCGTTCCAAGACGAATCGGCTGGCAACCAAGCTAACCGATGAGAAAGAACGAAAGAGTGTGCACCACCAGCTCGCCAAACGATTGGCCGGTGAATGAGGGGGGTCAGAGGAGCGAAAGAGGGATGTATGTTGGTCTGTAATTAACATACCGAACCCCTCTACCCCTCCCCTTCGCGTGTAAAGTTGGTCCGCCGGTTCGCAGGTTCACCGAGATCACCTCGTTGTTGCTCTTTCTTCGAAAGAGCTTTGCTCGACCCTTCGAATATTGTATTTTCAAGTTTTTTGATGGCTTGAGTCGTATCACTCAGACTGCGACTAGTTTCTGTTATCAATTGTTCGATTTTTCAATATAGTTTTTCCTGGATCTATAGATCCAAATTGATCTTTAACTACTAAACGTATTGATTCCTACCGTAACTGGTCAAACCTCAAGGTTACGAAAGGAATACAGATAGTTGTTGATTTAATATAGAAAACACCGCGTGAAATACAGATAATAATATATTTTCATTTGTTCTAACGAGAGTTAAATGAACGAGAGAAATAACAACGAATGCAGAAGTTTTAAACCGATCAATGACGAACAGAGCAACATTAGTAGTTAAATTTAACTTCTTATGATCATTAAACCTAAAGAAACGTACATCCTTCGCTTCGTTCTCAAAATCACGCGCAATGGTATAGATGATACAACGAAAAGTAAAGGGAAAAGAATCGTCGTTTTCACTCCTGACAATGAATTCTAGAAGGTTGAAAAGTCGAGCGAGATCGAGGTCGACCGGCTGGTGAATTAATCGGGCAAAGATCGATCAAAGTCCGTCGGATCTGAAGAATTAAACCTTCCCTCTCGCTCGAACATGCTGGCTAGTAGCTGTCACTGCCAATTTCCAGCAGCATTTTTCACCGCGATACGATATCTTTCAGCTTTTTCCATCACTTTCGTGCCCTGTACCGTTCGCATTCCACGGATCGACAGACCAGGGTCAAGACAACATTCTACCTCCTCCCTGCCTCCTCTTCAAGAGAATGTTAAAGTCAGTTTTTTTTCTCCTTTTCGTTGTATATGTAGTTACTCGTCTCGAGTTTCGAGGCTAGGGCCTCGTAGTTAGTCATTAGCCGTGGATCATTAATCCCCTATCGAATTTATTTGTTAACTCGCGGCGCTTAGTGGTAAATCATGGCTTGGCGTTTTACGACGAACCTGGACTAATGAGCAACTTCGTTTGCTGTCGATGACTGTTTATGTGTTACGGAAAACGCCGAACGTTTTCGTAAAGTATAATGAAGGAATCGTCCTTTGAATGAACAGACGTCGCCTATTCATGTGTTCTAACATCGTTCATCCGTTTCATCGTAATAGTTTCACGGATGATTTGATGGACCATTTCGTTTGCTGTAGAAGTAGACACGAAACTTTAATTCACTCTAACTCGTACATATTTACCAAGCTCTTAGGATGTTAAAAAGTTATAACTTTGATTTTCAATTTCGTAATCATTCCAATTTTACAACAAAATTGATTACTTTACTCTTTTGAAGAGTTATAAAGAAATAAGCCTAAGATAGATGTTTTCAATATTTATTTGTAATTACAATTACACTCTACGTGCTAGCAATAATGGATCACTGGAGTACCCAAAGGTAATGTCATTTTTTTGATACTGTGCAAAATTTTATTTTCTTTAAAAGTTAATGCAGTTTTAATCTATAATATAATTTAATCACACTAAATGTCAGTATATAGGTTACGTTATAATAAGTTAAATTATTGACGGCAATGTTTATTAAATTTAAAAAAAAACGACATTACTTATAGGTACCGTTATTATACATACATGGAAAAGTCATCTGAATTTTTCAAATTGAAACTATCGTATTGATGTACATACACGAGGAAATATGAGATCGAATATTTTTCTCTCTTTATATATATGCGCGCGCGTGTGTGAGTGTGTGTGTGTGTGTGTGTATGTGTGTAATAGATAGATCGAGATGTTTCTTTTCGCTAAAGAAATAAAAAGGATTTTCTTCGCTTCAGCTGGCTTCCAATCGGCGTTTAAAAACAGCAGAAGAAGCAAGATAAATCGCATCGCGAACATGCGATTTTTTCTTGTTTCTTCACCCGATGAAGATCTGAAGTATAATCAAAAACCGTGTAACCAATTTAACAGCTGAGCCAAATCTAGCCTTTCAGCGAGTGAACACGGCGTGCTGCCCATGATCTATGGAGAGCATGCATGAACGCGTACAATGAAGATCCACAGACGTGATAGCACGTCTGACTTTCTATTCCCATTTCAGTTCTCAATCAATACAGTTTCCAGTACACGTATCCAGGGTTTTTACTTTATTGGAACATCGTTTTAATTAACGCCCGATTTGTGTGTATGCATGTATACTTGTAAATCATAAGGGAATATAAGAGAGAGACAGAGGCTTCTTGTTAACTGTTCCGGTTGGCCGTTTATGGTTATTCTTACCGCAATCGTAAGAACCAGTCGCCATCTTTACTTCGGATCAATCGATTCATTTAGTTGGACACATGGAAGTCGATACTTGTGGCAGTAAATGAATGATCTCGATCAACAAAAAAATATATGAAATATTTTCTCGTGTACTAACTTTCTCTAGTTAGTGTCTAACTTTGTACTTTTCACAAATATTAACTTTTTCCTAACTAAATATTAACTATTCACTATTTACTATTCCCTAAACTTGTTAACTTTTATCTTCGTTACAAATGACGTTTTTTTTTTATGACACTTTATATGATTCTCGCAATGTAAACTGTGTATGATTTTAAATTATCCGTCATTTAGCTATAATATAATATTTCTCGATTTCCGGCTAAACATAATCGAAAACGGTACAAACAGTGTAACGTTATGAAAATCGCAGTTGTTTCATTGTTCGTGGCGCGAGGATGTTCTTCGCTGTTCGTCGCCTCTGATTAACGTCATTTGCAGAGATTTATTGAGAAGAGGAACTCGGAATCATTAAGATTCTTACGGCTTGGTACGAGTCAACGAGTTTGACAGAACGTGTAATCAACGCGCACGACGACGAGTTTACGAAGGGGGTCCCCTCGTCAACGCGTTCCAATAGTACAGTAGTCCTCAGTTGAGATCGAAAATGGACGTTTAAGAGAGGTGGTGTGTTCTGCGAATTGGTATCGAAAGAAAGAGTGGAGATAAACGAGGATAGTCCCAATTCCAAAAATTGGTGGGAATAAGCGACAGACGCTTACGGAGTCCAAAATGTGCAGTAGTCTCAAATTAATCCTTCGACTACGGCAAACTTTGAGATGTACTAGCCGTACCATACGGTAGGAATTCAGTCGCGACCTACACCGAGAACGACGAAATTTTTCGTTAGGCGTGCAATTCTGAGAAAGTATATTAAAATAATCAAAACACTGAATTTCACTACATTAACCTCTTGCGCTGAAATGACGTGCCACGCACGTCGAGAATATTTGGCCGAAAATTGCAATTTTTTCAGTTTTAAGTATATTGAAATATAACCCAGACAAAACAAATAATAAATTTATTATTTCTCAATAATTTCTATCCAATGATATCATACCGACGAGTTAAAAAAGAAAGCAGCGAATTATTGTATAGGATTTGGTCATTCGTTATGGTCCGTGAACCAGTTACCAGCGCAAGAGGTTAAACCAATATTATTTATTTATTCGTATTCTGCATTGAATTGTTAGCGCACGCACTAAAAATTTAACATTGATAGTAAGCTTTTATAACAATCGTCAAGGAACCAACAGTAGTCAAAGGATTAACTGGGAGCTACTGTGCATGCATGCATATACTATTATGCGACTATTCCTTAGAACAGGCGTCGCACTAAAATTCGATGAAACGCGATTTATTCGCGCCGAAAGAAACGAGCAAAAAGCGAGGAAAGGAAGACGAAGAAAAAGAAGAGACGATAACGTTCCCGAACAGCGAATAGCCGTTCTCTTTCTGTCGTTTCGTCGAAATTGTCAAACTCGATCGTCGAGTGTTTTATCTACCTCGTTCGCGGTTTTAATTTTGTTTCTTCGCTTATCGGTGCCGGTTCTTGGAATTATCTTCCAAGTGGGCAATGGTGGCGTATTGCTCGTTACGCGGAGATTTATTCTAAAAAGAGAAAAAGACTCTTTTCAACGGTCGGCGCTAATTTGCGGCAAAGTAAAAAGAGGGAATAAGAGAGGAAACGTGTTCCGGGCGTGTTTCGTCAAAAGGTTGGAAGGCTTTCTATCTCGCGTTCTTGTTTCGCTGTTTTTCGTGCGAGTGTCGCCCGATAGGAGGAGAGACTCGATGGAAGTCACGCGGCTTATCTGTGGAGAATCTGGCTGACGATGAGCATTTTTATCGTTGAAACTTGAATGTTTTATTTCGAGAGACTATGAATCTTCCTTTCTGCTTAAAGATTACAAAGGAAAATACTAAAGTGGAACACATATTCGTGTGTTCTGGTCTCTTCTTTTTCTTTTGTTCTTTCTTAATATGGTGGTTTGTGAGAAGATTTAAAATTACTTAAAAAAAGAGATTAAGGTTAGAAGAAAACCGTAGACTTTCTTTCTAAATCGTTCTGGATATTATACGAGGCATTAAAACGAAATGAAAAGAATTCTTTCAGCCGTTTTTCTATTTGACCACTTTTAAAGAAAAGTTGAAACAAAAGTTGTGCAGTTGTTTCGACGATTGTATATACGCTCGTCAAACTCAATTAACCGAAATAACTGTTGGCTGTTTCGTCGAAGTTGTTGACGAAGACAAACGCTTTTATCCAGCGTACCTTGAAAAAGTATACCCCTAAAAGTTCAGCCTTTTGGACACCGATTTCTTCACGTTCGTCGAACCGAAAACACTCTTCTCTTAGAAGAGAAGAAGAATGTCGCTCCGCGTCGCGGGTTTCGTACGCGTCCCGCAAAAACTTGAAGACCTTTGGTTCCTCCTGTCCCGTGTAACTCGTTCTCTCGCTTGGTAAACTCGTTGATCTTCTTTCCACGCATCCCCGAATATGCAGGGGCCTTGTGCAGTTTCACTTGTCGTTCACGGTCACTCTTCTCGCAGTTTCTTCTCCTCGAGAGAAGTCCATATCCAAACCGTTGTTGTCGATTCGTTTTTCCACCTCTTCTGTCCTCTTTCCGTGTCGAAGTTTAGTTTCTTCTCGTAATTAGATTTTTTGAACTCGGAAAACAAATTCCTTTTATTGCAAAATTCTTCTCTTTCGTCGAAAAATGTCATTTAGTTTGGAAAGAGATTCCAGAGATCACAGTTTCAGCTTCGTTCAGTCCAGTAAATTGGCTGTGCAAATCCAACTTTGTGCTCCTTACAAATTCGCTACTTCTATAAAATTCTACTAATCACGCGATATATATACATATATATATATATATATATTTTTTTTTTCTTTTCAACGTTGAAATATATATATATAAAATATAAAATATGTAATATGTGTATATATATATTTTTTTTAACGTAGAGACAAGCCGAAATAAAATACAGAAGAGTGTTCACAGAATTCGTGGCAAAGTTATGCGATACTCGGCCAGTGAACGAGACGCCGCTTTTGCGCGGGAATCATTTTTACGGCAAAGAATCCGGCCACTTTTTCTCTGATTCTTTCGACCCACCTTTTCTATACCGGTGTTCAGAGACCGCGTCGTGTCCTGCCTTTTACGGTACACGTTACCCGCCTCGGAAGCCGCTAATTAGCTTTGTTCGCGTTCATCTCTGAACGTTTAATCGAGCCGGTTATATTCAGAATCCCTCGTTCTACTCCATGTTCTGGTTCAATTTAAACGAGATTACTTCAATTTCGAACTACTGAACAAAAATCTGAAAGAAAAAAGGATGATCACGCTGTGTAATAGAAGTCACCTGTATCGATCCCCCCCAAAAAAGTAACCATAATCCTATTTTCACTAATTCCTTTCACTAATCGTACTTGATTTTACTTGTGCGGAATCACAGATCGGGGATTAAATTCGATTGCAGGTTAATATCAAACGAATGTTGTCGAAGTAATCTTCGTTACGTGGATAAAATCGATAAAACTGAATATTTTTGTGCATCGGTTAATTACTGTTAAGCTTGAGAGCTTAAAAGCTCCAGTAAAATCGGATTGTGGCAATAATTATGAAATAATTTTTATATCGCGCACGTACAATCACCGAAATACTCCACGGTCTTTCGTTATCGTTGCATTCGTCGAGAACTTTCTCCACCTTGTCGACCGACTTTTCGCGCCGCGTCATCTGAAAAGGAGAAGAGAGTCGTGATCGGGACACGTGAACGTTGAAGTGTGAAACGTGCGATCTATCGACGCCAGAATTAGGGGAACGTGACGGCATACTATGGCGATTAACAGTGCCTGTTATTTGATGCCCCTCTTCCACCCCTTTGCTATGTGTAACTCTTGATAGACAGGCTGATGAAATTAACCCTTCGCTGGTGTTTCTGATTTGGACAAATAGATTATTCTACTACAAAAGTTTGTTATAATATTATGTAACATTATAGTATAATAATATAACATAATATTAATATATAATATAATATAATTATAATATTATAATAGATTATTCTTTACAAGTTTGTTTGTAAGTTTGTCAATGCAGAAATTGAATGTACGCTTATACCAGTGGTTTCCAACCTTTTTTTGGCCATGCCTCAATCCTGCAATACATAATTCTTGTTATTCAAAAACAAGCTTCCAAAGAACGTGACATCCACGAAAGAAAAAAAATTAGAAAGTTAAATTTTTGATTTGAGGAAATGCAAAAAACTGTTAATAACTCATTCTCGAATTAAGAATTAATAACTCATTTCCCTCCCTCTCTTTCTCCCTAGAAAATCAAATTGTCCTCCCTGTGGGGCGTGGGTCCCACGTTGGGAACCACTCAAAACTTATTATCAGTATAGAGAGATACAACTTTCTGTTTGAAATTATTCAAGCTCAAGCTGATATATGTACAATTATAACAGAATAGTTGGTATTATTTTACTTGTTTACCATCACCAAATTAATTAAAGTCACTGCATACCTATTTTCTAAACGACGCTGATAGCTGATAACGTTGCACCATTACTACACATGATACTCCGTGGATCTTATTAACTATTAGTCAGTGATTAAGACGCAGCTAAATGGAAGAGACGAATGCGTGCGCGCGCGTGCATTTAAACGAAAATCGACACAGTTGCAGGGACGTTGGGATGGTAAAAAAATTATAATCCGGCTCGGATTAAGTTAGATCAGAGTAAAAAGAACAAAGAAAACAATACGATTAAAGTTATACGAGAAATATACAATTTTACACACACACACACACACACACGTTTGTTAATCCCTTGCGCTGGCAACTGGTTCGCGGACCATAACGAGTGACTAAACCGTATACAATAATTCGTCGCTTTCTTTTTGACCTCGTCCGTATGATATCATTGGATAAAAATTATTAAGAAGTAATAAATTTGTTGTTTTGGCTGAGTTATATTTAAATATACTTAAAACTGAGAAAATATTGCAATTTTGGGATAAAATGTTCTCGACGTGTGTGGCACGTCATTCCAACGCAAGAGGTTAAAGGCAACGCGAAGTATGGGAGAAATGGTATGAAAACGGGGGATCCCTGAGAAAAATTGCACTGCCCCCGCACACTGACCAAGCTCAAGCACGTCCGAAATGTGACAAAACCCGGTTTTGTGTCCTTCTTTTTTTTTTTTTTCACCTCTTTATACGACTGATAACGTGTGTGTGCAAGGGTAGACGATTTCGCTGGAATCGCGGACTCGTTGGCGGTCGGTCACGTACCCACGACTCTATAACCCGTCCCGCCCCGTGATCTCCCCTTGATTAGAGGATTTATTAAATATTTCAACCGCCATTACTTTGGACGTAGCCGACTCCGAAGGGGTAGGAAGTCATTCTCTCGTTCGTTATGTGGCTGCTTTTTCTTTCTTTTTTTTTTCTTTTTTCAAACGCTATGCGCTGGCTTCGAGAGATTATTAGAATTCGGAGTTAAAGTAAAATTTACATCACTTTGCGCGAAGTTTTAGCGTGAAAAATATGTAAAAGGAGGATGACATTTGTTTCTTTCTTCTTGCATATGGTGTCTCTTGGTTGATTAATAACATTTGAACACGTGAACATATGCGATGTGAACGAATTTCCCGCTTTCGTCAGCTACAAATATTACTGCAAAATATGTCAGTATATCGTACAATTTAAATCAAAAAGTTGCATGAAATTTATGTTCAGAAGGAGTACGTCATACAGTTTAAGAAAAATTGCATGAAATCTATATTCAGAGAGAGTGTACGGTTTTGAAATATTTATCACAACATTTCGTTTTCTTCCATCTTTTTTCATCACGTGTCTCCATCTTTTTCAAGTATCATTCCACTGGCATCTTCGTCATCAGCATTTATTTTACTCATTCGTCATTTTCTTCGTCTCTCGTCACCTCTCCCTCTCTCTCTTTTTACTTTTAATATTTTACACAGCCGATATTTGCACCTTCCCGAAATCGTTAATCGCGTTTAATAGGCAGATTTACGGGTTTTCGCAGTGGCCGTGGCCGGCTCGCGTCCGTTTTGAGTTCTACACGTTGTTTACGCGACCGCGTACCTACGCAGTCGTTTGTCAACCGTTAAACACTGGTCACCCTCGCTCCTCTCCTATTTTCCACCCCTGTAGGCCGCAGGCGATAGCGAGGCACTCTTGATTAACGAGACACCCCATATATATCCGGCACGCCCTCTCGCCCCCGTCGCCTCACCTCCCTGTCCACTGCTCGGGGGGGAGGGAGATCGCATTGTTGCATTCGTGCTTTACTGCATATTGCGCTGCTGCCACGATCGCTATGCTGACCTCTGACGTTTCCCTGAAACCAGTTGCCATGCCTTGAAACAGATGGTCCACCTGTTCTGTTTATTAAGCATCTTGTTGTTATTACGTAGAGATTGTATTGTTATTATGTGAGCCTTTTGGTGTTAGTCATGTTATGTAGAGATTGTATTAGTATTCGATAAGTTGTTAAATTTGATATTTGCGATGTGTGTGGTAGAAAATTAAAAGGCTTTTGATATGAAATATCTTGAATTCGTCGTCTCAATTTTATCATCTTCGATTCGTTTCAGTCTGTTTCAAACAGCTTCACTCTCGCGTCTGTTTCAAACAGCTCCTAAACTTTCTCCAATGCAACTATACATTTATTATATCTATTATATGTATTATAGTCAAGTTTCTCCAACACAGCTATATATCTATTATATGTTGAATATCAGACGAGTGAAATATAATTTTAATCGCGATGTAAAATTTCCTGAAACCTTGCTCATTCGCTAAAAACCTCGCTCATCATTCCCGGACCCTTTGAATAATGCGTCTGGTTCGGCTTCAACGAATCGCCTCGCGCAGCTCGTCCCTGCAGTCTCGTTGCTTTAATGCCAACGTTAACCATCGATTGCTGATCGAATCGATACGCGATAAGCATTCTGAACGAGGAGAGTTTCGAAATCCCGGAATACAATCCATTTTATCCAGAATAAAATGTACAAATTATGTCAATGACTATGCTCTATTGTTAATAATAGATACAGCTTGAAACAGTGTTAATAAATTTTGTGCAGCCCTTCGTTAGATTCGATCCAACCGAAGCCAATTTTATCGGTCCCACTCCAATTCGATTCGGTTCATTCCGTCACAGTTTGATCCGAGTTAACGCACGGTAATACAGTTTCTTTTAGTTAGAGACAATTCTCTCTACTTCCGTCTAATCAATTTCACACTCCCTGTGAATTTAGTCAATTTCCAACCTTCACCCTTTGTCCTTGTTTCATCGTAGTAGCACTGTCCAATATGGCGAACGTTGTGAAAGTCTTCGAGAACCATTCATTACCATTACCGTGTAACTATTTCGAAAAAAAAAAAAAAATAATTCCACGATCCCCGTCTACTAATAAGCTCCCTCTGCAGATCTACCAACCATTCTATTATAGCTTGCAACTCTCTTTCTACAGTCATCATCACTTCTCTACGTGCCCCCAGTACGCGTTCCAAACGCGATGATTACAGCAGAAGAGAAAACCCGTAACATCCGTTCATAACGAAAAGAAATCGAATTCACGCGGTATATAACAACCGGTGTGTGCACGCGGTCAAACCTCGGTCTTGGGGGTTGGAACTGGTGGTGGGAAAAGGAGGTAATAAGAAGGACTATATAGGTATAGGAGTCTTGGCCATAGAGCAGTTACGACATATACGGTTAAGAACGGGACAGCGAGGGTGGGAATTAAATGGGGCGGACTCTTGATTAGTTTGCTCGTCCGCCCTGTTCCAGCCGTCCCAGACCACTTCTACGTTTAATCCAGCATTATGAATATTTTTTCCTCGTCCAGCAGACGGGCCTGGTGAACAAGGAAGCAGCTATATGAGATATATATTTTCGACCAGCGAGTGCACAAACTGCTCCGTATCTTGCGATAAATTTTGTCATGCTCTTTTTAAATAAAACTTACGTTCTTTGCTAAGAAGCGTCGATCGAAATTGAAACTCGAAGAGAATACAAAATTAAAACCAGTTCATGAACGAGTTTTCGGAGAATTATTTTTGACAAAAATTGGTTTCGCAATATTTTACTTAACCTTATTTTACGGCAACTAAAATTTTCGAAATTTATTTGGGAAAAGGAAGTTTCGAATTTCCGGTGAAAATTCTGGAAATTTGTTTCACTTCGCTGTAATCACGAGCAATCTCCGGCTACTTCTCGAATCTTCGAGAGATCTTTATCGCTCCGATATATCTTATTTCCTAGGATTGCGTAGCCCTGGGATAACTCGGGATTCTGTCGTTCTGAAATTCCAGCAAAATCTCGAAAGCTTCGGGCTTTAGGAATCCCCCGAATCTCGTCGAAAGGGTTTTCGAGACTTCAAAGCGAAGGAAGCCACGGTGCGTTAAATAAGTTTGTCCGACCGACATCCGAGAAGGGCGGGAGAGATCCCGGCCGTTTTGTTACTGCGAACGCGTTTCGAATGCCGTTGCGTCGCGAGAAAATCGCGCGCGGAGAGGAAGACGGAGAGGAGACTCTTCTCCGGTCGTTTCACGACACGCCTAACCTCCCTCCTCCGTGCACTGAGAATGAATCTCTTGCTGGGTAATTAGGCAGATTACTTTCCGGAGTCGTTCTCTCTGGTCCCGGTTTCTTACTCTAGGCCATGCTATATATATATATATTTCTCGACTCGGGCGGAGGGACAATTAAAGGAAGAAATTCTTTGGTCCCCTTCGAACAATTGGCAACAGAGAAAGAGAGAGAGAAGAAGGGTAACTGTACGGGTGGTTGGTGCTTTGTGCGATTCGTGGCGATTCGAGCGGGACTTAAATTCACCGCAGGGCTAATCGAGCAAGAGGCGCGCGCGTCTCTAGCGGAAGTAATGCCGCGTTTAAATAGTTCCGTGGCAGGTTTCGAGAAACAGTGCCATGATTACCGAAAATATCGCGCCTCGCTGGAAAAGGGGGAAAGGAAATCGTTTACGCCGAGCTCGAACGGAAGAACGCGAGCGAGCGTAGTCGATGATTCCGGTAGACAAGTGGAAGAGGATACAGCGGTGAGAGTGTGAGACAGTTGAAAGAAGATGGAACGTCTAGTGGGCACCGCGAGGAACAGAGCGAGACACCAAGAGCGGAGGTAGCCAAGCAAAAATGTACCCGTTTTTATTTACGAGCCATGGAGGAGAGATCCAGAGGCCTCGACCACAGCGGTCTCCTCCCGTTAATTAAATAATATTTCTTGAGAGAGAAGCCCACGGGAGCACAGCGGAGTAAAGCTACGACAAGAACCTCAATGAGGGGGAAGCGTCTCACGTCGACGAAAAAAAAACATGGCTCTGCTAAGAGCACTTATTGCAGTATTGAGATCGTAATTCAGAGCCGAGGCCTCGTCATAAACGTTCCCCCCCTCTCGCCGGGACCTTTGGTCACTTCGACCTTTTCTTTCCCTTCTTCCCCCTCCCCCTGCTTTATCCATCGCTGTTTCTTTCTCCTTTCTCTCTCGTTTCCCCTTATATCTGCCTTATATCTTCCGTCGAATCAATTTATACCGAAGCCAGGATAGCGGAAGGGAGAGAACAGCTTCTCGTTTCTGGGTCGACGTCATTAACGACTTTTGGGCCGTGACCGATCATCCTGATGGATCACGCGAAAATTGAGACTGTCTGGTTTGGATCAATCCAAGGTGAGTCGGAAGTTCGTTTAAGTTGAACAGGTTTGTTATTACGTCGTTTTATAGGTCGTTGAGTTTGGTTACTTGCAACTTTGGCTCCATTTTGAGATCGCTATCTCTGTCGGTTTTTCAGTGAATGTCGAATTTTATTTCCTTTGTTGGTTTCTTTCACTTCTCAATTTAAAAACTGAAGTAGGCTTAAAATTCCGTTGTAACATAGGTTTGCTAGAAATAGATTGAAATATTTTCACTATGACTCTAAGTAATCAGTTGCATCAATGACAGATCAGAGTGTCAAAATATTATCTGTACAGTATAATAAAATGTGATGTTAAATAACTTGCAGTTAACTGTTATCTCGAAAGAAATTCCAATTTTTCCACAGTATAGACATATATCAAATTGTTTTAAAGAGTAACGAAATTTCAGATTGAATGTCATACAATTCCAAGGAATCTGCGATTGTCTCTCAGTCATTAACTCTGTAAAAACTCGACCTCTCGAGAGAGCTGTTCGTTATCTCAAGCCTTCCCTCTAGGATCGTATGCAACAACAAGATTGAGTGCTACGGGTAATCAAGAGCAGCACGAATGCACCGGATATCTGGAACTCAGGAACAACCATTATTGCTTGCGATTTTTTCGATAATATCCTGTTTCATTCGGGTGTTCGAGTTTCGTATAATCGTAAACGATGTGGCTTTGCCACAATCGACGATAAATTTTCTTGAGAGCGATTAAATTTTATTTCACCGTGGAGTTTTTACAGGAGAGATAACTGACGTTTCACGAAACGTTATCTCTCGAGTTTGCCGGCAGTCTAAAAATTGCGAACTGCCTTCCTTAATAACTCTGATCGTGAGTTTTCTTGTGGTCCTTTTGGGCTGGTTTCTTTATCGGGCATCATGCAATATCATGACGGTGGCTAACGTACGCCATTGCAAAAATTTTCGAGATAATCCGTCTGTATGGAGACTTTAAATTTGACAAAAGTGACAAGAAAAATTACCTTATTTGATTACGATATAAATGCATTAAATTGGGACGTTTTATTTCGAATTAAGATAATATTTAATTCTAAAAAAAGAAGGTGATCATTTCTTTTCCATTACTCCTTTGAAAGCATTCGTCCATGTATGGTTTGATAAAATCCATAACCAGAAAATATATTATAATCTGTTCATAATCAGTGTATTAAATGTAAGGTGTTAAATATTTAAACATATCAATAAAGATAAAGGTACTTGCTTTCATCTAAAACAGCCCATTGCATACCACCCGACCTAACATGTTACTTTCCTAACTTTACCATATTTTCCGAAATAATATCACTTTCGTTTTCTTCCGTGGATTGGCTTTGCCGACTTCATGAATTGGCTTTGAAATATCTTCGAAATATCTTGGTTCCGCGGACCATAACGAGTGACTAAACCGTATACTGCAAATTCGTCGGTTTCTTTTTGACCTCGTCGATAATGATATCACTGGATAGAAATTACTAAGAAGTAATAAATTTATTATTTGTTTTGATATACTTAAAATTGAGAAAATATTGCAATTTTGGGGTAAAAGATTCTCGACGTGCATGGCACGTCATTCCAGCGCAAGAGGTTGAGTAAAAGTGGAATGCATTAATCTTGCTTATAGCCACTCGATTCTTTCTCTTCCATCTTTTTTCTCTTCCGTTTTCACCCCTTTTTTCCGTCTGATTCTCCTCGACTGCACGTTATTTTTTCTCTCCTCTCTCCCTCCCGGTTTCGTTGGCTCCTTTTCCTTTTCCGAGCAGTTTCATCGGGACGCGGCTCGCTATCACGTTCCTTTTGCTAGCATTTTGCTCGACAAACATCGCCGGTCGTTGTCCCGACGCGAGTCTAGGACACGCGGCGCCCGGCATCCGCCGGCGTCTGGCGTCTCGGCGCCCGCTTCCCCCTCTCTGTCATCGGTGTGCTCCAACCGGTCTCTCTTTCTCTCTCTCTCGTTTCGTGGACTAGTCAATGAGACTAGACGAATTGGCTAGCGCTTTTGCAACTCGCGCAAGTATGTTTGAATTAAATTATAAGAAAATAACACTAGTTTTTTTTTTTTTTTTGAAAAATCAATAATTTTATCCTTTAACTCGATTAATTGATTAATATTAATAGCAAGAAAATATTTAGAAACGATGTAAAAAGTCTAGTCTCAAAATATTCTAAAATTTGCAAATATGTTTTATTTTCCACAAAAAAGTTTCAGTAACAAATCGTAGTTACTTTTCTCGCATGACGAGATATATTCGTCATTGTACAAAAAATTACCATTTTTTTTTCTTCGTGACGAGTGTACTTCACAGCTAAGAGGTTAAATCAGTATCGACGATAACAGTGCCGCTGGTGGTTGACGGGGATGCAAGCGAGACAAACTCACCGATTCCGTGAGAAAAGTCGCGTTTACCTCGTTCAGAAAAAGCTCAGTTGGCGGCTAAGTTTTACGCCCACACACACTCTCTCTCTCTCCAAATACTTATCGAAACTGATCGCTATTTAGATATGTATTACGATCGAGATACGACGATCATCGTGCTTCATTCATTTTTGTATCGCTTGCAACCTGATACCCGTCGAACAATGAAAGAAAGAGAGAGATGGTGGATTTGATCGTGGTTACGCCGGCCATCGGAATTTAAAGGTACACCGGCTGGTACCCGTAGGTAAGGGCTCGGTCAGTAAATTAATTACGGCTTAAAACATCGTTAGGATCTGCCACAGCCGGTCCGGTGGGTTCGGTTATTAGCGCAGTACATCATACTCGTCGCTGAGAGCTAACCCCCTCGATCCTCCCTCTTCGATTTTTTCGCTCGAGATTCGGTATCTGTATTGTTGTTGTTTGAAGGAGTAACTCACAGTTTTGGTACTGGAAAAATGATAGGGGAGGTTGGAATGAAAGGAGGAGGAGGATGAGGAGATCGTTGGAATTGGAAGAGATGATCCCGAATAGAAAGAATATTTGGGATCTCTTTCCGGGAAATTCGAGTAATTAGAAAGACTCTTGATATATTAACGGTAATATAGCTTATAATATATAGCTATATCTTAATAAAGCTTAGGATATTATTCTATCGATCTTCCATTGAAATCTGAAATTAGATACGTTCTACTATAGTCTGTGTTCTACTACTCTCATTCATGTAGAATTGACGTAGAATAAAATTAGAGCACTGTATTTTCAAAGTTTATCGGAATTTTTCCCTCTGTCAAATGCAAACTGTGTTTCGAATTACTTTATCTCTCTTTTCGTTCATATCTCGTAAACATCTTTATGATCGTATTTTTCGTGTTTTACGTTTTCGAACGATATTTAATACAAAAAATTTAATCTCAAAAATCCCCATTATTCTTCATTCATTTACTCTTCGACAAAGAAGATAATCCATCCAAGGTAATAGATTAATAGCAATTTCAAATTTAATTAAGATTAATATTAAATCTCTA
Organism: Melipona bicolor; assembly: GCA_030673865.1. Lineage (NCBI taxonomy): Eukaryota > Metazoa > Arthropoda > Insecta > Hymenoptera > Apidae > Melipona > Melipona bicolor. Next base: position 3,054,924 of record JAHYIQ010000016.1, on the reverse strand, counting down.
ATTATTTAAAATTTTCTAGTTCGAATATAAAGAATCCAATAGTATGTTTAAGTTAAACGTATACTATACGCACTGGATCGATGTTGCGGTCAAAATTGTAAAATATTGGCAGGCTAATCGCAGGTATTAAAACGTAACAGCGTAAAGTGTAGAAATATGGTGGCTTGATTAAGGTGAAACTGAGGATTAACTCTGCTCGAACGATTTTCTACGACCAACCCCTTCTCTCTCTCTCTCTCTCTTTTTTCCCCTTCCACGTAGTTTTACGCCGAAATGGAAAAGATGAAATTCGAAATTCGAAGCGACAAAATCAATAGTTAAAAAAAGATTTTTCTGTTCATCGAAAAAAATTCAATCTACAGTTTTAGAAATGAACGAACACCCTTAACAACTTGACAAACCTTTCAATTACTTTAATTATTTGAACCGCGATCGCAGTCGATTAGCTCATATTATTTGTCATATAACTCATATTATTTGTTCTAAACAATACGTTAGTTTGCAACCCTAATGAAACTTTCCGCATAAAAAGGAAAATCAAAAGAGAAAGTCTAGAAATTTTATTCAATCGCTGTGAGATCGTGAAAGGAAATCTGTCGCTATCGAAATACGTATCTCTGTACGGAAGGTGTAATATACAATAATATTACAATAGACGTTTCTATCTTATAATTAATTAAACTTAAATCGCACGCATCTCATGACGTCCCACGTTGGCGTAGTTCTTAGCTTGGCATCGTTTCCTTCTCCAACCTTAATTTTTCGAAATGTTAATGAAACATTTGTATCTTGTCTTGATGCTTCGACATATATATATATACAAACGATGGAATAATATTTTTAATAGCAGAATGATAAAAAGAATATAATAATAATCATTATTAATTGAAGGTATCGATAATTGATAAATCATATATCAATTGGAAATATTAATATTCCTATCGTGTCTCAAATAATGATACCTGGGAAACGATAGCAAGTAGTATTAAAAATTCGAAATATTAATGTTTAAGAAGCAATACCAATTACCAGGTCTCACGGGGAGGTGACTACACGCGAGATCCACTGTTACTTGTATGTATGTAAATCTCAGTATTCAAGTTATTAACGAGTAATAAGAATACCAAGTAATGGAGAAGTTAGATATGTCGTAACTCTAAGAAGCTTGTTGGAATGTTGAAAAATTAAATTAAATTGTTAAATAATATTAACAAATATATCAACAAAAATAAAATAAATAATATCAGTAAAAATAAAATTCTTATAGATATTGGATAGAATTTAAATTTAATACCAAAGAAATCAAATCATGCGACTCGTCAATCGTTGAATTCAGCATTGGATATAACTTGAATGCGTTTTGATGTCTTGAGTGTGTTTTGTTGCCCGTATCAATATCTATTTTTCTATCTTGACGTGATCCAGAATTTCTTAATTTCTTAATTTCGCTCAATATTGTAACCCTCAGGTTTATATTAAAAACGTGGAATTTAAATTTGCACGAGAACCAATTACGCAGCATATCGATACTTCATAAACATTCACACAGATCGACTTGATTTTCGACTATATTTATCTGTTATTTCCACATTTTCGATCATCGATGCTTCGATATTACAGAGTTCGATTACTCGTCGCGTTTTTTTTTCTGTTTTAGAAATTACTATCGATTAAGTAGTTTGCTACTTATTACAACATCCCCCGGCATTGACAAGCGACGAGCAAATAGAAAGCAAGAGTTGTCCGATCGATTTCACATTAAGATTCTCCGGCCGCGCTTTTTGTTCCTTTCGTGGCTTGCGTTTCGGAATCCTTAATCGGGAAACGATGTCGCCGGTATGTAAAATCGGGACGTACATCGGCGAACAAGTCGTACGAGTAATCACTGGCAGAATGCATCGCGTTGTACTTGCCGGCAAGCAGGGCAGCTTTCACTTTAAGCTCGGTTCACATTGAACTCCTCGCTGCGTGAGAGCACTGCGTTTCATGGGAAACATGAATCTTCGACTTGAATTAATATCTCGAGGATCTCGTTTGTCCTTTGAAGATTTCTAAGATTCTAGATACGCGACAAATAAATCTCTGTACTTGTAACTGTACTGGTTCGTTATCGACCATCGATGTTTAACAATGTTCGACCGATTACTCACACTGATATTGAAGAAGAATTCAGTTACTGCGGAACAGATGATCTTGGAAAATCTTTGCGATCCTTGAATTAATCATCATTTCTAGATGATCTTGAATTAAAATTAAAATTAAGGTTGAGTATCATTCTGTGGTCACGCGAATGATTCTGTTGCCCAAAAACATAACATTTTCCCATTTTTCGTTTAGCTGGCGTTAAATTTAAATTTACCAACCTCTGGTAAAAACGAAAAAAAAAGAATCACGATGGTATATAAATGGTATAAAAATAATATAGGGTGGACCAAAAGTTTCTTCTCACCTATTTTTTTTTTTTTTAATAAAACATCAAAATATAAGGAAAAAATTAATTTTATTAATTTTAGATTAAATCTAAGTTCGAACATGATGTTTTCAATTATGTTTTAAAAATTATTTCTTTCAAATGTTGACCGCCAGAGCGTTCGCAAATTTGTGCTCTTGCTTTTAGTAGGAAATGATTTTTGGCCCACCCTATGCATATGTACCAATTACGCATTCAAAATTCATTTTAAATTCTGATTTCTGAATATACTTCGACTAACCTCGTCGAATTTAATTTGAAAGTAAGACGAAACAAGTTACCGAAATGCAATTAATGGAATTAACCAAAGGTCGCGGTAATACAATTGATCGGTTTTCTTATTCCTCGGTGCTTCCTATGGTACAGAGGGCTGCTTATCCCTCGGTGCTTTCTATGGTACGCGAAAGCTATCGAATTTCACGTGTATGCCTTCCTAGGAATGCAGGCCGCGTAACTCTATACGTTGGTCACGCACGGAAGATTCGCGGGAGCGACGTGTATGCCCGGTATTATGTATACGCGTCAGCCATCCCCATCGAAGGATTTCCGTGGTGCTGATCACACTGGCTCCATTCGCCTTCTTGTACGCCGTCGGATTTACCAAAGACCAATTTTAATACATACCTACAGCGTGTGAGACGAATGAAAGATAAATCCTGAAGTGATAATGAAGTGATATATTTATATATATAGCAAGCAAGTGTGACGTCTTTTGTGAGTCGTCTAACGCAAGGTTTCTCAAACTTGGCAACTCAGACAAGGTTTCTCAGTCAGGCGACCCTAAGCCAATATTTTCGTGACCTTAGAGTTATAGAGGTATATATAAACTAGGAATACGAATTCAAATAATTCGATAATAATTAAAAAAATTAATCATTTGCTGACAATAAATCATAAAGAAAATTTATACGAAAATAATTTTTTGATTTTTATTTAATTTTCGGTCGTTGCGCGTCCAGGAATTTTTTAGTTTTGCTAAAATTTCTGCAACCCCCAAATTCAATGATTTTGAGAAGTCCTGGTCTATTAACGTATTTATAACGTATTAATTTCAAAATGAAGCATGTTGTTTTAAAAAAATGATTAAGACACTGCAGAAGGTGCAGTTGATTAGATACGATTTGATCAAGTTATGCAATGGAAATTGTACGATGAACTGTTTGATAACTGAAAAACGATTAGTTAATAATGTCAAAAATGTGATAAAAAGCATTTCTGAGTGAAGTACATTTTGTAAGGATATATAGCTAACAAGCTATCGATTGTTACTGACAGAGAGATTGTTAATGACAATCGCAAGTGAATGTTCACAATATTTATAACATTAACATAACATAACGTAATTATTACAGAATATATCGCACTTGCAACATACATTCCTGTGGAATGGATGACGACTCCATGTCTCTTAATATACTTCTGTTTTACAAATTGCCTGTTATTTTCGGTTTGTCCTCCCACCATTCACCTTCTGATTTCTTGCGTCTTTCTTCTTGTTCTCTAATCACCTTACATATTAACGGGGATGTACGTACTTAATATGCCTCTACTGTTGAATGGCCACTTGCGGAATGCATTATCCTTCATCATCATTAAGAGGATGACTATCGTCTCGCATAAATAACGATGTCGATAGGAAAATTCGCCATCTTTTCTCGAAAAGATATATATTTATAAATAAAATTTATAAATAAAATTAATTTAATCTTTGTTTTTTTTCTAATAAAAATGGCGAAGCAAGAAGCTTGCAAATATCGTAATTTATTGCGTAACGTGGTAGGCGAAGTACAGTGTATACTGACTACGAGTTTATCGAGTGGCGTTATGGTGTTTACGGCGACGTAATCTTGCACCGCTGTTCTAAATAAAATTATCAGGTTGCGTCGGAGAACAGGAATCTCTTGTACCCTTGCGCGGTGATACCATTGTAGAAAACTACTGGCATTACAAGTTTTATAATTTTATGAAACAGCTTTGCGCGTGTAACATCGGCGTTCAACCGTATCCGTGAATATAATGTAACACGTAGGAACGCGCGAGAATGTGCCATATAGATTGTATATTGTATGTGCACAATATAGTACCGTGAAACTCCAGTTTGTGATTCAGTTCGTAAACAGATTTTTCTGGTTCTATCTGCAACGTGTGTCAATTTTTGTTTCTTTTTTTTTTTTTGAAACAGCTTCAACTTCTTAAATGAAGCAAGTAATAAGATGGGAAATTTAACGTGATGTGATATGGGATTTTTGAAGAAATTATTACTTCAGAATTGAAATGAAAGGAAATATATATATTAATAAAATTATTACCAGAAATTATACATACTAATAAAATTATTACTAAATATTATCAGGAAATGTATCTTAAAATTGACTTTGATAAGTTTAATACAAATGCAACTTTCTCTCTGAGATGCGTACACGATAATTCTAGAATATGTTTCAAGCTTCCTTCCCACAAATTCGTCACTCACCATCCCCCTTTCAGAATTCTCACCTATATACATACACATACACATCTGCTAAACGTATTCCCACGATTCTTATTTCTAAATAACATGGTCACATTTCGCCCTCAGAAAACTCGTTTTCACAGTAACGTTATATTGAATGGATGTCACATATATATAGGAGACTGTTCAACGTCCAAAAGTATGAGAAAATTGCAACACACGGTAACCAATGAATCACTTGTTTCTCAGATATAGGTATGTAATTTTTCATGAGAACACAATTTTCTAAGTAACACGTTAGATTAAGTGTATAAGCGTTTTACTATGTTATCATTGGAATACATAACGATAACTCGATGCAATAGTAAATTCAAACGCACAATTTGATTCTTTGTCGAATCTTTAATTTTCTTTAATCGAATATTAATTGAATTACTTTTACAAATAATATTCACAATTTTTTATCTTTCTACAAAGAACCTAACAATCGGAATGTTTTTTGGAACAATTTTGACTTTGGATTCAATAAAATCGATTCGATAAAACCTACACACCTTTTACCCACAGTTTTCGAACGCTAGAAAGTCAAATAAGGAAAGGAAACTGCTAAAATAGCCGAGTCACAATGAACGTCGTTACAGAAGTGAAATTTTACGGTCACCTTGATGCCGGGGCCGGTTTGAAGTCTCTCAAGGAAACGGAATCGTGCCCTCGAATCGCCGCGAGGTCCTCAAACTCAAACTCGATAGTCCATGGAGAACCCTCGCAGCTGCCCTTGTCCCGTTTCAAGCTCGTTTTTTACATGAAGTAATTTTTAGGGTGCCGACCGAACTGTGACCATCGAAACGAAGGGCAAGAGAGAGCAGAGGGGGTTGTAAGAAGTTTTCTCTCGAGGAAGAAAGAATCGGGGCACCGTTCGAGTGTCGTAGCGGCCCCAATCCCACCTTTCTCTTCTCTTTCAACCCCTCGAGATGTGAAACTCCGTCGGAATACTCTATTAGGAACAGTGCACGATTTTTAGAGATAATGATCCCCGAACTTTCCCAATGGCTTCCATCCCCCCTCCGTTCACGATGTATAGCCTTTTAACTCGCCGCGGATTACGGAAAACTTTCCTCCGTCAAATATTTGAAGTGGCGTTAATAAGAGAGATTAGGTTTATTTCTTCGCTTCTGTCTGGCCTTTGGACGAAGCTGGAGAACTTTTTTAATAATGTTTGCAACGTATGTTGTATCATAGTGTCTCTGTTTTATGAATTTGATGCAAATGAGTGATGAAAATGATACGATTCAAGGTGAGTGCGGTGTGGCAATGTGGCAGCGACTGAAACGGAAAGTCGTTTGCCGGGAAGGGACGTGTCAACCGCAATTATGCCGTTGTCGACACATATACTATTTTGTATTTAATCCTCGTCGCGTGATTGATAGATAGATAGATAGATAGATAGATAGATGTTTCTTGTGGGCAGAAAGCGATTAACAACCGCAGAAGAAGTAGCTCGATCTGTCTTGAAGGATCGTTGTCGTTTCTTCGTTCTTCTTTGTTTACTATACCGACCGGTATTCCATGAATTTTCTTCCACGAAAGAAGAATCACCAGCCTCCAAGTTGCTGAAATTACTGAAGAACTGCAATGTGACAGCCATTTCTGCTTGATAATTTTATTAGGCTTCTCAGATCAGTGCCTTTGAAACTTAATAACTGACGTGTTTTATTTAAAATTCTAAAATCGAGTTTCTGAAATCTTTTGCAAATTTATCCAGATAACTTCTTCCATTTCAGTCGATAAAACAATCAATAGTTCAAATTACAGAAATGTCAGATATGTACGTGCGTGCCTACCACGTTATTCATGGCCATCATCGATCCTCAGAAATTCACCTTGCTTCTCGTATTCCGCCAGCTCACTCTTGGGACCTCGGTTTTTGTTCCGTTTCCCGTGTTTCGGCAGTTCTCGAACCAAAAGGGGAGATAGAGACACGCGTGGCCGAAGGGTTGCACGGAAAGTGAGTTTTCCGCCACCCTTCCGCTTTTTCTTCCGCTTTCCACGCGCCACGCTTGCGCCCACGTTTTTCCTTTTCCTCCCAAGAATGCTATACAGGGTGACACTACGCATTTATCACTGTTGGAATGGCCATGTTTTAATTTTAAAATATATCGCGGCAAAAGGTACGACAAATAAAAATTCATAGCTTACAAAATTTGCATAGTATTTTGTGATTTAGAAATTACATATCTCGCATATTTGCTTATTAATATTTTTTTAGTACTGCACTTTGCTCGTGATGAGTATTTTTTCTCAAAAGATTCCCCCGAACGATATTTATAGAATAATATTTCTAATAATAATGATAATGTTATCGTGCGAAATTAACATTGTTTCTAGATGTGAATTAAATAGAAAAAATCGTTACTTGGGTAGATGAATTGCCGTTTCTCCATGGGTCATAGTCATAGTGCGTGAGGGCAACTCTGTATTAACCGAAATGACCGTAAATCTAATTGGCTGATTATTAACTGAGAATCACTCACGACCTCATTCGTTTGTTGCGATACAGTGACTGATATAACGAGATCTTTATTGGTGCGGTGACACGTCTAGATGTCATTGCATGGCGACTTTCTATACTTTCCTCGGTATTCCACCAAATTAAAAATACAGAAACAACAACCAAGTTACTATGCTAAGAAATTCGAATCACAAGGGATAGATTTCAAAGTGTGTATATACATACGATAAGATAAAAGTAAGCGACTAGAGACAATCCCAATTTTATTCTCTTATCTTTTTTATAACGGTCAAGCAAGTTATTTTTATGAGACAATGACAGTTGCCCCACCCTGTATAGGGATCGGCGAGGCGAATAGCGGGGAGAAATTCTCGTATATCTTCAGCTCGCCGGCGGCAGCACTCAGCCTTCGGGATAAGTTCGTTAGAGTGCTCCGCTGTCTTGTACCCGAAGACACTCCCGAAGGACGAGAAGGGTCGTACGGTATTACTCTCACCTTGCCCTTCATAGGCTTCCCACCCTCTCGACTGTCTTTTAATTTCCAGCGTTTCCACGACCGTTCAATTTTCGCAATTTACGGGTCCGTTTAACCCCGGTTAAAGGTGCTTTTGCCTCTTTCTCTTTTTTTTTTCCACTTCTTTTGTTTATCCCACAGATGATTTAAGTAAAGCCGAGAGTAAATGAGCTAATTCGCTAATTTCATCGTGTTTATTGGTTAATTAATAATTAATTTTATCTCTTGCGGAAATCACACGATGTTCCAGTGGCTGGATGGTTTTTATAAATTAATCGTGGCTTTATTTAATTGTAAATTACTTATTAGTAAGTAATTTAACTTACTTATTTATTAATTTAACTAACTTACTTATTAGTAAGTAATTTAAGTAATTAATTTTTAAGTTAATTATTAGTAGGTAATTTAAATTAATCACTTTGAGTTTTCCGTTCGTCCTTCACGCCGAATGATTAATTAACCCTTTGCACTCTCCCTTCTGAGGGGATATCGTATTTGAATCTAGCCAACAGCTCGGACTTCCTCTTTTTATAATTTATTATAACAAACGTATACATTTGGCATTGTATAATAACGCGATGTATAATGGTATAATATTTGAACAGATGCCTAGAATGAAAAATCTAATAATAAGAATAAAAAGAATTTCATAAATTTCTTAAGACAGTCCTTAGTCAATTGATACTCATTGGAATGATTCACATAAACTAAACTTTTTATTGTTTCTTACGAAAGTTTGAAAAGGATATTATTTTTCCAGAAGTTGGAACTACTTGTTTTAACAAACGCGCAATGAACGTTGATGATTGCTTTAAATTTAAACGATATCACATGTTAGAAAGATATAATTAACAAAATTTCGTGTTAAATATCATTTGAATAATTATTTCTAACGCTGTATCATTTTATTTGATAGTGCTTTGTAAATAAATTGCTGATAGATGGTACAAAAAAGTTTATCGAGGGCAAAGGGTTAAACATCTTTTATAAATCGAAAGAAGTGATACAGTTTAGAATACTTAAGTTCATTGGCAACTGTGTCGCTCGATACTATCGAGAACATCGAACTCTTGAAGATAGATTCTGCTGATTATGTATTTATGAAAGTCGATAGCGGGAAGTTCGGTTGCATTAGAGCCGATATGAGGATGATCCTGCTGAGAGTATTTGTAGAGTGAAATCGGTCTGGACTCGCGAGACTCAACGCTGGTGATCCAAGACTTGAGAAATTCGATACTCACGTCTTCAAAGTCGTGAAATTTGATATTGGTAATACAGAACTTATGAAACCAAATACCACAGATACCGGAGAGTATGCAATACAGGCGACATGCGAGTTGCGAAATTAGATACAGGTTACTTTTGGAGTAATTGGACTTCAAGTTATTGACGTGTATTGTGGACTCGTATAGGATATTGTACACTTTTATTAGAAGCCTTAAAGATAATTATACAAATATATAATTATATTATTATAATATTAATATTATATTATTATTAATTATATTATATATATTATATAAACATTAATATTATTAATATATATATATTTCTAACCGAGTGTATATATATATATAGGTTAATGGAATTTCTAATCGAGTTAAGGATATTGGCACATCCACGATTACAATAACTCTTAAAGTTATATCTTGAAACAATGGAAGGATTCAGTAGGTACTAGGAAATTGTATTGGGAAAATTTTAGGGATAAGAAGATAACATAGTTCTAAAGTCAGAAGGATATAAATGATTTTAAAAAGTGTTCAATAATTCAAGAATTTCACAAGGTTTTAAAGGTTCTAATAACTCTATATGGGAGTATTCTCACAGTGAAATCTAAACGAAATTCTGATAATCTAATGTTCAAAAATTTCGATGTTCTAAAATTGTAGAATTAATTAACCTAGCAAGCTTCTCCAATTCCTCCGAGAACCTAGAACTTCCCAAGAAATTATCCTACAGACAATCTTCAAACAATCAAAAATTCAAGCTTCCAAGAAAGGTTTTTTCAAAAAAAAAAAAAAAAAAGAGCGAAAGAACGTCCATGATACAACGTAATTCCTGAATTTATTTTCCTATCACCAATACGTCAATTTACGATCCAATCTACTCTCACTCTTGCCAATCCAAGTTTAAACCAACTGTCGTTAAAGCAATCTCCTATCCATTTCCCCGCATCGATTAAGAAATTCTCCTCCTTCTTTCAGTATCGAAGAAAGAAACGTCGATCAATCCAGTCGAAAAATACCGTTCCACCTAAATTGACTCGACGACAAATTGCACGGTATTGCACAGTCGCCGTTGCAGAATGGTGTTGCACGGACATTATTCGAGCGCGATGATGATGATCGATGCAGCCCGCTGGATCCGCGCTTGAATCACTCGCGTTTCTGGCTTCGGTTCGCGCTGCTAGGCGCAGTGAAGTCGCAATCGTGTCTCCTCCTGGTCGGGTGTGCAGGGACGACGGGTGGCCGGGGCAAAAAATGCGCGCTCGCTCGGCGAAGACCGGACCTTGATGCGGAGAAACTTGCTCCTGGGGCAAAGCCTGATCGCGGGGCGGCCCCGAGAATCCCGCTTCCCGGGAAAACTCTCTCTCACTGGGAAATTATTTTCCCGGGAATTCTGCAACGTATCGCGAGTTGCACGACACTGCGACGTATCGAGAATTATACGCCCGGTGCGTGCCGTTGTGAAAAATTGCTCGGAAGTATTTTTCAGTTCTTGCAATTTTTTTCTTTTTTTTCCTTTTTTTTTCCTCGATCGTTAATTCGAGGCGACAAGATATTTTTGTAGACAGTTGGATAAGATCTCAGTCAATTTTTGGAACAGTTGCTTTCTTCTTTTTTCTTGGAATGACCTGAGATTAGTTATAGTTTTCTACGTAATTCTATAATTATAGTTTTAATTGTAGAAAGATGTTTCATATTTTTACGTACAATTCTATCGATACACAGGATGGACCACGCGTTTCTTCCCACCTATTTTTTTTGTACTATTACCTAATCTATAATATAAAATTAAATAAACTTACTTTTTATTTAATAAAACATCAGAACATCAGAAAGAACTAATTTTATTAATTTTAAATTAAATTCAAGCTCAAACATGATTTTGTTTTTCGTTGTGTTTTAAAAATTATTTCTTTATTGAAAATATATATATCACTTTCAATATCACTTTAATGTTACTAATATTATATTATTTTAATGCTATTAAAAAATTACGGATTTATTTTAATAGGATGTGAGTTTTGGCCCATCCTTTGGACTTCCGGTCAGATCGGATGCAGCCGGTGAGAACGCAAATGTAATTCGATATTGGAAGGACAGCGAAACTTTTGGCGAAAATCTTAATGTGAATTGAGCTGAATTTCCGGAGCAAACCCCAGGTGACTGAACGATAGAAACCAGGGTGTATCCACTCCACTGCTGCCGAAGCACGAGCCGTTTACCCATCAACGATAGCGAAACGCGTCTTTGCTATATTTATCCTAATCGCTCCCTTCCTTTCGACTTCCTCGGCACTGTTTCCAACGTTCAGGGCCAGGACGTTTCTCTCTCTAGGAACAGCTTCTGCAGATAACTTTCTCTCTTTCTCTCTCACTCTGTTTTCGGATCGATCGCGGGAGCCAATTGTTGAAGACACGGACGAGCGCGATTTACGAGCAGTCGGCTTAAACCTGAGATCCTCCTCTTTCGGGTTTGGCTGCTTACTTACGCAGCCACCCCGGAGACCGCTTCTCTTTTACTCTCTGTCTCTCTGTCTCTCTTTGCCTTTGAATCTCAACCCGTCGTGACTGTCGTCGACGACGACGACGACGACGACGACGACGACGACGACAAACCCCTCTCTCTCGACGATAAACGTTCTCATCGACGACGGGCTTATCGCTTCGAATTATCCACGCTGAGAGAAAGAAGCGACGTGAAGGAGGAGAGGAGAGTGTAATGCCGAGTGGATTGGAAGGATCGCTGTTTGTTTTTGAAAATTCCATCATTCACTTGGACGAGGATATTCTGAATATCCTGATAGTTGGATATTCTGAAGCTGATTCTTTGGATCGAGAATGTCTCGAGAATTTCCGAATTAATCAATTTCTTCAAGAAATGATGAAGGTCAGATGAAGATTAATCGTGATAACTGTGGATCTTTGGAATTGAAATATCACAAGGATGAACAAATATATACATAAATAACAGTAAAATTGGAGTGTAAGTTTTTTACTTTACTATCGATCATCGTTTAAAATTTTACTTTACTATTGGATCATTGATCATCGAACCTAACCCGTGTCAATCGGATCAAAGTAATACGTAACTCGTGGCAGACAGTGGAAAAAAAATGAATGGAACCATGCCGTTAATCTTCCCACGATTATCTTGGAATTTTTCCATCTGATAATGGCAGTGGGAGATGATCGAGGAGACACGTAACGCATAAATCGATCGAATCGACTCGTGTGCGCGCATGCGCGCGAGCGAACTTTACACCCCGATCAGCGTTGGTCCTCTCCCCCGGTAAATGCAGAGCCGGGATAATTTATCGGCAATAATAACGCAGCCGGCAGTCGGTTTCTCGTCAAAACTTTCTTGCCCGATGGCCGCACATATATTACATCTTCCACGACAAACTTTCCCGTTTAATAAGTCTCGGCGATTTTTCACTCTCCCGAGGAGACAGAACGCGAGAAAAGGGAAAGATCGTTGATTTTTCGGAGGGTCGAAACGGCTCTCACTTTCAAACTGGCATTAAGAGCGTCTGTAACCTTTAACAGTTGGTTTAACGGGCATTTCTTGTATTTTTTATTACGGCTAAGTATTCTGCAAATACTCGTTAAATTGACGAGTGAATGAAAACGCATTAAAAAGATCGATTTAACGCTAGAACTATCGACGACCGAAGTATAATATTTGTAGCAAAGAAATTTGACGTGTGTTCGTATAGATAGATATAAAAGAATCAAAATTAAACGTATAAAACTAAACGTACAAAACTTTAAAATTAGAGGTTTGAGAAAATAACGACACGCTCGTAATATTCTATTAATACAAATCAGCAAAAATTGCAAAGAAAGATTGTAAAAGTTTTTTTTTAAATTTTGTTCATAAAATCAGTAAATCGAGTTTCTCGAGTTAGCATCTTTTTGAATCTATTAATGGTTTTATGAAAGGGGATTCTTTACAAAATTTAATTTTTAATCCCTAAATTTAAATTTAAATTTTTCTAAAATTTAAGGATCAAAGATTCTTTTCAATGCGATATAAATTTTGTATTCTTTCAAAGTTTATTATTCTAAAGAATTTCTGTTTGTTTCAAGTTTGTTAATTTTTCGAATTTCGTTTCGAGGAAATATAACTTTCGTAAATGAATTTTGCTTAATGTTGCTGAGAAAGGCACAATGAAAAATTGAAAGAGATAAAACTTGCAATTTCAGAGAAACGTTCCAAGCAAATTAAAAAAGCCCGGTGACAAATGAGTGTTCCAAAACCATCCTCAATCTTTCCCAACCTGTCGAAAAAAGATAAATAGCGCAGAAAGGAAGTTTCCATTCCACACCCACGTCGCATTTGACCCAACTGAAGTGAACGTTTTCGACGTAAGTTTTAAATTACGTGTCAAACTATGATAGTTCAGACGTAAGTTAACGTCTATGTACACGAATGTACTATAGATACTTATCGACTTGCGTGGGCTTATTTTATGCGAAGCTTAGTCGGATTTATATCGTATTGTAATAATGATATCGAATTTCCCTAGAGATTACGTCGTCCTTTAAATTTTATCAGAATCCGATTCGGAAAAGTGTAAGCTTTCCGTATTCGATTATCATTAAATTAAAGATTGTTTATCAGGAATCGAACATTTTCTTGGTGAAAGCAAGATTTTCAAATGTTTTCACATAAGAAAAAATTGAGGTGGAAGTTCATCGTATCCGAAGTGCTAAAGTCAATGTAAGGAAAGAAGTTGAACAATGAAGAAAGTGTAGTAGTGTAGTAGTGTAGTACGCTATTGTTCTAGTCTCAATTTCATCATTAAAGAAACGAGGTTATGGGCTTGAAACGAGCATGACTATGGTTCCCTGCTTAATTGTGTAGTTGATCGACTTGTTTTGATATTTCACATTTCAGTAGAATATTTTCCAGATTTATATGGATAAAATCTAACTATAAATTTAGTGAAATCTCATAGAGAATTTGAAAGATTTTCAAAATTTTAATGAAGAGGAAATTGATTGTCCAAGATTTATATGTAATTTATATATAAATTTAGTTGTCAAATGGGGCCACACAAAGTATGCCCAAAAATTCGTGCAAATATACACTAATCTACCTATATAATATATACTAACAGATAACAGTAACTGTAACAGATAACTTGAAAAAATAACCTGAAGACTGCGGATGACGACTATATTACAAAAGGAAACCACGTAGGAATTAAACAACGAACAGATAGAAAACGGAGAAACGCGAAAGAGAAAGTAAAGTAGAGGAGGAAAAGTGTTCCAGGGGGGCGTAGAGGGGAAATCTGCGGAAAAAAGTACGAAAAGAAAGAGAGTGAGCTAAATTAAAGGGCGTCGCGAACAAAGGCGGATGTGCCTGGAGAGCAAAACAGGCCCTGTGTGGTATAGGTGTGCGGCTACATAGGTGGCCATGAGGAGGGGGTGTCTATGTTTGCCTCTTCGTGTCGGATCAAAGCGCGTGGCTGCGGCGTTGTTGTTAGTTCTGACGGGAATAGAGATGGAAAGCGAAGGTTTGCGGTGAATTTCAATGTGTTCGCGCGATTCGTGCTCGGAAAACCATTTTCCAGAACGCGGTTGAACGAAAAGAAGAGGTATGCAAGTAATAGACGATAGACGAGGGAGAGGAGGGTCGAAGGGTGAGAATAAAGGAGAATGGAATAATTCGGAGGGAAGGCTGAGTCATGTGAAGTCGGTAAAGTCAGAGAGTTGAAGAGCAAGAGGTAATCGATTCGAGAGGTAATGCTCGGTCCAGAAATAGGGTGAACTCGAAATAAGCACCTCCAGGTGCACGTGGAGGATGTTGCCCCGCACTCGTGCATGTTGATGAGGAAATTGAGACTCGTGCAAATATTAAAGGGGTACGCGAGCGAAATCTTTGCCTACTCCTTTACCATTTCCTGCGACGATGCGTATTGCTTCCACGTTCTTTCTTCCAATTACTGTTGAACGCAGGAAGTACCTACACGTACACGTGCATTTAAAGGCATAGTTACGTTTAACGTCTGAGGTGAAAGAAATTGTTAAATACCGAGGAGAACGGGAACAAGCGGAGGCACGTGAAAAAGTTCAACTACGATTTCTTGCTTCGTGGATTCCATTCTTCGATTTGGGCAAAATAATTTCCTTCGATCGGAGTAATAACGAGTATGAAGTACGTGATCAAGCTTTTGAACTGTTTGAAATGTTTCAACTCGCGTGTCGTTCCTGCCACTTGTACAGTCTCGAATCGGATTTTCTTTCGTTTCCTGTGATCGATCGCGATGAACTCGTTCCTTCCAACTTTTACGTCTTGCGAGATCACCTAGGTATCACCTAGGTTGTCCAACTTCTTTCTGCTTTTGAAGAAAAGTTTCTTCTTTCAATTCGTAGGTAATCGAAATTATACCAACGCTGCGTGTATAAGTATAATAATTTAGAAAAAAGGAACGATGTCTGGAGCGATTCATATACGACGATACATAGAAAGTGGTGTAGCTTTACTGGAAGAAGCGAAGACCGAATCACAGGCAGACACCCCCCCTTGGTTTACCATAAGAATGGTCCCCATTATCCCGTAGATCCGCGCCAGGAGATATTCCAAGTCGAGAATGGCCGAAGCCAGCTAAGGGGCTGGTGACAGATGCTCTGTATGCAAATTCCCGAGCACCCGTGAAAACCCCATAACACGCCATCCTCTCGCTGATTCTTCTCTCTACCCCTCCTCCTCTTTCCACCTGCTCCCTCTCTTTACCACTCCTTCAACATTGCCGTTCACGAAGCTCAAGACGTTCACCGTGATAAAGACTTTCCTCTATCCCTGTCTCTCTTGTTTCATCATCTTTGCCAGCCTCTCTCTCTCTCTCTCTCTCTCTCTCTCTTTTTCTCTCTTTCTTTCTCTCGATTACACGGGATGCGCCGATGTTCTTTCTCCCTTCGATTTTCTGTCCTTGTTCGACGATAACGTAGTTGGGTCAGGCCATCTCGTTCTTGCTATTACGAAGAAGTTCTTTGTGGTGGAAACTCGCTGGGAACAAAGCGAAGTAGGAGAGGTGTATCTCAAAGACGGGAAAGGCGTTAATTGAAAGGAGGCAAGGCTCGGCCCAATGAGATTTCACCGTTCCTGCGCAAGGAGAACGTCCAGCACCAATTTCCCGATCTTCGCGCCGAAGAAGATGGCTTCTTACGCATTGACCCTTTCGGATACACTCCGCTGAGAAATTCACTCTCATCCCTTCGAATGAAGCCAATTCTAAGTTTGAATAATAAATAACACACTTAGAAAGAATAAAACTTAAAAGTTCTAGTATTATTATAATTTTTTCGATTTCTTCTTTAGGCCATTTTATTTTTGGCCGTTGTTTGTATTTTAAGTTTGAATAATAAATAACATTTGAAAAGAATAAAACTTACAAGTTTTAATATCATTATAATTTTTTTGATTTTTGACGGTGCATTTCTTCTTTAGGCCATTTTACATTTGTTTGTATTTTAAGTTTGAACAATAAATAACATTTGAAAAATTCAAAACTTACAAGTTCTAGTATTGTTGTAATTGTTATAATATTCTTCATTTTCGACGATGCATTTCTTCTTCGGATATTTACTTTTGGCTATTGTTTGTATCAGTTTGAAGAAGAACGCTTCCGCACTTCCAATGCAATTATCTTTTCGGTGCTTCGAAGGAATTAATTAAATAATAGCATTAATACCACTGCTCGAGGTCGAATTCCCCTAGTCACTCTTCGATCGTCTTTTCACCCCCATCCACCAATCGTTACTGGATTCCGTGACTGGCAGTTTAGATGTGGGCGACAGCGACAGGACGGAGCGTAATCTTGAAATTAATTTAATTAGTGGTCGGCGTAGACCCGAGCTTCAGTCAAATGCTCGTTAATCGCACCTGTCGTACCAATCATTCTGCATTGCCTTCACCGTGTGACTCTTCGTCGTACAACTTGTACCAAATGCTTTCCGTCTGCGCGGAGAAACTTGCAAGAGATCCTGATTTAAATATTACCGAACTTTCTATTTTCATTTCTATGACAGGTGAAAATAAATTGCGCAAACAGACTTAGGACAGTATTTTTTAAATACACTTTCTATTCGTTACAAACACGTTCGACCAAGTATCAACTCCTGTTAACGAGGGTCATTTGAGTGGCACGCTACGCAATCGGTATCGAGAAGCGAAGAGACAATCTTTGAGGAGAGACTTCGGGGCAATCAGTTTTATCTGAAAGGGGAATTGTACGCATTTTTCGTTTTATTTACAAGTATATCCCATTATAAGAGTAGATATTCAATCTTCCATATTAACTCTAGTTAGAGTGACTGTAGCTGCCCCTTTCAATGGTGATCTTTCAAAATACCGTGATGGTGAATGAAGAAGTGGTCGCTGATTTATCAAAGTTCAGAGCTCTTCTTTCTTTGCGTGACAACTTGCAATCGTCGCTTCGACGCGCGTGTTGAAAACACTCGCTTTGGGTACGTCTGTAAAATGCTTCGAAAATCAAGGCCACAAAGGAGAAGAGAAACTGCAGGAACGAGCGGCTGGAGTGTGAGAGGAAGAAGCGTCGAGAGAAAAATGGTCGAGAATTGGTCTCTTGACTTAATACAATGAAATAGTAATAAAAAGAAAATAGAGTGGTGGCGAGGCTCAGATGAAATTTCATCGCGGGAATTCAATTAAAAGTGATATACTATTCCTCGGGGAAAAAAGCAGTTGTCTATTGTTTACTGATGGATAGATAAATAAATACGTGAATAGAGAAATGAACAGATTTATCATCAATCATGTTTCCATTAACACTGGCTATCGTGTAAATATCTTAATTGTCTCAGACTTCAACCGTTAGATTCTCAACTTCAACAACGAAATTGTTGAATTTTTCTTTTCTTTAGAAAAGTTATGTATTTTATCAAAAACAACTTGACAGAATCTGTAGTAGTTTAAAGCAGATTTGATCAAACCAAGAATGTATACATCTAGAATATACACAACCAGCTGAAAGAGATAAACACATAAAATGAAAATGTGTTTAAATTATATGATTCCTATATCATGCTTCTTACTTAATTTTTACCAAATGTTTGGTTTAAATATCCTACTTATCTGTAATAAAGTGACCAAGTTATATCGTGGAATAAACGAATAAGGAAATATCACATAACCGACAACAATTTATTGTTTTTGGAATCGTATGCATTAAAAAATAGTTGTAAAGAATCAAACTAACGTTTGATCAAATAAAGGCTAAAGACAGCCAAAGTACTAAATTCCAGACGCAAATTGTGTTTCGAACAATAATTTCATCTATTACGCAAACTTCATGAACGCAAGTAAATGAATATCTAACGTTGCCAATTATATAGATTTTGATTTATAAATAATTCATTGCTCGTAGCGTACGTAATTTTTAAAACGTCAACGTAACTGATTGCAATCTTCATAAATAGTCGTATAAATTTAAAATGAGTTTCGCATACTTTTTGTATGCCGAGAAAATGTCCGTGTAACGAGATATTTAACCAAGTTTGCAAAACGAGAGTACCGCAAGCATGCATATACTGAAATCGAAGCTGGTCAGCCATGAAGAACTCGTTTCAGATTTTATGAGACGCAACTGTTGTAGATTTTAATTAACTACACTTTCGCGTTATATTTTTTCTTTTTCTTTTTTTACAATCGTAAATAAAATTACAATTGATTTAAACGAACCAATTAAACGCGATGCGACGACGTAAAAAAATTATATACGTAGAAAATCAAATTTAAACGGTATCGCAGTTTGCGATGCTCGTTAAGTTGTTGGAGCGTCACTTGAACGCCCAAATTTCTCACATTCTCCATTTCGCGAGTTTCTCCGTGACAATGTAATTATTGCTCGCCACTTTCATGGAGTTGGGTTCAAAAACTAGGCCTTGAAATAATTTGTGAAAGTTCGGAGCGTGAACGCGATATTATCAACAGATACGAATAAAGTAAATTATTATTCTATCAACAAATTAAAAATTGATAAAGTAATACGCAGAAGTTCATTTACACAATTCAGAAATATAAAGAGAAAAAAAACGAACTAAAATTAAACTTACTAAATTGTAGAAGAAACTTACTAAACGAAAGAAGAAACAACGATTGAAAAAAATATTCAGCAAATACCTGGGATTCCCTTCCACCAGCTACAATCTTGAAACAGCAGAGTTCGACGATGCAAATTAATCGAAAAAAATTGCAAATGAAATGTTACATTAACGCAACGTAGGATATCTTAATGGATACAGGAAGCGTGGAGCGGATCTGTAAAAAGAAATGGGTTCGAATTAAGAACGAAAATATCTCCGAGTTGTACAAGGGAAAGAAAGAGAGAAAGAAAGAGAGAACGACCGTCTGCCATCAGCAGAAAATTGGAGATGAACCAAAAAGTTTTCGCGGCTCCTTATTGTTTCAGTGACAATTAAGAGATTAGGGGCGTAGAGGGAGCCTCAGCTCCAGGAAAAAAAAGCGACCATTGGAAAAACAGAGAAGATCGCGGCGAGCTTTCCTCGCCGGAAAATGATTCAAAATGATTTGAATTCTTGTCGTCGGAAAGACGAATGGCCGGTGCGATTTCGGAATACTGATGCGTCACGCTGTGAGTATCGAAGGGGGATTGGTTGGTTTTCTATTGCTAAGCTCTCTCCCTGTCTCGTTCTTCCTTTCGTATTTTTCTAGTAGGGTGAAAAAGCGAACGCAGTTTGAACGGCAGCGTGCAACCCACGCAAGAAATATCGCACAAGTATTGTAATAGTGTACCAGGTTCGTGTGCAGAATACATTTTTTATGACTGTTAATGTTACAGAGTATCCTAGCCTAGAATATGTACAATGATACTTTATATGTTGCTCAACAACATAGTTTGTTAGATATGATTGTTCGTCTATGATCTTTGATATAAAATAATGAACGACTATACGATGATTATATTTTGTCTGTTCGCCATGTTGAATGCAAAAGTTTACAAATCATTCGTTGGTTTTTATAAAAATTAGAAGAATTCAATTTAAAATATTTTGATATTTATTTAATATTTGACTTTGTTTGATTTTTTATAAATTTGTCTATTTGTAAAATCAAACAAGATATTTCTACGTATATTATGTATCCTATATTATATAGTTAGTTCTTTTGATATTTACTGAGATGGATCATAACAATTGTATATTGAACGTGTATTTTTCATATACAATGTTTATTTGTCATTAACTTTTGTCATATATATCATGGAACATAATCACTGCTATTGAGGTGAGTTTTTTATAATGAAAGTAAGATAAATATAAAATCTAAGATAATGTAATACATGTATATTATCAGTACTGATAAAAATTTTGCGTCACCATTATGTGACAATAAATATCAACTTTGTATTTTTTACTCTCGATTACATTTGGAATCTTCTTCCATATCGAACCATGAATGATAAAATTCCTATGGGTAATATATCTGATGGATACTTGACGTTTTCTGTATCAATTCTATATTGGTGTTATGTCATGGTGAGGCTAGGGAGATCTTTCTTTATGTAGATTCTTCTGTGACATTCGATTTCCCGTTGGAATTTGTTAAAATTCAAGGATAGAAGATCAGGGCGAACGAAAGTCGGAACTATGCCAGAAAAATAAAAAATAACGAGGGAGGTTAAGAAGGAGACCGATAACAGTAGGAAATGAAACATCCTTTTTTTCCCTCCCATTCTATCCGGCCACGGATACGCATCCTTAAAAGTTTAATTCTCCCCGCTTAGAGCAAACACTTACCAGCCAAGTTTTTTGCCAGTCATTCGATTTTTAATGGATCAATATTCCCTTTGAATTTTTAAGCAGAAAGGAAGAAATTTAAGACGTTCAATATAATTATTTGTTTAGTGTTATAGGAATGGAGTAAACAACAATAATATTTCATTTTCTATAGAAAGAATAAATTGTCATGGGAGTGTCGTATATTGTATGTAAGAAGAAATTGGAAAATTCCATAAATTGTATCAGACTGTTGCAGTATAAATTAGTAGTTAGATATTGAATGTATTAAATTATGAGACTGTAGTCACGTGTCAACTATAGGTCGTTTTCCCTAGATAGTACTTTCTTCTGTAATGTAATTCGTCTACCACTATCCCAATTGATTGGACGATGTTTATGAAAATTCTAACTATTTGCAAGCGAAATTTTATTTATAAAATTCCTTCACTTGAACACTATCTTCTATAAACCAAAAATTTCCAAAAACTTACTCTTCGAAATCCTCCTCTTTATTAAAATATTTGATTTCTTCTCATTTGCTGTGAAATTTTATGCAGACTCTCTATTAAACGTTCCTTGGATTTAAATTCAAATCTAATGTAAGCAACATCTCTGGAATCTAATCAAAATAGTTGAAAAACTTTGCCACGACTCTTCTTCTTTCTTTGCTGTCAACTTGGCAGAAAATGTATTCTTTTTAAAAGTAACTTCGATGGTAATCGATGCCACTTCCTAGCAGTGACTTCCTAGGAGTAGGATTTATGGGGCAGGGAATCCATTAGAATCCGGCGGCTCGCGCGCAATCAACGAAATACAGAAGGTTGCAGGGTGAAAGTGGCGAGTTGCAACCCCTCGCGACATACGGCGCGCGTTTTCCATCGGGCCAAATAGAATTTGCGGTCGCCGTCGTCGTCGTTCCACCCTGCGATACTCATACAAATATCTCCCTCTCTTCTTCCTGGGAAACCTCTTTCTGGAGGGAAACCTCTACTCTGCTTTTCTTGCGGTAGTTCTTGCTTCTTGCAGAGGTTCTGCTTTCTTCGTGCACATTTCACGAGTTCTCTGAATTTTTACTAAATAATAAATTTCGGTTTTTCCTCGAACTATTAAGCGTGGAGACACGGAGTTAGATTTTAACGTATAAAGTATCTATTTTCTTCTTTCTTTCTTTTTTTAGATTTTATACCGAAGAAGAATTTTAAGGAAAACATAGAAAGTGTGTAATTAGCTCTTGTTACAAAGAAACACTTGAGTGAATGAAGGAAGAAAATCAAAATTGATATAATTTTTAACTTTAATCGATCACTAATCATCGATTTTAATCAGAAATAAACTTAATCTTCACGCGCGCGATAAAAGTTCAACCTCTGACAAAGAAAGTAAGAAATAAACCGAAATGCGAAATAGAGAGAATTCAAATGGACCAGGCGGTGGTCCAGCCTTCATCCGTTTCTCGTGATTGGTGTTCAACAAACGACGTCGAAATCGGCGAGTTACCATAAATTGCGGGGGCACGCGCAAATCCAGAGTTTATCCGCGGCAGAGTTTCTCCCCGATGAGCGATTCGCATGTAAACGACATCCGGTATACTGCCCTTTGGCGACCGCTCGTAAAACCGGGGGCGAGCCACCTGCTGCCGCCTCTTTCTTCCAGGCTGAACGCTGCGACAATCTCTCTGCTGCACGCGGAGAGGAATTTCGGGGACCGTTGCCTAGAATTCGCCGCGACGTGGACAGGATTTCCGGGGAACAGATGTGATTTCCTCTTAAGTCGCTAGCTTCACCGTCGCGAAGATTTCTACTAGTGAAATGGAATTTCTTGGAATTTTCGCTAGAATAGAATTTTACTGCAATAATATACATTATTTGATTCACGAACTAGGGAGACTAATGTCAGTGAGTATCGTCGAATTTCAAATATACAGATTGAAATTGAAATTTTCCAGCTTGTAGATCCAATTTAACTCAGATCCAGATGTTCAAACTAACGTGTTCCAATTTTCCAAATCCCAATCTGTCCTCTGTCACCGACCGACCAGCTACGTCCACAGGACTATTCTTCATCGTCAGTAAATTTTCTACATCTCGAGCAACGACCTTAACCTCTGTTTCAGACAAACGCCTTTAAACTCCCCCAGGAATCTATAAGACGTTCGCTGCCATCGATCATTTCCCATGCAAGACAAATCACCGTCCAATCCTACCATCTCAATCGATCTCGTTATCCTCGTCTTTCTTTTTGTACGAGAGAAGAACATTTTTCTGGAACGTTTGAATTTCAAAGGCTTGCCACGATCAGGAGTCAGCCTGGCGACGAGACGCTCCTTCGAAAATCAGGGGTTGATACGTCAGACGCGAACTCATCAAGAGAACGAGCGTCCATAGTGAATACTGATGTGCCACGGGGTCGCGGCGGATTCGTCTTCTCCACCCACCCCCTGTAATTCCGTGCTTATCCACCGTTGGCCAAATTCAGCGAGCACGATTATGATTCTTCCCCATTTTCCACGAAAGACGAGTTTTTCGTTCTCCTCGCCGCGACCATTCAATATCGTATTCCGATAGCCAAACAATCCTCACGATCGTTATCTGGAAATGGAAGACATGAATAATGGCGGCGAGTGGAACGGCGAGGTTCTGTTCAGGGAGTTTACACGATTTGACAGGAATTATTGGAATAAAAATAGGAAACACGAGACGAGAATACATATGAGCCATTTATTTTGAAAGTGGCCCAAGTCTATTTTCCAAAGAAATCAAGCTAGCCGTTTCACATTTACGTTTCTACGTTATCTTTTCATTTTTAAACAGATTGTAACTAATATATTTAAAATCGCTAAGATTTTGCACACAGAAAATTAGTTGGTTAATAGAATGATAAAGATTTTTATTTTGAAAGTGGCTCAAGTCCCGTTTTAAGAGTTTCAAACTGATATGAAGTATATTACGCAGTAAAATTTTATGAGATAAGAATTATGTTTTTTATGATTAAAGTAGTGTTTGATTTGCTCAGATAGCGATTATTTAAATAATAATAATCCCATTAAATATAGAAGATTTCATTTGAACTAAAGTTCTAGAGGACGCGGTTTTTAGAAGGTTAAAAAGTACTAATGGAAAAAGGGTAAATTGGTTAAAAATATGTTGGATACGATCTTTGGGAACCGAATCATATAAAATGTTCTATAAAGCATCGACGAACGAGGATGCAATATTCAAAACTCTGGATTTACTACCGCGTTGGGGGAACTTCAATAATATTGAATTGACACCACTGTACAAAAATGTAAGACCAATCGCAACACTAAAATACAACGATATAATGGATTTATTACATTATATATGGTATACACTGGTACATCATAATTATTTTAAATCCAATTGGGGAAGAATGAATTATAAATTACGAAATATTATTTGAATGTAACATTTCTTTAATAAGTGAATAAAAGTTGGATATCTTTTAATTTCATAACACAAAATTGTAATATTTTTTTCTTCATTTTAAGGGAATTTTATTTTTTTCAAGGGACTTGTGCCTTTTTAAAAATTTAAAAAAGTTATTTCACTAATTTTTAAAGTGGCTTAAGTTCATTTACAGCCATCAAAAAACGTGTTATTTTCTAAACGATGTTTAACATACTAATTGGGTTGGTTAGAAATACAAAACATTACACTACCATGTTATCAGTTACCAATATTTTTAAATTTATCTAAACGCAAACCTGATTCAAAAATAAACGGACTTGGGCCACTTTCAAAATAAACGGTTCATATTTTCGTGCGTGTGAGTTGATTACAGAGGATGATTTCACTGTTGAACGTTAAAATTTGGGATTGGGAATTGCTTTACGTGACTGTAGAGTTATGTGCAGAATTTCGTGATGTAAACTGTAAAATTGTTGATAACAGAGAAACTTACACAAAGAAACTTCAATATAACTCTCTACACTTTCTCCCTCTACTAATTATCTTTAAAGAAATAAAGCACGTAGAAAATTGTAATCTGTTCTACGTTTCACAATAACTTATATTCGATTGAGCTCGAGTCAATTGTATAGAAATACTTGAATAAAAGGCCACAGAGATGTATTCGCGCGACAGGTCGAAAAGCATAAAGGCCGAAAACCGACGATATATCACGGTGGGAGAAGGTGAGACCGGAAAGAAGCAGCGTGGTCGTGCGGCGGTCGCCACGTGCTTCGAGTCGACTAGTGGCGAACAGCGCCGAACACGACCGAACGCGAGATTTCATGTCAGAACTCGGTGTCGGAATGCTTTGCTCTCAGTCGTAGGCGCGTGCCACGTACCGCTGTGTCACTGAGTGTGGGTGTTTGTTCATTTCTCTCGTTCTTTTCTTTTTTTTTTTGACATTTCTCTCTTCGTGTGTCGTGTGTTTCTTGTATCGTCGACAAACACCGATATAATTTATTAACAATCGTACATGCTCGTCGATTCATCCAACCAACTCGTTAAGCTTAGAAGCTTAAATTGCAGTTTTTTTTTTTTTAGTGATCCGTAATAAATAAACTTAAATTTATGATTTTGTCGTCGTCGAAACAGTGATCGAGTGATTAAATAATTATCGAATCAGCGATTCGAAAATTTATCGAACGACGAATTTCGAAGATCGAGTGGACGCGAGGTGTTTGGTTACAACGATGAGATGAATCGTTCAGAAATGTACCGGTGGCAACGACACATCAGATAAAAGGTAAGCAATAAGGAACTACTATACATAATAGCGTTTCGCTAATTGGCCCGTGAATTCTTGTTTGACCAGTTACATACTGAGTTAATAAGGCTTTGGGAATTTTTTAGGAACTTCAGACTTAAGTATTTTTGTTCTGTTTTAAGTGCTTGTTAAGGTACAAATACACGAGTTATTTTTTATGTACGCAGCACTAAAATTTTTTTGTCTGATACTACTAATAAAATGCAAGTTATGGATTAGCAATAACCAATTACAGAGGTTCTAAAGGTATAAATTGCAATGAATTAAGATTATAAACTTCATAATCTGCACGCAAATTTACAATTCGTTCAAGTTATTTCATAAAAGTGTTCAAAGCGGTTCGTTGTTAAAGATAAAATTTCAAAAACCAGCGAGGATCGCGTCAGTCGACAAAGGTAAAATTCTCTCCGTTTAAAGTGACAAACAATTGCTTGTTATTTTCTGTAAGAAACAGAACTGTTTTTCGTTCGTGTTACCGCAGGATTCTGCTCTGTTCGTTTCAGGAACATTTCGGTGATCGCGCGTTTGATTTATCGGGGCGACGGGTCGCCGCGGCAAGAAACGCGAAACGGAAATTGAAACGGAAGCGATGGCAGAGAGAGAGAGAGAGAGAGAGGAGGTCGACAGTCTTTGAAGATGCGCCAATTAGCGGGCAAGTTTTCGAGTCTGTTCGCGCGAAATCACCGTTACGCAGTGACGCAGCCCTTTCCAGCGCATTCTACGTTGCGATTTTTAATTAGCTTGCGGTTGACACTTGGAGGCTCGAGCACCGTGGCGTGCATATTCGCTGTTGCGGTTAAGTCCTTAGTGTTTCGTCGTCAGTGTCGGGGAACACGGTGATTCGCGTGCAGCACGTGTATCGAGGTCACAAGAGAGTGAAAAAAAAGAAATTCGAAGTTCAAAGAAATTAGGTAATGTCTCGCTTTTGTGTGATATTGGTGCATGTTTATCGCGTGTCTATGTTTGTTTATATAGTTGAATAATTATTATAGTTATTTATATAGTTGGAACATTTATTTAATTGAACTGTCTGGCGGAGAAGCTATCGTGAAAGATTCGAAAGAACTTCCAACGCGTCAGTTGGAAAAATTGGGACGAGTTTTACGAAAAGAGGGATCTCTCTATCGGAGACCTGATCTCGACGGAGACCTCATCCAAGCGTTGCCGCAAGCGTGCAATACGGATCTCCTTAGATCTCTCCTGTGCCTCGGCCTTTTTATCTCTCCTGGCGTTTACCCGAAAGGGATTACTTTCCCATTAGGATCTTGTCTTTCGAGGACAAATAGTCGAAAATGGAGCCGACGCTGGTGTCCGAGGGCCGCCACGATGATTTTTCCCAAGGTGGATCCTCTTATCAGAGAAACCCGACAGAGAAGCCCCCTTCTCTACTCTTCGATTTTTACTTCTTTTACAACGGAGCTTGCTTCGATATTTCAAAATGGCGCCTATATTCCTTTATCTTCTTTTTTTCCCCATGTTCCCCATCTTCTTTCACAGAAAGAAAAATGACAAACAAGGATAAATCCGAAATGAATTAAAAGTTAAAATCAGAAATTAGAAGCGAAACATAATATAATCTTAATTTATTCGTAGAATTCGTTCGCCATCTTCATTCGTTCCTCTTTATTAACTCGAGTTTCTCATTCATAGACAGCCCCCCCTGACATTCACCATTTTTTCCGTTTCGTACCACGTCTTCGAAATGAAATTGCGTCTCTCTTTCCTCCTCTTCTTCCTCCTCCTTCCTCTCTCCTTCTTCCACGCTGCTTCTCTCCCCACTCTCCCGCGGCTACAACTTCGGAAATAATAGTCGTCTCATCAGTTGGAAATGAATGCTTTAGATTACCACGATAAGCTAGTAAGCGTGAAGCGTGCCTTTAGCCGTAATGCCAACCTCCTGGCGGTGTAGCCCTCTGTGCGGTTGACGACTTCGTAACCTGGAGATTCGTCAACGTCAGACCCCATTAGCAGCAGCCCTTCGTCTACTGCCGGACTCGCTAATTCCCTTCGTACGGCAAACACAGTACTCTGTGTGATACGTGTGTCTTCTAGAATCATCCACGGGATGTTTGTTGAAAAGTACCGAATGTACTTTATAATATTGGGCTTGATTTGAAAGGTTCAGAAACGAAATCAGAGTTTTTGAAATTTTTACGATCGATCTTCGTTAGATCCGACACAAATATATAAATGTATATGTGTTATATTAGATGTACCCACAAGTAATGTCGTTTTTTGATACTGTACAAAATTTTATTTTATTTCATATAATATAATTTAACAGTAAGCACTAAATATCAATATATTTAACTAGAATATAGGTTGTGTTATCATAAGTTAAATTATTGCCATTAGACGGCAGTGTTCATTAAATTTGAAGAAAACGACATTACTTATGGCTATCCCTAATAATTTCGTCAATTCTTTTTTTCTCCTTTGATTTCCGCATTTTCTTCAAACGAGCGGGAAGCATACTTGCAACTACTTTTTTTCGTAAGAGTCGATCTCTGAAGAATGGTTCCTCCATTCTTTAAATTTCATTATGTTGTTACTATTATTTTTGACTGTTTTTCGAGCCTGCAAAGTCCCATCCAAAATTGCGTTCGAATTGCGTTTGCGATCAATTGTCGGTAACGGATAGTAATAAACCGGTGATTAAGAACATTTACATAAACACCGTCGATGTTTTTGGTTCATTTACAAAGCGGGGGAAGAACAACAGCGTGCAGGTTGCCGTCCGTTTCTTGTCTCGCTCGGTCGCGAGATAAAGGGTTAATTTAACGCCGCGTCGTGCATCGAGCCACAATGTGCAACACCACCGCCGACAGTTAAACACGCGTTGTAAGTTCGTTTCTCTGCTCGCGGTCGTAAAAGTCGGACGCGGGGGCATCGCAGTCGGACGTTGCATTTTCAACCGCGTTTTCCACGACAACGCTTACAACGTATTACGAAGATAAGGCCGAAGATAATGTTGCTCGATTAAACTTGAATTTCTGAGGTATCACACTTCGACGATTCCCGCGCTGTGCTCGGAAGATTTACACGGTAGAGAAGAGAGAGAGAGAGGGGGGGGGGGAGAACATCCGGCTTACTTATCGCGTTAAGTAAATCGTTTTGTAGTTACCTTTCGATTTACGCTCGTCCTGCGCACCGTTTGATACGCTCGCGGAGTAGAAAAACTGGAATCACCGTGGAATCTTGAACAAGCAAGTTAATGGGATTCAGCGATCGTTGCTTTTTCGTGGTGTAAATATTCGATCGTTATTTGACAGATAAAATATCGAATTTTATTGGTATTGGACATATAAGAAACTGGTTCAGATAATTTTAATTGTTATTGAATAATTATACGTATAGATTTAGATAATGATTGATTTTCAAATATTAATCCGTAATATTCAATGCGATTGATTGATATGTGGGTACTTTTTTTCTCTTATTAGAAATTGGCTCTGAAAATTTTAATTGTTATCGAAAGATATGTAGAAAGATTTTTAATGATTGACTTTTGAATATTAATCAAACGTAACATTGATCGATATATAGGCATTTTTTTTCTTCTACTAGAAATTGGTTCAGAACATTTTAGTTGTTGTTCAATGAATATAAAAATGAAAGATTTTTAATTATCGTGTATAATTTTATTATTGTTGTTGGATGAATTGCACGAGGTTCAAGGAATGCTTAAATAACCATCGTCTAAAATATCTTCAAAGTTAGATTCTTCACATCGGTCGTTACTAATTACATACATGTCCCAAACTTTCACGCTATCATTAAAACACTAATCCACGCCTTTCAAAATAAATCTCCCAAATTTACATTTTCGATAGACGAGCCTCGAACACCATTTACGCGTAGCGTATGGGAAGAATTTTTCCAATTCCTTCGAGAGACAGAAAACGATAAGAGCGAGGAGAAAAAGGAACGTGAAATTAACAACGGACTCGTTATTTCAAAGAAAAAGGTGCAAGGGACACACGTGTGAAGTTCAGTGTAGTGAGGCCAGATTAGATATGGCTCGACGGAGACGAGGAAGAAAAAGAAATACATATACAATACATGGCGTCAAATATTTAACTTGCCGTATTGTCGAAATTGTGCGATAGGGGGCGTTGAATTGCGGAGGCTGACGTGTTCTCGCGAGAAGAGACTCGTTGAAGATAATTTACGATCGGCAAACACACGAGAGATCCAATTACTAATGATCGAGTGGTTAAACAGAGAGATAGTATCGTTGACATATCGTTTAGAAACATATGGTTCTGTTGGTCTAGTTTGTCGGATAAATTAAACGTAAATGGTTATCGGAAACTTTTGGTTCGACGAACCATCTGTTTCGCTTTTCTTTCAAAATGTTTTAATTATTTTCACTCGCGATTATAATAATAATTATACCTTTTGTTTATCTATTCTCCTTCAAAGAAAAAGAAATAAATTTCCTAAGGGCAAGTGACATTTACACGCACAGTAATTTTCAAGTATTCCAGCTTCGACGTAGCGACAGAACCCTTTCTCACGGTGCATCAATTCGCTTCAAGGTTCTCCATCCAAACACGAACAACGTTTCACGAACCGTGAATTACGAGGATGAGAGAAAGTCCTGCGCGAGTGGCGACGGCAGCTTGAAAATATGGCGGGGCCGCGGTTGTACGCCGCACAAGGAGATTCCACGCGGGAAAGGGGCTGCCGGCGAGTCTGGGCTGCCTTTTAAAAATATCCAACCGTTTGAAACGAATGGCCACAGCGCGGCGAGATGACCGAAATAGAAAGTCGAACCCGGCCGATCTCACGCTGTTACTCACCCCTCACGCTCTTCGAAACAGCCTGCCATCTGGCTAGTTTCTTTTTAAGTTGGCACTTGAAGTTGGGCTATGTGCTTTTTATTTATTAAAAATACGTAACACGAAGTACACGTACAGGGTGGCGTGTAGTATCTAAATATGAGTGAGACAGAGAAAAATATTTATCAGTCGTTGGGGTATCGACATATTTCTAGCGTGAAATATTATTATTTATAACTTGAACGGTAAGCACACGACGGACATTTTTATAATGTGACGTCTAGATCCGACTCTATAATATTTTACAATATCCTGTACAACAATTGTTTGGAGCAATCTGTAATTAAACAGTAAGAACTTGACGAATGTAGATAGAGTTCAAAGTCAGTGATGGATGTTTATAATTTCTACCTATAAATCACCTGTAATGTAGCAGTACAGTGGGAGATTTATTAGAATTATGGAAAAAATACTTTCACCTCGCATTGTTCGCAGCTACGACTCGACTGAAGAGAATCGTCGATAAAAATGATAGACAACCGCGTAATAAATCCATGCCACTTGTACGAAAATATCCCTCCTTCGCGGAATGCGTCACGAAGGCATAAAGAAAAACGAGCAGGGCGTGTACTCGAAGGATTTCGAATCCCCGTCAGATTTCGTTGTCACCAGCTAGGTTTTTCTTGAT
Organism: Melipona bicolor; assembly: GCA_030673865.1. NCBI lineage: Eukaryota > Metazoa > Arthropoda > Insecta > Hymenoptera > Apidae > Melipona > Melipona bicolor. The sequence continues at coordinate 3,023,773 of JAHYIQ010000016.1, read as the reverse complement.
TTCTCGACTTTCCTGCACGACACCTTCCCGCGCACCAGGGTAAATATTTGATGTGATTTTTCTTCCTGCCGACTCATACCCTCTTCAATCTTAACGCGTTCATCCACGCGGCCATCAGATTCGCACCCTTGTTACTTTGTTTCTTCCTCTCCTCCGATCGTTCTCTTATTTTTCCCTTCGAGTTAGCACGTTTTCAATGATAATCTCTTGTCACCCTCTTTGGGTTTTGTTAAACTTTTAGGATCAGTGTTTCTCTTCCTCGCTTTCCTTCGTTTCCCTCGACGCACCCAGAAGAAATTCTTTTCGATCGTTAGCCATGTATCCCTAACTACGATCTTATCCTCTCCAATATACAAGTTTCATTCGATTCTAACAAGTACAGAGTTGTAACTGCTAAAATAATCCCTTAATCGCTTCGATCAATCTGTTTTTCTACTTTTATTACTCATTGAAATTTCTAAAATCTTATCGTAGAAAAGATTTCTATCTGAAATCGCTAAAATCAATAAAATTCGCGAGAATACCCAGAATCTGTGAAATTAATATTTGGAAGGTGTATAAAATTTCTACTCGATACGAAGAAATACGAAATTAGTATGAAAAAATTTCTGGTCGGATAATTAGTAAATTTTCTAGTTAACTTCACATCCTGTTCATTTAAACACGCGTACCACCTATCTTTGTTATTGCATTTTGCAAGAATACGTGATAGTTCCAGATCGCAGTGGGGTGTGCTCGCGACGCAGGCGGCGCACTCGTTGAAAATACCGCCTTAACCGTTTCAAGGGTTGTAAAAGTGCGTGGGGAGAGGGGTGTCGCGTGCGCACATGGTACATGCATCATCGCGGTGGAAACGGGGGTTTCTTCTGTGTGTTTATCTACCCTCTCGTCTACTGTGCCTAAATGCACGATAAGAACAATGATTCTCGCTTCAACCGTGCAGATAAACACGTTCGTTGGCTAAAAGTACGAGGAGAATTCGTGAAATTCTTTTCGATGGAAAGAAAAAGAAAGAAAAAAAAACAGAAGAAGAGTTTCGTTCCTTTCTTTTGTTGCACCGTTAAATCATAATTATAGTCGAGCAGCTTTCAGTCTAAAATTGTTCGATAGACTTTTGTAGCTTTCGGAATGATTTACGTGCAGCAGAGTAATTTGAATAGAGATGTGTGTATTTAAGGCAAAGGCGTTCTACAAAAGAGTTTTATGTACTTCACGTGTGTATAAAACGGGAAATTTTATAATATCGAGAAACTGGAGGTAACTTCAAATTGACATGGGATATTTTGTTTCATATCGGGTACTGTTATAATTATTACGCAATTTAATGTACACACGTGCATAAACTTTAGCTGGATCTGTCATTTTTCCTTTGTTCGGTTAAAAGAATTATTATTTTTATCTTTTACTTTCAGAATTTTGTTCGTGACATCTGATTTTTCATTTCGATCGTAAAGCTCTTCGTTCAAACATTCCAGTATTTTTTTCCCTTGGAATCACGATCAATGGTGAAAATTAGGGTAGGGATAGAAAGAGGCCGGAAATTCGGTTGACTAAGCAAACGCTTAGATAAATCAATAAAGCAGTCTTTTTTCGGAGGCGTTCGAACCCACGAAAATCGCCCGTGTAACAACCTTTCCCCTCTAATATCGAACTACGAGCGATCGTGTCGAGTAGAAACGAACACTTTGTCGATAGTGATTAGATAATATTTGCGGACAGAAGAAGAAAAGAAGATCTTCCTATTAAATCAGCGGCTCTCTCTCTCTGTCTGCTCGAAAAGCTTCACTCGAAGCTTCCATTTATTCAACTTTTATTTTTTCGACTCGTATCAACAAACAAAATTCGACCGCTCTTTTCAATTGTTCTTCTTCACACGATTCTCACGTCGCAGCGAAAAGATTTGAAGAAAGGCTTTGTTGCTAGAAAATACATCCTGTTATATTAGGTGTTATATATCGTATGTTACATTTATTTATATTATTCACCGAGCTTTCTATCGGCAACATACACACGCACACAATCAATATAGTTACATTTTTATCAAAATCGTGCACCAGATGCGAAACGTGTTCGCGTCTTCGCCGGCGACCCTAGAACAAGATGGAGGAGGGTTGGGACGCGGCTCTGTACATCAAATTTTCTCCTCGAGGAGGGCCCCATGTGTCGCGGTCCGCGTATGCAAAACAGCAATCGGGATTCGCGTTGCGTGCTCGCGTGGGTAACGACACTCTGGAGAGAACGATATCGAACGATATCGCGATTCGATTTCGAGGCGAGAGAGATTGTCTCCCACGTCTCCGAAACGACAGGGGCTGCGTGTGTTACGGACGAAGGTTATGGACTGAGATTCAGCGTCGATGAGGAACAAGCGAGGAATATTACGGGTTGGGGACAAAACTTGAATGTAAATTCCTTCGGTTGGAAAAATGATGGATCTTCTGGTTTTTTCTTTCTTCTTCATTTTTTATGCTCCCTTTTTGCCGAGGAAGCTTGGATTTCATAGGTAGACGAAGAAATATACTTTTCACGTGGAAAATTTTGTACATACTCTTCCTCTTTCAGTTCTTTCGTTTCATTTCCGTCCGATATTTAGGAGAGTTTTGGAGAGCACGAACGATGTTCAACGGAAATGGATTCACTGTTTAATTTCTTTTACTGTATTAGTTTAGTATAAAGAGGTATCAAATTTACGTTGATATACTTCATTGTATAACATATATATTCTGTTTCAAATATATTGTTTGTTTATAATATCTTCCCTTCATCTATCTTCAGAGTTGTCTTCTTCTCAAGTAGAAAATAGTTGATTATATTGTTATTTAAACCTTCCATATATCCTTTTCGAAAGGTGGACGTAATTTTTCACCTTGTCAAAAGAATACCCGTTGATCGACCTCGCGAAGCCACAAAGGTTCGCATCGTTTAACTCGGCTCGCTTGGACTCGTGTGACAGTGTCTGTTGGGCTTCTTATTAGTCATAGGGCCGCGATGGGTCGCCGGTGGTGAACCCCTCGTGGACAACGTATCGAATGTACTTCGATGCATGCCGCGTGAGGGGGCCTTGCGCGCGAAGGGGCGCGCCCCCATGGCCATGCACCCCGCAATATACTATGTCCTTAGCTAGTGTTTCGCACGACGCTCACCCGTTCGTCTGATCCTCGTGCTCGTGTCCTAACGAAATAACGCCGACACTATCCACTTTGTTGTTTACTGTTTTTCCGCCGATGGTTATGCTTTTCATGCTCGAGGGCGATGCGAGTGTCTGCGGGGGTGAACGCACTGAATCACGACGGTGTGGAGGAAGTGTGCCCGGAGTTGGGAGAGTCATCTGGTGGATTTCTGAATGGAGGAACCATTCTAGTGCCAGGGAAATGTAGTGGAGGGGATTGGATCGTTGACGAAATCTCCACGCTGAAGAATGGATTTTTCCTTTCGCGTTTTGTCTTTTGGAAAAAGTTGCGGTTGAGTGAAGTGACGTTACGTAAGTGCAGGGCCCAGCAGTTCTGTGCTTTTACAATTTTTAATCTTTGTTTCTATTTTTAATGATGTGACTCGCATTTTTTCGTTTTTGTAAGGTTGAGACAATTCCGATAATTTAAATATCTCTTCACGTGTACTCTTTCTTGCCAAAGTTATTTCCATGTACAAAAAAATCATTCCCCTGTATGAATGAAATGTGTGAATATTAAAATTCTGCTAAATACAAAATGTATTTATGTAATGAAATATTACCAATGATAAAATTACGAAAAGTCTCTGATATTAAAAATTGTAATACAAAAAAGGCGAACATTTTCAAACAGAATAATATTCGAAATGCACTGTCGCTGTGAATTTTGAGCGCGAAAGAGTCGAGGATAAACAAAGAGAGATGGCAAGCAGCTTGGCTCGGCTCGATATTGGGATTTATGTGCCGAGGGGAGGACGTGGACGATAATTCGCCGCGCAGCGGCGATCATGGAGGCGTTTACTCGTATAGTGTTTCCTTCTGTCCCATTGTACGCGGTGGACTTGGAATTTTTTCGACGTTTCGAGCATCGTGGATCGTGGCAGGATGAGGCGTTTGTCTCCGAGGCAGTTTTACACTGGCGAGCGCGTCAGGTGGCATATGATCAACGTGCAGCACTCTCGAATAGGATTCGCGAACATCAGGTAACGTTTCTTTCATTCTGGATAGGCAGATTTTTCTAATGGCCAAGTTTGATATCGTCTACTCCTTCGAGAGTTTAGTTCGAGTGTCTCGAGAAAGGGAGTTTAATGCATGGTTCGTGTGCGTGTATCATACACCGTCTACGTTTGTTGCGTATAAGAATGATTTATTTTGAGATTTTTTTAAATTTTATGTCAAGTTTGAAAAAGTATAATTTGGAGTATAATTTGCGAGTTCAAAAGTAACTGAAGTAAAGTAAGAAAAAAGAATTTTTTGAATTCTTTGCAAATTCATTACTAAATATTGTTATTTTATTATTATTTATAATTTTATTTATTATTCTATTATTATTACTCACTGATCGTCCTGCCGGTATTAATCTAAAAGATTTAATTGAATTTATATTTAAAAATGTTTAATAATTAAATAATGTAAGATATATTACTCATGAAATATTATTGTATAATGATTCTTTGAACGGTTTCTCCAAACTCTAAACTCTCGTTAAATATTCTCGCTCTAAATGCTTTGTTCACTTTTAAGAATTCACCTTTCTATTCGAGTGCAAATGGTCGTATTAGCTGACACTCGTTAGACACAGTGACACATTTCTCTTCAAGAAAATCGATACATTTATGTTTCCGTTATAGTTGGAATAAAAATTTTCAATTATTATATTTGTGAGAATAAGTTCTCTAAATGTTTTGATTTACTTAATCAGTTTATTCATACTAAGTAAAAGTTTCAAGTAAAAATTTTGAACTAAAATTAGGTACACAATTAATATGGTTAAAGAATAATCATTTAACATCTTCCACCGCATAACAAGATTGAAAATTATATTGATTGCCTTGGTACTTCTATTGATCAATGAACCATTCATAACAAGACAGTCAATCAAATTAAAAATGAAGAAACTAATCAACTTATTAATTCGATTAAGTTGGACACTCTATATCTCTATCAACGAATAATTCATAGTAATTTAACTGTTACAATTAAAAATTGACGAAATTACCAGTTAAATTAATGAATCTAAAAATTCAACTTCGATTTAAGTTGACCACCCTGCGATACTTTTCAAAGACCTACAAAGTCCGCAGTAAGGAGAATGTGCTCTTCGGGGCACTGCGGTAACTGCAAATGGCGGCCAGAACCGGCGAAACGAGCGTATTAATATAATCCTATAATTCCGCCGGATGTTCCGCTTGTACTCACTCCTCGGTCAGCCGTTCCGGCGTCAGTATCAATTAGTTTACCCTTGTCAACCCGGTTAACCCTCCACGGGTTTGGCGAATCGGCCTTTTCACCCGTTTCGTGTCATCTTCCCCAAGATGGGCAAGACGCATCCGCGTGAAAAGCCCGGAGGTTCGCCTCCAACCTGCTGGCGGAAGGGAGAATTAAGAAAGTTGAGGAATTGAATTTGAAACGAAGTAAATTAGCAAGGTTCGTTATCCAAGAATGGCTTTGTCGAGCAGTTGGCAACAGATTTTAGCGACAGTTCGAGAAGATTCGTAGCTTCGACGTATTTTTAGAAGAGACTCTAGAACTTACTGCGTAAGTAACCGAAACGTATTTTTAAGTAATATTTCAGTCAAATTCTGTACAAATTATAGTACTCGAAATATATATCTTCTTTAAGATCTCGTCGCGAGACATTACTAAATAAATATCTCCCTAATTTTTTTGTATTTTCTTACTCGTCCTTTTCTCCCCATAGAATTAACCTCTTGCGCTGGAATAATGTGTCACGTACGTCGAGAATTTTTTGTCCCAAATCGCAACATTTTCTCAGTTTTAAGTATATTTAAATGTAACCCAGGTAAAACAAATGATAAGTTTATTACTTTTTAATAATTTCTATCTAATGATATCATACCGACGAGTTCCAAAGAAAACGAAAGCGACGAATTATTGTATACGATTCGGTCACTCGTTATGGTCCGCGAACCAGTTGCCAGCGCAAGGAATTAATCTTTTGAATCTAACTAAACTGTCTTTAAATTTTCCGGACAAGATTTCAATTATGCCACGAGAACCTAACTCGCTTTGTTTTAAAAAAATACGTGTGTACATTCGTCATTCACGCGCGACATATTTTACGTGTCTTTCTCGTTCAAATGACAAGATTGGTTGAGAACGCTAGATGAAGAACACAAATGATAGCAAATGTCGAAAGTTTAACCCCCAAGTTTGATACAAAAGTTGTGTCAGAACAGCGAATAGCCGTTTTCCGGCGTCTTAATTCGCAATGAATAGGTTCACAGGCGCACACTCGCCGGAATCCCTAAATCAGGATTAACGGGGAGACACAGCCGTTGGTCGTAATCTTTCGCACGGCGAACTAACGTCTCGTTCGTACACGTCGGACGTGTGTTTTAGCTTCGTTTGATATATAATGCGTTTTACTCGTGCCACGCGTTTCAAGCGTGTTTAGTCATCCCACTCTTGCAGTTACGCTTGATATCAATTTCGTCTAAGACTAATAGCTTGTTTCCGGGCGAAGTAGAGAAACAGAGGGAATACCGCGGTGGGAATTCTCATTGTCGCGGCGAATTTTCGGATGCGTAACATTCCAGAATTGTTCTGTTGTAGTGGATGAATTTAGGGATAACGTGAGATTAATTCGACTTCTTCTTCATAATCCGATTACATTCCGCAAATAACGTTACGTTAAAACGAGGGAAATTGAAATTGAAAAGGGAAATGCCTAAAATGTAATTAATATGGTGAATTTACATAGATAGACCTGACAGTGATTTTCAGTTAATTAAATTAACTTGATCCGTTGATTGAAATACACTTGAAATTCATAATTGAATTTTCATAAGAGAATTACAATTATCTATAAAACGATAAAATCTATTCCAACAAATTGTCGAATCTTACTTTACATAAAATTCCTTGACCACAAAAAATTTCAAATGCAAAGAGAACAATTTACCAATCTAACACAAAGGAAAATTCACGCGAAGAAAGAACCGGCACGATAGAGGGGGAGGATCGATTTTCGCCTTTGCTTTTTCTCCGCGTTCTCGTTGATTGCTTTTCTTTTGGCAAGCACAAAGAAAACAGAGAGAAAGAGAGAGAAAGACGAAGCGAAAGAGACCGTGAATCTCGAATAAGACGAACAGTTTCCCCGGGGCCCTGTCGAAAATTCGCTCTCGCGGAAGCCGTTCGAGTTTCGATGGTGCGCTATCGGTTGAATACCAAGTACCTGGCCAATGGGACAAGGGGATGATCGCGGGTGTTATTTCCAAGGAGACGTCCACCAGAGAAAAATGATCGGGCAGAGGACGACCGAGGCTGAAAACACGCCGCGTTCTGGCAATAAAATGATCCTACAGGGACGAGTTAGCCCGTCGTTTTGATTCTAGTGATTTTTAGTGGCCTTCGGTGGTATCGGGTTTTATGGACGATGGAATTTTGATGGAAAAGTTTAGGGCGTTTACGAGAGAAATCTGTGCGTGCGCGTCTGCGCGTATCACGTCGTGATTTATTTGCTCCCGAGTAGGAAATTTTTTTCAAAGAATTGTTTCGAAAATAATTTCAAACGTGTATTACATACGATGAATTAAAATTCGAAGTATCTTATTTTACAATCGTTGATATTGTAATTTTTTTTTTTTTTTTTTGCGAAGAAATCCAATTTTTTGAGAAATCCAATTTTACAACGGACTAATTGTGACTTTTTAGTTTTGTTACTGATTTTCGAAAATTATGAAAAGTTATAATTAATAATTGGATGTATTAATAATTATAAATCTTTAAATAAGCGAAATTGTAAAACGTCGACCGTGTATTTTGAGTTGCCCGGTAGATGGCAACGTTTAAATGCTGGCTTGCCATACAGCACTTGGACCCATTCGTACTTGGCGAGGCTTAATGTCAGCAACCAATCGTGCCAGCCGACAGTGGTGTACGCCGGGTTGCCGGGGCTGCAGGTGCAGATTGCACCGCGGGTGGCTAGCTTTCTAGGCTTCCGAGAACAAAGATCCGCTTTCTATTTGTCTGAGGTATTTGTCTGATGTAGACAACATCGACCGCGATGAAGCTCGATTCAGGGACGAAATTGTCTCCAAGACAATATAGTCGCAATGAAACTTGTCTGCGAAACGAGAGAGAGAGAATTTATATCACGATAAAAATACATTTGACGGAACTCGAGAGTAATTTTCATTGAAGCGTTCAATGAATGCTGAGGATTTAGATTGTCAGAAATAACAATGTGATAAAATTAATTAAAAAGGAGTTTGCTTGAATTCTATTCTTTTCATATTTTCCTATTTCATATTTTAAAAGTTCTTTAATTATTTATTGACTGAATTCAAACATGTTGCAGTGATACAGATCTTTTTCGATTCTCTATTTTTAGAGTTACTCAATTTTTATGAGTAACTTACTCCTTTTTTTTAATCAATCATGAAAAAATACTAACGTGAAGTTTTACGTAAAAAAATCAAGTAAAAATAATTACGCAGATATTTTAAAATATTTGTAGTGAAAACCCGTACTTGTAAATTTTATTCAAAGAGCAATAATAAATTGACGAAGCACTTGATGCTTCGAAATAATTCCTTCTTACTCTTTTCACGATTCCAGTTCGTCGAAACCCCGTATGGCTCCCTCTGTCGCCACGGTTGAAGATCAAAGGGTCGCGAAACCGCGGGGACGAAGTTCGGGATAAACAATCCTAAAATACGGTCGAATAGAAAGGCCACGGTGAAATCGTTAATCCTTGATGACCGGCCGTAACTTAATTTTACGTCCTGAATAAACTTTCCTTCTCTTACAGTCTCTTTACGACCGTTTCGTTGTCGTTTCTCGTAGCCGGTCCGTAATGGCGGTTCTTGTGTCGAGGTAACCTTGTTCTCGTTGAGACTTTTATCTTTATACTCCTCTCATCGCCAAGCAGAACGTATGGGTATTATTGTTTGTTTATTTTCATTATACGTATTTACTGTCTTTACTGTTATTAGCAGATGTTTCTAGAAAATTTGAAGCAAATACTCTTAGTATTCACAATTGTACAATTATCTAAAGGGTGAAGGTAAGTCCACTTTACTTTTTGTAAAAATATATCCACAGATCTGCAATGTAGATATTAAATTATTTGATGAAGTCATTTGATTTTAATCCATTTGAATTTTAGTCGAAGTCTGTACGATTAATCATATGTAATTTATCAAATTCAATTAAAATATTTACTGTTTTGTAATATAAAAAAAAATATATATATATATAAAATATCCAAAGTGTAATACTTTCTATGATATTTTATTTTATTCCGCTTGCATAAACGTTCGTAGTCTAACTAGAATGACGCAACAATATATTAAAGTATTTGTTAATAAATACAAAATTTTTATATTATCAAAATCCTATCTACAGATTATTCCGCGTATTTGGTATAAATAGAATATTCCAACATTCCACATCGTGATGTAAATGGGTTAAACAGAGCTACTCCATTGGAGTCTAAGCATTATTGTTGTATAAATTAAATGCATTGTTACTAGACTAGAAACGAGGAAAGGTGAGCGTGGATTCGTGTCACGATCAAAGACGTCGGGACACTCTAATACCGTGGACGAAAGGTCTGTTTGGTATTCGAACCACGAGAACGCTCGTGGTATAGGAAGGGTCGTGATTGAATCTACGTAGCCGGCCACGGTCCAAAGAAACACCCTGCCGGCATTTATATCCCACGAGATATCCGCCCCCCATTTCTCCCATCTCGTCTGGCTCGATTCGGCGTCCGTCTCGTGAGTTGCGACAGGAATAGTTTTATTATAGCGAGCGCGCGTTGACCATAACGCAAAGAGACCCCCTGTGAACTCATCCCCTTGGTCTCCTGTGTCTTTTGAGACGAGAAAGAGGATGTCTTTGCGGAACGAACACTTTGGGTAATGATTGAGACGTGGAAAAAACTCTGTTCTTGGTTTCTTCTTGTTGAGAAGTTCCAGACATTTTCCTGATTGAAGGAAAATAGGGAGAGACGTTGGTATGGAATCTGATTTGTGATTGTGGGGAAGTGTTGATAATATGAAAAAAACATTTTGTATCAACACTGTATTACCTTTTTTAGAATTTTTGGTTTTGATATCCCAAAACAATATTTCAATTTGTCGAGATTATTTTCTAAATGATTATATATATATATATATATATATATATATATATATATACACAGGGTATAATTATATTTCCAAATCATATTGTAGAACGCGTTTTCACATGTAATATACGAAGATTTAGAATACTGTAACCCGAGGAATTTGGAATTTCGGATATTTTTTGTACCATTCAGTTAAATGGTCATGGGGATATTGTTAATAGGCGTTGCTTCGTCCACTGCTAGAAGGGGAGGTTGTTGATACGTATTTCGGTAATAAAGAGCAACCCGGGAGGGCGATTTCGAAGCTGGAGTAATTCGATGGGTTTTCTGGGATTTGCGTTTTCCACCGGGGAATCCGTAATTACAAGGATTGATCGTTGAATTTTAGCGTTTCTAGTGATTGAGAAATTTACAAATTTTACCGCTTCAACGGCATGTAAAGTCGCTGAGTAGATGCAATAATAGAAAATCAGAATATTTTGAATCTTTCCTTCTCTGTGAAATTTCCAATAAAATACAATAGTTAAACTTCACGCGATTTACTCCAAATTTTGTAACATTGTAGATAGATACGACGTCATGGCGTGTATATCTTCTCAAATCGTTCTCTGCGCATCTCGACTTCGCTTCTTCCTTCGCTTCATATTTTGCGCCATTTTGCATAATATACGACTGCCGACTGTCCCGAACGGACTATCCTTAGTTTTTGAAATATGCTTCTCACACGATCCCTCTGGCCTCTTTCTCGACCTTTGCAGAGCATCATATTCAATATGGGATCCCATAAGTCGAGCGATAATGCAATATGCCGACGTCAGGTCCTAGGGTTACCGAACTACGAACGATATGGAAAAAAAAGAAAGAAAGTTCACACAAGAACTCTCTATTAAATGTGGATTTACCGTCGTCTCTTTTTTTTTGCTTTCCTCCACACAATTTTGTCTCGTAGATCTTTTTGTCTTGCATCGGCGAATTTTAACAACGACTGCGATGAAACACACTGTCGAACAATGAGTCGACTAAAAATTCTGAATTTGTACTTTTTTTACGAAAAAAAAAACGTGAAGATTTTTCTTGAAACGTGCGCGTGAAGATTACAAGAGAAAACACGATAAGTCGTACCTTTCATTTTTTTTCTTTTTTTTTTTTACAGAAGAACAGTATCTTTCCATCAGTCTATTTGCTTATCATTGAAATGTTTGTATTAGAGGAATCGTCTCGTATCATTCGCAAGATTACGTAATACGTAAGTGTGCCAGCTGAATAATTTATGATCCGCTTCGACTGTGCACCTTTTCTCCTCGTAAATCAAAGTTGACCATCGTTGACGTCGTTTATGGTTTACAGATTCTAAGGCTCCATCTGCACACCATAAAACTAGTTATGCTTGCATCTTTCTCTGTCTCTATTTCCTGCATTGATCGATCGGCCGTCGTATTATTTAAGTTATATTATCATTGACTAGTAAATGATGACTCGTAAAAAGCTGCTTTTCGGTAGTAATCGAGAAGAGATTGAGTAATCTAATCGCGCTCTGAAATGAATTTCGTATTTTTATACGAAAAGATAGTTTGCGACACATAAATGGAATATCAATTTTTAGATCAGAAAACGTTTACAACGATCATTTACTCCGTCTCATCATATTATTTAAACACAACCCATGAGTTTCCCCTTCGTAAATATAACAGTTATACACCGGTGCTAACCGTTTCATTACCAGCTTTCCCAGAGTACGGTGAATATTACCTTAGGAATAATTAAATAGCCGTCTTGTTCTTCCTGCTCGCGAGGCAACTTCGCGTTACGTTGCCCCTTCTCATCAAAAGCGGTTCCCCTTTTGCTTAATCTCAAAGTATCTCTTAAGCCGTTTCACAATTCCGAAGATTTCATTCGCGCGAGCTGCAAGTCTTCGTTGCTACATTATCTGCACGGTAGTTCGAAAGAACCCCCGAGTCGCATAAAATAACCAATATACGTAGATCACATTTCTCATACCCCCTCCCCCGAAGACCGTCAAACCACCGATAAACCAGCTTCGCGATATCTTCGAAATCCTCGAAACTTCTCCCAACTTCTCCGCGAGAATCTCTAAATTCCACTCAAAAATCCTTCCTTCCCCTTTTCTATCGCTTCCCCCGTTCCACCAATGATCCATGCGCCGGATAAGCGATTCCGCTGGCCCCAGACTCGCTGCGCTAATTCGAGGCGTATCTCCGGTCCAGTCCCACCTCCGGCCTCGTGATAACGCCTCAGCTTAAATTCTACCGCCGGAGGCAGACCACCGGCTGATTTAAGAGCCTCTCCGCCGTCTCTATGCGTGTACGCAGTGTAACGTGGTACATGCTACAGGCTCGCGGCTATAGTACAGGGGCGAAAAGCCCTAAACGGGAAGCGTATGCTACCGGTAGATAGTCGATTCGTGATAAGCTAAATGCTCCCTCCCCTATTACAGCCTAGATAGGCTGGAGGCTGCCTCGAGCGTAAACCGAACTCCCAACATCACCGGTGAGACGGATCACGGCGGAGAACACCGGGATGTATATATCGAGGGCTTTGGCTCCTACTTCCGTCCAACTTCCGCCAGATAAGTACTCCACATCAACCCGTATCGATGGGAGGTTCCTCAACTTTCTCATTTTGCTTCAAGTTGTTATAATGAACTAATCTAACTTGACATTATTGTGATTGTCCCTTAAATTACTGAAAGTATCGCAGCTTTCAACAAAATATCGAATTAGATCGTCAATTGCTGCGTAATTCAATTTTTGACTAGACGGATTATCAGACGTTAGATTCGATTATTTTTTTGGAGGAGAAAGTAGAGTCTGTGTCGCAGACAGGATACGCGGGGGACAAGTTGCGGCGTTATCTGAAATTTAGGGTACAGCATCGGTGGCGGAAATTGAGCCAAGGCCATGGCGGAAATCCCCCTCGCCCCGTGGGAGACGGCAACGCGCCATAAATTGAAGGAGGTTGCGTTTGAATCGAAGCATGCCCCTTCGACGCGAAAATTGAGTTAAACACGCCTTCACGCGCGAGAATCCAGCGCGTGTGTCCGTATCTTACCGTATAGGGAGCTCTAAATTAATGTATTTACGGCTACGTGCCAATTTTTCATAGAGTGATCGAGAAATCCTTCCTTGTTTATAAATGTCGAAACATTTTTATTAACTTTTATTCACTAAAATTTTACTTGCGTCTCGTAAGATCTTGTAACTAATCATAGTTTGTCATTTTAATGTCAAATTTGAAAACTAATTAACAAGAGAGTAGAATCTTTTTGCATCTACAAAATGTCATTAATTTTAATAAGCGAGCTGTATCTAATTCAAATAATTCTCCACTAGAGAATAAATTATAAAAATTATAAAATATTTATGAGAGATATTAAAAAAATATTTAAAATCGGTTTCGGGTGACATAAAGTCTCGTAAAATATTAATTAGGTTTATTCTATAGCCTCGTGTGACTCTAAACACACTACGGATATGTGCGAAGGTACTGATCGTATGATACTCCTTTCAGAATGCAACCTGTACGACTGTGAAACTAAACTGTGTAGTTTCTCGAGGGGATCGAAATGACCGTATATATTGCTATTTGTATTTTTTATGCAAAAGTAATCTAATTAATGCACCAGTGCAACAGTTACGTATATTTTCGGTACAATTTATATAATTTTTAACTTAAATTCCAAAGCATTTGACTTTTGAATACGAAATATGCTTTCTCAAGCGTTTCACTTCTTTAGCCCATTCAGCAAAGTCTCCTCCTCCGTTGTATTTTTTGTTGTATGCATAAGTAACGACACGGATAAAGTTGATGTTCGCTTTTATGAATAAAGTTAGACGAATTGTACGTAAGTTTCCGCGAGGACTTGCCTCCGATAACGAACAATCACTATTTCATTATTAATAACAATAATCTGGATACTAATTCATACTTCAAAATAAACTAATACTTTACAAAGTATTATTCTATCGATTTAATTATTTTGTAGGAAGAGTTTCAAATTTTCATTGTAATATTTCAATATTTTATTGCAATACTTTTCTCATTTCATTTTATATATATATGGCACATGAAATTATTTATACTTTTATATATGTAAATATATAAAATTTATAATAAAATTCTACATTCTAAAACTCGTAACAAAGTTACAGCTAATAAAAAATGTATATTAACTTTTAACAGTATTTTCTGTAATAAACGGGGCAGTAAGAGATGCTGAAAAAGAAAACCTAACATAGTAACCAGAAAAGCTACTGATAGAGAAAATCTAAAACAATAGCCAGAAAGGCTACTAAAAGAAAATCGCGACACAGTAGCCAGAAGGGCCACTAAAAAATAGACATTTCTTACTCAACAGTACAATAACCAGAAGGGTTACTGTACAATTATCTACATTACGAATCCGAACAACAAACCGTATCTTGTTTCGCAACACTTTGTAAATAGGAAATTTTCAAAATCAAACGCGAAGAGTGATTCGTCAGATTTAAAACTTCCGAAAACAAGTACGCAACGCTATTAATTTATGCACATGTTCAAAAATGCGCAACATTAATTACGACGCGTCCACTGCAACCATGCCGGAGGTTTGCTGATGAATAACCACCTCTTACCTGTACAGCTTTTCTAGCTGCATCAGGTAATCCAGGAGCAGAAACAGCCTTCCACAAATCCAGTGGAAGAATTTGGGCATTCTGTAAACGTAACATTACTTCAAGAAACGCGATCATTCATTGTCGCAACAGTAACGAGAAAAAAAGTAATTGGAAATCGCGATGAAATAATATCGCAACACTAACTCTAAAACCAAATTCAATGAAAATTATTATGAACAATACAAAACTGTACAAAAGCTACTTCAAATATTCTAAAACTAATTAAAAGTCCTAAAATTTAAATACTCTAAAACTAATTAAAATGAATTGATAATTTTAATCAAAATTACAAAAGACAATCGCGGTATTGTAATTCGCCACTCTAAAGCAACCACGATTATCATTTCTTCGCAAACTCTAATTCAACCCGTAATCGATTTCTCGCAACACTAATAAGAAAAATCGTGATTTGCTCAAAATGAAGATGAGCAACGAGAAGAAAAAAACATACAGCTACAAATACTAAAAGAGCATAGTGACAAAGTAGTAACGAGAATGACTTCCCATGCTCTGGAATCATTTAAATGATCCAGAGGATGAAAAGCCATTTGTTGTGACCCTCTTCGTGGCAGTTTGCCGGGTCTCTTCGGCCTTTAGCCTCTTCTTTCTTCGAGCCCAATGCTCGCTGAAACTTACGTCTAGCTCGAGTCTTTCTAATCGCAAACCAAAAACTAACTTACAAAGGTGAAATGAAAAGATAAACCGCGGAAGCTGATACCAATACACATGAACGACCATCGATCATAGTGATCGTTGTCCGTTCGCATGTGCGTGCTCGAGCAATACCTATATAAACGTTCGTTTCGGGACCTACTCGCGACCTATCCGCGACCGCGACCGCGACCGCGATACTAAATTCGAAAAATCGAAGAGTAAAACCAGAAACAAATGGCATGCTCCATTTGGACCAATTTCACTGTCGATTTTTCAAATTGAATTTCCTGAAACAGGTTGGACACGCGAAAAGGGGACACGCGACCAGAGACTGTGCCAACCTGCCCGGCCCTACCTACGTATAATTAAACACAGGCACACCAGAAAGTATGCTACCTATCCTAACAGTCGTCCTATATTTAAAAAATGGCAAAAGGCAGGCACACCAACACACTCACTCCACGGTTCTCACACATACTACTCGGGCGCAGACCTAAACTAGAGAGGACATCCCGGGACGCCTCCGACACCCGAGCTTAACACACAACTTTCACACTCTAATTTACGTACCATTTTCCTGAAATCGACTGACAATGGCTAGCGATCATTCCGTAAAATGTGATTAAAACACGTTTATATTTATATTATATTATATGTGAAATATTAATAACTGAGAAGAAATATATGTAATTTTCATAGAAATTACAAGTTGTATCATATTATATAATTGATAATATAATTAGTAATACAATTATAGTGTATTTAATAAGTATTATTATAATAAATTCGTATTTCAAATATTTTAAATATTTATAATGAATGGGACAATAAAAACGACGCAATTCTACATCCTAACCAACACACACATGCGGAAAATACGTCGTGCACAATACGCTAACATATTGTCAGTCGCTGAGAAGTTTTTTATAAAATTACAAACTATAGTCATCGTGCCCAATGTCTTTCACCCACCCAAGTAGCACCTGGGCACGTGAGTGAGATCCTGACAATGAACACGGAAGGGGTTAAATCTGAAAATCCTGAACTAAAAAAAATGATTAGTTTATATAATTTGTATCTAACGGACTATTATTTTGTTTCAAACTCCAATGACTCTACTTTTTCAGAAATTATTGAAATCGCAAGAAAATAAGGAGAATGAACAAGACTTTAATTTGTTAAAAAAGATACTATGAACAATCTAACAATTGATTCAAACAATCAAAATAAAAAAATTGACTCTAAATTAAATATTAATATAACATTAATATAATCTCAGGCGACTTTTTCATCAAAGCATATTTTCGAAAATGCGAAAACAGTGTTCAAACCTGTTGCTTTGAGTCAAAAATCTGCCTGTCGCGAATCTGTATCTTCTTGCACATAAAATTTCATACATTTTTTCGCGAGAAAAATTCTAATCTGTTATGTTTCAAAATTCTACTGAAGTTCAGAATTATAAAACTCAATTAATTAAATCATTTAATACTATCATAAAAGAAAAAATGAAATTAAACATTATTAATTACTACAACAAAATATATCACCAGTATCAATAAGTCATAACTGTATCTTTCATAGCAACGAAGTCGGAGGACATCCATCTTCTCTGCTATGATATGATCAAACGAAATCGTTTTAATAATAATTATTCATAAATATTTATAACTATATTCATATGGATATTTATATTTTACTTTTGCAAACATTTACATTGATTATTTTGATTTTAGAAGTAATTACTATAAATATATATATTCTAATTGTTAAAATTGCGATGTGCAAGAAGCCCTATCCTAATCTAATACATAAAAAATCTGAAAAAATTGTTACTACTCACGGACATAAAAAATACCCGCGGTCACTATGCTCATCAAAAATTCTACGTATACAACCAATCACCCGTGCCGATTCGGACCTTTCGTCCTACGACATGATTGAGTGACCGGAGGAACATAAACGCATGCGACTCACGCGATAGATGCGAAGAACGTTGTCATCGATGCTGCACTGAAGGAGAGAAAGTTATCGTGAAGATTCTCACCAAATAGGTATCACTGAGAATCCCTGAGAATGGTTGAAGTGAACGCCATAAAAAATTTCTAAAGGCATAAAAATACAGTGTTATTTGTAAAAATTTAAATTTTAATAATGATAAAAATTCGAACTCTAATAATTTTACATTAGACTTCAATGGAAAGAGAATTGTAGAAAATTTCAAATACAACGTGCTAAAATACTTACAGTTTTAGCTTTTGAAGCATCATACGATTTTTGGAGGATTAGGGGAAGTGGAGACTGTAAAAGATCTGTAACAAAATATTAAACATTAGAATTTATATATAAAAGCAAAATCTTAAGTTGGAAATAATGAAAGATTCTTACATTCTTGGCTTTAGAACCAACGTTGGATTTTCCCCCAAAAATACAAAAATATTATGGATGATGTGAATCTGTGATGAAGCGTGCTCCTTTCCGCCATGTTTCCCGTTTAAAAATCGATTGTGAGAAATATCGATTACGTTCGAGAATCGTAAAAGGTGTGTTGCACATTTCACCGTTGGCGCGCTGTAATCTTTGATTTAAATCCAATGCGCGCGCATTTCGCACGAAATGCGATTCCGAAATTCGAAATAAAAAACTGTAGTCTAGATCAAATATAAAAAATTCATGAGAAATTTTTAAAAAAGAAAATATTCATACACTAAATGAAAAATTGTCAATACTTTGAACTGTTATAATTTCTTGAAAAAAAAAAAGAATTATAGAACAATTAACTTGATTTTATTTTAAAGAGTGAAGTTTCCACTTCAACAGTCTCAGGTTTGTTTCGTTCAAAGATATTTATTAGCCAAATGTGGTAGCATTATCTATATTTTTTGATTTTAATCTCCATCGCTAATAATCACTGCGATGCAAAACTTGCCTAAATTGACATGACAGTATGTAACACGAAAATGTCAAGGAGGCCCTAGTTCCGAAATCGTGGGACAAAGAAATACATTGTACATTAGGTCTATTTATATACCTCGTCTGTAGAATTACTGAGAAACCAATTATCATAGACTTTATGATTTATCACATTTTAAGTGCATCACACATTATCGACCAACTTTTGGTTCTCTTTCTTCTGCATTTATCGATCGAATTCTCTCGTACAAGAAGATCGGTATAGTAACAAATATAATTTAACTTGGAATTCTCTTTCTTTTACACTTCTCATTTCGTCGATAATCGACAAAAATATGAAACTTCGCTGAATGGCTATGCCATTTAATTTCTAATACAATTCTCTGCAATGTTGGACACGTTGAGGAAGTTAAATATGACCAGATGGGAAGCGTCGAAACTCTTAATTAAATTCAAGAAGTCTGCTACCAGGAAGTCAACGATATTTGTGAGCACGAAAACGCGGACTCAGCGGCACAGAGAGAGAGAGAGAGGAAGATACACACTCCGTTCGTGCCTATATTCTCGGGGACTGCACACAAGTGCATCTCAAGTATCCAGTCAACAGTAAAAGTCTTCCTTAAACACTCGGTGCGCGTTTTAACGAGTCCCATTCAGTGCATCCTCCCTGTTTCCATGCTTTCATCCTCCACGTCCCCCTTTTCTTCTTTTTTTTTTTACTCCCTTTCTTTTGTTACTTTCTTCTTTCTGCCTTCTCTCCCGTTACACATTTTACTTGTCTTTCTTTTTTTATTCATTCTCATCATTTTTCTTATTTCACTCGCGACTATTCTCTTCTTTTTTCCATATTTCTGGTGCTTTCTATCGCTCATCTTTCAAATTATCCCTTTTCCATTTGATCTCTATATTTCACACAGTGCTCATGAATATATTATATTTGTTATTCAGAACATTTTGAATGTTTTGTAAGAAGTATTTGGTAATTTTTAGATTAGTTCAAAATTTTGTCAATATGTTACAGTCAAATCTTGTTATAATACTAACGAATTTCAAAATATACACGTTTCAAAGTATACACATAAAAATGTTGTATGGTGAGCATTTTATAAGCTACTTTATTTTTTCTTGAATATGCTACGTCCATCGTCCAGTATTTCTTTCATTTCTCTCACCACCATGTTCAGAATGGTTCCTCTTCAACGAACGTCATTTATATTGGTACTGAGAGAATCGAGGGTGCGAACTCGCTCTATGATGCTCCTTTGTATGCAAACAGGGTGCTTGTTTCTAAATTGGGTTGCAAGTCGAGCCATCGTTAATTAATATATCTCGTGGTACGACCGAATTAAGCTCGCTAAGCGAGACGAGTGGGAGGCTCAGGCTTCTCCACCATCCGGGTCCTGTATACACACGCAAGTGGTGGGGATTTGCCCGTTAGCCCGTTCGTTAAACGACCACCCTGGGAGTCATACCAGTCATAAATGGACCGTCGCTTGAATACCACGTTTTGGGATACCAGGTTTTCATGATTCGTTCGTGACCGGCTTACCGGATTCCACCTGGAACTGTTAGAAATGAATTTTTATTTGCATTTTTTGAAAATTCTTAGAACGATAGAAAGTTTCTACGAACAGTGGTCTAAGATACTTTAGTTGAATTTCAAAAATTCAAACGCACGCGTACCGTTTAACTGGTAATTAACAAATTCAATTGAACCGATCAGAAGCGTGTAATCACGAACACTTGCAATTAGTCAATCTGTGTTTATTGCCAGGATGATACATAACCACTGAAAGCGCGGCTTCCTTCGGTATCTTAATAAATCTTCCGCTCTCCTGTGCAGAACAACTATAATTACACCTATTTAGTCCGAGTAAGAATTAAACACGCTGCTGCTCACGCTCTCCTTCTGGGTTGTGTAAAATTAATTCGCGAGACTCGATCTGACCTCTTCACGGAGACCCGCGGATTTCTTCTTCCTCTTCGTCAGCATCCTCGCGTGCTCTCACGCTTCAATTAAATCTTGAGATTAGCGAAGTTTACGATTTCGCTGAGAGATGCTATGTTCAATTATCAGCTGCAAAAATGCAACACTATAAAGGAACGCGTAATTCAAGACATTTAAAAAATGCAACTTGCGCGAAAAATACGCGTGTAATCGTAGGAAGGCACGTATTTCAGATGGATGGAAGATGAAGAGAGGAGAATGAGAAACTCCGGTATGCTCGTGTTTTGAAATTCCATTACAAAACGAGATGAGATCAGTGCAACAGTTCATTAAGAGGTATATTTCCTCTGGACACTTCAATGTACGTCCATTTGAAAAGGGAGAAGTCCTCCAGCGTTTTATGTTTTACCTTCGAATCTTCTTTTCCATAAAGTTTCTGTACAAAAATGGAGTCTTTTTAGGTAAGTGTCACTTATTGCAATCATTTCGTTTTTCACAATCCAATTCTGTCTCTATCTAATCGTAAGCGTTTAACGAAAATTAACCAGTGCCTTTCAGATTTAATCTTCTTTTTCCAATGCTCGAATTTCCAAAAATCCAGATCTGAGAGTCTACCTAAACAAAAAAAAAAAGACAAACTCGTTAAGTAGATACGTTAAAATATGAATATTTTTTATTTCTTCCCACGTGTCTCCAGGGGAGAATCCTTTCAACGGTAGATGCTACCAGAGTTCACGACGGTAACCAGTTTCTGGCGAGTCATAAATACCTGGCACGATCTTCGGAGAAGGGTTTGTACGACCCTAAATCAAGGTCAGCACCCGACGTACGTCGTCGTAGTCGCAGCTACTCTTCACTTTTACTTCCACTAACTTCCTCCGCCCCTCTCCTCCTAGCACAGTCAGTGTGCAACAGCAGGGAATATGATTTAGTACTTTTGACGGGATTAATAATTTCCAGCGGCAGGGAGGTAGCAGATGTCCCGACATTTTCGCACCCCATTCTCGCGTCTTCTGCGCCTGCCATCCGTCGACTATTAACATCTTCCATTCTTTCCGTCCATTTTGCCCTTGCTGCTGGTAGAGCAAGATGAATCTGTCACTTCTCTATGACGAATTTTAGCCCCTTCACGGTTCCCGTCTGTACGCGCTGCTTCTCCTTGTCGTATTTTTCACCTGCGGTGTTTCTTTGTGGGGTGCCAAAACCGATCCAGGTAACTTGTTCAGCGGGATACACGCATTTTGTGGTTGTAATGGAATTGGATTTTTTAGCCGGAGTAGTTCGAAGACACAGGGGTTGATTCAGCGTGCGACGGAGAAATAATTCAATAGAGAAGCAAGAAGAGTGGATTTGATGAAAAAAGATTCGCTCATCTAGATCAATCATCGGAACCTACTGTCCTGTTCAGTTCTTCTCTTCGTTACATCTTTTTATAGATTGTTTCTCAATGCTGGCTTGATTTTCAGTTGAATGGCTACAGCGGTGAGATGATGGCAGTCGAGAGAATGAAAAAAAAAAGTAATTAAAGAAAAATAGAAATCCTTGACGTTGATTTGATCAAGTTTTTGCGAGACAGTTCCTAATGATCTTTGGAAAGCGGCGGAGACTTCTAGGTAACGATTACAGAGATGAAAAATGCAGAGGTAAAAAAGTCTCCTTTGTCGGCGAACTCATCCGTTTCTTTTTACTTCAATTCAGCTTCGTGGAAATAATCATTCAGATAGCGTGGCTTGTTAACATCCACTGGTAGCGTTCCGAACTTGGAACCACGCATATTGTTTGACAACGACGCCTTGAGTGTCGAGATCTAGCGATCGCAAGAGGCGGCGTGGGTGACAATACCGGTGACAAGCGTATTACGCCAATGCGAACAGGATTTAATATCGTCGTTCGATGTTGTTTCTTCTTCTTTTTACCTCGGGAACAGATTTATACCTGACCAATTGAATAGATTTACATCTGCGTACACCTGCTCAATATATTATGTTCTAACACATAATATTACGGTGTTGTAATATTTTCAACCGGCGTTGCTTGAAGTATCTTCTGCTGTAAATTAAGACATTTTTCAAGTGAAAAAAGAAAGTATTTAACTAATTTAATTTGTCTAAAATAAATATATTCTGTTTCGGTATAAAAGAATTATTGAAATTCTTAGAAATTTAATTGAAAAATTCATTTAAGTTCAAATTTTCTCATAGAAAAGTCTCACGTAGCTTGTCCTAGCTTGAATAGAAAATTCCATAACAAGTAACATCATTTAAATGTCAATTATCTCGGCGCCAAATCTAAAGTACAATTACATTTGACTTTCTCTCACGATCAGTATTTGGAGCTGTTTCTATAGAACTATAGAGAAATGTTCCTAATCTCCGAAGAAAATCAGCGATTCTGAGAAAGGTAAACGGCGCGAAATGCCGAGGGATATGATTATTAGAATAGCCATAACTCCTTACGTGTGATCAAGAATCATTTATTAATTTTCCATCCTGAGAGACAATTTCTAAAATCGATCGTCTCGATCGGCCCGCTTTCTGTAATTTCAACTATATACACGCAATCACTATCCGTGAATATGTTCGTTGCTTTTTTCCCGTCTTGAAAAAAAAAGAAAAAAAAATTAACAGGAGGAGAGTATCTCAAGGACAGGCGTAAACACATCTCGAGGTTATCGCCTCGATCCATTCGTTCGACTTAGCGAGGTATATTGTGTTAATGTAATCGCAATAGGTCCTGAATGTTTTGCTGTAAATCACTGTTTTTCGAAAGAAAGAAAAAGAAGCACTTCGGTGTAACCGTATTTTTTATTCGTGAAATTTTCAAGCTGAGGTGGCTAATCGTTATTTTTATAATCGTCATTTCCATTGACTACTATTAGGGTACTTACACTGATAATCCTAAAAGTTCTTTGTATAAATACAATATTGCATGAGCCTCAAATTAATATTTGTAACGATAGATAATTTATGCTACGTCATAGAGTTTAAATCTATGTATACCGTGCACAAAAAGTGATCGAAAACAATTGTGCGAAACATCAAATTTTAACTCTGCGCTTTTGGTTACCTGGTCCAAAAAACAATTCCTCGAAATCATGCCAACTGATTGCCCGTAATTCCAACGTGGAGAGTCGTAATCATGTTCCCAAATAAAGACCTTTCTAAGAAGAAAGTTCCAAGGACTATCTGTGAAGTGTGAAATGTATAGTTGCTTTCATGCAGTGGATGATGTAGAATCACGAGGGATGAAACGTCTGTAGCACACTTTCGTCGTCGATTTCCATCCGTCTTGACGTCCGGCGTACGACAGCGTCAGTAGCAACTACAAATGACAAAAATGAAAGCGTTTGACAAAATCTTACACTTTGATGTCTGTTCGAAAAAGAATTGTGTACAACAAGAAGCGTAGACAATTTTACTGAGTTTGTCAGTAGTTTAGCGATGGACTTCTGATTTCTTACATGTACATCCTTGATTTGATGATTTCGAGACACCTAAATTACAATTATCTTCACGAGTAGAAATATTATTGGACAGTTAGTAGATAATGATATAACAATATTAATATTGTATTAATACTATTATAACATAGTTATAACTCAAGAAAATTAATATATATTAATATAAATATTTTGACATTATAAAAAAAAGGAAGAAATCTGAAACTTTTAAAGTAACTATGGAAGCGAATCGAAATATCAGTGTTTCACTAAAAACAATTCGAATTCGTGTTGCACCCATCGCTATCCGAAGCAAACGTGGTAATAGAGGCCAGGTAGGCGGGTCTGTGCGCACGAAAAGTAGGGCCCTGCGGCTCCGCGGGGAACGTTTTTCTCTAAATTACAGCTCCGCTCGACTCGTTCGTTCCCTGTCGAGCCTTTCCCGCGAGCGACCGAGCCACACTCGGCTTCTTCTTGTCCGGCCACTACCTGAATTCCCGATTTCTCCGACGCTCGCGCTCGCGATTTCTCAAACGCGTCGAAGAACAAGCGGCGCGATCAGGTTGACGCCGTTACTGTCGTTTTGTACGAGCTTCTTACTTGCACGTGACCTGGTCTCCTCGATTCATCAACAAGGGCCACCAATAGGCCACGTGAACGACTTATCTTCCAATTCTTCTCTGGATAATTTGTTTCAATCGTAATCGAATCAGTTGCTTGTGATTATCTCGAAAGAAGATTTTCAAAGTTAGAAACGTTTGTGTTTGATCGTTATTTAGAAACTTGACGAACGATTTCTCTGTTACAGGTATTAAACTATCAGTTTCCGCTTCTCTGTGTAAAACAAGATTTTGAAACAAATGTAACAAGAATCTGCATACGTATGTAGGTTAAATTCCAGTTAATCTGGACTGAACAGTCTTTTTGTCAAAATATACGTATATCGTTCAGGTATTTGATCATCAATACTTGTCAGTAGAAGTAACAGTTTCTCTACTATAGAATGCTTTAACGGTTCGACAGCCGTTCATTAGGATGAAGTATAGAAAACGATCGACCGCTAGCCAAATCTACTGAATACGCTCGACTTTAACATTTTCGCAACATGTCCCGATATTTATTGAAGAAGATAGGTAAACCGGATCGCATGCAGGCTATAGCTATCTTCGAAGAATGAAAATAGAGAAATAATCCAACGCCCCAGGACGAGGTTCTGCACTGGGCGCAAATTTCCATCATCCTGCCGCTCTGCGGGAATCTTTTCCTTCTCTCTCTCTCTCTCTCTCTCTCTCTCTCTCTCTCTTGTCTCTTTTTCTCTTGCTTTCTCATCATTTCGTCAGTTGAACATCACGATACCGTTGATCTCCTTCGATCTATAACACATCCGGTAACGCTTGACTTTAACACTTCCAAGGAGAGTTTGAATCTATAATTAACAGTCATTGCATAATCTAACGATATTAAATTCCACGGTTGGTTGTTAAATTCCAGTTGTTTGGCACAGCTGACCGTCTAATTACCAAGGAAAGACTCAACCAAATATCTATATCCGAAACTTCGTTCGAGGGATCGTCTCTTCCAACGCAGAAAATAAAAGATCAAAGTTTAGTCGTAAAATCCCGACTGTAAAAACCCGAAGAACAATTTGAACATTTCAAGCTAATAGCCGCGTGCCATAGCTCACGCGTCGCAATTTCATTAACTCGTTCAACTCTCTTCCTCCTTCTTCTCTAGGTAACTCTGTACCGTTCGCAGCCCCGTATTTCCACGGAAATGATCAAGCTTCCTCCACTTTCCTCTTGCCTTGGTCTCCCTGTCCCGTTTCGCGTGCTGCATAAGCACGAAAAGGACGAGGAGGAGACGGGCAAGAAGAAAGACAAACGTTTCGTTCGCGGAGGCAACGAAACCGACAGCAGCAGAACTGATGGGCAGTTGGTCCCTGGCGCGCTGTTGGATGAAATCACGTAGGTTCGAGCATGCCCCGCGTCCCGAACCATCAGCAGATGGATTCCAACCTACAATCTGCATAATTCCCCCGACTGGATTTCCTTATACCTTTGCGCCAGCTTACGATCCAGCATATCCGATGGAACTCCACTTCCATTAACAACTCCTTTTTTCGTTCTTGCCGATTCGCTTTGGAACCTTGAGACTCGCGCAGCGTCTCGCTCACAGGCGAAACATATTGTTCCACGTGCATTCGGACTCGATTTCCGATCTGGGATCGGGATGCTTTTGTTCATGCTTAGAAGAAATCAGTGGATGCTGATGCTGATGGATCGAACGCTGTCAGTGTTTTCTACAATTCTGAAAGAAACGAATGATTCTGAGATTATTACAATGTTAATACTATTTGAAGATCCGAGATTTGCAAAGATATAGTACATAATCAAGTAAGTTTTACGTAATGATGAAAAGTTCTTCGCAGGTAGAAAACGTTGAATGCTAAATGTTTAAGGACAGATTAACCATCTACCATTCTTTCGAGACAAGTTCCCCAGGCGGTCTCCAATCGCCTTATGTGTATCCTGACGAGCCGAGAATAATTGTCGAGTGTCGACATAACAGGGGCACCGAGGAAAGGGCAGGGTTTACAAATATTGAAACAAGCCGCATTTGAGCAGCTAGTATTGACGAAGCAGTCGAGGATGGAGTTGTTACCGGTGTTCCTTTTGAGAAACCAACTCTGGTTCCGTGTGCATTTCTGCTTCGAGAAGCCGTAATGAGCAGGAGGACGCTCGTGGGAAAGGGGAAAGGGTCGTTCGCATAAACGCGGGAAAAAAGCGCACGCGCGTGCATCGTAGCGTCGATTCACGAAAATCTTCCATGCAACTATATTCCATTTAATATTTTTGTTAGGCGTATAATTTCATGATCCATAAATCTTCGATATAATCCTGTGCTGAGTCATTCGAGATATCCTATAAATGCCTTAAATACAGAAATATTGTTTCACTCACGTGATGTCTGATGATCTAAGGAATGAATTTACGAGTTCTGTAGATGCAGTTGCGAAACAAAACTTTCGATAATAATAGTAATACAGTGTAAGAACTCGCATGTTGAAGTACATAACTGCGCAGCGGTTAACGAATAAAAAAGTCGTAATTTTGAGAGAGATTAATCTTCGACTGTTTCGTGCTATCAATTTTCTCCAGCTCAATGCACGGTATTAAAAACCACACATTCGAACGGAAAATGATCACGAAACGGTGTAAAAACCATCGTCCATAGACTTCCCTTTCCAGTAACCAGACTCAGATAGTTTGTAGATCGCGCGTTTCCTGTACACGAGGGCTGTTATAATTCTTTAGAAAGATTCAGCTCTCTCCTGTAATAGTCGATCATTATCTCAGGTTTACTTAAGACAAGAAATAGCTGCATCGAACAATTCTTCGTCACCGTAACGAACACCTGTAGAACATAACACTTTGAACGAACAATTTTCGAAGCATCGAATTTAACTCTTTGGGGCCTTTGTCTTGGCATTTTGTCTTGGGATTAAAAAATTTCTGTTCTTTTCGATAGCCTGATACATGTACATAATATGAATTGAAACAATTAGAAATAGAGTTTTATGTTATGTCGCTATCAGTTTGTTTAGTTAGCAACTTCCCCTATGGGAAGTATATTTTGTTAAATTAAAATTTTCTTGCAACCTGGAAGAAATTTTTTTCTACAACTATAAGAATTTATGTGTCAAAGAGTTAAGTAGGAGAGTTAAGTAGGAAAGAAAGTATAATATCGGTGTATTATAATAAAAATTCCATCTTCCATCTTTCGAATTTTAAACCTGATTTTAAACCTTTCATTTCTACTTCGAACTCTATTGTAAATTACGGTGTTTCTTGCACGTGTATACTAGTCAAATCACTATATGATGGGTATGCGTGATGGTATGACCAATCAAAGGCAAGGAATATATTGCAAGTTACAACACACACTTGTTAACATCTATTCTGAATTTGACTAGCAAATGGTGAATCAAAGTATACCACCTGACAAAATTCAAAGATTCAATTTGATTGAATGCGCAACGCCTGTTAGACTCGAGGAAAGAAACCAGTTCCCCAGAACGAAAAATTCCACGTATGTCGTAAACTGGTGGCCGTGCTAAATATAAACGCACGGGAAACGGAGGAAAACACAAGCCGGCTACTTTGTAGTGAAGTTCGGTAACACACCTGTAGTAGTTCGGTTTGCACCCAGCTGCTTCGCTCGACGACAGGTGTCAAGACGAAGGGGTGTCCGATGAACAGTTGAAATCGGTACATCAGAGGTCAATGTCGAGTAGGATCTTATTACAGTACTACCATATTTCTTTTCTTGATTCATGTTTGTCTGAAAACGATAACGAATGGCCATTAAAAAAAGTTGTGGAATTAATAAATTGTTATTGGATTTTTGAAGAATGAAAATGTAATTAAAATATATATACATACATCTAGATCTTTTATATTAGTATTCCTCAAGAAACACTCTATAAAATGGAGAAAATTACACCTAAATTCATCCAATAATTCTCGAATTTAATCTGCATGGACAAACACATATTTATGGGTATTTTATTTCATATTTTATTATACTATGCAGAGATAGAGATCTACTAGAAGTCACTCGGTGTGTTATTCTCAGAATGCGTATTAAATGATATTCTACATATATTAGTGTACTGTAGATCACACTAGTAATTGAACATTTATCATTGCAACATTGGAAAAATATTAAAATAATAAAATCGTTCATGTTTTACAAAATGAAATTTAGGATTGGATATAATTCACTGAAATAATATTTTCATTATTAACGAAATTAAAAAGCTATCGTTAATCTTATCTTCTTTAAAGAAATTCACAAAATATTTAAACCTAAATTAAACTTACTTGGAAACAACAAAAAATTATTCCGGAAAATATTGTTTTCATTCACTTCTTTCCAAATAAGATACTTTTAACTTTAAATTCAAACAAAAAATCTCATCTATCTGTGATCAGAGAATTAAAAAATGTCTTCGACGTCTAAAATCACAGAAAAATTTAAATTAGAAGAACCAGAAGAACTCTTCTTCCGGCTCATGACACACATGCATTCGCAGCTTGTTAATACGCAGAACAGTCATTGCTACTGTACAAAGCAGAAACGGCAGCAGTATTCTGATCAATCCGTTGTCGATGATGGAGGATCTCGCCTTCGGCGCGTAGGTTGAAAAGTTCGAGCACTCACGTGGAAGAACTGCAAGAGATTCATCTGCATAACAGTTAACAATTCCGGTACATGGTATACTTCGTATACGGTATTCTTGCGCGCGCGTGTCATGACCATTTGAATATCTCGCAGCCAATCATGTGTCAGATTAGATTCTAGCCATCCAGTGAGAATTGAAATCAAATTAATTATTTGAAAATTGTGTAAAAAATCGACTAAGATTTTCAATGACGAATCAGAAGAATGAGATCTAAAGTTATGGAATTTTTAAATTTGAGTCTTAAAGCTCCTTATTCAAGCGCTAGAATCTTCTAAAAGAACTTTCAATTTTCATTGGCGGACCATTGATGTCTAGACCTTTGAACTGATAGAAAAAGGCAATTCCGCAGAGGCAAAAAGTTGATTGAGGAAACCTTCATCCCTTTCGAAGGAAACGCTTGCAATGATTGAAGGAAGGCAAAGCGTCGATCGAAAGCATCGATTGAAACCCTGATGGTAAGATAACCGTTTTTGCTGAATCTCTTGAAATAAAATAGATTGTACCGCTGCGATAGTGCAAATAGTGTCATGTATTGAATTCACCATTCTATTTCTCAATTACCGAATACGATGATTAATTAAAGCCGTGATTTTGATCCAACTCGAATCTTTACCACGCTCCGGAGTCAAACTCTGTTAACCAAAAGCGTTTGTAAGTTCCATGAACGATAAAAAGCTTCGAAGAGGAACAGGAGCAAAAACTGCAATGCGGCGATTGCCACTAAGCGCTATTCGATGAAGACATTTCTCCTTTGGCATTCTCGGAAGCGAATGCACTGGCTGAACCAAAAAGAGACATTGCAACGTTGTACGCCTGCCCTCTGAATTAAATTAAGCCGTCAATTTCGATCCAACATCGTCCACCCTTTTAATCGGTCTCTTCGACGAACGAGAATCGAGCCAGTATCTCTGCCAGTAACTTATCGGGTTCTCGATCGATTGCGAGCCATCGTCAATATTTCTGCTAAAATACCCGTGCTCTTCGCGGTCCAACGAAGATCATTGGAGTCATGCGCTTTTAAGGGGAGCTCCGTGGAAGGAAAAAAGCGCAATCGATCTCGGTAATAATGTAAAAAGCAAAGAGAGAGTAAAAGCAATTTTACACGCTTGTGGTTTTCGTGTTGACCAAGTGGCACATATTACGGAAACAGACGGCACCAGCTTCGAATTCTTCGAGGTTCATTATTGATTGTAATCATATTTGCAATTATAGATAGATTTGATGATTATACGAATTTTGTGATTTAATACAGTGTTAAATATATGTTTTGTAATTTATGAACTGTTACTTCGATCGAAAGAAAGATCGATGAGAATATTTGTTAATAAAGGAATCTGATTTCTGAAAGCCAGCAAATAAATCAATTTGTTTCTCTGGATACGAGGACTCGTTTTCAGTTAAAAATCTTTGAAGATTAATCCTGTCACTTAAGCGTCTTCTGAACACTTCGGTCTGTTACGATTTCTTGCGCACGCATAATCTAAAAAAAGCAACACGAACAAATGTTACAGATTATTAACGGTTCATTCCATAGGTAGGTTTACATTCTGTTCATCTCAAATCGAACGCAAGAGGCAGCGTGTCGTCGTAAATAAGGAACCTCAGTTGCGGGTCTGTGCGTAATTGGTGGGCAATAAATAAATGTTTTTCTTTCCAAGCTCATTTTGCCAGAAACAAAAAAAAAAGTCGATTAAAGATAAAATGTGAAGGTTATAAAAAGCAGATGAATTACTTAAAAACGTATACCACATAATTATAGTCAGTGAGAATAAATTTTAAGCTACGTACAATTTTATAGCGTACTAGTTGCGAATTGGAGAGGATAGAAAACACTGTGTTTATTGGCTGAATCAGCACTGTGATCTTCTCGCAGCAACGGAAAAAGGATGGAAATAACCGAGTACTTGTGAATACTCACGATTGCAGCTCTACTCTAACTACTCTTTTTTTTCCTACAAAGTACTTGCTCTTTCATATCCTGCATAATTATAAATTTGTTTTTACGTTTCTCTATAAATCAACAAACATTTAAAAAAAAAAATGAACATGATTCATTTATTGCCAAATTTTTAGTATTGTTAATACTTCGATTTCAATCATTTCGAAAAGTTATCCACGTGTATCTTGGTAAAGTAATTGGAAAGAGGTTTGCCATTGAGCGAAACGGGAAATGGTGGAATGTCGGAAAATACGGTAACGATGATTAAGCGATTTAAGTTTCATTGGCGACGAATAGTCCGTTTAATTAGGGACGATTCGAGAATCGATTCCGGAAAAGGATACCGTTCCACTTGAATTACGTAATTCCCATTTTAGATTTCTTTGGTCAATGAGGCGTCCAGAATATTACGCAGAATCGTTTCCTGTTAATTAATTAATTAACCTACTTGAACAGTTCATTTAAACATACAAGGTGCTGCATTGTGGCAACGTTTTTTAATAAATTAAGAATCTGCTGAAACTGATTATACTTTGTTGTACGTGTTCGAACAAAGAATAACTCGAATAAGTCTCTTGAGAGTTAATTGAACATCAATTAGAATGGCAATTTGACATTCTGAAGTTAATGATTGTTGATAATTCCAATATCCAAAATCTTCACATGTTGTTGGATAATTAATTAATTCCTGATAAAAGTTGCACTTATGAATGATTAATTCAGGTATATAAAATGTAACACAGGAATAAAAGAAACTTTATATTCAATATTTTTTTATCGTTAGTGAAACTAATGTCAATTGACCTAATTGACCAATAATTTTGGACGATTTATGTTAATGAATTCATACGTGCATCCGTTGAACGCATTAAGAGATCCAATAAAATGATTGTCGAAGCAAAATGTTTCAACCTTATCGAAGCCATCTGGTTAATGGTCGATTAATAACCAATTAACATCGCATTTCCGAGTGAATCAGTCGGTTAACGATCAGAAAAGAGCCATTACCGTGTTTCTTGGGCAAGGCATCAGATGGACATACTCCAGAAAAACGGCAGCGTCATTACGATGAACATTTGCAACCACTTGTAGCGAGCTTGCGGGATATCACCAACGATGAAGCTACGTATGTTTGCTCCTATAGTGTGTTTTGCGCATCGTCGTAATTTGCAGACAAATTCAGTTTCCTTTCTGTTGTAAAACAGTGCAATAGTACAGATTAAAGAGAATTATGACAAAAGGTGAATTTATGCTTGATATTACTTTTTATGTGGACAAAATTCTGGAGAAACTTTATAAAGCTAATTAACATTTTACCATTATGCAATTGAGTTAAATCGAATTAAACCAAAAGTTACTGATTGTAGTACTTCTAAAACTATTTAAGTCGTGTCAATCTTGCAGATCGAAGAAGGCCCAAAAATCTTCAAAAATTGGAACTCTCATGTCCCGTTAATTAATTTCGGTATCACGTTCTTCAGTTTTAAAGTGTCTAAAAAAGTCAATCTAGTCCGGATCAACAGAAATCACCCTCTATATTGTCCTCAAGAAACATGTCCTCGTGTTCTCCAAGGATATCCATGCGATAGAATCGATGCGGGGCGATAGCGTCATAGGAGATTGTAGCCTCGGGGTGCGGTTGTGGCAGTGGCACGCACAGCAGACCCTCGTGGAACGATGTCGGACCGACATGACTGAAGTGCGCGCGCGTACTCGAGCCGGGGCCCTTCGGCGAGGCGTTGGGCCCCGACACGCCACACATATTAGAAACGAATATAAATATATCGGGAAGCTCAGCAAGGCAGAGCAGTGGGGGCAAGCGAGCGCGTATTGGCGGCGTGCAAGTTACACGCAGCGGCGTAGCAGCTCGAGTTCGAGAACGGGCCCTCATTCCCCCTTCCCTGAAGCGGCTTTCCAGCCGGGTAACCGCCTTCACCCCGCGCTTCACCGGCTGCCAAGCGGTCCCAAAGCACGCTCAGTGTCCGCTCGGCCTCAGCACGTCCGAGTAGGAAGGATGAAAGTATGGTTTCTAGAAGCTTTTTAACGCGTCCACGGGGCAATTACAATACTACTGCCAATTAATCGCCGGTGAACCTTCGTCTCGTTGTTCGTTGCCTAACGTGCTTTTGCAAATTCTGCCTGTGTATTTTACAAAGAAAAGAATCGAGCTTGGTGAATTTAGAGAAAGTGATCGTGTTTGACAGCTCATCAGTTTTTGTGATACTGTGATTGATTGTGGCGGATCAGTATGAGCTGTTTTAATAATTTGTCGACGCAATTTGTTATATCGTATCAGCGATTGACAGGATGAAGATGTTCGTGACTTCGTTCTATCAGACTGATCCCGGAATAGACTGACACGTCGCGTGTTAAAGGCATCGACGTGAATCGAATCTCCGACCCGTTGGAGAGAACGACCGGAGCGGACGGTGATCGGAAATTAACGTTCAAGAGAGCTAGGCTGTATGAATCGCCAAGCGACGAGAGGTGGAGGCGACGATCGATACGAAGATCGGTTGGAGAACCGCGTGAAACGTTATCATTCGCTCGATTCCCTTTGTATGCTCGACCACGGTACCGCGTATTAAAACGTTAATCTCTGGCTGTACTACCGGTTATACGTACAGATTGCCTCTCCCTCTCCCTCTCCCTTCTCTCTCTCTCTCTCTCTCTCTCTCTCCCTCCCTCCCTCTTTCTCTTTCTCTCTTCTCATTCTGCACATTCTACTGTCTCTCCCTCTTTCTCTTTTCCCTTCTCCGCTCAGCTCTCTCTGTTACTCCTTCCTCACTGCGTCTTTGTTTCTCCTCTTCCTCTTCACTGGCTACTAACTTTCTTTCCTCTTTCCTTCCTCGCAATGGTCGCTTTCTCTGTTGTCCCAGTCCTTTCGGCTCGTCCTTGTCCTGTCCTGGAGAATCGTCTTCGTGTTCCAGCAGCGCGTGCCAATCCGAAGAGCTGAAAAAAACATGGTACACTGTCAGTCGAATGCCAATGCCACTTTCTTGTCTTTGTCCGCGAAATTGTTAAAGTATTTAGCAAGTGATAGACTTGGAGGAGCCATCATGTCTTTTGGTCTTTATGAAACATCGGTTGACGATGACACAGATAGAGTAAAAGTGGAGTTTCAATTTTTGATTCTCCCAACCTTAGGATTCGGAGCACGACTCTATCAGAATGTAAGCAAGGTCACGGAGAAGAGACGATTTACCTTACTAGGCTCAGGCAGGAATTAATCTCAACACGACGTTACTCCTAACATAACAGCGAAACAAATTTTCTTTATTAAATGGAATATTACTACTATTTACTACTATTTCAATACTACTTACATAACAATTCAAATGAAATAATTGCATGAGCCAACTTCTTAGAAAGAAGTCATGTCAAGTCTCGCAAGGAGACGAAAAACTTCGGTGCTAGGCTCAAAGAGGTGGTGGCAGGGTGGTTGTTGGGCCACCAGAAGCCATCAGGAGGCGTATCTTCGTAAACTATACGCTAGGAAGACCAATCAGGTCAGCAAAATCGACGACGAATCTAGCAGTCGACGGGATCTACCTGGTAATTGGACACCTGGCACCGTTTACGAGTTACCTTCCGCGGACGAACATTATTTGGATGCTTTCCTAAGGAATCGCGAGGACGGAACCGAAGAAGATGATGTGGTTGATGCTGTGGTTGAGTGTCCAGCTTTGACTACGACCAGAGCTAGCCCAACGGAAAAGTGCGTGAAATACCTGAACGGTGCCCATGACGTCGTTGTGTTTGAAACCGAACGCAGGATTACGGGGGAGCCGGTGATAGCCGATTGCGGCTCCCTGCATTCGGGTTACGATGTCGCCGCCTCTGCAGAGTAAGTTGATCTCGTTTCGCTGATCGACCTGTTCGAGGGAAAGTTTTTCGGCCAGTAGCCTGCTTCCGATACGAGTGTCGTTTTAGTCATCTTGTTTCTTTTTAGCGAGCTGGTCACGTTCCTCGAAAGAACAGCTAAAAAAGTATTTCGTGTTAGGTTAATTGTTATTAGTTTGGAAAGTTTGATGTTTACCTGCGAGAGATCTACATTTGGATTCCTTGAGTAACTAGTTTTTGGAAGAATAAAAGCGAATATTTTTTTATGCTTATTCGTGATCATTACTTTAGGGTTCTTGTTTGAAATTATATCACTAAAATTAATATCATAAATATTTAAGTTATTACGATACGATCTTACTGAAATATATGAATTAATAGTAGTTAAACATTAAGTAAATCTTAGATGCATATCATATTTGTTGACAAATATCATTAGTCAATTAATCACGATAGTTTTTCTGCCAACTTAAACTTACTTTTGAATAATTCTAATTTGTTTTCAAATATTGCATTATTGGATTAGGTTTGGAATTAAAATTAAAAGAAAATAAAAAAATAAAACATCTCAGAAATCAAGATTAAATTGAAAGCAATTGAGTTAACTTTAAATTGAATTGAATTAACTTTAAAATTAATAGAACTGAATATCACGACTAAAATTCAGTTATGACTTCAATCTTCAATGTCAGAAAAATTACAAACTAATTAATCAATACAAAATTTATACTCTTGGATATACAAAGAAACTAGTGAAATTAGAATGTTTCTCATTTCTATTAAGTGCAATTGAACAATGAAATGCATACGTAATCTCCTGCGGAACTAAATTTGCACTTTCGCATTAGAAATTGAATTCTTTCTTTCCGTTGCACACAGTGCAATCCTATACGACAGATGCCTATACGACATATGAATCTGTTTTTAAATTACGATAGACTAATTGAAGCTTGGAAGCAGTATGGAGTTCCGATGAGAACGGATACTTTGTGAGTTGGTTATCAGGCTTGCCACTCGCTGCCAATTTATCGTCTTTCATGCAAATAAGATTTCTTGCCAGACCATGAGACTCCTTCGCGCGCAGGGTACCTCAATGATATACTACTCTCTAGATTATAACATACATATCTTTTCTTTTCAAATTGAATTAATGTTTTATTCTCATTTTTCTTCCCTTCTACTTTTAATGGGAAAAAATTAATTAAATTACGTGTATGATTTTTGTCAGTTATTAATAATAATAAACTTTACAAGAAGTCGTTAATTGATATTGGATTGGAACTAGAATTATTAATTGAAATTAATTACCAGATGTCAGTCGTATATTATTTCAGAAGACTTATTAATTTGGTTTTTAATTGCACACGTATGCAAGCATTTTTCTTCGTTTCTTTCTCAATGAAAATTAAAGGGTTCATTTACGTTCATTTTTAAGGATATTTAGTTTCTTTCCTTTCATTTGAAATTAAAGAGTATACTACTTTTCTTTTTGATTATATGTACCTTCTTTTTAATCGAAATTGATGGGTTTGCACGGCGATCGAAGTCCTTTCATTTCTTTGAACTGATGGGAAGAGAATTTATCGCTTCCTGCAGAAAAAAAAGTATGTATTCTTGGAACGCAGCTGCATTTATATGCAGTCTGTATGGTGTTACCATGAGTTTTTCGATGCAATACAGAGAAATTGTAGATAAATTAGTATTAACAACATTATTAACAACATTAGAAGTTACAAATCAAATCTATTACATTTAAAGTCATTTGTTTTGAATTGAACAAACAAATAACCGAGACTCTTCCCGAGACATAAATATGATAAACCCTTACCTTTTCAAGTTTATGATTTTATCGCAAATATGTAAAATTGAATCAATGTTTGCTTTTATGGCAAACATCATCTAGAAGAGTATATTTTTAAACATGTCGAGGTTTAGCTTTCATATTGTATTATACTGATTGTGCGTTACTCCATTGTATATATACATTGATATATTCATGTATTCTCATAATTGGGAATCTTTAAATACTTTAAAATTATTCTGTTGTCAATGTTTTACTCAAGTAAAATTCTCTACAACAAAATCAAAAAAATCTGTAAAACTTAATGAACCTCAAATAGAACCCCATAGTGTTAAAATAATATAATTACTATATATTGAACTATACGTTTCATAAGTTAGGATCCTTATAAAATTATAACTAATAGTTTATAAAGCTAGAGAGCTTTAACAGAACATAAGAGAGACCAATGACCTTGTTATCGCTACCTTGAATCATTCTAATCTAGAGTTTTCGATTCTAATTTCAGGAAGGTGTGCAGAAGCTGCAGGTGTCCCAGAGAGGAGCATCAGCGGACCTCGACGGAGGCGGGAGGTCCCGGCCTCGGTCCTGGTCCGCCGATGGC
Source organism: Melipona bicolor (assembly GCA_030673865.1). Classification (NCBI taxonomy): domain Eukaryota; kingdom Metazoa; phylum Arthropoda; class Insecta; order Hymenoptera; family Apidae; genus Melipona; species Melipona bicolor. The sequence continues at coordinate 2,986,449 of JAHYIQ010000016.1, read as the reverse complement.
CATGGCCATGGCTTTCCAAAGCGGGGCCGCTGGTTCTTCTCACCAAGAACCTTTCAAGAGTCCCGTGCAACCGGCTCCGCCGGGCCTCGCCCTTCAAGAGGCCCTGATGCATCATCAGAGGCACTCACAGAGCGACGATGACAGCGGATGCGCGCTTGAAGAGTACACGTGGGTCCCGCCCGGCCTCAGGCCAGATCAAGTAAGAGAATTTGTATAGAATACGCTTAGAATACAAACATATCGGTGGTCTTTCGATTTTATTTCTGTTCTCTGACTTTCAAGTCTTGTTTTTAACTTGGGCCATTACGTTGTTAATTATGTATTTTTATATGGTAATTCAAATGTCCATTTCTTTAGGCTAGGTTATAGAAATTACTAGGTTCATGTGATAATGTAATCTGAGCTTTCATCATCTGTAAGAATGATTGTTGTGTAAAATCTTGTTTATATAATATTGATGTATGATTTCTGTACTGTAATCTTTATATGTATTCTAAACGATTAGGTTCTGTTTAAAATTTAAAAATTTTTTAATTTGTATCCCTTATCTGGGTTTCTGTATCACATTGAAAATAATCTGGGTCTCTGTTTCCTTGAAAATATATGAAATACAAATCTTAAATGGAATGTTGCTGAACTTAATAGGAAAATTTCACGCTTACGAGATAAAAGGACATGAAATGAATCACCAAAAGATTTGAACAATACGAAAATAATACTAGGATTCGAGACGAGATCTTGTGTGGGCGCACCTCAGTATACTACTCGTCACAGTAGGAGTGACTTTGAATTTATGCATATTCATGATCAAGGTTGATTTTCTCTCCATAAAATTTACGGAGACAGTTACAATAAGAGTACACAAAATTTTAGAGAACTTCAATGATTTTGCGTATCAAGATTATCTGAATGCTCCGCCTGTATAAAATATTAAGATTATGAGATTAAATTGTCGAAAAGTACTATATTAGCTTTTCTCTCTTTTTCTATACTTACTTATTTGCATAATGAAAAGTAACGAAATATAAATGAGAAAAGATTGGGGTCAAACATTGATCCCATAAGCAAAATAAAACATTGTAGACTCATTCCAGTGTTTTGTCCAAGGTAGGAGTCCATCACGTGTCCCGTGTAACTGTAGGCATTTCATTTTTGAATTATTCATGAGTGATGAATATCGAACGTCGTGATCGCCGATACATAAAACGTTTAGTGTCTTTAATCCTCAGTTCGTCTTGTAAAAATTCATTGTGTCTTGTATTAAAAATTTTCCTATGTAATTCAGTCATTCGTCTTTACCTTCTTAAAAAAATCGATATAAAAAGTTTTCATCTTTTTCATATTCCATTTGCTTACCCTTTTTACTATAGAACAACTTTTTACAACAATTCTTAAAAAATTACATATGCGCGCGTGTCTTTCTTTATCAAATTCAGTGTAAAAGAAATCGAAGAGAATGTTCGATCAGAAAACATTTTCAAAAAGACGCTGATACGAAAGTTTATCTCAGATAGCGCAGACGTATTGTTTGACGGAATGAATCCTAGCTCATCTTGCAAGAAGTGTTATTAATTCTCGCTTGTTTCTCTTCTCAATTTTGTTCCAATTTTTAGTACAAAATATGCTCTTCATTTTCTAAAAATAAAAAAAAAGATTAAATAAGAACTTGAAAATGATCTTTATTTCGAGACATTATCTTTTCGCTCTCTTAATACTTTTAAACGAGACCCGTAGATTATGTTTTCCATGTTAACCAAAAAAAGGGTCATTTACGTTTTTGCATATTTTGAAAATAAATAATTTTATTAAGAACGACTGTTAATTTAGTAAACTTGCAAAACGTTGCGTGCATTTCTCTTGAATTCTCTTCAAAAATACCCTGAAGAAATTGAAGATCCCCGTTCGTATTTAAAGCCAACTCGAGCCAGCCGTGTCGTATCGCGGTACGACAAAAATTCTGATACTCCGTAACACACAACACGTCGCATCGCAATCGCTCTTAATTACCATTGCCTCGCATCATCGTATGTCGCAGGTACACCTGTATTTCAGCGCGCTACCGGAAGACAAGATCCCGTACGCGGGCAGCGCCGGCGAACGGGAGCGAGTGAAGCAGCTGCTACAGCAGCTTCCACCGCACGACAACGAGGCACGGTACTGCAGCGGCCTCACCGAGGAGGAGAAACGGGAGCTGAGGGTGTTCGCCGCGCAGCGGAAACGCGAGGCGCTCGGACGGGGACACGCGAGCCAGCTGGACAGGCCCCACGGCGCCGGATGCCGCGAGTGTAGCAGGCCGATCGCGGCCGGCGAGATGGCGGTGGCTGCGAGCCGCGCCGGTCCATCCGCCCTCTGGCATCCGGCCTGCTTCGTCTGCTGCGTGTGCAGGCAGTTGCTCGTCGACCTGATATACTTCTGGAGAGACGGCAGGCTCTACTGCGGCCGACATCACGCGGAAACGCTCAAGCCAAGGTGCTGCGCTTGTGACGAGATCATACTCGCCGATGAGTGCACCGAAGCGGAGGGGAGGGCGTGGCATATGAGGCACTTCGCATGCCTCGAATGCGATCGCCAGGTAAAGATCGCGGACGATCGAGGAGGATGATTTCATCTACGCTTGCTTTCAACCATCGCTCATCTCTGTGTTTAATGATGGGGAAGGAACTCGATTGTCGTTTTCTTGTTTGATGTAGCTTGATCGACATTGCTGTGGAAATGATCGAGAGTTAAGGTTCAGTCATCATGTGGTTAAGATTCGGGATAAATTTGTTAGAATTTTTTTTATACTTTCGTATTAGTATCATTGGATTTCTCTTTTTGTAGTTTTATACTAGAGTCCTGTCCCAGGACGATTCTATGTGAAAAAACGAACGAATTTTTTCGCTGAAGTCTTCGTTTCCGAGAAAATCGAGTTTGAAAATTTATCAAGTATACTTGGATTTGGCTAATAATTGACTATTAGGGGACTGCTCTATATGTAAAAATAAGTAGAGAATGTACAACCAAATTTTTTTTTAAGCTTCACTTTTGAGAAAGTCCATATATATATATTAGAGGTACCTATAAGTTATGTTGTTTTTTCCAAATTTAATAAACATTGCCATCTAGTGACAATAATTTAAAAGAAAAGAAAATTTGTACAGTATCAAAAACCTTACAATACAGTATCATAAACCAAGCTATTTTCAACGAAACATACTCAAAGTCTACTTTCTTGAAAATGATGTCTTAAACGTATAAATTTCATTCTACATTTTTTACTTATTTCTTGTAAAATATAAAATATCCTCGTGTTGATGACGTCTGTTCACTTAAGTATACTTGATAAATTTTCAAACTTGATTATATGATAAAACGAAGGTTTTAATGAAAAAAATTTTATTTCTTCTTCTCGACGCATTTTTTCACGTAAAATCGTCTCTTACTCGGTTGTCGCGAAACACTCTATATACTCGATGATCGACTTGGTAATCTAACAATAAGCTTCAAGAAGAAATTAAGTTATGTTAAGTCATACGATATCTGTTTGAATAATTTAGAAATGAGTGCTTGTATCTAAATTTTAAAATAGAGAAGAATCTTTTTTGTTTGGTCATGGTATACGGATTATTTATACGAATGGTTAACTCCACTGAAATAATAGGGTAAAAGTATGGAAATAAACAGCGACTTGTTAGACGTTTCTTGAAATTTAGGGTCAGTTATATGATCTTATTTCAATTCAGAGACTTCAAGTACACAGCCATTGATGTTACTGACTGTCCATGAATACTAAACGAGTCATGAATTATGCATTGTATTTACAAGTCTAAAAATGGACATTCACATTTTAATGTTCACGTTCGAACACTGGTGAACAAGCGTATGAAGTGGCCAAGTTCATTTTTACTTCTCTGTATTGTTCTTTCAATTAGCATTACCAAAAAAAAGAAGAAAAAAGAATACTGTTTAAAAGTAGTTTCTCAAAATAAGCAAAATAAATCGACTAACATGAAAGGGTGACCTAGAGTATTAAAAAAGACAAATATCTCACTTGGCTTCACAATTTACCGTCGTTTCTTTGATCGGCATCGATCCGGATCAACTTTTCTCACTTGTCGTGTCGGCTAATCGAAATTCCCTGTCGTCCAACACAGACACATCTACTTAACTCCGCGCTATCGAATCGCATCGCTCTTAATACCCATACATACTGTAACCTTATTACCGAGAATGCATTAATCCCGAAGAGATTAATGTTTATATTTATATTAATAAGTACCAAAACGTACTTATTATAACATTTACATGTTGATTAATCTTCGTATTGAAAATTTATTCTACTGAAAAAGTTCTTTCTATTCTATTCTACGTTCATTAACGTCTTGAAAACTGACAAATACTCAAAGCAAAAGTTTTATATTTGGAGTTCTCCCTCCGCTTTCCTCAGAGGGAAATTTAACAGAAGTATACTCGTAGTTACATTGGACGATATAGTGCAGCAGACTCGTTCGTTGACGCTTTTTGCGGCGTGACAATTATTTACGCCAGACGAGCATGTCCATCGAGAGTGATTTAGCCCCCGGAGCACCGGGACGATTTAGCTCTGTTAGCTTCAGACCTGTCCCCTTTGTATTCCCATGACAGCTGTCCACGGCATACTGTGCGATAATTCATTGAATCTAGGTGTCGATAAAACGTCACGGACAGTGGACTATACGCTGGACAAAGCTTCTTATCGGCTGAACCGACCCGATAATGAATGATGGAATCTCGATCGAGAGCTAACCGTGTATCGGCGTTTCTGCTCTCTGAGGATTCCTGATAATCCGAGACAAAGTGTTACCGCTTGTAACGATCTGTAGAATAGAGGATGAAGGATATGAGAATGTTAATAGGATGAACGAAATCTGCGTGATGAATTGTTGATGATAAAAATGACATTTCTAAATATCGTGGGTGATGAACGGCATGATGGATGTTTGTAATTTGGAAATGGATTTATATCATGCTCGATGACAGCTCGTGGGCACTGCAAAATTGCAGCACCCTCAATTTTTCTTGATATATGGGATCTTGATTTATATATATATTTATTTATTTATTTGCTTCTAATAATATTTAATTTTATCATCAACAATTCTTTTACTTTGCATAATAATAATAAAAATTCACTTTATTTAGAATATGTATGTATATTTCGAAAATTGCATCATTTCCACGATTCCAAGCCATGACTCACTACTGATTGTACTATTGATGATTCTTTAGATATTTTTGTATGAATGGTATAAGTTATGATAATGACGAACTTTATGGTTTCTTGTTTTGTTGAATATTTAGTTCATAATAGATGAGATAGATCAAGCTGAATTGTTCAAGATAATTGGAGAATGAATCTATTTTATTTTTCTTTTTCTTTTCTTTTGTTAACCATTCTCAAAACATTTTACTATATGAAAAACCACAAGGGAAAATCATCATAATTAACATACTTCACGTTTTTAGATGTTCTAAAATTCAATATACCATCAACATTTTATCAGTATTAGATAAATATTATAAATAATATAAATAATATAAATAATATAATACTATTTGGATCATTTTTTTGAATACTTTGCTCGATGAAATGTTTAAGAAACACTTCACAGATTCATTTTCAAAATTCTATACGTACATAAATTTATTATAACAAGTTGTTTCTCATTTCAGCTATACCGTATAAAAAGATCCTTTCAATTGGCATAAAAATTGTGAAATCAATAAGGGTAGATTTGTCATGTTTCTCTCGTGTGGACTTCTTATGGCGTAGAATGAGATCACGGGTTTGTTATGCGGCACGACTTTTAAAATATACACTAAATAGTAATATTTGATCAGTTTTATACTCGGTAGATCTTTGTTTAGTGTATGAAAATTTCCTAAATATTATAAAGATTAAACATAATTGATCGAATCAGTACAATCATATTTACTTTCTATATATCTATTACCTTCTATAGACTCTTATAAATCTTTATCTCGATTTCAGCTTGGTGGTCAAAGGTACGTTATGAGGGAAGGAAGACCTTACTGTCTCCGATGTTTCGATGCCTCGTTCGCCGAGTACTGTGATAGCTGTGGCGAACCAATCGGCGTGGATCAGGGGCAAATGTCGCACGAGGGTCAGCACTGGCACGCGACCGAGACTTGCTTCTGTTGCGCCACTTGCCGTACGTCCCTTCTCGGACGGCCTTTTCTTCCACGGAGAGGTGCCATTTATTGCAGCATAGCATGTAGTAAGGGGGAACCGCCGACGACACCGAGTGATTCTTCTGCTGGACCACCACCACCACCTTCCTTCCTTAGGTAGCTATTGTTCTGGCTCATACAATTAAGAAAGAAATATAGAATTAGTGTTACACTGTTTAAAACCACTGTTAAATTGTTGAAGGTTGAAGGTTAATACTTGTAATTTACATGTTAACAATTTAATTTCAAACAATGTTAGAATTTGACTTCAAACCATGTTTTATTACTTACAGGTAAATTCTAGTAAAACATAAAAATTGAAGATTCAAGAATTTTTTTTTCCATTAAAATTGTCAGTTTAAGTAATAGTTTGGAGAACTTAATAAGCGAAGAATTCTTTCTGTACTAGTAATTTTTCATTGCTTCTCTGTTTGGAGTAACATTCTAACAAGACAGAACTTGAAATCGACCTAATAAATTGCAGAACTGGCCGGAGACCACCGCCGCCAAGCGAAGGTTCTTCGAGTCCACCACCACCTCCTCCACCTCCGCCACCGCCTGGATCTAGACACACTCTGTGTTCGCCTCGTAACTCACCACGGATGAATAGGAAGCATCATCAAACATCTGCTTCTCTTGCCACAACACCTACGCAAAACACCTTGAACCCCGAATTTCCTAACGAAGGATTTTCCTCGAGCGGCTCGAGGCCGAGCGGTCTTGACCGAGTGTTACTGGAGAGGAATCTCGAGAGACTCCTTCAGGAGCGCAGTTCTCACTCGGAGGAAAATCACAACGAATTAGGAAGGTAAATTGACTCGCCAACAACTTAATTTTTCTACAAACAAACATACGATTTTGCGATTACTATTAACTTTAACTGTTTACAACCGTTTTAAGCAGTTTCACAGTTATCATTCGTAGATAATGGAATTTCGATTAACGTTCGATTTATCGAAATATTTCTAAAAACGTTGACAAGAAGACGGACATTTAGAGATGTGTGACGGGTTATCAATCTGTAGGCGATGCTCCACTTGTCTTCCACTCAATCATCCATTCTTTCTCTGATGAATTTCTTCAGCTGTCCTGTCAAATAACGCCATCGCACGCGTGCTACTACATAATATATAATATATAAATTCGTATAATATAAATTTTTCCACCAAATATATATAACTAAAATACTATGCAATCACATCAATCGAATTAATCGTCATAAATCTTCTGTTCGTAGACTGATGCAAGCAAGAGACCGTGAACCGTTGAGATGTGTTCAGAATTGTGTTCCTACCCACGCGTCGAGTATGCCAGAGTTGCCGCCACCTCCCCGGCCGTCGTCCGGAGCGTCCGCGTCGGCGTCGACGTCCACATCGACCGGTGTTGTCGCAGCCGTGATGCCCGGGATTGTGTTGGAGACGACGGCCTCACCGACGACCCTCGTCGTTAACCAAACGGATCCTCCGACGCCAACGTCGCGGCGTGTGCGGTTCCAGGGCGACTTGGACATAAACGATCACGCTGCGACGTCGTCACGCGTCACCCTGTCGCCGAACAATGATAGGAATTCATCCTCGTCGCCCTCCCCTCCCCCAGCGTCGTTGTCGAGAACAAATGTGTCTCGATCGAGAAGCCTGCAGCCTGAGGAAGTCGCTAGCACGTCCGCTTGGGGTGCGTAAACTTTTCTACTTTGTATAAGACAACGCAGTTCCTTCGAAGAATCTTAAAAGTTCTTCTCAGAAAAGGGGAATTGCGAAGCTACGAGATGGATGGGTGTGTTGTTGTTGAAGCTTCTGAGATTTGGTTTGAATCTAGAAGAACATTCAAATTTTAAGAAAGATTGAGAAATAAATTGTAAAAAATTGGTCTACGTTTTATTGCATCAATTGCTCCCATTGTAATACTGTATCATAGCTAGTATGCTCACTGAATTATATCTGTTTGCTATATCTTGTGTACTTAAGATTGTCTATCACAGATATTAAACGAATATCACATTTAATATCTTTAAAATGTATACTGTAGTCGCGATAACTGTTATGCTTTTTGTGACCAACGTGTTTGTAATAATTCCACAAATTACTGCAGGTATTGCTGGAAGCTCAAAGTCAAGGATAGACGGTGACGACGACGACGTCGAGTCTTGCTGTTCTACCTGTAGCTCCTCGAGCAGTTCCGACGAGGCTACCGCATACGCTTTGCCGCCAAGAAGAGCGTACGGTGGCGTTCGGATTTCGTACGTGCCCAACGACGCAGTGGCATGCGCGAGAAAACGTACACCGACATCCTTAACGTCGAATCAAACTCACAAGGACGCAGATAAGTGCGTTATATCCTGATGACATACTTTGAAAGTTTCAAGTTATATCTGCGTCTATATTCGATGTACTTCATTCATCGAAGAAAAAAAATCGTTTTTGCTTCACTGTCAGATGACGGTGGTCCGATGAGATTCGTATCAGTCTCGAACCGACGAACAACGCGCAAAAAATGAACGAATGCGAACGAATGCGAGATACAAGAGTTCCTAAAAACCGGCGTAACTAGGATTTTTCTGCCATGTTTCCTGCGGTCGAGACTTCAAACGAAAAATTTCAAATACTCGTGTACATAATGAACGTAATAATCGAAATAATCGGTCGCGAACACCGAACAGTCGCGACGATCGCGTTTCTTTTTCTATTTTTATTACCCCGGATGTATTTGATAATAATAACGACGATGATAGCATTATATTTTATTACCATTGTCATTCCCACTGCGTAACTGACAGTTCAAACGGGCGCCATACCCTTGTTCGAGATTCGATCATCCTCACTTGATCAACTTCTTAAGGCAATAGTGTATGAGGCGATGAACTCAGCTTCATGAAACAAATAGTATTTAACCGTGATGTGATCGCATGACATTACATTGTAAGTACAAATAAAGGGCGCTCGGACCGAGATGTAGACAATCTGAAAAATATTCGGAAAATAAATTGATATTTGATTTATCCCTTGACATTCTCTTCATTTTTTTTTTACATCTCTTTATGCTAAGTTACATAATATTATTAACACAAATATAATGTGCACTAAACTGTAGCTATTTCTTCATCATCTTGAGGATATTTTATCATTCTGATCTTCTACATCAACTTTAAATTACAAAACATATAAATAAGAGTAAAGATTATATTTTCAATTTGACCAATTTGTGCATTAGGTTGTAATAAATATTTGTTCCGTAAACGATCTATGCTGTCAAACAGAAAAAACGAAATGAATATATGTATTATATAACCTAATATATATATCTTTCTCTACTGCTCAAGCAATAACCATCCAAATTGATTTAACTATCTTTCAATGCATGAAAAACTCGCTTTCTACCGCTCTAACGTGAAGGTAAGATCGATCGAAGCAAAGTAATGTTTGGAAAGCTTGTAAAAGTCTCGTTTGAAGATTAATGGAAATCAGTATGAACTATATAACGGCAAGATCCAAGTCGCATTCTCACTGAAATAACAGTGAGAAATCTTTTGTTTCATGTTTCATGTTTCTTGAAAAAGTTGTGCTATTTGTTGCCTAATATTTCTACATATTACTTCATGTTTTTAGGAACAACAAAATCTAAACACTTCTCTTATGTTACAACAGTATGGACAAAACATTTCTATAACAATGATACTCTGATATTTATTTTCTAATACTTTTGATATTTATTGTGCATTGTCTGCGATAGGAAGCAAAAACAGTTCTTGTTTGTTTCAGTGAGGATGTAGCTTAAATAGGCAAAAATACAACGATGCTTGTCATCCGATTAGAAGGGGAAAAATGAAAACGCACGGTCGAGCAGCGAAAACAGCGAAAGTGGTTTCTCTCGGCCGCACCAGACGCCTGTTGTTATGCCACTATCTCGTCTACTTGTTACACTCATGAAACCTCTCTCTTTCCCTGTCTCTCTTTCTCTAGCTTTCTCTTATTTCACGCGAGAAAGATCTCTCGAGTTTATGAAGGATTGGGAAGAACAAACCATACGGATTTATCATCTGCCAACATCCACGTTTCCGATCAAGCATCGGAACATGTTGCGTCGGAACCAGTTTCGTATCCACGTTGCGAAAAATGGCGATGCCATATTAGCATATGGTATACACTGTGTCTTGTCTATCGACGTAATAGAAGGTTCAAAATGGGTGCGTGAAATTATACGATTATGTCATGGTAATCCGGAGGAACAACAGGTACGCGGAATTATGTAACTGCTTGAAAGATTTCGTGACTTGTGCTGGGAATCTGTGGAGAATTGTATGATGAACTGTTACAGTGTTAGACCGGTTTTGTAATTCTGGATTAATTTAGTATACTATTAAGACAGATGCAACTTTGCATTATTTGCTGTTTAAGCATCAACAGGCAATGAAAATAATTTTTAATTTAATTTGTAGAGTGATGAGAGAATTTTTAATGGTTTGCTTTCTTGATAGAGATTGGTCTATAACAATCTTTAAAAGTTTTCTCTCTCCTTTTATGCGACTCTAGCACGCACGTTTTAAAACGCTTGAAACGGCCTGAAGTTCGCATGTTTGAAACAGTTTTACTGGTCAATTACGCAAACGTTTTTCTTGAGAAGCATCATTTTCGTATTTATTGTACACTTCGTTAGCTACTAATGCTGGTAAAAAATGCGGTGATAAGTGAAGAACGTTTGAATTGAATTTACACATAAAGTTTTGAAAGACTATAGGCATATCAATCGAATTTTAGTTTTCTTTCTGAATTTTTCCACAATATAAAAAAATTCCAATTATGAAACAAATTGGAATTAATTTACAGTCTCATTAAACAACATATTTCTGCAAACCTGATAAGTTATACGATACACAAACTAGGCCGAGATTGCGCAACTATAATGCATAAGTGACTCGTAGCAATTGTATACGCCCGAAGGAAAACACACTCTCGCATGCTCTTTTTTGCAGAATACTACTCCTCGAATGTGAAACACGGATTATTGTGCCATTAGGTATATAAAACTCTTGCTCATTGCATTGTTTCTGTGAATTTACCTGCGATATAGTAGCGTTTTTTTTCAGCACATTCACCTACAGCTCTATGTCATAAAGATAAAGTTAATCGTAGAATCCTTACATCAATTTTCAATGTAATACAAAATTATTTTTCAATTGACTCTTTTTGATAAGATTCTTTAATAATAAAAAAAAATAAATCTAATTTTTAAAATATTTTTCTGAGTAGAAATCGTTATATTATTATTATTATTATTATTTTTCAAACATATATTTATTATTAATTAAAGTTCTTCTTCTACTAACCAATTCTCCCAACTCTTTGCTGATGTTTTATTTATGTCCTCTATCAAGTAAATCTAAACGACCACCTGTACGTACAGCTTTTCCATTTTGCTTATTTTTTAACCTAAACTTACCAAAAAAGGCACAACAAGTATAAGCGAAGGTGTTCATGCGCCGTAGAATGTAGAAAAGAATGGCCGTGGAAGGAACAGCGACCCACTGGCTATAATATTAAGCCACATGCATATAACTCTGCTTGTCATTCCATGTACATCTAGCATTTTCGTCGATGCTTAATGACGATACTACGTGGAAAGACAGCCTTCATAGAGCCCTTCTCCTCTTGTTTCGTTACACACCTTGAAGGCGTTTCTTACAGCCCCCTACAGCATGTTACCACACCAGTAGCAAATTTAGATTCTTCTGATAAAACTGAACTAATCTGAAAAAGTTGCTTCAACTTCTTTGTTTTTCGAAGAAGATACATATATCTAGGGAATAGTGTGAGAAAAAAGATAAAGCAACCCTAATAAAACATGCTACTGAGGGTTGTTAACTTCCTCAAAACTACCAGCAATCTTGAAAAATAGTCGTAATTTCGAAGAGTATTCAACAAACCGAAAAAGAAATACCTGTCTCGTGTATTTGAGAACTAGACACATTATTTCAAGTAACACTCGCCGTGTCTTGGCCGCTCCTTCTTAAATCACGGGATTGAATGAAATCTCGTTTCCCCGTTACATGGAATCTAATTCATGCACGCGTCACGCCGGCCGGTGCGGAAAGAGAACGCATTCTTACCTATGCTGCCTTCATCTACCGAATCTCCGGCTATTCCACGGATATTGTACGCATTGCAGATACGCCCAAATAACTTTTCCAAGAAGAATCGACGAGGTGCACATTGATGCCAAGAAATTCTCTTATCTGATTGCGAGGAACGCGTATGCGAAGAATTTAGTCGCGCCTCGCGATATTCATGTTTGTTTATCGTTGAATACACGGACTTTTGTAAAGAAATTCCTGCGGGATGCCAATGAGTGTCGGTTGGGTATGCGAGATTGCGTAGCGTACGACATTTAACCTTTTACGATTTAACATTGACAATTTCAACTGTAATTTAAGAACAATTCGAAATTAATGAAAATTTCATGGACGAGATCCTTGATGATCTTGAATTGATTTGAATTTAATTTGTAGATAATGTAGCAAAAGTAATTAACATAACATTCTTGGACGAAATATGAAAATAATTTCTTTTTAGGAGATACGTTATAATATTAGCTTACCAAGAGATTTAGTTGATGAGGCCATAAATTTAACAATGTGAATAGCAAATAAGAGAAATCGCGTTCAGGAATGCAATGTAGCTTACAATGGACCAACGATAAACACAACTGAAAGGAATGATTCAAAGAATATAATAAAAATATGAAGAAAGCAATTAAAATAACGGTAAAAGCTTATGCAAATAAAAAAAAGTATAATTGAAAATTTTAAAAAATAATGAAGAACATAATATAAGTATTTAATAATAAAACGCGAAACAATTATAATCAGAAAAGAAGAAATTCAACCTATTTCTGTGCCAAGAGCAAAAACCAAGACAAGTCGAAAGAGAGAAAAGGAGAAATGACGGTACGATGTATTGCACGAAAACGTATCGAAAATTTCACCTGGCCAGCAATGGTCGATTTCACGGATAGCAAGACTGTGTCAGAGGCTGAATCGCACGAGTTAATCATACGCGACGCAAGTAGGTCGACCTGGGTAAAAACAAACGATCTGCGCACGCGGCGGCGCGATACATATAATTGGTCAGCGCATTGCTAGCAGCTTGCAAAGTATAGCAGCAAATCCGACATACATTCCAGCGCGGATCCTGACTACTTACGTTTCACCTCGCTGTGGAATGCAGTCACCTTGTGGCAGGTGTAGCGAACGTCCTCAAACCTCATACTTTCCCCGATTTGAATTCAAATGTACCTTCATTGCCACAGGTGGACCAATCCGCTGATTTGGTTGAATTAATCGCATCGGTTTAGTCGTCGTAACACTGATTGTTGTTTTATTGATCACTGAAACATCGATTATTTATGCAAATTTATGTTTTTACAAATATATTAGAAAAAGGTAGCATCTAAATGATACTTGTTTTATATATTAAACTAACAGTGAGTACTTTGAGTATTCTACACTTTTAAATTTCTTACAAATACATAAAAATTCATAGTTCGTTAATTAATATATTATAGGAAAATAAGAGAGAATAAAAAATAATATTATTAATATTTGTGAAATTGTAGTATTTTTTACGTTTCGTCTATTCAAAGTATTGGAATTAAAAAAAAAAATCTACCAAACATTCACGTATGTGTCAATAGTTAAATTTAATTTTATTTACACTCATAAATGGCACGTGTTGAAAATCGACATGTTATATAACATAGTAAAGATACTACTACGATGAATAATGATACTAGCCTTGAGCTGATACATTATACTGTTTACACCTCACACTCTTCCTATATAACATAATACAATGTCTAAATTGTAATAAACTATATTAATAATGAAATCACAGTAAAACTACATTGTAAAAATGAAACTAGTAATAGTAAATCTATAAGAATATATAATATTTATATACTTACATACCTACTATTACTATGATTGTAATTATTTGATGTAGCATAGAGATATTTCATTGACCGTCCCAAATACCAACGACTCGTTGAAAAAAATAAATGAAAGAAACCAATGGAACGAAATAATTTTGAGTTAGATACATACGAATCAAACTAACGGATCCATGGAATTCATTTACGCGACCTCTGGACGGTCATCTCGCGGTTAAATACGCGAGAGGCTTTCTCCATGGATTGGAATGCGGCCTCTCCCTCTGATCAGGTCTCTGGTTTGCTCTGAGGACAGCCATGGAGGCTTCCAGGTTCGCTCCTTACTGATTTTAGATTCCTCAAGTTAGCTGCATAGCGAAGAATCAAGTTCCGGTTACTCTTTTCTTGAAATGTAATTAACGAAGTTCATACTTTTAATTTAATTATTTAACAATGCAATATAAATGCATTGTCTTCTGGTCCGCGTATTTTAAATTTTGTCACATTTTCTTCTGCGTGGCAAGTGTTTCAGGGTTCTGAAACTGAAGTTCTGAAAAAATACCTAATTAAACTTCTTTCTCCATTGACTAAAAGTTTTTTAATTACAAGCTTTATGTTTGTTTACTGATCGTGAAATATAAGCCAGGATTTTTTAAGTCACTGAACATTTAGAATTCATACATGTATAAGTTGTGGTTAGCTGATCAGAGGTAGAGTAGATTTTTGTAATTGAAATTACAGGTTCCGTAAGAGTATGTACTGATACTCCAGTAATTTTAGATTGCGAAATTACCTTGCTGGTGACTCAATAATTAAGCATTTCCAACGTGATAGTTCGCGAAAAATTATCCACGCGTAGAGTAGTTTCGATTGGAGATCAACCGCATATTGCAACGTGATACTGTACACACATGTAGACAGAATTTGGACGTAGTTAGATATTAAATAAAAAGAATATCTCTGGATTCTTTATGCTTAATATCCTTTGCAATCTTTTAGTCTAAAGTTACATTGAATCTCTTAAACTTTGGATTTTTTGAGTCCTTGAATCCTTGCATTATTGTGACTATGTACGTTTTTTTATTATTAATTTTTGAAATCCTTAAATTTTTGGTATCTGAATTTTTTGACTTTGAAGATTCATGGATTTTTATATCTCTGGAAATTATATAGATCCTTATACGCTTAAGTTCTTTTAAAATCTATAATAAAAATCTATGGATCCCAAAGTTTTAGATCCTTTACTTACTCTTAATCATTGAATTCTAAATTTTATATTTTCCAACTCCAAAAATCCATGGGCTTCATAAACAATGACTACTCTGTAATTGTTTATACATTCCAAATCATATATCACTTGGTTCTCTATTCTTCCTTTTGAAGTTGGAAATCTCTTAATTCTTTAAATTTTTGCGCACTGGAATCTTTAAACTTCATTTTCATAATATACTTTGCAATATTTTTCGAATTTTCTATGGCTCCATATTTTGAGTATTAGAGATTTCTCAAATTCCAGTTCCTTAAAAAGAATTTATAATTCGTCAAAACGTTGACAGTATTTGGTAAGAAACTTTTACCAGGAACAGAGCACAAGACCTATTTGCCAGTCTGTACGCAGCCTAAGCGCGAATGAACACCACTCGATCAAGCTGTAGGCAGCCGCGTGCCTAGGTAGCTCGCTTTCCATTCCGATCGAAAGGTTTTGCTCTTGCCGTTAAGTTAAAATGTACAGGCGCTGGTATAAACAAGAGATCTAATTGATGTGCATTCTATGCGAGTAAACTAAACTGAATGAAATTTAGTTTTCGTTTGAAGGATACCCCTTTCTCGATGGCTCGACGGTATCGGAATACCGATTCGCCTCGAAGGCTGAATTGCATCAATTTTTCGCGATCAGAAACGCAAACTCGTTGGACAGGTAGAATTTCGCGATTGGTCGTTGCCTTCTTCTACTGTATTGGCCGAAGTCATTTTGTTTCTTTATAATTTTCTTAATCATTTTGTATTACGGTACCCTTTTCATGTTGATGACGAGTGGCTAGATTATTTTAACAATGTAATCTATGAAAAATATTTTAATATCTTATACTTTACTATGCTGGAAAATCGAGTTTTGATGACCTAGAGATCTTGATTGACCACCAGTTACAATTTCCAAATTTGAGCGTATACGATATATCAGTCAAGATTATTATAAAGATTATACAAAAGATTTTTACACATGACATCGGAGACATCTGTAAAGAAAATATTCTTCATAACTTTACAAATATATATGCATAACAAATTATTGTTAAAAATATTTCAATATATCAAATACCAAATTCCAAGATCTTAACAAAAAATGAACGATTAAAAATACAAATTTAATTTCGGTATCTTCATCGTGTCCACGAAATTGAAGACAAATCGGTGACCCGAATATCATATGTTCTCCCTGTCAGAGGGAGCCAGAGAGCGTAAGAAGAGACGTTGAGCCGCCATGAGGCATCGTACCATGGTGAATATGGAGAAGGGGCATAGAGCAGGTATTCAGGCGAGCGAGTAGGCAGCCTTAAGAAAGCAGGCAGTCTGTAATATGGGGGGGGGGGGGGGGGTAAACGTAAGGGGCCATGCGAGAGCGTAAAGTGAGTTTTCGCTCGCGGCTGCTTTGCAATGCCAGGCAGTCGAGGTAAGTCGAGTTGAGTCGAGCAGAGCCGAGCTGAGTCTCTTGGAGTCAGTCTTGGACGTGGCTCCGTCGCATCCCTGACTGTTGTAATATCCTTGTGTACAGCTACCACCTGTCGAAATCGTACGATCTTATCGTGCATCGTCGCAGTTGACCGCTTAATATCAAAATGACTACGTTCTGAAGTCACGTCTTTCGAGCATTCAGTGAATCATCGTGGTTCGCGTGTGCGGACACACGTTTACTTTTCTTGCATCTTGCCAACAGCGAGACTGGAATCAATCGCACGATCTTGTTTCTTTTTCTGGCAGACGATGACGTTGCCTCAGAAGCGCGTCGTCTGAAAGCTACAGAGTATTCTTTGGTGCAGTGATTTTGTGTGTGCATGACCGAAGGATCAGCTGAAAGCTCGCCGGATAATATTCAACAGGTAGGAAGACTTGGAGCTTTCTTGATGGCTCAGTAAAGCCACTGCGCAGTTCGTGCATCGAGTTTTCTGATTTTCTCTCCTTTCATCAAACATTTATTTAGTGAATCACTATATAAAGATCATACTAATTGTTTACGAATTTGAGATTACCCAAGAAATTATTGACGCGTTTGTTTAAAGAAATCGAAAGAGTGTACTTGTCGAAAATCGCAAAAGCTGAGAAACTCTCTCTGTTCAGTTTCAGGAGAATAATTCAACGTTATATGGAAACTAATCTCAAGACAATTTGATCAACTAGAATAACGGTTAGATAAGAGCCATTTGATCGATTCACCGCGAAAAACGTTTCGTCTCTTTTCCTTTTTTTTTTATTGACGCGTGCTTCCTGCATCCATCCATCGCATCATATTTGTATTCTTCCCCGCGTATCCTACAGTAATATCGTATGTATGGCGTAACAACTCATTATACATAGAATGCCGGTGAGAGGAAGTTTAATGGCACTAACGTCATCGGCGTTCCTCGCCTCTTCGTTTTTCTTAATTATACCTGAAGAAATTGCAGCTCTAGCATCTGCATAATTCTGTATTGTAAGCTCGTTCATCCTCCTACATCCTGATTATGCGCATTCGTTTCATATTAACCTCTTTTCACGTTCGAAGCAACATCGTCGACATAATTTATTATTATCACTCGACTGTTTATGTATTTTTCCATGAATTGTTGGTACTCGGTAAAAGTCTTTTTCCTGGTCATTGCATTCTATTTTTGAAATTCGTCATTTCGCTTTATCACATCGTTTCTATCGCGCGACATACCACTGAATCGCGTAATATCCTCCCTTGATGAAAATCGCACAGACAGGGAAAACTGAATGAAACGAGCATTCGCTAACACCGTCGGTTGTTTTCTACACGTTAAGAAGAGTGGCGCGATAGTACACTCTATGGCTCCGTAGTTTCGCTTACTCTTGCCATCACGCTGTGGATTTTCTTTTTTTACTCTCTCAGGAGAGATCTCGCATTAATAAGAACAATCAGTCACTGTGATATGCTTAGAAATGCCATTTTCTCCTGTACAATCCGAGAAATGTTTCTTCTTTTTCTACACTTTTGCCATTGCTTCACTATTTCACCTGGACTGTTTTGGCATTTCAAGTTGGCATCAAAATTTTGCGTACACATAAATTTGTCGAACATCCATTTAATTCTTCTTTCAACTATTTTTCTTTTTCTTGCTGTGAACATAATCGTGAATAATAATGAAGATAGATTAGAATTTCTTGGAAGATTAATTTAAGGCAATTAAATATACACTTGTATTCAAATGCAAATTAGTTTTGAAGCTCAGCATTTATTGCTTGCACGTTACCTTAACAATTTTTTTTTCTGTTTTACACAGTCTTGGGAAAAGTATAGTAAAACAATATGCAGTCGTGTGATTATGTACTTGCATAGGAACATTGAATGTAAAATGTAAACAGAGGAATCCGAGAAAGTTTTGTCGTGTAATCTGTTAACTACGTAGTTCTGTTGAAAGTATATTTATTGTTCTTTTTAGAAAAAAAAGAAAAAGAAAGAGAAATATATAACCCTGGCCTTCCGAATTTGCTGTATACATTTCAGGATTTCGTAATATTCCAATCAACCTTGTTAAAAATTTCTTATTCAGTTACCATATTAATTACAATCCATAATTTATATTATTCTTAATTTATACTTAGGAATCTGAAAGAAAATCTTTTTTAAATCTTTTATAACCGTAATTTTGATCATTACCGATTGTATTTATTGTTTTCTCATCAGTTTATAAGTTATCCCGAAAGGGATCGACATCCCTTGGCAGGATGAAGGGCAGGAAAGAAATTAAAACATTTTCTCAAGATCACACATAGGGTCGGGTCACGGGCGAACAAATAAACGAGCAGACACGTCGTCGTTGAGGACAACGACATTGGTGTTCGCTGGAATGTCAACTCGTTTTCCACGAGCTATCCAAGGATCGTTTTCCCTGCGTAGCTGTCTATTTCCCCTCTTCTAACTCCGTGTTTCAGCTCTTACCTCATCTTCTACCCAACAGCTACACAAGTCGAAACTCCACGCACAAGTGCGCTGTTCATCGACACTATCCCATCGACTGGAATATTAATTAACTTCTCCATTGTAACCGAATCCCTAAAAATTTCTAATAATACAACGATATCAATAATTAATTTCATCTCCCAACATATAAATTAATATATTAATATCATAAAATGATTAATTGAGAAACATAATGGTGTAAATTATTCCGCCGCAATTTTATAAAACAGCGTTCTGCGTTTATTCCTATACAAAATTTATTATATCTTTTCATGTCATGGAAACTTGTCTTTAGCATCTTTCAAAAGTCGCAGGAAATGTTGATTTCTTGGAATTGAAGATCGAAAAATGTTGAAAACAATCTATGAATTCTATCTTGATGAGATAACTTCTATTTTTCCAATATCGGAATTCGTAGACTCTGGATCTGAAGTAGAGAATAAAAGTTAAATTTCATTGAACACCGAGATGTACGTGTCTTACGCTATTCACGATTTCGTAACGACCGTGAGTTGCTTAAAAATAAGTGGAAGAACGTGTCGCGTTAGAGATCGAGATTCCGCAGAATGTCAGGTTTCCACGAGGCGAGAAAAAAATACCCTATACGCGAGCCTTGCAATTCCGTTTCCTCCCATTCCTTTTGAATCTCCTCCTTCTCCTCTTTCACTCCAGCAGTGTATCCTCCCACTACCAGCACTCATCTCCGCTAGTTCGCTTGTGAATTGCACCTTCCAAGCAGAAGTTGCGTACTTCGTCGATGAGGCCGTCCTGAGGCCATTCTGAGGCCGCGGTGAGGCCACATTGAGATTCCTTAGAAGGAGATCCGATCCTTGGTATCGCAATGTGCGTAGAAACGGTTGTCGTAATCTTTCACGAATATATTAATTTTTATTATTAGCTTACACACCTCAATAGTTTATCTTTCCGTTTTATTTCTCGTAATATTCCTTAATTGATGATTCGACCGTCCTTTTTTAATTCGTAATTAATAATTGAACTTCGTTTCAATTATCAAGACATATCGTTGAACTTGCAACATTTTGACAAGTTTTTGATGAATAGAATGTAAAGATACTGCATTTAAGAAGATCATTATTTTAAAAGTTATATGCATATTGTAAAATTTAATAAGACGCCATATTTTTGTCGTGTAATAAAAAATAAAAATAGGTTACAAATTTGATGTACCCCAAAATAAAGTTTAATTAATTAGCATACCTCAGTTTCTTAACAATTGACATTACTCTTCTCAATAACAATTCATCTATATCTTTGTTTCGCTAAACCCTCGAACCCAGAATATTGTTTGTTACAGATATAATTACCATTTGCAAAAAACGTTGTACCACGTTGCATGTAGATATTTTTATATTTTTTCGTTGTTATCTTATTATAACATTAGTCAGCACAGGATATAACATTTTTTGTGAGTCAATTTTTCAAGAAGATTATTTCTTTGACGTCGTTAAATTTCACATCTCTCTTGATGAATTGTTATATGTAATTATTTCTTCCATTTATCTCGATGCACACATTTTTCGTCCTTGCTCCTTCGTTCCTTGCGGCTAGCTATTTAATTTCACGTCTCTTCCTTCGTTTATCACGAACTATCTTCTTTTCTCTTTGTTTCAAGAACCATCATTGTTGCAATAACCTAAATTAGAAATGTTATGCTATAAGAATTTGTATCTTAATTTAAATAATTTTGATTATTTTGTTATCAGAAATCATAATCAGCGATAGGAATTATTTCTTGTTATCAATAACCATCAAAATATCTTTGTTGCTAGTAATCATTGCAGAACAAAATTTTTTTATTCGTTATAATATATAACCGTTTTGTAACCGTTATAACGGTTATTAACGCTTTAAAATTAATATCTTTCAGTTATTTGATTTTTTTGAAAAATTAAAAATTCAATGATTGCCCTCCGAGAATAAAGACGAGAATTACCTTTTCCTCAATGACACTATTCTTTTTTTTGTGTAAAAGTTTTAGAAATAACTGTTATTTCTATCTTTCGTTCATTCCACTCCCGAGTTTGTGCTGCCATTTTTTATTATCTGCACGCGCTTCTATAGTCTATCCTTGTCTATCTCACACGATTACGCTCTCACCAATTGGAGAGAGAAAGAAATATTTCACATGCCAGTTCTTGATTCGTCCTTCCGATCGAGAAACCGTTATGCTTTTCTTTAACGATTATGGGCTATCTGTGATTTTTCATATAATCGCGATCTTTTCGAAAAAGGAAAACACAAATGCACATTGCAATTCGATCTACTAGTTTCTCATCGATTCTTTGTTATTATATCATTCTGAATAGGTAGAAGCAAAAACTAACGTATACTTGTATGATGATGAATGTGTAAAAAATAAATATACTTCGATCCTCAGATTTATGCTTTACGGTTTATGAATTTATGACACTGTAAATAAAATATACGCTTAATTTGGAAAGATTAACACATTCTTTTTGTTCCACCCTTTATAAGTTAAGATACAGGATATTTTGGTTTCAGTCATTCGAGAGATTATCATAATTATTAATTTTATAATATATTTATTTGTTTTTATTTAAAAAACAAAAGGTAATAAAATTTTAGCCTTCTATTTCTTATGGTTGTCTACATATGACTGTATATTGCAGAAAGTTCACATACATGTGTAACTTTAATTAGTTATATTTATTAATGAAAAATTACCTGCTCTGATGTTACTTTCGCCTACCAAATAAAATATTTATAAATCTCTTCTTTATTAAAAATTATCATCTGAAAATATTGATTAATATCAGATAACTACTTTCGAAAATATAGATTAAAGTTACAAAAATTTTGATATACCTCTTTTGATTAATTAATTTACATGGAACAATTTATTCGATATTGATTGTTGAAGAACAAGTTCGCACGAACGTCAAAAACTGGCCTCGACTTCGCGTATATTTGCACACCAATTATCCATAAGGGGCTCTAACTTTCAATGTAGTTTAGCATTATAAAGCAAAGCAACGATGAAAAAAAATACGTCGAAATGTCCATACTTGTCAGGAAAAGTGAAACGTTACAAAGACTCGACCAACGAGCTAAGAAATTCCTTCTTTTTTCAGATTATTGACCTCACTGAGACGCGAAGGATTAATTAATGAAGGGTGCCCATGCCGAGAATCAAGAAAAATCAGCTAGAGGGGCTTAGGAGTGTGAAAGGAAAATTCTCAGAGCGATTCGCTGCGTGGAATCCAACAAAAACAACGAGGCTGTGAGCGTATCGCCACGTTCAAACGTGAAAATGTCATCGAATACGTGTTCCATGATTGTGTTGAGACTGATCCTATTGATATTAATAGTGGTATCGTTCAGAGAAGTGCAAGGACATGTCGCGTTGACTTTTCCACGCGCGAGGAAGTATGACTTGGATTTTCTGGACAACGCCAGAACACCTAGTCCATGTGGAATGCCTCGTGGTGAGTATTTCTTTTTCTTGTATAATTGTCATTTATATACAGATATCTAAAAATAAATGGTTGAATATACAAAGTACAATTTGTGATGTGTAAGTACTAGTATGAAAATGTATTTGATTGGTATGAAATATAATATGGTATATCAGTTTCCTTTCTTGGAGCAATGGTAAATCTTGACCTCCTTAGTTTCAAGCTTGTCAGATTGACGTACATATCATTAAGACGGTGTAATAGCTGCTAGATTGATCTTGAAATTAATTAGCCAATTAGAATTATTAAAGAGTAGTATGACGACCATAATTAATAAAATAAAACAACGTCATATCTTATATTAAATACTCAAAGAAATGACCTTAGAATTTACAAAATACACAAATCTTCTCGTTGTATTGTTTAATAACACATCATTTTATAACGTAATATGCTAAACAAGTCAATCGTATCGTATCAGGAAATATGTAACTCAGTCAAAGATACTAATTTTCCCTTTTCAAGCATGGCCTGTCCTTTCTAATAAATAAATTAGGAAAAGCCGAGTCATGCCCTCCCTCCCAGCAAATAGAAAAAACGACTCGGTGAAATTTAAAACGATGCATCGTACCATACTGCATAGAAACAAACGACAACGAATCTCATTTGATAATATTACCGATTATACAAGTTGCAAGCTATACGTTACACGATCTATGGACCGGAAATTGGCTTGTGTAAATTTTCGCATATCTTCTCAAGGACGCCGCTAATGTTATCAGTTATATGAAATACGACGACATAGTTACAAAACATAGACAAAAGAGGTGAGAAGATTCTATGAAAGAATAAAATACAAAGATACGTTCTGATGGGAACAGCTTGCTAGTCTGATTCAAAATGACTTTCACCGACTTGCACGAAGAGAACTCGGCTGCTCGGCCATTACCTTCCACGTGTTACCTCCGCGGTGCACGTATCCCTTTTTCTCCTCACGAGCTCTGGTGTAGTCGCGGAAAGTACGTGAACTTTAAATGCATCGTTGTTATCCGGATAGAAGGACGTTGCTCGGAAAAAAATATGCTGCAGCTTGGGAATATCACCGCTGGTTTTTTACAAAATTACAAACGTAGAATCTTTAATAGCAATATTGATTATGCTACTGTAGATGACATTGTTCACATATGTAGTAGTCAATCTTCTAATCCATATCGAATTATGTGTTTTATCTAAAAAATAAAACCATTTTTATTATTTCACTCTCGGCTCATAAGTTCTTTAGTCGTGAAAAAATAGAAAGTGTCTATCGTAAGAATTTCAGCTTGTTTACTGAGAATATTAACCTTCAACTACCGTAGTATCGTATTAATTATCCTTGTAAAATAAACAAATATGTTAGATTTATATAGTTATGAAAGATTTAAAAAGAATTTTGTTCTTTTTTTTTAATATCTGTGCTATCTTGAACTTCTACACACAATCGGTTGTAATTTTATGTTTCTCCAAGTCGATGCTGTCTACAGTATCTCACAATTTAATCGACGGCAAGTTTAGTACCGAGCAAGGGGAATGCGAGCTTTCTTTTCGGAGAGAAGTGGGAAAAAAGGAAAAGAATCCATAAAAGGATTGGTCGTGGAACGCGAACTGTTGCTGATCCACTACCGGAAATTAATTATACATTGTGCTACTCTCGATTTTTTCCGGAAATTTATCCTCGATATGATACGATACTGACGTAAATTATTATCTTGGCTTCAACCAAATTAAGAATGTGAAATCGCTGTTTTCATAATAACTGATACGATTATTGATATGAATAAGTATTCGCCTTTATGCTAGTTTTCTCTCGCACTTTATATGTAATTGATTTTTTGTAATCTTTTAATGATAAGAACTATTTCATGCTTTCAAAATAATTGCTTGCACGGAATGCTGTAAAGAAATAAAACAAATCGGTAAAATGTTGAATATTTAATTGTATGTAGAAGAAGAAAAAGAAAATAAGAATTTACCTGAATATATTACGGAGTTCTTCATATAGATTTACATATTTCTTACATATATGATGAAACAGCAATAGCAAATTCATATGGAGAAGCGATTTTTTTGTTTCTTTTTTCATTTTCTGACCAGTCGTAGATAGCAGTATTCGTACTCAAGATTTCGCTAATCTTCCTGCACACATGTTTCCGGTGATTGTCATAAATTATAGTGTCTCGTTACTCTAATGAATATTAACTTTTCATTGTCTGTAAGGTTCCCCGCTTAAATCGATGATCGTGAGAAATTACAAGTTTCCGTACGACGAGCGATCGTGAAAATTTGTATAGAATAGCGTGCGCAACATAATTGCATAATGCACTCATTTTTTTTGCAGGCGATATTAAAACTACTTTACTATCTGGGAGTAATTTCAACGTCACGTGGCATTTAGCTTATCCTCATCGAGTAAGTACATGATATTCTTCATATCTTAACCAATTTAATTAAATATAGTAAAGAAAAAAGAGGGTTATAATGTTACCAACATTTCTTTAGAATAAAACTCGTTCATTTCTTCGTGTCTTAAACTTACTCTGGTTATAAACTGAATTTTATTAGCCGGTATTAAAGAAAAAAAGAAAGGTATAACGGTTGCACCGAAACCAATAGCTTTAAGCTAAATACGCGCTTTTATTGAACATGTATGGCTGGGAAAAGCTCAACAAATATATACGTACTTGCAGTTGTTCAAAGAAAAAAACGAAAACGTATCAAGTTATGTGAGAAATGGATAAAATCATACAATACCATCATGCTTTATTATTGTATGGACTTTCTCCGATATGGAAACTTTCTGCATGAGTCTTTCAGCTCGCCTGATTATAATCTTGGTTGTTCACCTGTTACGATTGAAAGGAATCGTTTGCACACACTTGACCAATCTGATTATCTGTTATTTAACTTATTATAGTCTTCCATCACCAATGAGCTATTAACGCGATATTGCTGTAATTAGCACTCAGTAAACTTTATAGTTACTTAACCAATGTTTTCAATGCGAAGATGCGATTATGACTCATTCTCCTGGAAAATACATGGAAGGAATTTTAAAACATTTCGTAACACGACTTCTCTTACTTTATTGAGGATTTAAAGATGTGCTAGAAGATTGAAGAATAATACTTCGTAAATTACGTGGGAAAACTTCCAGGATTCTTGAATGACTAAAATCAGTCACTCATCTTTGTATGATTGAGCGTTGCTTCAAACATTATCAATCAGTTTTTGATGTTTCTGTTTTTGCCATCGCTCTACATATTCTTCTTATTTTTCATCTGTATACGTATAAAACTTTGATTAAAAATAAATCGAAGGTAAATCAATATATTCATCTTTTCCGAACAAAGGAAAGTCATAGCAGTAGCTTAAAACTTAAGGAGTGTTCATGAGTGTCTGATTGGCGTAGTTGGATATTCATATTCTTCTCGACGCGTCGCATGGACTGCCTAAGTCATCGTGAAAGACATCACGAATTTGTTCGCACGTGCTCTGTGCAAAGGGGAAAAAAAAAGACAGAAACAGAGGGCGGCCTACACTTGCACGTCGCCGCTCAAGGTGACGCTCGCTGAATAATTCAAAGGTGAAGCTTGATGTAAGTTCGAGGTGCTTCGCGTAGATAGATAGGTCGGAAAAAAGGTGGTGAGGAATATATGTAAATCGCTTTGTATGTGAACGCGTACACGAGAAAGCAGCCTGATGCTTGGTGAACACATAGGTATGTCAGGTACCGTAACTCGGCTGTCGCCAATGAGTCAGATCGCGCAAAACCGAACCTTCAAATCCATTGCTAGAAAAATAATCGAACCACGGACCATCAACTGTGAAATAAATCAAACGCTGCATTAAAACTGAGAAACGCGTAACACTAAGATGAAACAATTAAAAAGTTTTTTTATACTAACCTTTCACTTGTATTTTTACTTCATTATAAGTTGACTCAAATAACTGGACATTTACAGAAATCTTTTAATATGGTTGGCATATCTGTAAAATATTTTGAAATTTTAATGGAATTGTAACAAGATTTTATCATGAGAAAAATAAAAGTACGTGTAACACATCAACAAACGTGTTTTTGCAAAAGGTTTTCATACACTTTGAGCCATTATATATATAGATACGCAAATATTTTTCATTACATGTATTTATTAATACTTTCTCATAAAAACTTCAAGGTTAGGCATTTCAACTTTTCGAAATCTATGCCTATGCGCATTTCCCTAAATGTCGTTATGATATCTGAAACGTAAATGTCCCGATTTTGTATTTAAATAATTTCTGAGCAACATAATTTTCAGTTTATCTAAAAACATGTGTATTTTGAAACTACCTTTCGCGCCACATTGGATCCCTGGCAATCATAATCAACTTCGTGCCAATATACACACATTTCCTATACAGTCATGGTTGTGGTTTTTTTTCCCGAACGACTGGTTTCAAACCGGCGCGACCATAAACTGAAATGCCTCGCAAATTTCATTCGTGAAAATATCCGTGGTACGAGAAAAATTCGACAATATAACGCTGCAGCAACCAGCTGCAGGTGTGTACCATGCGAAGCAGTACCACTTTGCAAAACTGCCTTTTCCCGTTCTTCTTCTTTCGAGTGCCGGCATAATCGTGTGCTGCTCGAATATTTCAAATTCTCTGCCGTGAATCTTGAACAAGGAACTTTCATCAAGAGTAACAACTGTCATATCTCTCTTATGAAATAATACCAATCGAAAACACTTGTCGGTTTGAAAAATTAAATTAATTAAGTCAATTTAATCTTGCTGTATCGTGAAATTGCAGTCCTGAACCTCGTTAGCAGGAAACCAACTTATAGGAATAAATCTTCGTTTGGGAGACCAACGTATTGAATAAGTAGCGATAGTAGTAACATTTGGTACTTAATGATGGTACTTAATTACATGGGTGGTAAAACTAAGAAATTTCTAGGGAGCAGAGTCGGTCAATTTATATTTCTATCAAATTCCACTCGTTTAAGAAGTTACCGATCGATATCGATGAAAAATCATCGGTAAGTTTTCAGGCTACGACGACAGTGAGAAATGCGGTTAACAATTAGAAAACTCGGCACGTAGAAGAAAACGAACAATATTGTTCTCGGGTAAGAGTCAGCTAATAACGGTTTTGTACCGCCGATCTTTATACAGGTGTCAGATTGACATCAGCGATCATTAAATTAACACTCGTGTCATTACGTCGGTGCTCGTTGCGAGACACTGATCTATTCCATGACGGCTTGTCTCTTCCTATTTCCAGTTCGGTAGACATTTCATAAAACTGGTGATTTCATAACGGACGCATTCGTTAATTACACTAGGGAAATTACTAAGCTATTTATGATCTTTCTCTTTGTTTTCGTTTTGTTTCACTTTTTGGATATAACCAATGGAACAGAAGGTTGGTTTCTATGTCACGGATCCGCGATAAATTGATTCGATACCGCTATCCGCACGTACGATCGATGTCTCAACGTCCTCTTCACCGTTTCTTGCTTCCGTCGCAGTGAAAGAAACTGCTCGGAAATTCACTCACTGGAACTAAA
Organism: Melipona bicolor; assembly: GCA_030673865.1. Taxonomy (NCBI): domain Eukaryota; kingdom Metazoa; phylum Arthropoda; class Insecta; order Hymenoptera; family Apidae; genus Melipona; species Melipona bicolor. The sequence continues at coordinate 2,958,110 of JAHYIQ010000016.1, read as the reverse complement.
ATGATGCTTATTATTTACCCGCGTTTCCAAACGTAAATCAACAAAATTAGTCATTCTATCAAGTTGAATATAAATTTAAAATATGTCCTACTTACTGCTCTGTTGCGGATTATTTATAGGATTGCCAACTTTGTGTTTTGAATGTCTTTCGGAAGACGGCTCCTTTTATGATTACTTTGTTAATTTTATAATAATTTTAGGGTGGATTTCGACTGCAAATCTTGGATGCTCTTGAGAGACCATTGGTTGACCTAACTCCTGTAACTAAAAATAGCGAATTCGTCGAAGACGATGCCACGTAAATGAAAATTATTATTTTACTCTAGTCTTTCCCGTTTCAATTATGTTTTCCGTATTTAAGGAATGAATTATTGGTTTTCAGAGCGCAGAGTTACGCTGTACAATTACCACAGAATTTTACGTGCACGGACTGTACGATCCGACTCCTTCGAAAGGCCGAGGAATGGGGCTCGAGTTACAGATTTTGGTCTTGTGCCGATATCGATGTAAGAACTCAATTTTTATATTAACAATAAAAAAAATTGTAAAATGTAAAAAAAGAAACAGATATAAAATGGTATTAAATAATAACAGTTAAATGGTAGAACGCGATTTGCAAAACAATTTTCCTGTTATGCTATATTTACGTTGAAACATTTCATTTAGTATCGCGGTCCGCTGATACCTTATAATTTATTTTCCGTTAGATCATCGAAAAAAAGTCCTACAGAGAGGATTGCAGCGCTCACGGTCGATATCTGCTAGGTCGATGCAGATGCGATCGACTATATCACGGTACAAAGTGTGAATTTAAGGAGGAATGTCTGGACGACTCGGATTGCGGTATTCAGGGCACGTGCATTGACAATGGCGGCACGACCGCGCCCACCAAGCATTGCTACTGCAACATTGGTTGGTTCGGGCCGGGTTGCGCAAAGAGTAAGATTCTCCAAAGTCAATCAAAAACTCATTCTTAGACTATAGTTTCCAAATCATTTGTAATCTATTCATTAAGAAACAAAAACATCAATTGATATTAAGTCTTGAGATATATACAAAGGAGAATTAAATGTGGCCATGCTTTTTAGGATCTCCAGTCAAAACCATTGACGTGGAATTAGATGCCTACACCATGAAAAAGTTCTCTGACAATTTCACATTTTATTGGCGGATATTAAAAGAGAGCAAAGAGCTGGAAGGCATTATGGTAGTAAACGGTACAAGCTGGATTGGTATTGGATGGCGACCGAGTGATCTAACACCGGCGTGTCGGTCCTTTCCCGAAATTCAAGAACGTCCAAAGGGGGAACCACTTCCACGGCCAGAACCAAAATCAGAACCAGAACCGAAAGCTGAACCCAAATCGGAGCCTGAACCCGAACCCGAACCCGAACCCGAGCCCGAACCCGAACCCGAACCCGAACCCGAACCCGAACCCGAACCCGAGCCTGAGTTTGGAACTGAAAAATCAGGTACCAAGAGAAGATCGGCCAAAGCTCACGACGTACATTCACTGGCTTCAACTCCTCGATCTGACGTCGATGTTACAATTCAAACTAGTGTGACATATCGTGTCAGTACGAAGCAAGGTAAAACGTTAAATCAGTTTATGCATGTATGTTTAACTTGGTAAATTTATATACAAAAAGTGTTAAATAACAACTTTATGTTTATACAGGACGTAAAAAGAGATCACCAGGTTCTATAGGAATTATCGCAAATGGTGTGTATTAGTATTATTTCCGGTATTAATTTCGGTATAGAACAAGAGAGATAGATCCCCCGCTTTCTATATTTACGTAGTTGTAACGTTGTGGCTTTCCAATGAGCAGTAGAGTATTTGACGCCCCTTTTTTTTTACATTTGAGACACTATGCACGAGGTGGTGGTCTGTAAACGATAAGTAGTAGGTAGCTGGCACGACGATCGATGCTTTCTTGCACAGGGGAGCCCGTCGCCGAGTTGAGCACTGTCGACAGCACCAACACCATGTCCGAACCCATGTCAGGACCGAAATCCGAACTTGAACCAAGTTCAGAACCGGAACTCAAATCCGAACCTGAGTCAAATTCAGAACCAGAACCCAAATCCGAACCTGAACCAAGTTCAGTGCCAGAACCCAAATCCGAACCTGAACCAAGTTCAGAGCCAGAACCTAAATACAAACCAGAACCCAGTTCAGAACCCAGCTCAGAACCAGAACTAAGATCTCATTCAGATTCAACTAACACTGAACCAAGAACAAAAGCAGAAGCCATTCTGACTTCAGAGACACAATATGAACATAAGCCAATATCTCGTCCAAAATCTACTTCTCAAGTTAAATCGAGATCACAAGTGGAACCAAAATCCGAACCAGAACCTAGATCTGAGCCAGAACCCAAATCCGAACCTGAGCCAAGTTCAGAACCAGAACCTAAATCCGAACCTGAACCAAGTTCAGAACCAGAACCCAAATCCGAATCAGAGCTAGAGCCGAAATCTGAACCAGAACCAAAGTCCGAACCGGAACCCAATTCCGAACCAGAGTCAAAGTCTGAACCGGAACCTAAGTCAGAACCGGAACCAAAGTCTGAACCAACCTCGGAGCCGGAGCCGATCTCAGGCCTTAAGTCAAGCGCAACGAAAGGTAAAACAAGCTAATGAGGCGTTTCAACCGCTTGTTTCTCCTCGTACATATTGAGCTTCACATTGTAATTAGTTGACGATTCATACTTAAAAATACCTTTAAACTTTGTGTTTGAAGAAATTTTCAAAGTTGACTTCTTATAATTTTATCACTATTCAGTCCTTTAAGGATACGTTAGCAGGAATATTTTTTAAAGTACAATAGAAATAACATATTTCGTAATTTACAGTATTTTAAATAGATAGGTGTGAAAGGTTCGTCAACTTAATTGACAAAAATTAGAAAAACATAATATTGTAGGTGAAAAATATCTAACGAAACAGTAGATTTTGTATTACGTATAAAAAAATAATTTAGATTAAGTTAATACGATGTATTTACATAATTAGTAGTATTGATACTAACATACACATGTCTAAAATGAAATATCTAATGGAAGCATTATCTATAGGATAGATAATGTTTGTACTTTTAATTTGTATTTACTTTCATATAAGCTCCCCCTTTGTTGTTTTCATATAATGACCTGATACTTTCATGTAAGTGCACCTGCACTTGAAACTGTAATATAAATTTTTCACTAATATATGTACACATTTTATGATAAACATTTCAATGCTGTAACAGGGAACTTCATAAATTATCATTCATTAGTTCAAATTGACTATTCATAAATCAATGATGTCTGTAGATCATTTGAATCTAATCTGATGTTTTGTGATCAAAGCTATTCTACCCGGAGCGCACAAGTACGTACCGAAACACGATTTCAATCCCATGGATTGCACAGACATCATAATAGGATCAGCACGAGGCAACAGTCACAGGATTGGCGATTATTATACCAGAGACAGATCTACACCAAGAAAAGACGATTATTGGGGCGGAAGAGACACTTTGACTGCTGCTATGGGCTTCGAACGTAACGGAGTTACGACGATACTCTTCAGAAGAAAATTGACAGCAAATGAACCAACCGACCACGAAATTATTGATGGTGATATGCAAGTGATATGGGCTAAAGGACAAGAACCTGGAAATTATATTCATCATCCACCGAGTGGCATTGAGAAAGCCAAGGTCAGTGTGAAGGAATTTTACAAGGCTGATGAACTTAAGTATCACGGGCACGGAGCACAAAGAGGAACAGTAATTCTTAATTTCTTTGGTAGGTTCAAGTTTAATTTGGTATAATTCAGTTTGGATGAAATTTAATGTTAATTAATAATTTATTAATATCTTCAGATGAAAAGAAAAAACAAGAAATGACCAGTGATGGGGATGTAATGTCGCCAACTGCGAGTTGTAATGGTGAATGGCATTATCCAAAACATTGCTTACCTGCCAATGGTTCCTGTGAATACTCTATTCAGTGGACTTACAAGGGACGAAAGGTAATTTCCTATATAATAAAGAGAAATTCCTGTATTTCTACTGTATCGATTATCTCTCTACAGGATCAGTTATCGTTTGTTATTTCCACTACTAACACGAATACTTGGACCGGCGTTGGATTCTCTGATGACGAGAAAATGGTATGCCTTAACATCATAAAATTCGCTGTCTCCACAAAATTAGCTAACAACATGATATTATCAAATACTTTCCATTACTGCATTATAATGTTCTTTCTATACGATAATAACCAATTTTATTCTCGAGTTCTAAATTTAAGAATTGATACTTTGTTTCCCATTATTAGTCGCAGACAGACGCCGTGTTAGGTTGGGTCGACGAGAAATCAGGTCGTGCTTTTCTCATGGACACTTGGATCAGCGGATATAATGCTCCGTTGCTCGATCCGTCTCAAGATATCTATAACACAGGTGGCAGTAAAGTGGATGGTGTAACGACGCTTAAATTCTCGAGGAAACGGATAACAAAGGACAATAGAGATCTTTCATTCACTGATGATCACTGCTTGTATATGATGTATCCAGTCAAGGGTGGTATTTTTAATGCTGTCAACAAGAAAATACGTAAACACGATGCCATACCCGTTGTTTCCGCTGAAAGGATATGCATAAAATCTTGTGGCCTTGAAGGTTGTTTTGTTACTATATATGTATTATAATCAGTATATTATTTGATTGAAATCCGTTCTTTCTCGTGTAAAAAGTGATTTTAAATCAAAGTGATTAAATAACAGAAATATTCTAAAGATATTTTTTATTTTTGCAGAACTCGAAGATCTTACAACACCAGCCCCACCGAGATTGCATTACGATGTAGAAGTGAAACTCATAAATTTAGGTGACGGTTTTATGACGCCTACTCCTGGTAGCCCAGACTTCGAAATTATCTCAAACAGGATATCTGAAAGTTTTGGTCCAGTTTTTGACAAACTGTTGGGCTATTGTCAAATTCGTCTCAATGAATTACAAAAGTAAGGATCTTTACGATACGTATTATTTTATTTATTGAATACATTATTCAATATTGGACGTATTAATACGATTTAGGGACGATGAACAAAATGGTGTTATTGCCCGCATGGATCTGATCTTAGATAAAAATGAAGTAAAAGGTAGATCGCTGAAACCCGTAGACACCGGTGCGATCGCGGAGAAGGCATTAAAAGAAGCTCTTGTCAAAGGAAAAGTTGGTGCATTAAGTGTGGATCCGCAGTACTTGATCATTAGAACTCCTCGAGGTATATGAAACATTTTGCTACTATTAACCTTCAGGTTAACAACTCATAGCTACAACTATCTTCTTTAATGAAATATTTAAATCATTTAAATCATCGTTGGCTATTGTCAATCGAAATTCTATTTTTAAACATTTAAAGTTTCAAAACTTTGAAGCAATAATTATAAACCGATAAAGTTTCTTTGCAATGTTGTATTTAATTCGATACTGTACTTTCTTCTCCGTCCAATTGAGGAAAGCGTTATCATTACAACAAATTTAACAAAGCGTGTTTATTATTAGCGAAAAGCTAACTCCATACAGTACGTATAGTCGTATTATTAAATGTATTAAATAACATGTAAGGCATCGATCCAACCTGAATATTTTATTTTGTTTTGGTCGCCAGTGAATGATTTAGGTGATGAAGATCTGGATGAAGATATGTCATTTAAATCAGACCTGTTCCTTGACGCAACGAAGCTATATATTGTCGTCGGATGTGTTGTTGCCTTAGTTGCTCTTGCTCTACTCCAAGCAAGCTGTACTCTCTACAGATCGTCAAGAAGGCGGGCGACGAAGGTACAACATATTATCATTTTATGTATTTACTTTTTTTTTTCTTAATCCTTGTTTTACATAATATCTTTATTTCTCTATTTTCTGTTCGCGGCCTAATTACCTTTTCCTTTGTATTGTGTGTGCATCTAACTCTTTTTGTAAACACCTTAGCGCTATGGTATGGTCTAAAAAGCAATGCTGATTCTCAATCTGAGCGTGCCTGTTAAAAGTAATTCCATTTATTTCGATTCTTGAACTTATTGTCAGAATCTTAATTTGCAATGAAGATTATTCGTTTCTTAGAATTCTGTTAACTACTTGAGAAATAGGCGCATGCTCTCTGAATATATGTACCGATCGAAATTAACCAATACAAAATGATGCTTTACTCGAAATTGCAACCAGTCTTTCTTTAGCCTCTTCTTAAATGTTCACACGCTTTGCAAAAGTGTAATATGAAAGCTCCATTTTTGAATGATTTTATTTTTATTTTGGCTAAAAAAAAAAAAAAGTTCTTTTTCTCTTATTGTAACTGAGACGTATAGACACCAGCGCAACTTTAGATTGAACTTTCACTACTACTGCTCTACTCTTATGAACTCGAAACGATCTTCTGCTTCGCTTGTGTTGCATGATTCGCGCTCTTTGCGACCATCGGTGTAAAGAGGGTGTACTCGCTGCCTCTGGCTTCTTGTGACGCGCCCAACCCAATTCATCATACGAACGCGACGCGGTATCATCGACAAAACGGCGAGCACCACCGTCATCACCACCATCATCTTCGGCATCACCACCAACACGCTCCGTTCGAAATGCATCGTCCTAATCCCAGCTGGTAGAAGCTTCATATTCTGTATACGATCGGCGCGCTAATCATTACTCATCCTTCGCTCGTTTGCTCACTAATCCAGGTATTTCTACAGTAGTGTACCTCTTCTCTTGCTTTTTCTATCTCTTCTTTGTCTTCTTTTTTATTATGTACATATATGTATTCCACAAAAAACTCAGACAGAAAATTTAAAAAAATTTTATCGAACATAAACCTCGGGCTTCACTCGATAATTTCATAAACATGAATTTATATTGAATCAGGATGTTCGATTGTTTATAAAATCTTCCTAGCAGACGTAACTTTCTCTCTCTTTTTCTCTCTATCTGCAACAATGATAGATAATATGATCGTTTCAGGATCGTCTGATCGCCAGTAATGCTTGGAAGGACTATGCCTCAGGTGCAAATACGAATTTTGCATTCGAGGCTTTCGAAACAGAGGAGAAAGCTCCACCACCACCAATTTCCAGTTTACCCCGTCACAGAGAGATGACAGCGAACGGACTCGGCACCGACACCGTGGAGGGCCCAAATAGACTAGTGGGACCACGAGCGACTTACAGTTTGCCGCGCGCACCGGGCTCAAGGCATACAGCGCCCATTCAACCCGGTTACTACACGCAAGATCGCAGGGATCATTATCAGCGATCAAAGAACAATATGCATGGTCCGGCAGGTGGTGGCGTGTCCACGCAACCGAATCAACCTGACTTTTACTTCATGCCCAGTCAGCGTAAATACAGTGGCGAAGTCGTGCGTGTATACGTAGATTACGGAAGTCAGGTGTCGAAGTAATCGAAAGGAGCATGTTGGGACTCCAATCAACGATAAGAGAATCACAGTGACAGTGCTGCCCTCTTCTCAGTTTTCCCTCGATCACAGATCCGAAGCGGACGATTAAATTATACCTCGCTTCAGTGAAGCGATACTGTACATAAAATACGTTTAGTGGACCTGAGAAAACGAGCCCCTTCTTTCGGTGCTTTTCTCATTATTCTTTCTTTCTTTTTTTTTTTTTTATTTTATTTGACAGATCGTTCTACTATTTCTTTTCTTTCCCGTTGCTTGGTCGCTTGCAAGCGTCAAACGGGGGGCGATACGCACGGTTTCGTTTAACGGAATTACGCAGAAGTAGCGCTTACGACCAAAGAGTTATCGATAAGGCGCGTTCGACGCGCGGTTCTGTACAAAAACGCGTAGAGAAAGACACAGCAGAATTTTCAGTGTAACTCTCGATGCGTGGCAAGGTAGGTACGTGTGGATCATGTCCAGACACCTCACCCGTGCGTTATGTACTTACTTAGCAAGCGTGGACGTTTGAGCAATAAAACCTTTGTATATCTTTTCTTTTCTTCTTTTTTTTTTTTAAATCGAATGTATGCAACTTTCCTCAAAAATAAGATTTCATCGAAATAGCACTTTTGAAGAAACAAAGAGGGACAGAGTTTCGTTACTTTTGTCACGTACGGCTGCGAAATTCAATGTTTTCTTCGTTGTTATCTGTTTGATAAAACAGAGTTGTAATTGAAGTTCGGACTCTCTTTTCAAAGATGAAGTCTCTTCTTTTGAAATGTAATCATATGTGTTCTAAAATAAAAACGTAGCAAGTGTGACATATATATATATATATATATATATATATATATATATGTATACAGCATTGTTCGTAAAATATTAAAATGAAAAAACCAATTTAAAAATACCTTTTAATTTAGGATTCGCATAATTTATCGATAACTAATCTTCGTTCAGGGCAAATCGAATATCTGTCAATAAATGAAACGTTTGAAAAACTTAAAGAAAAATGAAAAGTGCGAATTCATGGCTGTAATAATTCTCCTATTAATATCAACAATAGTGCTGACGATAATAATAATAATAATAACAACGGGAACATTAGAAACAATGAAGTATACAAGATGTAGTAAATAGCACCCGCAAAAAGGAATTTTTCACCGAGTACCTAAATTTCTTTGCTTGCCTTTAAATAGATTATTATAGAAACTGTAATACTTACAATGACGATACAACGTTGGTACGGTTCATAAATTATTACAATAGTGATAAAATTAATGATAATACTTGTAATAATCATAATAACGATAATAGTAGCAGTAGTAACGATGGCAATAATATTACAGTATTAATATTACATTAACGTCGTTAACAACGGCGTCGCGCGCAAATCCATGACTTCCGATGTGTTCTTCATGAACGATGGAATATTTAAGATCAATATAATTAATAATACGACTAATAATAATAATAATAATAATAATAATAATTAATAATTAATAATAATAATAATAATAACAATAACAATAATAATGATGATAATAATAGTAATAATAATAATAATAATAAATTATAATAATTATAATTATAATTATAAGGCGACGCCACCAGGTAAGCTTTTTTTTAAATATACCTTCGAAAGTCTGATGTATTCGGAAGCCAATTATAGCACGCATTGCCTTCCTTGATCCTATTATATATAACTAATATCGAGTTCATATTTTCGGTCCTACCGTAAAATTCTTTTTTATTTCTTTCGTCACATTAGTGTGAAGTATGAGAAACAAGGGCTTACACGCTCTGAATCGCTTACCGGTCATGCCCGCCAAAAGGCACGAAACAGAACAGTGAATTTATATTTTTGTCCCTGAAGAGTACGAGGAACAGTACCCTTGTGGAAAGTATCTTAACGAATAAATGCGCCTTGAATGTGTGTGTATATGTATTTAATCGTACAAGCAGTAGATATAATAAAAATAAATTTTTCATTTCGTTCTCGTGCACGTTTGCTTTTGGCGAGTATGCACCGTTCTGATTAATTTTTTCTTTCTCTTTTGTTTTTTTCCTTCTGTTCATCGCTACTGCATTTTCATTCGAATGTATACAATCACACGGATGCACGCATACTTACTTAAAACGCCCTCTCTTTCACGCCCTTGCAATTCTTTTCTCTTTTTCCCTCTTCTTCTTAACCATAATCTCTCTTTTTTTTCTTTTATAATCCTTTCGCGCATCTATTTATAGACACATACAACGCGTAAGATCAGCAGTACATTGTTTCTCCTTCATTTTTTTTTTAATCGTTTTTCTCTCCTTTTTTTCTTTCGTTCTCGATCGTCGATCAAAGCAGTGTAGTAAGAGAGTACGGACAGGCGAACATCTGATAAATGGAGTGAACACGATAGTAAGGCTTAATTTAAATCTGTTAATAAATTGTAATTTCGCGAGCGCTAACATTCTCTATGCACAGGCCTGTGTTTCCACGCAGGTATGCACTCAAACGGTGGGGGGGGGGGGGTCGAGGTTATCTCACTTCTCAAGATAAACCTGTCCACATAGAACGTTACATCATTTCTTTCTGTACTATTTTGTTTCTTATTCTCTATACTCGTATTTCTTCTTCGAATTATGTCTTTCTATCGTTTCGGAATTGTTTTCTCTTGTTCTGTCCTGCTGTCTCTCCTTTTTTTGTAACAGTATCTATACTGTCGTACTGACGAGTGTAACATGATCATTTCCCTATGTTCCGTTATCCTGCATCACTCTCATTCATCCGCCGCTTGTTATTTGTTCCTTCACTTTCTTTGCCTAACGTCAGAGTCCTTGTTGGGCGTTGGCTTGCTGTGGAACGAAACGAAACGATTATTAAACAGGATCGATATTGTTCGGTGGTAACTGGTCACGAAGATGAGTCACGTACAATCAGGCGGGACATGGATACACTAATCGATACATGGTAACATGTTACTTTATACAAGGTGTCTCAAAAACAGGTGACGCTATAACAAAATCGACAAATTGAACTTGTTTTGTTTTAAATATGAGAACAGTTACAAGGTACACTTTTGGGATAATTTATACTTATGAAACCTTTAAACAAGAAAGTTTAAATAACAATAACAGAGTAACAGATTTAATCGTATGTTTCCTACTTTTTACATAAAGACTTTAGTTTCGTGTTTCTTTACTTTCACTTTTCTGAATAAGCGCCAGTAAAGCTGAAAGTGATGGCATGACTTCAAGGGGAAAGAGTTAAAGTAATAACGGGACAGATTCAATCGCGCTGGTGCGGATGAACGGCGTGGTTTTTTGGGAAAGGAGTTTAACTTGATCGTCCTGTGACTTGAGGATTCCGGTGTCGGTGATGTATCAAGGGAATCGACAGGAAGTTCAGAGGGTGGAAGGGGCCCGCGTAACGGTATATAGTATTCTATTCTGTCATCTCTTGTACTTGTACCCGGCTCTCTGTATTCACCAACAAATAAACTTCAAATAAACTTTCAAACATGAAAAACTGGGCAACTGGTTTTTCCCAGTATTAATTTTAACATTGAGTTAAAAACCAATAAAGAAAAATTTCTTTAATTCAATTCTCTTCTAATGAAGAAAAAAAAAAAAAGAAAATTAAAAGAAAGACTAAAGTCAAAATTGAAATTAATCGAATTATCTGAAACTACATAAAAATGGTAGCACGAAGAAATTAAAAATTGAGAAATGTACATACGTGTCAGGGCTCTGATCAGTATCAGATTCCTCGAGTTCAGCCTTGTTTCGTTTTTTTTCATAGATTAGAATGATGGCGCACAGAACAACGACTTCTGCGCAAATGCCTAAGAAGGGCCAGAGTGCGGCAAGCTTGTCTTTGACCCTGAGGAATGTTTGGGCCTCTGCCATGTGACCTTCAGCGGTATCAGACCAGTTATAGGATACCCTGCAGAAAACGTTGCCACGATCGTTCATTTCGATGTTATCGACCATTAGAATTGCTCCGTAAATGTTCCTTTCGTGGTCCCATCCGAGCTTAACGCGACCAGTGCTGCGAGTGTAATTCTGGTCCCCGAACGTCCATGATACTTTGATACCAGGACTCTGTTTACCGGCACATGTTAAATGCAGCTTCTCTCCCTCGACCACGCTTGTTGAGTCAGGAAGGTGTGCAGTGGGTTTTTCTGCGAATAAACGAGATTCGTAAATTAAGCAATAAAAAGGATTAAATATGGTGAAAAATATAATGGAAGTATAGAAAATTGAAGCAAGAAAAATATTCAAATCATTTCCTTAATAGAATTAAAATTGGATATACTTCTAAATGGCACTGCCATTTAAAAGTGAAATTTAAGAGTGAGGAAGGTGGGAATATAATTTTAGTTTTACGTATTCATTATGTTTCCGAGATGTTTATAAAAAATGTTCAATACTATAAATCTGGGACATCCTATAAATATGGAGACCAATATTGCTATTGCATCATCAGCGATTTGAGAGGTAACGATAATGACTATTACAACGAAGACTGTATAGACAAAATTCAATGTACAGTACTGAAAGTGTTTTATTAACATCTCGGAAACTAATAAATACTCCAAACTGAAATTTTATGGTATTTGAAATCTTCATTTCTTTGTCTCACTCTCCTCAAATTTCAGTCCAATCGACAACTGTGGTGCCATTTCGAAGTACAGCCTTGGAATCTCTGTAAAAAATTATTTTACAAAGATGACACAATTAATATTTTTAAATATTAAATAAAAACAAAACAAAATAAAAGTAATAAATAACTTAAACGAATTACAATTTATCATTAAAGTAAAGAGAAAGACAAGAAAATTTCGCCGTAAATGATATTGAAATTTTTAAGAACAAAGATTTTAAAGGAACACTTACGTACGATCCTATACTCTGTGGAAGAATTTGTTCCTTTACAAGTGTAATTCCCATACAAGACTTCTGAGCCTTTTTCAAGTTTCAGGATGCCTGTTTCATTATCAATATTGATTAAATTCTCGTTACCAGCCAATGCTGTATGAATCGGAACATTTTCCTTGAACCACTGTAACTTCTCTCCTGCGCTTTTATTCGCGCATTCTAGTACCAATGAGGCATCCTTGGTAAGTACTCTGATCTTGATATCTGTCTCAAAGAAAAATCAAATTATTTACTTTAAAAGTAATTATTTACCAAAAGTTATCTACTCGTCTTCCAGTAAGATGCTGTTAAATAACAAAAATGCTGATTCCACGATACAAATCAACATCATTTCATAAATTTCAATTTCAACTCATATATGAGAATTATATAACATATTTTTACGAAAGATTCTACATTTCTTATCTTTAATACCGTTTCTTATCAGAGCACTTCACTGCTTGTAAATATCTTTTTAAAAAAATTTTAACAAAGGCAACGTGAGAAGCGATTTATACCTTCTACTGTAACTTGAATTTATTTATAATTAACATTTGATATAATAAACATTTACAAAATATAAATACAAAGTCTTAACTTCAATAGAATATTTCATAAATTCACTAACAAATAAAAACAGAAATACTCCATGCAAGGTTTCTGAAAAATTTCCTTTGCACAATAAATTTTCTCAACGCAGTAATTAGCAAAACAATTCCACGAAGATAAATCTAATTGCTTCCTTCAGTCTTCTAACAAGCTTCTAACAAGTTCTGAGAATCTTCAGACGCTATGAAATTTAAAAGCAACACAGGATATTATCATATTAAGAAATGATTTCAAATACAAGGACAATATACTAAAAGCTTCTCTGCTTACAAGAAGTTTACAAACAAACAAGCAGCAGTAATATAAACGGAAAAACATTGCAACATGAAGTACATCACAGCACTTATTTCTTTAAAGATCATATATGCGCATAGAATAGTTTGAATCATGGAAATCTTTTGTATACTGTGTACTTACGTACATTTTGAAACCAATCTAAAAATGTATATAAATATTACAAAATAGTTACTGCAGATATATATTTAGGAAAAATTGAGGTATTAACGTAATGAACAATTGCTTAAATACTTTCGTAATTTTTATAAAATATAGTACTATAAATATCTTGTAATTCCTATGTACATTGTCAGACTTAAAAGAATTGCATTCTGATGCATTCTGATGCATCTGATTAGTCACAGCAACATTTATCAGCAACTGTATCGCCTGAGCCATTGTTTCATTTCGCATGGTAATAATAGGCAGTAATAGGCAATAACAAGTCTAGGACGTATATTAATCGCAATTAATTATCATTTACATTTGCATCGCTATCTAGTTATAAAGTCATGCGTCATCAGAAGCGAACATATGGGATAGCATAGAGCTCCATGCTAATTGTATCCTAAGTATTTTCATTATTAGATAACGTCTACGAAAATAATTTTATAATTAATTGCGATCACTAATTATTCACACGAATACACAATTAAAAGCTCAAGCATAACATTGTCGGCGTGACAATACTAGCTCGCGTGGATTAATAATGACGGATCGATGACAACCGGAGATATAGTCGTTAATAATATGCTTTTTCATCGAGCAGTTTACAGTTTACAGGTATCGCAACTTCAATAAATTGGAATCTAGGGCAACGATGAGACCCAAAACTCGTACAAGTATTTGCCTACTCTGCAAGATTGTTTTAAAAATACTGAGACTTAAAAGAAAAAAAGCTGCACTTTTCTCTGAAATTACGCTCCCGTTATTACAGTCTGTATCAATAATACTTGATCATTGAAGATTATTCTCTAGCATATAATTAAATTAAATCAGTAGATTATAATATATGTGCAATATAATTTTTATATATTTATTTATTTATAAATAAATGTATATTAATTCAATGTAAATTAATGTAATATAATATCATAATACAGTCTTGGAGCAACTTTCAACTGATTTCAAACAAACTATAAATACATATCTGTACAGACTTTTAACTAAAATTCGATATTTTAGAACTTTCAGAGTGTACTGTGCAACAAGAATTATACGAACATTCATTATATTTTATATGCAGACAATATATAAATATGTAATTGGTGTGCAAGATATGTATACAGGCAAGTAGCAAGCACACAAAATGCAATCAAGGTAGATTAACATGTAAACATTTAAAAATACAATACTGTCCGATTAAGCATTTTCAGATCATATGTGAATATAGTTATACATAGTAATGTTTCGTTAACTGGAAACGAGATGGTATCAGTTTCCATTCTACGAAAGCCTTATTCGAAGATTTCATGAATTTTAGAAGTAACATAAATCTGAAATTCTGAAATTAGTTAATTGTTTATTTGAAAGAAAAAAGAAACTAAACAATATTTCATATGCACTTACTTGTGATCTTTGACTAGCGTATTAATATTGTTTCAATCCCCAGAAGATGGCTCTGCTGGGGAATTGCGACATAAAGTGGGCAGAAATTCGAATGCTTACACGGACAGTATGTATACATAAATGTAAGTAAATGATATACAAGTATCATAGTAGGTGAAGGGAGGTGTGTGCATGTACGAACCAAAATATATCCACAGATGGAATGATTCGTCGCTATCCTGGGTGCATTTATAGTCCCCGTCGTGGCTATCGGTGGCATGCATCGCCCGAAGGGTGCTGCTTTTGCTTCCTACCGGCGACTGGACGGTTAGCTGACCACTCGCCAACTCTGGTTCCAGCGACTGTCCGTTTCTGGTCCATCTGATCAAATTGTCCGGCTTCAAGTCGCTACACTCGATCGACCAAGGCTGATTCTCGTGCACGACCGTTGCTCCTTTGTAGGTTACTTTAACGGGAAGAACATACGAGCACACATCAAGAGGTGACACGGCAACGATTACTCGGTGATAATGATTGGTACAAACATCTGGGGGCTTCCACAAGGAACAGATACGCAACCGTACTGTTTCTACCGTATTTTTGCAACGTCTACGACAGGATTTTTCTGATCACACGGAGGGATGATCACGTGATCGATCAGGATTTGACTCTAGGTGACTTGGGTTCCTAGTTATTAAATCAAGTGGCGCTTAATATGTGAATGTATTTTTCCTACAGGGGAAAGATATATTCTTTTTATAAAATTCTTTCTTCTAATAATTCGTACGAAGTATATTAATATTCGTAAGTATATTCAAATCTTTTTTTCTCAATCCAATGTACTTTCTAAAATTTCTCAAAAATGTCCGTAGAATCGAGAACGACTGAATATGAAACTGGATGGAGAGGAACGAATCCTGCTATAGGTGCGTCAAAACAGAGATGGGTCTTTTCACCTGTGTTTCGGCAGAAAATAGAATTCTAGTCAGTTAAACACAACGGAGAGTTGAAACCGACTGACGCCAAAATGTCAATCACGGTGATGCAGCAGCGAGAGAAGATCGGTTAACGAACACGGGTTGATCCGGTTCCGCGAGACAGAGGCACACGGGGCTAGACGATTCCTATTTATTTTTAGCGATTTATTCTTTTACAACCCTGTTGTCCTCCATCGTGTTGACACCAACTGGACCAGATGAAATTATAATACGCAGGCACAGGGGAAAGAGACTGATAATCGCGGACACGTCGGGCTGACCTACAAAACGGCCGTGCTCTGGCTTCTGTCAAACAATTTAAGAGTACACCGCGATCAAGAAGTTTAAAAATATACACCGAGTATAACTGTATTCGAGATATAATCTATATTTTATATTTCAACATGATAGGAAGATAGTCACCGACTTTTTAATCAAGAAGTTTTAGCCAGAGAAACAAAAAGCGCAAAGCGTCGAGAGCCACAAAAATTCGTACATAAGAAACGAATAAATAAATGAAGAACAGAGAATCGAGCCACTCTGTATTTAGAAAGTTGCAAGTACTAGAACGCGGAGTAGGATGGAAAAGAGATCAATAGTACGGCGAACACGTGCCATATGACCCTAAGTATCAAAAGTGACTATATAGCAGACTCGCGTGTTTCTACGTAGGTGGAAGAAGGAGATTGAGAAGCTTGTCGTTCATTCGTAACTCAAACTGTTACAAGTCGTAACTCTAACCATGTACATACTTGATAGTAGCACCACCGACGAAGAATTGATCTTCAAAAATTTTAACAACGTCAGCAAGCTCGACTTTTGGAATCGAACACTTAAAACGAGAGATTGATAAAAATTCTAGTCTGGATATTGTCAAGTAAAAATCGAACGTTCATTGCTTCAGACATAAAAGTCGAAATTCATGTTTATTTAATTTTTAAACATATGTTTTTGTTTTAGAGATGAACCTGAATGTGCAATATTTTACTCGAAGTAAAAATACATAATTGAGCACGAGAGAAGCGTATATGCCTCTTTTTATTCGCGTGGCATAACGGATTGCCTCAAATTGAAACGCAACCCTCAAATTGTTTTTTGTCTGATTTAGCATCTGATTTTTGTAAATATCATGAACATTTTCGAACGCCTCTTTATGCAGAAATCTAGAAAACACGATGGAGGACGCAGGAATTGGGACGCCCGTGATCTAGGGCGCAATTTGGC
This sequence comes from Melipona bicolor, assembly GCA_030673865.1. NCBI lineage: Eukaryota > Metazoa > Arthropoda > Insecta > Hymenoptera > Apidae > Melipona > Melipona bicolor. The sequence continues at coordinate 2,941,124 of JAHYIQ010000016.1, read as the reverse complement.
AAGTTGGAGTTGCACATACTCGCAAGATGGAGCACAAAAGAGAGCCAATGCTCGTAAACACGTTCTACTATCCTGACGATGCCAAAGGTCGAAAATTTCCAATCATTGAAATGAAATTAAACTCGTCGAACTCGTTCAGAAAAAAAAGAAGATATCCAGTGCAATCCAGTACAGTCAGAGAGTAAAATAAATCATCAATTTCAAAAATTTACTTGCTCGATATAAATTTGTTTGTTATGAAACTTTCAATTTTAGACTTTAAAAGAAGAATGGTATTCTCCGCGAAGTTAGCGGGGAAAACAAATGGGCAAACTTTGATAACGAAAGATAATCAAACACAAAGTCCATTATGAACTCGATTTGCACACTGAGGCTTCTGCATTCAGTTTCGCCGTGTTATTAATTTGCTCGAGAATTTAGAAGACGAACGAATTTCAAATACGGGTTGCTTAAAAGCCGGTCAGTGCATCTCCTGATAAATTCATCAGCCTGAAGGGTAGAGCCAGAGAGCCTCCTCCCCGATAGGAATACATTGCAATTTTTCTGCTCCAATAAAGCTAGCAGATAAACTACTCTACTAGGAATCGAACAGCTTTGTACGCGTTCTATAATTCTTGGAAAAGGTACAAACTATTTGTTTCAACGATATATATTTGTACAAATTAATTATTGACGTAAGAATGTAGAAAAGAAAAACTGGATAACAGTCCAATTTGTAGAAGATTATTTCAAAATAACTAAATGAAGTATTATTTAAATTAGATTTTGACCTACAGAGTGAGCAATATCGATAAGTAATGCATTGTGTCACAAACATTGGAAAGAAATTGACAACTTTTACTGATTTAAAACTAACAGAAGAAGAAGTTGGTCATTTAACAAGACCAAACATTTCCAAACTCAAACTGAAAATTATGTTTCTTGGTATTATCGCGCTTCTTGGTATGCTGCACACGAGCTATTTAAGTGATTTTTCCTCTAGCATAATCTTGTCTCTTGTCCTCGAGTTTCGATATTATCTGGCTAAACAGAACGTACAGCGTTTTAAAATCTCTGATATCGGTGGCTGAAACAAATATAAACAGAAAAGACCGATATTTGTAAAGATTAACAAAATCATTAAGAGAGGATAAAAATACCTTCTTCGACAAAAGTCCCAACTAACATTCTCCAGCGATAATTTTTATCAAGCGGACGTGAAAAAACGCGTTAAACATATACATACGAGGCGATTTATCACCATAGCTACATCGTGAGTGAATGAAACTTGTACAGAAAAAAGGATTTCTGTAACTTTAATATTCAATGATACAATGGCGTAACAAAATTTAGATTATCTCCTGAAATAGCGTCTAATTCGACCGAGAATTCGGGCGGGAATACAAGTTCTAATTTAATACATACAAAGAGAACGAGCGCGGTAATTAAGCTTGAAATATGATGAAGTATTCTTAAATTGCCTTTTTGTTTAATTCGCTTCAATTTGTGTTTAGACGAGGCAAACATGGACCAATTTACGTATGTGACCAACGCACACGTTTACGTCAACTCAGTCAATAGAGAGATCCTGCTTCTCTTACATCAGGGAGAGATAAGAGGTACGTGGCTACAAGATGTGTATATATACATATATATCGTTGCCAACGATACGCGTGCAATGATTTACAGAGCCAATCTGTATCTGGAAAAGACACACGAAGCGAGTACATTGGAACTGCAAACGCGATCACGTGCCAAATATATTCGACTTTCGAAAAGATGAAGAAAATTCATTTTATAGGGCGATAGATACGGGGAAGGAAACTATTCCTTTGTCGTATCTTCTTTCCTTTTGGGAATTTTCATACAACCAAATGAACCTATCATGAAAATGAACCTCAATTTTCTCGGAAAACTTTATTACGGTTATTTATCACGATGAGACAAACTTAACACATCCACGGTGATGAATCAATTTAAATCCACAAGTGAAGTAAAAAAGATGAGAATTCGAAGAGGTTTCATTACTTGGAAAGGTTGGTCAAACAAAAATAAAGTGGGACCGGTGCTTCAATCCTGATTTGAGCGTTTCTTTCTGGGTCATTGGTGTTTCACTGGATTTTTATAACAATTTCGTACAACATCGTGACGTTTAATATAATAAACAAACGATCCGACACACGTGCGCCCTACGTGTACAGTGATATGATGCATTCTTTTTAACTACCTAATTACAGTCCAAATATTACACATAACTACACACCATTGGAATCTGTGGGATGCCCGACGCAAATAGAATGTCGCAGTAGCGACAATTCATTACACATTACACATTGAACAAGTAATATAAAAAGTCAGCATGCATAAGAATTCTATTTTTTGATTAACATAAATTAAGAGAAACGTTGCTTGAGTTATCAACAAATGACATCAGTAAAGTCGATATAATTAACTGTAAGCTATGCTCATTTTGTACGTGTCATGTTGATATATTACCCATTGTTTTAAGTCAATAATTACAGCAGTAATCAGTTAGTTTAAATTGTATTAAATTGATCATCGATATTTCAAATTCATTGGGAAAATTGGGTAAATTCTCGACAAATGGCAAGTTGTAAATCAGTGTGTAAGGTCACATGACCTAACATTTCGATGACGAATCGGTAAAATTATAAATGTGCACATGACTTCGTACACATCACGATGGTATTTGCCAGCAGTTGTAACAAAGATCAGGCATCGGCTAAGTAACATGATTCATCATAGTAGCTCGTTGCACTATCATGGAACAGTAATATATTCTTAAGTCGCTCTTGCAACAAACTAACGCGATACTTCTTCGGTTAATCACAATTGACTTCTTTTTTTCAGCGGAAACTGTTCTTAACAATGGAACGTCGAATGAATAATTCTAAAACGTTGAAAGGACAATCTTTTACAATATCGTACAAATTAAATAAGAAAAAAAAAATAATTTAAATGATAGTTTTGAAATTACTCTTGCTATTACCGAGTTTGGTAATATTAATGAGGCCAGCTAGAATTCTTCTACTGGCCTTCTAGAATCCTTTTAATTAATTCCTGCGAGTTGCACATTCGACATCTACACATATTGGCAGTGATTAACGTTCAAAATCACTTTTAACTTAGACGCAACCCAGACCTAGAATTCAAGAAAGACAAAAGTTTTCAGTCGATTGAAATCAAGAGCAAGACTTACGTAATACAAGCTAAAAGTATCTCAATGAATATATTTCGATGATGCATAAAGTGATTTTTATTGTGTAACTGTAGCCGGTACGTAGAAAAAGTAAACTAAAAACGTCGGTGTCTGCCTTGTTAATCAAACGACACGATTGTCACTAGTTGCTGTTAACGCTGCTGCAGCTTACACATATCGGTGTAGAATAAATGTAACACATAAGAAAGCGATCGATCGAAGCGCACGAAATTGTTCGTGCTCTTGTGTTCCACAGAGAAAATATAAAACGGCGAATATAGACGTGGCACACCCATGAACAGATATACACAAATAACGAGATACCTTCTCTAATCTTTCTAATGGAGAAATTTTCAAGTATTTCTAAATCACTTATAGATTTTGCATATTTGTGTAAATTCATTAATCATTTTTTATGAAAATGACTGACCTAGCTTATGCTCAGATATTTTACTTTATTATTAAATATTAATATATAAACTAATAATTTAGATACTTTTCGTAAGTTCTCAGGGTTCAATGAAACGCACGAAGATTCGCAAGCTTAATTTTGAAATATTTCTTTTTATTTCTTTTTATGTAAAATATTATTTAAAGTACGAATCTAATTATTTTTAAAAATCATAAGAGTAATACATAAGATCTTCTATTATACAAAGTAGAAATATAAACCAAATCAATATCTATAGCGTGTATTTTTTTTTTATTTAATTCAGCAATTTCGCTGAATATAATAAAGAGAATTTTACGAATGACTAACTCTGACGTAAGATAAATTGGAATTTAAATACAAATTCTTTTTTTTAGGAATAAAATGACCACAGAGAAATATCTATGTTCGACAAAGTTTGAGATTTTCATGGCATTGCTATCGTTGCATTATCCTATGGTACACGCTGCTAAAGGATCAAAAATAGACACGCGTTCCCAGGGTTAAACGTAAGCATTCTTCTTCATCTGGTTTGCAAGCAACGGCAAAAACAGAACATCCTGATGAAAACATTCGCCGTGCTAGAGAATGGAGGTTAAGTTTACATTTCAATAAACAAGTCACGCAAACTAAGAATATAAATGATCAAAACGCGTAGTTTCGACATTAACATGTTTTTTACAAAATTGCAAATACCGCCGCGCGTGAGTGTGCGCTTCTATTGCAAAACAGGAGAAAATATCTTAATACTGAAATACATTACACGCTCGCTCGATCCAATCCCATAACACGACAGAGACAAAATGAAAATTATATTCGTAGACTGATCTAAATATAAGTATTCTGACGAACGCTTGAAATCTTCATGCGACACATTTTCATAGCATTAATAGATATAATTTTCTTTCAGCTTGATAAAAGAAAATTGTGTGGTAAAACTACGATGAAGCCGATTTTTTTTATAAGTTTTATATCGCTTGGTAAAAACATTTTTAATGGAAGATTACAATGGGAATATATCACACAAATTCATCGAATATTACAGCTTTATGAAAGAGAAAAATAGCAAATATCTTCAAAATCAAAAGAGAAGATATACCAGTCTTGATAAGACGTAAGATGTGCCTCATCACATGTTTAGAACTTTTATGTGTTCTTTTCATATATATATATATATGATAGACTAAAATTTTCAATAAATGACAGCTGAGAACTCGTTCTCGTGCAACAGATCAGCATATTTATCCATCGCGAATTCTTCACCGGAGATAAACACTGCGAGATGAAAAATTTCGCGGTTTACGTAATAACTGGCTGAACAGAAACTTCCGCGTAACGATCGCTAAAAGCCAGTAAAGTTTTCTGGGTGGACTGGTAAAATAGGGTCAATTGTTACGCAACAAAAGTTGCTTGGCGTGGGTACTTTGCGTACGTCTCGGAATGTAGCTGCAGCATCGAATGCGACCGAATCTCGGTGTCTTGCGTCGGTATAACCAGAGGTGCGCAATTCGGATGACCGCAAAGGTCAAAATTCAGTCAAATACATTTATCCGAATTGAGTTTCAATCTCACACGCTAAGATCTCCAAGCACATCGCATTGAATAATATAAAAAAAATACCTGACATCTATTTTTATGTTACTACGAAAAAAACATAATGTACAACTGTACGTGTATTTTTATACACACGCGACAGACATCAAATTATGAATCACTGCTAATAAGCTTCAACTCAGTTGGAAATAATTTCGGTCAGTGAATACCACTAACAGTTATTATATAGTTATCGATATGAAGCGACTTCGAAGATTATCCTACATGTACATCGAATTAAGATGGTTGCCTACGACACATCTGATATCTCGGATATCTCAACCGATCAAGCATTTACAAACTATGTATAATGATAATGAAATCGAGAGCTTAATCAGCCCATACCTGAACTTTTAAACCTACTTAATAGAAATCAATCATTTGTAGAAAAAATAGTAATCGGTTGAAAATCGGTTGATGGTATCACGTTTTCAACGCCGCGCTGTAATACCTGCGGTATAATCGAAACTAAAAATAGAATTTCATAAATTGTCAAGATGTGTCACCTCCATAAATGCGAAATATCCACGAAAATTATACTTAAAAAAAAAAAATATTTTTAATTTAAAGTAGCAATTTTTGTATATAGGACGTATGTGAAAAGTGCAACCGTATTAAATTTAATAAAGTAACCTTGCTTGCAATTAACACGATGAAGACACGTCTCAGGCGGCATCGTGTGACATGTGCGTCACAATAAACTCGTCGAACTATAATCAAGATACAGATAACTAATTGGAAAAGACGACACAAAAGAAATTTCTTATTCTAGAAGAATTTTGATGAAAGGAGGGAAAAAGCCGAGTAGTATCTATTTTAGAAACACCATCTCAGAAATAAGATTCGATTAACATCCTCCATTCCTCGATAGTCGCCAGCCTCTCCATATCAATTCTAAGACAGTGGAAACAACGATGTAATATTCTAATAATAATAATAACAAATAAGTTAGGACAATCAATCAAACACACACAGAGATTTTTATCGCTTCTGTATTATGTTATATCGCTCCTTGAACGTTTCACTCGTCAGAATAATAATCAGAGACAGATAATTGTTCGACAGACATACATCTGCAAACAATTCACATTATTTTTTGTTTTTATTTCAACGAAAGACAAGATACAGATCAATACTTATCCGCAGATCGTTTCTGGACTTGTATTTCTGTTACCTACAGATTGCCCGCAGCAACGTAAATACAATACGCGGATAATCATTTGTCAACTCAAACCAAGCTCAAAACTTGCCGCGAGGCTGTGTAAAAAATTCTTCAGCTCGTTTCGAATTATCGTTCGAAGAAGATACTGTCTTTCGAAGAAAAAAAAAAAAAAAAAAAAGAAAGAAAGCACGAAGTATGTATACGATTTGACAATGCGGCGAAGGTGGCGCAATCGCTAAAAAAAAAGGGGGCAAAGACAAGGGAACAAGGTGCGATAAATGGATAAATGGATTAAACGAATGGCTGAATGGTAAGCAATCCGAAAGAGAAGATAAGTCTCACCTGCCTGGACAGTGACGAGGGTGCCCGCTAAATATAGCATCCCCAGCAGCAGCACAAAAGCAGCTCGCCTCTCCATCTCGTGGCGCTGATGTACGCGGTGGCGCGTGACTGTGCGATACTTAACGATCCCGTTCGATGCGAGTATCTAGGGATCCCTAGATGAATCAGAGAACAATGACGTCTATGCAGGATTGCCGTAATTCCGTTTTCGCGATGGTTGCCGTGGTTGTCGTGTCTTGGCCGTGGTCGTCGTTGACCTGGTCGTCACGTCGAAACCGTCCTTTGTTGCCTCTTGCAACACCGTTCCCGTTGTCGGCAGCTCCTTACTTTTCGGCTATCCACTCTTTATCTCTCGGCCAACTACGATCGAGCCCCACTACTCTCTCTGCTGATCATTTACACATGCACTCGTCACCTCGTAGAGCCACGCCGTACCATTGACGTCTAAATTTCTCTTATCGTTATCTAGCCGCAACGGAGTTCCTCTCCTGTCTCTCCCGTTTGCACAAAACAACACCGCGATACTTCTGCCTCGGCACCCGCCTCCTCTCCTGTTTCAATCCTGACTCCGACGTAGAACTTGAAATTCGTTAAAGAACCCGACGACGACGACGACGACGACGACAATTGGCACCCACGGAGCCGCAGAAACAGCAGTGTGTCAGGAAAAATGGCCGCCACTGTCTTCTGCTGTAATTTTCTGCGCAGACGTCTCTCTCGCTTTCTCGACCGTCGTTCCCTCCTTTTCGCTCCCTAGCGGTACACCGTTCACGTACGTCTCCACGGCCATCTAATGAAGTACGTACGCGCGTGCGCGCTACTCTTCCGTTTGAGGAAGGTGCCTCGTTTTTTGGGAGATTTCAAGCACCATTTACATTGTAATTTTGCGCGATATTCAAATTTGAATTTGAATTTTGTATCACGACGTTAAGAACGCTTATATTATATTAATTACATTATATTAATTTATATATATATATATATTAATATAATATATTATTCTTATATTACATTATATTATATTATATTATTATATTATATTATATTATATTATATTGAGATGATTTATTGGAAGGAATTTGAATTGTACATGCATAAAAATTGTACACCTATATCTCGATAAAGTGACTAACACGTTATCGATATTGTTGCCGTAGAGATGACGTAGTAAATTAAGTTATAAAAAGACTTTCTACAATATGATGGTTGATACACGAACGTGTACGATTCTAGTTGCGAATTAGTAAATATTGAATCGCGATTTGAATATGCATTTAAGATCGTTCATTATTCAGTAATACCATATGCGAGCTTTTACACAAAAACATCCCCAAAGATTTTAGTCACCATACGTTCATTCATGTAATTTAATTGTTTATAGTCGCTATAAAACAGTACTGGAATATATAAAGTCGAGGAAATAATTTCAATGAACTTGAGAGGTTTCCGCGAACTTACAAATTTTCAATAATATTGCATATTGGGAATTTAATTTCTCCAACTACAAAGCTATGAATATGAAATTAATACATAGATGATATAGTCCCAAAAAACTACCACGAATTCGTTTTCCTTATATTTTATTATTCGAATTTGTTTTTTCCTTATATTTTTATTAAAATATATTTGTGTCTTGAACAAAATTTTACGATTATATTTTGAACATGTTACATTACTCTGTCGTGAAAAACAATTATCTAGATAATTTTTGCATTGTTGTTTTTATATTAAATATGATATATAAATTATATTTACTATACTCTCGTGCAAAATGAATCATAAATTAATGCTTTGTAATTTGCGAATATTATAATTTATTTAATTAATTAATGATTACTTAATTGCCATTTACTTAATATTAACTGAAGTAAAATCATCTACAAACTATAACAAACAGATTGATTTATTTAAGAAGATTTATTTACAACATAAAATTAAAAAGAAATAGTTTATAATAATAATAGTTTAGTCTAACTATCAGTTTAATAGTTTTCAATTCACTAAATCCTTGTAGTCAAGGTCATACATTAATTAAGAGTTAATGTTTTAGTTAAATAAGTATAAAGTATTTTAAATTTAAAAAAAAGTAAAATATATTTTTTAAATTATTAACTTTTAACGCAAAAATAAAATTGAGTATATATTGTATTGTATATTTTTTATATACTATGTAAGGAAATGTATATGCTACGTGGCAAATTGTAATAATTGACAATTGCCCTAGTAATCTTTTTATTCTCTTTATATTTCATTCATGTGGTAAGTGATATTAAAAGAATATAATCTTCTTTGTAATAATGTAATAATTTCTATACATTTCAGATTCTATAAGGTCATCTAGAGAAGAATAATACAATTGGATAATAAAAAAAAAAAAGTATAGTAAGTACATTAAGTACTCAAATGATAAACTATAAGTAGGTAGGTGTAAAATTCCTTATCATTATAATAGATATTAGAGATAAGTACATTGATAAGATCTATAAGTATATAACTATGAAGCTAGGTCTTTTGAGGCACTGTATTAATCATAAATTTGCCTGAAAGTGATAAGAAATTAATTTTTTCAGCAGGTGGAAAAATTATGGCGAATATCAATAAGGAATATGGAAAATTAACAGAAATAAGTGTTCGTTTTACGGAGGAAACATTAAAGCACATACTACGTGTCGTAGATAATGGAAAAGAAGTAAATATATTGAGTTGGGATTTTGATGGAACAAGTAGCAAAGGTGACAATTATTTGTCAACCATTTATAAAATAAAAGTCATTGGTACTGTAGATGGGAAAGAAATAGAAGTTGGGTCAGTGATCAAAAGTCTACCAAAAAATATAGGCAGAAGGAAAACATACAGGAGCGCAGAGTTTTTCAGCAATGAGATTATGTTTTATACAAAGGTAAAAAAATATATCATTAATTCAATATTTTTTTTTTTTGCATTTAATACATTTTTTTAGATAATTCCACAATTTGATATATTTGTGAAAGAAAAGCGTCAAGCACAAATGTTATGCATTCCCCGTCATTTTGCTTCTGTTATGGATGGTGAAAATGATTTTGTAGCACTGGAAAATGTTACTTTTTTGGGATATGGACCAATAGGTAGACAAAATTCCTTAAATGAAGCACAATTCAAGATAATTTTGGAAGGTTTAGCAAGATTTCATGCAATTTCTTTTGCATTTAAAGATCAGAAGCCAGATAAATTTAAGGAAATTGTAGGATATTTGCATGAAACATACTATAGCGATAAACATTGGAATTGGTACAAAAGATTCCATGTAAGATTAATATTTTTATAAGCATCGATTTTAAAAATTGTAGAATATTAACATACTAAATACTTATTTTTAGGAGAAAATACTAGATATTGCAAAAAATGCTTTAGCTAGAGAATATCCTAATAGTGAGGCAGAAAAGAAGTTCAAGCCATATAAAGCTGAAGACTTGTTTCAAAAAGCAATCAAATTGTGCAATCGTAAATATCAATCAACATCTGTTGTCAGTCAAGGTGATTCATGGCTTCCAAATTATATGGTTCGGGAAGCTACTAATGAAATTATAATACTTGATTTTCAATTGGCAAGATGTGCCAGTCCAGTTTTGGATCTCTCAACTTCTTTTTATTCTTGCACTGAGAAACCTCTTTGGGATGAAAAATTCGATACATTTTTAAAATATTATTACACTGAATTATCCAAGAATATAACTTTGCTTGGATCTAATCCTGAAAACGTGTATTCATGGAGCACGTTTATGAAGGAGGTAAATTATATTAATTTTTCTTGGTAATATTAATATTTCTTAGTATGATGGCATTTCTTGATAACATATAAATTAATTAATTATAGATAAAAGAACAATTTGTATTTGGTATGATATTTGCAATGGAAATAATCCCAATGGTTTTACTGGATGATACTGACGTATTTGACTTAGATGATATAGAAGATGATAATGGAGTAGACATAGCTGATATATGGACACTGTCATATATTGAGACAAAAGAAGGAAGACGCAGAATGGCTAATATGGTTGTACATGTTGTTGAAAAAGGATTTTTATAATCATACAGACAAGTATATTTTATACATAATGTTTATTAAATGTGTAGCATTAAATAAAATAGAGACAATCTGTATTTGTATATTTTCAATTATAACAACACAGTTTAAGTAAAATATAGTTTATATAGAAGTAGATATAGATATCCATTATTCATTCCTTTGTGAATAATAAGTGTTTTAAAATTCTCTTTCTTATCACTTATTTAGGTTAAAAAATAAAGGAAGTTCCACAAGATCGTTTCATTTACATTTATAAAAAAACATCTATTGACAGAAAAAAAGTACAGTTTGTAGAGATGAGCATATCTATGAATTCATGTTAAAATTTCATGAAAGCAAATAATTTTATATGAAAAAATAGAAGTACGTGATGTGTACTTCCATTTATCTTTAAATAGCATCATATTTAAGAAAAATGTTTTTAGATAAATTGAAAATTTTTGTGGCAAAATAATTAGCGTACTCTATATCAATTGTTTTTATAAATTTTGATGCTCAACATTATTTGTTAAAACATTACTGGCATCAAAAACAGTAGTATCCTCATCATCCTCCTCATCTAATGGCAATGGTCGCATCTCAACATCTTGTCTGTGTGCTAGAACACCATATTTTCTGACCATTTGGGCACGTGTTTTATTTAACCTATGAAACAATGCATGAACAAGAAACTTAACACGAAGATCGAATCGTCAACCTGATAAATAGCAACTACTGGTTTTAAAGCATCAATTGTGTCGTGAAATGGAAATCTTGTAATAAATGCTAAGTACCTAAAGCTACGGAACATGATATAGGCCAAGACAAGAACGCTTAGCCCCACAAATACATAAAAACCACGCTTCAGAGCTCCAGCGTTTAAAGAAGTTGCATGTCCTTCACCCACATGCTGTTGAAAATTCACATTATATTAATGATTTAGTAGTAGAGCGTTTGTAATTATTTATTTTTTTTTTAATGTCTAGGTACATGAAATCAAACCCATTTTGGTTAGATATACTGCAAAATTCAAAACAGAATAATAGAAACTAAAGGAACACTGCTCCAAAAGGATTTTTATATTTGTTTAGTCAAGTTTGATCAACTTCAAACACTAACCTCTTTACGCGTTCCTGTGGTGTACGCAGTTCTATTAATGTCTGCCTGTTTCGAGGTTATATTGTCCGTTTTGTTAACCTCAGAAGTCGTTGTGCCACCGGTTAATATTGCATTTTGTTGATGCTTTTCCCCATCTGTGGAAATATGTGCGTTATCTTTTCTCGGGGTTTCAACACTTTTATCTAACGATGTTTCAAGTATAGCTCTGTCTATCCTAAAACTTCCATTGCATAGTGCGCTTTGTTCTAATAGGAAGATCAACAAGAATATCAAAAACTTTATCATTTGGATCTTCGAACGTGTCATTGTTTCGTGTCATTTGTACAAACAAATTCTAAGAAGGCAAACAACGCAGCACTATATGTTGACGTTTAATCACGGGTACCATGTTGACCCGGCTTGTAGAACTAACGTGTCAACTGGTTTCAACTTCAATTGCCGTTTCGCGGCATACTCGTGCGTATCAAATATACGTATATATGTATGTACATACTATCGAGAATATTTCTGCGAGATGTGGTTAAATATAGATTGCAAAACGTATGCCACGATGCATATTTGTGCGCACGTATATGCTCGTTTGTTTACTCTTTATTCTGTAATTTTTATTTTGAAGAAAGTTTTTAACACTTGCGCGAAATCGAGATTATTTGCATCGGAATTTTTTAAAAGGCTCGTTAAATCTAAAATTTATGTACAATATATTTTAGATAAGAGACACTCGTAAGATATGGTTGATACGTTAGGTATCGTTGATACGCGCAGCAAAATCGCTTTTAGTTGTTTTCTGTTTTGATCTCTATCAGAAAGAAAAATTAAAAAAAGGAAAAAAATAATAATAGGTTTATTACTTTTTTCCAGAATACATATATCTTTAATATTCATAAAGAAGCATATATCTTGCGGCTGATATAATAGTAGATAAAATAATAGTAGTTTTATGAAATCATTACGCTTAAATCATACGTATTTTCATCACTATTTTATGTAACTTTAAAATTACATTTTTTTCATATGATATTGATATACATATAATTGACAGAGACTACTATTAAATATCGTAACGATACATGCTTAATTTTAGTTACAATGGCGGCCCGTGGTTTGAAATCGTGGAGGTGCTGCAATTTTCAATATGTACATACACACTATGAATATAGTGGATTTTTGTCATTTTTTTTAAATACAAAATACGAGAATTGTGCAAAAGAATTGTTGATGATAAAGCTAAATATTACAAGCAAATAAATGAATTAATCGAGAAAAATTGTTTATACATATAACATGTTTTTTATTTCATTATTAACTGAAATTTACGTAATTTTTTGTCAACAGACTAAAACATGAGGCAAGGAAATGAAAATTAAACACATTGTAGTGCAAAAGAATCAGCGATTTATTTTACAAACTTTTGCGTTTATAAATTTGTTGCATTTTTCTTGCACTTTTTGACACAATTCTAGGACAAGCTTCTAGTGAGAGTTCTGCAGACATTTTTTTAATTTCTATTCTGTGCGAAAAACATTCCCTGTATTTTTTTGAAGTATATAAAAAACTAGCAAGATACATGGATTTCGTATGATCGGACTTTAAATTTGTCATTAATTTTGAACGCGGATTCGCTATGCATGGCACTTCGAAGTTATTAGTATTAACAATTAACGTTAAAATTTCTTAAACAATATCTTTTCTTCAATTTGAAAGATATTAAATCGAAAAAAAGCGCTTTTCGAGACATATTCTTTTGTAACTGTTTGATATCTAAATGAAATGTTACAAAATTACTGGTAATTTGGCGGCAGAGTGTTCTTACTTTTACTGGCAAAATTATGCCGGAAGAAATAAGATCACCCTGTATAATAATTTGCCTGCAAATTATAAAAATGCAATACTCGGGAAAAAATGACGTATCTCGAGAAACGCCGTTTCTCCGAACAATCCCACATTTCGTTTGTTTTGAACCGCTCTGACGGTTTTAGTGTTAACTACGGAGTTACCTACGGTGCAGTGTTACACTTTGTGTACAATGTCAAGCGTAATAAGGAGTACGCAGTTGGCATGCGTAGTCGTTGGCCAATCGGAAAGAAGAGTTTGACGCGTATCATGCGTACAAGCGTACGTATGTACGCGAACGACAGTCAGTGTGGTTAGAAGTAACGAACGAGCAGAGAGCGTAATACACGTCAGGGTTCTTATTTTGATTCGTGGAGGGGGCTCACCTCGGGGAAAAGCGGGCGGTCGAGTCCGAAGGATTTGCCAGGGAAAAGGTGAAAGATACGACGATAAAATATGATACATGCTGGAAATGGAGATGTTGTGTATTTAGAACAGCTAGGAAATCCGATGGAGAGTGACACGACAGAGAAGGCAGTGTCAAAAAAGTGCGAGGGGCAGCTGTCTTCGATAAAGGCAAACAGCTGTTTGTCCTACAAAGATGCAAATCGTACGACAGAAATGGCACACGAGGACAATAATCTGAACTGGAACAATCTTCCCAGCATCATTCTGCAAGAAATATTCTCATATTTGTCGTACAACTGCCGGTTACGAGCCTCCCAGGTATTCTTGACTTTTTTTTTCCTCTTCTTATTTCAAGGCCGTTTAAGTTCTGACCTGACAGTGGGCAATTACAACCACTTTCTGTGTTGTGGTTCGTTTTTCCCCCCTCCTTTGTTCGCTGTATCGTTTGAATATTAGTTTTGCAAGCATTGATCTTAAATTGGTGTTTTTTTTTTCATTGTTTTTGTATCGTACGTGACACAGGTTCAAACGAGGAGAAAAGGGAAAAGAGAAACTGGAAGTGTACACTTGCCATTGCCAGCAGAAGCAAAATTGTCGAATATTATTTTTGTAATTTTTCATTCTGGATAATTTTTATGTTTCTTTAATGTACAGCTAAATTATTTTGAGTTAAAATACATACATAGATGTGTTTATTATTTGTTTATCCCCTATATATATCAACAAATATCTTTGTTTTTGTGACAGTGATATGTTTTAAAGTTTACGAGTTTGAAAATCACGAGAATGACTCACTTGTGTAATTTATAGGTTTGCAAAAATTGGAGACACGCTCTGTTTCATCCTCATTTTTGGAAAAAGATCACATTCATTCTAAAAGATGAAGACAGTGTAACGTGGACTAGGTAACGCAAAGTTATGCACATGTAAAATTTTTAAACATCCAGCATCATTTCTAACATTGTTTTGTGTTTGTAGATGTTTGGCAAGCAATTTTGAACTTAGCGTGCAAGAAGTTACAATCATCTGTGATATATCAAATTACTGTGCAAAAGAGACGTTAGCCCTCTTGAAAAAGCTAAGATACAACAGGCAACTTTGTAAATTGTTTCTGGAACCTAGCAATAGTACATTCGAATGTGAGGATAACACAAAATGGGCGTTGGTTAATTCTCTCATAAACATTATAAAAAAATCTGATCATTTGGAAGCTTTGAGTTTAGGATGTATAGAAGATTTAACAGGGAGCGCTAGGCAAATTCTTGTACATCTTCGTAACTGCCAAGCAAAGCATCTAACAACTCTTAGTTTGGCATCCGTCAAGGATGATCCTGATGATTATAACGTTTTGAATTCTGGTTATGGACACATGTTTAATTCATTCACCAAACTATCTATTTTAACGTTGGATTATGAGTTCTTGAGCAATTCGTTGCTAAAGGCGTTGAACAGCGGTACCATGGAAAGGCTTGTAATTCATGTGCATGGCTGGCATTATCAATATTCGGGACCAACTGATAGTAGTTGGCAGATATTTGTTCAAAAGAAGTAAGTTAATTTATCATTCTAACGAAACGAGAAATAATTGTTTCTTTAATTTCAGTCCGAAATGCGAGTTGCGACTAAATCTTATACACTCTTACATTGGTATTGAGAAATTAGATACAAATATACTTCGCCCTTCCATGCCTCTTACACATTTAAAAGTGTTATTTTGTGAAAACGTTAATATCAGAGCATTACATCGGCTATCCAGGTGGTATTCACTTACTTTAAAATCTTTAATATGGATCGATTCGGTACAACCTTTAACGAGGAACATACCAGCAACGTATGATCCAAATGATCCTCATAGGTAAGACGGGTTAATTTATATTGTAATTTTGCCTTTGAACTGTTTTGATCGATGATTGATGAATAAATTTATTACTCTGCTGCAGCCCTGATCCATTAGTATTAGTTGCATGGAAGTGCACCAAACTTGTGGAACTTGTATTCATAGGTCACAATTACCATCAAGAAAATTTGTTAGCTATTGCACGCCTACGCGGAGACTCGCTTAAATCGCTAGTATTTGCACAAAGATTCATTGCCTCTGATACTGAATCTTGGCATAAGGCTGAAACTATCACACATGTAAGTTTCTGTCTTCAGCATTTCCAAATACGTATTTCGATTCTGATAACGAGTCTGTTACGTTTTATTATTATTTGTTAAATTATCTTCCGATCCTTCAATTGACTTTTAATTATGTAGGAAATAAAAGAAATAATGGGGAACCAGTGGGAACCACTAAGTGATGCAGATTTACCTGCAGTTGTTAAAAATCCTTTCGAAGGTGATAGCAGGGAAGTTATCATGCCATTGGTCCTTCGTGACCAAAAGTAAATTTTTATTTGTACCAACGAAACATTACTTCCCGATACCGTACATTACCGATCAACGTACATCGTCAACAATTTCTGGGCGAGCTACATTCTCAGAAGTAAAGTTATATTGTTATATCCGTTATTTTTCTATAAGAATTGTTTTTACGACAACTACGAAACAGTGGACATGTGTAAAATCGTAGTTTAAAATCAATAACTGATGGATACAATGTTGCCTACCAGGTAAGAATCACACAGTTCCAATGTGTAAACAGCGAGAGCAAAAGCGCACACAAGTTATCCTTTGCAATGATTTTATTAATTTTCACGAGAACATGATAAGCCATAGTTGAATATGTTTTGTTTATGTCTTGTGTAAGAAGGTATCTAAATTTAGTACAAGTCATCCTCTATCTTTGTTTATCAAAATGAAGATCGAAAGTTTTCGTTGGTTTTTCCCATGAAAAACCTTTCGTGATGTAGTCGCGTTTTCTTGCTAACAGTGGTAGTCTCAAAACGATCAAAATAAGAGAGATATATGTAACAATGAAATGATCGTTCCTCTCATCGATGAACATTAGTGGGGAGAAAGAGTATACATATGTAACATACGAATATAATGATATTCTTAATAGATACTAAGAACGAAGCACTTACAAAATGATGAATTTTTCATCAATGCAGACCTCCGATGTGATGTTGTTATCACGGGAAAATAATCTCGAATGTGTGAAGATGAATATGTTACTACCAATGAAAGGCGATTATTATATGAAACAAAAGCGAAATGGGGAAAATTGAGACTAAATGAGAGAAAGAAAGAGAACTAATCTCACGATGTTCCACTGGAAAACGTAATGAAATTCCAAATATATGTAAGTAGAAACATGTTAACAAATATTTTTCCAATTCTATGGGAAATTTAAATCGAAGCGAGCGCCAAGAGCATGCAGTGTAAAAAAGAGCAACCAAATGAAAAGAATGAAATATATTGAACTTCGTAAAAAGAAAGTTTGTGATCGAGTTGCACAGATAATACAAAAGATGCACTCATAAGTAAGAAATCGAATAGCGATCCGAGGTTATTTTTAATACCAAAACCAATCGGACGCTCTTGTACAAATATTAAGTGAACGTGTGCCGAAAAGAGTGCGGTTGATCTGGTGGTACATACAGTTTAAAACACACGTCAAACACACAAATGTATGCGTATCACATTAAAGAGAAGAGTAAAGGAGAGAAAGAGAATATCAATGATGTTTAATGGAAAAACTGTGCGACCTCGAAGTACCGTCTTTTCACCGTGCTCTTAGCGACCGCTGAAAATGAACACAATAATATAGGTTTATCTATAAAAACAAATCAGAGAAATTAGTTGCTAATCGTGTATGTGTATATGTATGTATATCTGTATTATCTATCGAATTTTAAACATTAATATTCGGATGCCGCATGCATCTATTTCTGTCGTGCGATTAATAATGACGACTTCGAAGATTAAACGAAAATATGAAAATGAAAGGGAACGATCCGTAACACAAAGAAAAATACCAAAACAGCACTCTTATACAGTTTATTATTCTGAGAAGTTATTTACTTTTTTTCGAGTCCTTGTATAATTATTACATCGTCGTGTATCGTATTTGTAGTCACATGTACCATTGTTTTTTCTTTTATATGTGGTTCTGTACATATACATCCATGCGTTAAAAAAAATATTGGACACGCGCAAGAATCGCGAAGTTGCGCCCGAATTTAATGCGCCGGGAAAAGAGAAGAAAAAGAGAAGAATAAAACGATGAGAAAAGCAATATATAGCGATTTATATGCGAGAGGGAAGAACGAAAGATGAATCGATTGAGAGCTAGGCACAAATAACGAGGAAAACTATTTCTTTAAACGATTTAAAACTGTTATACAAAATGAACGGGCCTTAACCCTCTATATTCGTAAACGGCGATAGCTAGATCAATTCTGATCCATGCGGTTTTGTTTTATTTGTTATTATTTTACTCCTATTTTCATTCTCGAATTTTGAGAGAAAAATTGAAAGTATATTACGGTGAATACAGCAATTACAATATATCTATAACAAATTATAATTGAGAAAGCAACTTGCACCATTAATCGTTATAAATTAAGCGCTATATTGCGTTATATTACAAAGCAATATCAAATAAGCGTGTATCCATCTATTTTTTTTTTTTTCATGGTTGCAAACATTCGATTTTTGGGTTAGAAGTGATCCAGCAACTGCCACAGAGAGGGTTAACATGTATTATATGTACCTGAGTCGCGGTGAGGACAAATTTTGCCGAAAGATTTCGACACGCGACAACTACCATTAAAAGAAACTAATCACCTTAATGGACATTTTTCGGCGATTCGCGATGGAACACCTATCTGTTTCCCGCCAAAAAATGACTGGCCAGTTAAGGTATACTCATGCCCTTTCATTTCGTATTCCGCGCGCGTGTATTTTTTGAGGTCAGCAAATTCTTACAAAACGGAACCAACGGTTATTCGTTAAACTATATACATATATGTTTAAAAAAGAAAAAAAAATGTCCGCGAACTATTGTCGTTCGCTGACCACTGACGCTGTGCGGACGGGCCAGATGTTATTTACTAAGTCTTTTTCTCTTTTTTTTTTTAATTTCTTCTCATATATATATATATATTTTTTGTCGTTTTTTACTATTACCATTATTATTATTATTACTATTATTATTATTATTATTAACGTCTATTATTTTCTTTTTGTTTTTTTAATCAGACAAAGTCCCGCATAAACAGTATACTCGCGGGCGCGGTGCCCGGCGTGTGAGTTTAAGGAGAGAAAGAGAGAGAGAGAGAGAAAGAAAGAGAGAACAGTGTGAGAGAACATATGCCGTTGTAAAAAATAATATGATAACGTATGAAAGAGAACGGAATTTAAACGAAAAGTGAAAAAGATAAGATATGCGTTTGAATGCGAGAACGAGAGAGAGGTATCTAAATGAGTAAAGATAGCAACAAACAAAAGTCAGGTGATACGTAGTACCATCTCTGCGAATCCTGTGTACAAAGTCATGTAGAAAAAAAGATAAAAACAACACAACGGCGTGACGTGCGGCCTCTTAACCAAACGGACACAACCCAACTATAACGTATAATATAACAATGTAAACGCGAATGACAAACCAAGCATAAGACTGAACCTACCGAGAAAGGTATAACTACAGAGTTGGGAAATCCGCACGTCTGGCCAACGCGTCCGACCTCATATTCATAAAACAAAGACGAAATCCAGGCTAAACGGAAAGCATCATTCGCAAATCGCGTCGGAACGAAATTGTTCACATCGATTTTACCTGTTATCGATAATGCTTGTTACTCGTCTTAACTGTTTTCCTTGTCTTATGTCGTAGCTTTCCGTTTTGGTCTATTCGCCCCTAATTAAATGATCTGTGCGCGCGCCGATTTATGAATATGCGAGTCGTTAGGAGGAAGAAAAAAAAACAATAATGAAAACTAGAGAAGTAAAAAAAATAACAAAGGGATGGTGCATCAGCTAGTGTTTAGATCGGAGATGAGCGCCTCGTTGAGAAAAAAGCGAGAGAGAGCGAGCGAGAGAGAGAGAGAGAGAGAGAGAGAGAGAGAGAGAGAGAAAGCGCGAGCGAAAGAGCGAGAGAAAGAGAGAGAGAAAGAATAACAAAAGCTCACTCGAAGGTGGTTCTCGTAGCCGATAAATACTAACCTATAAGACAGCCTGCCAAGAATCAAAATATTGTAAAATATCAAACGAACGCTAGCCAGTACAGAATGCTAAGATCTATTTTTTAAGAAGCGAATGTATATTTTTGTACTAAGGCAGGCCTTAGTGTGAATCGTGTATTCTCTTGCGTGTAATAGCAAGATGAGAGCTGTGATCATAATATCATTTCGGCTTAACGAGAGAGAACATATAAAACGGAGGAAAACCGAGGAGGGGGAAGAAAGAGGAGCACGGGAAGGAAATAGCGAAAGCAACGCGACGACGCGCGTTCACGGATAAACATAAAGGAGAGATAATGAGACAAATGTTCCCTGTTAGTATGTTGTTACCGAGTGGGCTATAGATAAAAAAACGGGTGGCGATAAATCGAGAACAAAACATCTGTGATAAAACATAAAATCTTAGAAAGGGTGCTCGAGAGAGAAGGCAGCGAAAGAAAGGAGATAAGAAAGAAGAAAAAAGAAGAAGGAGAAACAAGCGTGCGTTAAGAAAACATAAAAAAAAGAAGTGAAACACAAGAGGGGTAGGGGAGGGGAGGAAGGGAGTAATATATGTCAAAAGACAAAAACTCTGCGTGTATTAGGAAAACAATACGCGAGACATGCAATTCCTACAAAAAGAAAAAAAAAAGAAAATGTTTAGAAGTGCTTTTAGAAGATCTATTATAACGAAAAAAACAATGTTCGTCGTGTGTATAACTAATTAACAGATGGAGACTGTCTTTCGACGAGATAGCCCGGTCTAACTATTGAAGTGGTCAACGTCCTGTCTTATCCTTGTCTAACAATAAGAAACGAACACGCTCGGATCATCATGTGGGTTCTCGATGAATGCCCACGCTGTTCTATCTGAATAACAAAACAAAGCTCCTTGCGATTGATGATATTTGCAATACTTCGAATAAGAAGGAAAAGAAGCTATACCTGTTCAACTATATAGAACGTTACTTAAACGAACCTGACATTCCACGCCACACGGTATCGCAACGTTATAGTATACATATACATGTATATATAAGTACGTATAGTTAATTTAGTATTACGACTAATTTCGAGCAAAGAACTAAACGATCTATCGATGTACACACGTGTACGTGTTTGATCGATTCGGAGTTACGCAAAAATCGCGAAACCACATCACGAACCAGAGAAACCTGCCTTCATCGTGCCCACATGATAAACTCGGAATAAAGTCAGGACGTTGTACGCCACGAGTAGTATTATAAGTTCCTAAAGAAAAGAAAAGAAGAAAAAAAAAAGAAGAATATTTTACACCGTTTAAGTGTGTACGATAGAACTGCATTTGCGAACAAACCAACCAACTTACACGAACAAGAGAGTACATTCAGTTCGATGTAGTTTGTTCGTTGATTATCGTTATGTTTTTATAGGGAAAACTGCTTTTCAGACACCGAAATCTTTTCTCTCGTTTCGTTTTACATATACGTGCGTGCATGTACGTGTACATATGTGTATCCACGTGTATGTATACGTACGTGTATATGCGTATTATATAATTTACAAATACGTGTATAAACCATTCCAATCGAACGAACGGGCGTTACGAAACGTAGTAGTAAAAAATGCAAAAATTGGAAAGGATGGTTTCGCGTTGAACGGACAGAAAACTAAAAACAGGACAAAAAACTCTCGCAGGAAAAACAAGAAAATATATGCTATATTGTTCAAACATCGATACATATATATGTAGATAATGGCATATATGTGTAGATGAATGATGAACAACATATGTAGACCAGTGAACTCAATCGGTAACACAAGAAACGCGAATTCATGATTTCGTGTAATGTTTATATATATGTATTCTCGATTATTTTATTACTGCCGTCTCTTTCACTGTAAAAAAAAGATGAAAACGTCTTTGAAGTTCGTTCGAGAAACCACACTGTCCAAACAACCGATATTTGACGAGAAGAGGAAAGAAACAATATTCCATAACTTTGCGCTAATTCCTCAATCGATACGTAAAAAAAAAAAATACAACTAGAACGAAAAACGTTTACCGAAACGCAGCGTTAGATTATGTAAGTTATTAAGGACTGAGGTAGCAAACGCGAGCAAGCTATTTTTTATCACGAGGTAAGACGAAAAAAAACGAACTCCGCCGAAAAAAAAGTATCTTCCATGCGAATGAAGGGAGAGAGAGAGAGAGAGAGAGAGAGAGAGAAACATTTGCGAAGTGAGAAAGTACGAAAAAATTTAAGAAAAAAAAAACGTGACCGGGCCCAAAATAAATGTCGTCGTGTTATATTCGTTCATCGATTAATTGAAGTCCTAGCTCTAGAGAGTGAGTACATGTACAAAAAGAAAGAAAGAAAAAAGGGAAGAACGAAGGGGAAAAGTGTGTTAAGGAATTTTAATCATGGTCATCGGTTTGTTAATAAATCGAGATCAGAGAACTTGAGGTAACGTTAAGCGACGCGTTCTGTTGTCGAACAACGATCACCCTGATGCGATGGATCCTTCGGATTTGATTTAGTTCCCATGTTTCTCGGATGTGTCGCCGGGTCGTTTTTCTCAACGATGATTGTCGAGAAAAAAAAAAGAAATTATCGAGACCCAAAATCGTCACAGCGATCGTGCCTGAGTTGCAATCAATGGTGATCGTTCCGGATATTGAAAATACTTGAGAATGCACACGAGAGAAATCGTTCGTCGGTGGGATAACGTTATCTTGACGCGTCCGACACGTTATTACCCGCGTAACCGTTCGTAGAATTCTTCGGTGAACTTGTTGGTAAAGGATTATCGCTTCGCATCGTATTAACGTATTACTCTGTAACGATTCTCCGATACTGTAACTCCTTTGAAATCTACCGTATGTCGATATTTCTTTCCCGAGAAAGAAAACAGAGACATTTGAGATCGTTTCCAAACGCATACATATATTTTTCAACGCAAAGTAGTTGCTCCTCGCTCACCGACGCAGGCCTGCGAACGGGTGTCGCATCAGCGTTTCATATTTAATGAAATGAAATAATGTATACTTTAGCAATACGTTACGAGATACCGTTTAGTTTAATATTTCTGTTCGGGCTACAGATCAATTCTCTTGTGCAATATCGCAATTGACGTGAAGACGTTTGGCATTTCCGATTACGTTCAGGGACCTTGGTATATTCATCCGGTTAATACTTAATCTATTAAGGACAAAGATGCGTTGATGCAATGTCGTATTTGTAATGTTCCTTTCTCGATTCGCTAATCATCGAATTCGAACGTCTTCTTGCACGATGTTCTTTTTATCGGTAGCTGTTTCTTCTTCCATCTAGATCCTGTAATTTTATCTCAACGAAATTGAGGCATTTCGTATCATCACGTGATAAATTGTTCTTTCCAGATTATAGAAATTCTCTTCTTTCCAAATTGTATAAATTTTCTTCGTGTATAATTTATTTAATTTATGATGGTGATCGGTCCTTAATGGATTAATTTCACCGCGTTCCGCAAGATGTTCGTTGGCGTGTTAATTCTGCAGGCATGTTCCGGGTGTAAATCCGCGTTCAATTCTTCCTTGTAAAGGCACGTTTAACGATACTGTATATACTGTTCGATTCCATTGCGGTTAATAATTTAATTGGTGTCGCCGTGGTTTTCTAACAGTACAATGCAAGGGCGTGTGTTATGCGTCCACGCGTGTGCGCCAGTTTTGAAGCGTGAATCGGACGTTTAACACTTGGTTTCGGACAAAAGGGAAGAGGGAGATCGGGAGAGAGAAAAAAAAAACAATCCCCGACGATTACCAATGAATTTAGACGGATAAAATCGTGGCCTCTTATCACGTTATATACACACTTTTTAGTCGTCGTAGACACAACGTGTTTTCAAACCCGTTAGCGCACTTGGAAGTTTCTCATGTAGAACTCGATACGCTAATTATGTAAAAGAAGAATACGTATATACTTTGTAAATGTTCTCTCTAAATATGTTCGATGACGAAAAAGAAAAAAAAAGAAGAAAAAAAGAAAAAAAAAAGGTGAAAAACGAAGTTGAATATACCGTACCTCGAGCAGAGGATTCGTTCTCCGGTTCGGGCATTGATTTTTTTCGTAATCTCGGTGTTCTCAGAGGTTAATGTTTATACATGTAGTGACGACATATACATACATACTTGTATAGGTGAATAGCATTTCGATCGAGCGCTGAATGCGGTAAAAGCAGGGATTCCGACCGGTATATCGCGTTAAGAGGATGAATGCAACGGCGTTTGAAATTACTGTTTTCGAGAGACGGAGCGTGCGATATCTATATGCGTGTCAAGCAAAATGTGTGTCCAGCGCGCCTGTTCCATTATTTTCTTTCGCGTTGTTGACGATGGTGTTACTCGCGCCATTTCAAACCATCGATTTTTAACTTCTCGTAAGATACTTCTTGGATCTTCATGATATCTCCGGAGAGAGAGAGAGAGAGAGAGAGAGAGAGAGTGAGAGAAAGTGAGAGAGTGAGAGAGTGAGTGAGTGAGTGAGTGAGTGAGTGAGTGAGTGAGTGAGTGAGTACGACGTGCATGATACGATGTTACGTGCTTATTTTCCCTTTTGCTATTTTGTACACTCGTTTCGTTTTCCAAATACAGTAGAACCTCTCTGTAACGCGAAAGATACGAGTCATACGAGTTTCACAGGTTTTACGAAACCTCAAGCGCACAGAGTTGAAATGAAATGAAGCTTTCTCTTCTTCTTGACACAACCAAAAATTATTTTACTTTCTTTACTTTCAAGGAGAAAAAATTTTATTTGACGCACGTTGACATAAAATCATTTAAAATGTGGAACAACAATATTAAAATCTGGCCAGTGTTATAGTGGCTTGAAATTAAACTTCATCGAAATGTTCATGTTGATACAGTTTTACCTCTAAGTTCTAAAATTTGTATTTTCTTCAACTGCAAACGTACGTTCCTTTTTAATTGCGTTAATTGGAGGTCCTACTGTGTCCAGTTTTTTCTTAACCGGAATCTTTCTTTCACGATATATCAGTTTGAGATCAAACTTCAGTGACGTTTGTAGCATTTGTAAAGTACGATCCGTGAAAGAAAGAAAGAAAGAAAGAAAGAAAGAAAGAAAGAAAGAAAAAAAGAAAGAAAAAATCACAGCGTAACGTGGTATTTTCAGCATTATTTTCTGCTGACGCGATAAAAATCCAGCGACGGTTTGAACTTAGTAGGGGCGGAAAGAGGAAGGAGAGAGGAGGAAATCGAAGAGTCTCCTTTTACTCTTACTCGCGATTCGCGAAACCTCCAAGAAAAGGAACCAATATCCACATACATATTAAGGATGCAATCTCTATGTATTAATATATTATACAAACTTACACCGCCATCGTTTCCCCCCTCTCTTTTTTTTTCTCCAAAAATCGTTTCGTCAGCTAACGTAGAAAAATGTGTGTGCGTATGCGTGTGTGAACGATACTCAAGGGACGGTAGTTTCGCGTCCTCAAGGTCGTTGCTCGAATTTAACTCAGCAAATCGATTGTAAAACCCGGCTCTGCGTCTACGCCCGACATTCCCCATGTGTGTGTATGTGATCGAAGCTCGTAGCGCAGCGAACATCATGCCGGCGGCATCGTCGATGTGTTTCTATTATTAAAGCCCGTCTATTATTAAACGATGTTTTAAAATCTGAAGAAGGGGGGAAGAAGGCTTGTCGTCGGTCTGTTTAAATATAAAAAAAAAAAAGTGAGAGAGAAGGGGAACGACGCGGGGTTTCATCGTGCTTTTCTTAATGGCGCGAATGTACGCTGTTGACACGAAGAGAGAATGCGTCGAACAACAGGTGTTACTTACACTTTGCGTAGTTGAACTCTCGCTATCGAACGGTGAACTTAACTTCCTAACTTAGAATCCTGATCTGCAAACTGAGATGCAAGACGATCATCGTTTTATAATCGAAAGAACGTTGCGAAATGTCACACGATCAAGCAACGCTCGGTGATAAGATACACACGTTGTAGCGAGAGATTCGACTCTTTCGGTGCCATAGTATTTAGATGGAAAACGGCTGAACGGTGTCTCGATCGAACGTGTTATTTATCGTCGAACACTTGCCGAACATCGATACTCGGCAAGTGTTCACCGT
The DNA here is from genome assembly GCA_030673865.1 of Melipona bicolor. Classification (NCBI taxonomy): domain Eukaryota; kingdom Metazoa; phylum Arthropoda; class Insecta; order Hymenoptera; family Apidae; genus Melipona; species Melipona bicolor. The sequence goes on along the minus strand of JAHYIQ010000016.1, from coordinate 2,914,770 downwards.
ATACGCGCCGATCAGCTCCGGAGCGACTGGCGGACCGTTATGAAAGCGCTTGTTTCGGCACCGAGGGAGAGTTAACAAACGTAACGAAACGCCTAATGAAAATTGAATCGATCAAACCGGCAAACGGTGAAACAACGTCGATCTTAATCTAGCCAACGGGGAAATTTTTAACTCCCCCGGGCAGTACGTTGAACTTGTTCGATGTGCCATTATATTGCGGAACTTGCGAGTTGAGACGAACTATGGTTTTTAGGGATAATTTCGTTGCAACGATTTCGCCGTTGACATGTAGAACGTAAGAAAATACAAAAATTCGCTGTCGTCGATCTTTCGCGGTTCTACTCCACCAATGGTGATTACAGGTGAAAAACGAATATTTCCGCTGGACTTTACGCGGCGATGTGAGAAACAGAAAAAGAAAAACCAGATCGAAATCCACTGTGCCTCGGTCACCTTACAAGCAGTAGTATAGAGAGAAAGTCTACGAACAGGCATGCTTGTCCGGAGCAATTAATATCGAGATATAATTCCGGCTATCGACGTGTATATACGTGTATGTAGCCGCGGAACGTTCGCGAAGCCGACTGTACATTCGTCGGTATTTTAACGTGGTACCTGATTTTGTAACATTCTCCTCTTTATGCGATCAACTAGATGGCAAGACGGGAATTATCATTGGACAATGAAAAGGTCGACAGACAGTAGCATTTGGACACATACGGTGTAGAAAATTTTTATGCGTATATTTTGCACACGTGTTAAGTGATGTATTTTAACGTTCCGCTAGCACTATAACGATTGCAGCATACTGATAAAGCTTGAAATCAGTAAAAATGTACGGAGAACTTGTGAAAAATTGAACAACCATGAATTGAACGTGTATTAAATATTTAACGTCACACTGAAATTGACTGTTTAAATGAGATCTCTATGAAATACTTACAAATTTCCAGGTTTTAACTTTTACCCATATAGAGGTGACGCTCGGATCTCGTTACAGTGAATGAAATTTCAGAATATTTCACACAATACACGTGATATATTCATAAAAATTTTGTACAAGTGCGCTACTGTATGTATATATAACATAGGTAGAGTACTCGCACGCGTATAACATATACATACGTAGGTAGCAAAACACACGCGCGCGTGCATTTGTGTTCACTGTATTATTTGTTTCTTCATCTGCGTATTCCGATAAAACCAATTTAAAGATGCACACGAGTAATGGGCAAGCTGATCGATAAGCAAATATCGAAATATCTCAACGGTATGCTTCTATGAATTTACAAGTACGTGTTTACTGGATGAAACACTTCTTTCAAGGGAACATTTTTCTTCTAGGTACATCCAACATTTCTTAACGCGTCTCTAACGTTTTCAACAGCGGAAAGAAAGATTTCGATTTTTGTCGAATTGTCGGCTTCCCTAAGTGCAGTATGTGTCTATTTGACTCCTGTTGAGCGATATAGGACGGTGATAGAATAATTTGCATACAATACGTTCCTTTTTGAGAATAAGATGTTTTTTTTCGATCTATGCAACCTGTCTTAGCGGACTATATGTATTTGTAAATAATCGTACATTGCGCCTGTTGTCTTTCTGATTTTTCTTACTATCCGTGACAGATGTTTCTAAAAGCGCCATCTTATTTAAACATCCAATCCAAATATAAATTTTGGAGAGAAAAATCGATTTTCTCTTTTTTTTGGTAATTCGATGTGGCAAACCGAAGATGGTCGTTGGAACATTTGTCACAAACGATTTGGAAATCGACCATTTGTAACGCAATTCTATTATGATTGTTCGCAATTATTAACGATTGTCCGTTTCTGTTATGCTTTTGTACGTGGACTGCATAACCTCCGAACGAGCATTTGTAATATACAAAACTGTTAATACTGTCGCGTGAAAGGAAAAGAAAAAACAAACAACAATGTCAGTATTCTTTCAACTCCAACCCTTAGAATTGTACGCCGGTCTATGATTTTTACACCATACTTCTCCGATTATAGAAATCAAATGTTTTTCGTAAGTATCAATCAATTTTTAAAAATGTATCGATCGATTAATAAATTGTGCATGGCATAAAGCAACTTGTGTTTGTCTCTGTACCTATTAATCGTTTATCGACAATCAGAGATAAGAGAAGGTAAAATTAGAATTAGAAATTTATATTTGTATAAACCACTTCTTACTTGTAATTAGTAATGATTTTTTTGCACTAATTCTTTACGAAATACATCCTTCCTGAAAAGTTTTTGCCGACGAGAATTTAAGCTTCAAAGTGTTATCTTTCAATTTCTTACACCAGCTCATTCGTTTGTCTCTTAACATGCCTGTCGTCACGTGCCAATTAAATAGGGACATTTTCGTCGGTCATTTTTTCTCAGGTTCAGTGTATACAATTACGATATCTTACGACAAGAATACGAATAATACACCGTCAAATTGTTTAGTTTCTGTCTTGGACAAGTGTAATTCATTCCATGCGTACAAGTTATACTTATACGCATAAAGTATGTGTAAGAATTATATCGTTATTTGAAATTATACCACGCCGCGCAAAAATTTTTCAAATTTAAAAAGAATACAACCATATATCGTTGGTTAAGTGGTCATCGCGAACGATGAAGTCGCATACGACGCAGTGCCGGCGACGTTGTAAAGTCAAAAGCTGTTCGATTTGAAATACCCTCCAATACATAGTGGCTGCGACCCGATTGGCGGTTACCGGTGCAGGTTCGAAAGAGAAGGGAATGCGCAGAAGCACGTGGATTTGTTTAGACGACTGTCAAGCCCCTTTCGCAGCGCATTTACAAAGTCCGTGGGGTGCTTCCGGTAAGCCCCGTAGCTGGCGGCGCTTTCCCGACAAACGATACCGGGGGCCAACGGGGGCGACAAGATCCACTGTCTACCTCCCTTCTGCCTCTCATCCTTCCCGCTCAACCATCGGTGCCACCGTCCCTCTACCCTGAGACCCCCCGCCCTCCCCCACCTCTCGCTCTTGGCCCGACATGCGACGGAGTTACACCTCCGATGCCGGAGACAGAGACAGCAGCAGCGACAGGGGCAGGGGAGTGACGACGGCGACGATGCCCGGCGAAACGAGCGATGGAGGAGGGGAAGACATCAACGGCGGACAAGGCCGCCATATTGAATCACTCTCGTTAATTTTTGCGCAGAGGCGGTGTGAATTTTTTCTCCTTGCGCGGAAGGTAGCAGCCCAAGGTTGGTGTCTGGGACTCGCGTATGGTGACGATCGTTCTCGCGGTTACCACCGACATCCGCGTCATCCCCTGTCCATTTAACGGAGGCTCTCCTTCCCTCACTCTGCGCGTACGTACGTATTTTTATGTTCTCTCGTGTTTGTGACAAACACGGAGCTGAAAGTCCGCAATTGAAAGTAAGCCGCAGGCGAAAGACATGGTAGAACGATGCACGGCTATGCCAGGCGAAAACGTATCACGGAAACGCGCGGAAATCGCGCGTGTATGATCGCGCGAGGCGGTGAAGTGTGCTCGTGCATAGGGAGATACACTCGAGAGAAGTGAAGTGTATGCGTACACTGACTGCGGTATATCGTGTGCGCCATGTCATTGTACGTAAGCGATAGTATAGAGCAATAATGTATCGTAGTGGAGTGGAGTGAAGTGGAGTGGAAAGCGACCAGACCGATCGCCTTGCCTGCCTAACTGTCTACTTAACAGCGTGCCTGCCTGGCTTCCTCTTGGATTTTGTCGTCTTTGTTGGCAGCTTAGTCTTTGTTGGCCCGGCTACTTTTACCCGTTTAATTGCTCGTCCGTTTCTCTCTGCGAAAAATCGGCTGACTTCGCCACAAGGTCGTCACGTCGATTTTACGAGTTAGGGCCAACATTTTCCATTGACCTCTCTCAGGTACGTTGCTGCCTTCCTGAATGCGGGAGGCGTAGGCGTGTGTGGGGGTCAAAACACTCCGTGTGCATTTGGTTCCCTCGAAGAAGGTGCGATTATCAATGTAGTGGCAAATATGTTGTGCACGCGGAAACATAAAGAGTCGCGTGTCGCCGTTGCGCGAGTTGGCGTCACACGTCGCCAGTCAGCATTTGTGCATGCCTCTCGTTCGACACTCCGGCCTCCGGTATTTTCAATTGTACGCTTGATTAACGCCATGCCCACCGACCATCTAAGCCCAGGGATTCATCCCACGGAAAAAATCAAAATGAAATTCTGAAATCAAAGCGAAGAATATAACGTGCCTTTACCTGGGATAAACGAGCCTTTATTTGTATGCGTGAAAGATTACAAAGGGAATTTCTATAAACGTGTCGTTTCTCCAATTCCAAAAATTTCCATAAAAATTGTAAATTTTTGGAATTATTCTGATAGTTTTGGTTTGATTGATTACCAAACAATATTTTTCTATTATGAATTTTGACATATTTATTGATGATCATCAGAATTACACGGTCAGAATAGAAATGTAGAAATGTAGAATTGTTGCTTTTGCTGTTTTTACGTTTACTCCTAATCGTTCGCATGTGCTTGATTGTTTATATGTAAGCGATAAGAGACAGTTTCTCGGCTCGAATAATATATTTCGTTTTTGGTTTGCTCGAGGATGAGTTGTTACAATGAAACACGCTTATTAGGTTAGGTAGCAGATCAAAAATTGTAGGTCGGTTTCATACTCGTCTATTATTTCGAGGACTTTACATTGTATACTTGGTTCACATCTTTTTAACTCAAGGTTAAGAATAGCAATTGAAGGGACGGAGAATTTTTGTAATGATTTATGACTGGAAAATTTTGAAAGACCATATACATGTGTATGTGTACGAGCAAAATTATTATCTTATATTTGATTATATTTATATATGCTCAACACACACACACACACACACACACACACACACACACACACACACAATCTCTCTCTTTCTCTTTCTATCTATCTATCTATCTATATACACATATATACATATACTACTCAATTTCTCTATTATTAAGCGGCAAAGCTATGAAACGTGAATGAAAAATGTTGACATGAATTCAAGAGCTTAAAAGACCCCGTACTGTATCACGTGATCTGGAAAGTGTACGAGGCGGGAGATCCGAGAGAAATTCCGTGAACTAGTTAATTCCTTCGCCATTAGGACGATCTAAGGTTATCTCGTGCGGGATAGCGACATTTTAAACCAGCCACAAGAAGCCAATCCTCGGGATACATCAATCACGATCCGCTAGAATTCGGCATATTGACGCCAGAAGTAATGCCAATGGAGGTAACGTGTACGTAGATAATGGAGTTGCTGTTGCCTAGAGGTCGCGCTCGGTTTCTTGATACAATAGTAATTACAGAGATGCGTGGACGATATGAAATACGTTGCAAAAACATTGCAAACTCCTTCGTCCCCCCTCCTCTCCCCCTTCCCCCGGTCGGGAAAGGCCGGCAGTGGGGACTCCGTCGAAAAATCGATTTCCCGTAGGGCATAAGGGTGCGAGGGAGCAGCGGGGGAAAGGGAGAGAAGTACGGAGACGAAATTCGGGAAAATCCGCAGGGCGAGAGAACGAATAGGAGAAAGAGAAAGAGAAAGAGAAAGAGAAAGAGAGAGGGGGGGGGGGACAAACGGACGGACGGACGGACGGACAGACAGACAGACGGAGAAAGAGAGAGAGAGGAGAGATCGTGTGAGAAAGGAGCGCGAGAGGAAAGGAGAGAGATTGGTTTCTAGCCCTGTGTCCTCCTCCCCCCTTTCCCTTGATGCGGATGCTTGTGTGGGTGAGTGGCTGACTCGTGTGGTAGGGGGTAGAGCGACCGTCGCCGGGGGGTAAGAGGAGAAATAATTAATGTGCGACCGTACCTCTCCCCTCGCAGTACAGGGCACCCCTTCCCCCCTCGCACTCCGTCCTCTCTCCCTCTCTCTCCCCCTTCCCCTCGGTCTTGTACCGCTACGCTTAGCTGCCATTGTGCCGAGACGCTACTTCCGAAGCATCAAATTCAATTCTTCGATTTTCGTGCCGCGCCACCGGATTTCTCCTTCGTGGCGAGAATTCTGGCGAGAGGATCAAACGGGGGAGCATACACGCGGCTATCGTCGTAGTGCTGCCGGGCGACCGAGCAAAGCGCGCCAATATCCTCATCTTGTGTATGTACGAATCTCGAGCAACCGATATACACTCTCTTCCTTGAACGTCTTTGAATACCACGGAGGGAGGTTAGGTTAGGATACTACTTCCGTAGGCATTGGCCGATGCGCCTTGCGATCGTACCACGCACACGAGTTACGGTCCTTTTCATCGCGCAAATTTCACTACCCGTGCGCGGATAGTTGATCGTGTTACCCGGTGGTGTTTCTTGTATTTCTGCCTGTGTTGTGATCGCGCCCTTTGCGAATTGAGACGCTGTGTTCGAGATACCTTGGAAAAGGACGAGCGGAGAGCACGATGCTCCTCCGGTGCACATGAAACAGAGATTTCGGTAACTCGAAATTTATTTTTGTTGCGCGGGTTTGTAAATCTTTCTCGTGTTCGCTTTGAAATCGTTCGACGTTGCGAAATTAGTTCTATCTCGCCGCTCTTGTCAGGCTTTGCACTTCTTATGTGATACGCTTTCTTTCGCCCTTTTTCTTTTCTTTTTCCCTATTTCCTTTTTTCCCCCCCTGGTTCCTCGCAAACGTACGGTGCGCCCGTGTCGTTGTTGCAAATCGATTGAATCGAAGCGAACTGACTGAGAAAAGTGATTTATAAATAAGCACCTGTGTGTTCTTTTTTTTTTTGCAGAGCTCTTATATTTGAAAGAATGGAAGCCATGGACTTGGACGGAGATGCGGTTGTCGACTTGAGTGTCAGGTAAGTTGAATGGGACTTGCACATTTTTCCTTCTCTTTTTCTCACATTCTGTTCATAGTTCCATTATTAGGTACATTAGGCACATGGTTGAGAATTATGTTATTGTTAAGTTGCTATTGTCTATGTTTGTTGTAATTGCAAAAATGAGGTTATTGGTTGCAAAAACTACATGTTATTAGAGCATTGTAAATATCTTATGATAACCTAACTTTTAAAGAAAACAGATTCTTGTCAGTAATGTCAAGTAAAAGTTCTTACATGAAAGTGAATTGTTCTTTTCTCAATGATTGTGAAGTTCTTTATTGTTCTAACCTTTTGTTTAATGTAGTTTTACATTGTTTCTACTACATTTTAGAATTTACTAATATCAGTTTTATCATTAAGTATTGTGTGTTTTCAGCAGCAGTAGCAGGAGAAATTCTCCATCGATAACTGTTAATTCTGGTGATGTAGGAGTTCCATTAGATTTAGGTGTTCATTTTTCTTCAAATCCTAATGTGGACAACAACATACCAGAAGCACGTAACATTCAGAATGCAGCAAGAGGCATTTTGGCTCCCAAGTCTGGGGATGATAGGAAAACACGTCGTAATCTTAGACCTAGAATTGAAATAAGTTATGCAGAAAGTCCTGATGAGCGTAGAATAAATGGTTATGTGAATGGAAATGCTGACAGTGATGAAGGTTAATTATAAAAATAGTATAATTATTTATTTATATAATAGTTTAACTATTCAGTTTAATTTCAGTAATTCAATACTTCATATATTTGCTATCATACACAAATATATCTAATAACATTGAAAATTTCTAGGTGATATGCCTCCTTTGCCTCCGATAAAAGAATTATCATCAGACGAATTGGCAGAACGTGAAAGAACACTCAGAAAATTAAGGGAGGATCTTAGATCTGAGGAAATGAAATTGGTATTATTGAAAAAATTAAGGCAATCTCAACAACTGAAGGAAAACATTGCTGCTGTACCCAAAGTTCCAAGTAAATTACCTCCTCCAGTTACAGTACAACCAGCCCCTCACAGGTAATATTCTAATTTAATTTCGTTGTATAGATGTTGCGTAATAAAAAATATATTTACGTCCGATTATCGAAGTAACGTGCCTGTTTCCAGTCATAGAACAGGCAAGGCACCACCACCTTTGCTCAGAGGACAACCTGCACCTAGCAGAAGTAGTAGTTTACATGCACCACCACCTGGAATGTTATTACCACCCACAGTTGGACGGAGTTCTACTTCTAGTACTGGAATGCCACCCAACATGGTCATACCACAACCACCTCATCCTCGAGGCAGGCCACCTAGTGCAACGCCCAATGTATCAAATTATCATGCACCTGCGGATAGAACTGAGAGGTCTACAAAAGATCCAACACCCACTCCAGCACATCAAGTAAGTAAGGTACAAAATATCATTTATATATACTTACTTTATATATTTATATATATATAATATTCAGTTATATATATATATATATATATATATATATATATAATTGAATTGAATACATATATTTAAATATTATTCAAAAGTATTTTACAAATATATGTTTACATTATTTGTGAATTATGTAAATAACCATAATTGTGTTTTCGTAAACACAAAGCTGCTTGTTGGACCTCAAGAAAATAAAACCACAGCATCCTTAAGCACACCTGTGATTTCAGAACAGGTATATCCACTAGTCAAAGTATATATTTAGTTTCTTGTCAATCTAATTCTTTATTAAATACCGACTAAGCATCGACTTTCTTTTGTCTTCCTAACCATCATGTCATTTCTTGTTTCTATATTTAACCCACTTACACTTCCATTTTCCTTCCTGACTTTCTTTCTCTTTTTCTTTTCTTTTTATTCTTGCATTTTTTTTGCAACATTAATATTTTATTTTATAGAGAACTCACAAACGAATTTATCGGAAACTTTCTTTCTTGTACATCTAACATCTATTTTTTAAAATCACAGGAGAGACCAAGGGATGATAATCAGACACCGGCACAACGTCAGGCAGCTGCTAAATTGGCTTTAAGAAAACAACTTGAGAAGACGTTGTTACAAATACCGCCTCCCAAACCTCCACCACCGGAGATGCACTTTGTGCCAAATCCGTCTAATACGGAATTCATATACTTGGTGGGTCTGGAGCACGTAGTTGATTTTATCACTAAAGAACCCGCTATCCCACCTCCTCCGGAACCGTTTGAGTGCACTCAATGCAAAACGGATTTCACACCTGTGTGGAAATGGGAAAAGCCTGTAACCGGAGGTAAAAAAGAAGGGCCACGAGGGCAGCATGCGACATTTCAAAGACCTCCGGCAGGTCGTGATCCTCGAGTCATATGCGAACATTGCGTTACAACCAATGTTAAAAAGGCTCTCAAAGCAGAACATACTAATCGGTATGTATAAAGTAAAAGTGTTAGCAATATATTTTATTAAGACGACTAACATAAACGATATACATATATTTAAAGGTTAAAGACAGCGTTTGTGAAAGCGCTACAGCAGGAACAAGAAATAGAGCAAAGGTTGGCCCAAGCAGCGTGTCCAAGTCCAGATCCACCAGCTCCTAAACCAGTTCCTAAAGCGGCTACTCCTACAAGAAGAGTAGCAACACCACCAGCCCCTCCACCACAAGTTCCACCGGCACCAACGCTAGCGCCAACCCCACCAGCACCCAAATTACAAGAACATCCTCTTGTCAAATTGGCAGAAAGTGGAAAATTCAGTCCGCATCATGCTGCTGCGGCTGCTTTACAGCAACAACTGCTCAGAGGTAATTTTCGAATATTTTTCTGTTGAAAAATTCATATATCGCAGGAGAAAAATATACGTAATCGAATGTAATTTCAGAACTGGCAAAAAATCCAGTACCAGGTCTACCACCTCATCAACCTCTACCAGCTCACATGATGCCACCATTTACATCTATATTATATCCTTATCAACTAGCAATGGCGCAGGCTGGTGGAAAAGGCCTGGCAGAATTACAACGACAAGCAGCAGATTTACAACGTCAATATTTGCTTGATATGATTCCGTCGCAAGCATCGCAGGCACAGGGTAACCAGGCTCCACCTCGAGCTCATCCGCATAATTGGAAGACGTAACCAGACGCATTTAAAAACCGACCAATGAACACAAATAAATGAAATTGCTAAAGTTGTGTTAAAGAATATCGAGAAGAAAAGATACTCATATTCTTTTGCCACATTCTACTGAATGAAGATTTTTCAATGGATTGTGAAAGTCATCTTCATGACACTTTTAGGATAATGTACCAATTTATGTAAGATTGGTATCTTTATTTACAACGTGAAGCTCAAACTTGGAACAATAGGACAGGCACTTCCTGTATTATTGTGAAAATGAATGGATTTTAACTTTCATTTTGTGAATATACATAGACGTGTGAGTGAGTAAGTCTTGATTGTTACCCGGAGGGTTCGATGTTTTATTGTCTCGAACATCCTAAACTTTCATTTGTAACATACGAACGATAATTATCGTAATTTCCTTGGTGGTTTCAAAAAGAGAGAAGGTGAAGTAATGATCACAATTTATCTCGAATGCCAGAAAACGAAGATTTTTTGATTGGTTTCTTTTCAGCAAGGAGCAATACCTGTTTTCTTCTTTTCCGCATTATCCTATGTTGATATTAACAATACTACGAAAGAATAATAAATGAATGTCAATCAGTTGAAGTAACTACATAATAACGCGGACGCACATGATTATAATTACTTCAATTATTACATTATATATATTATATATACATAAAGAACCAAGTGGACATTTATAAGGCACTAAGGACAGTAATAAGTGTTCGTGATCATAAAAAAATTCGTTGATCCACGATAGCAGAGATAATCGAAAAGGGAGAGAATGAACGAATGAACGCGAGTGAGAAAGAGAAGGGCAGAGAACAAGCATAAGCATGTAGTGTAAACAATGTTGGGAAAAAAATGGAATCTTTTTTAGATCCTTCATATATTATAGTTAAGCCAACTTCTGTCGCTAGTTTGAATAATTTTTTTTTTTTATCATCGGCGGTACCTGTTCTATGTATATTTCTTTATTTAAAAAAAAATTTTTTTTTTTATTTTTTTATTTTTATTTTTTTTTTTTTTTTGAGTTTTTCAAACTGTGACTATTTTTAAGACAGCTATAATAATTGAAAAAGAGAAAGAACGAGAGCAAGATCGAATGAAAGAGAAAATTGTAGACTACTGACGAGAGGAAATGAAAAAAAAAAAGAAACACATGATCTTTGTAAAAATGTATGTCACTGACATAGTTAGCAAAAAACGTGGGTGTGATAGTAATGTTTTTTCGTTTTTTTTCTTTTTGTTTTTTGTCATCATTGCGAAAGGACAGAGAATGAGCATTCAATATCTTAAAAAAAAAAAAAAAAAAAAAAAAAAACAAAAAAAAACAAAAAAAAAATAGAGTGACATGGGTGTCATTCGCGCACAAATCGTAAAAGAAACAATTTCATAATAAAATTTCTTCAGATTCATTTTAATGCAAGATGTATTTAAACGAAAAAAAAAGTAAAAAAAAAGGCGTGAAAAAAATATATATATATATATGTGTATATGTATAAACACACACATATATATACATAACACGCATACACACGCATACACACACACACACATTCACACATATATATGTATATATATAAAAGAAACAGAAGAAAGAAGGAAAAAAAATTTGTTAACTATGGTGTAAATTATTAATGATAGCGCGATTGATTTCATGTGTCACGTTGATGTAAAAATATTTAATGAATCTAAAGATTAACAGGTTATATGTACCCGAAGTATTTCTTGAAGGAAAGCAGAGAAAAAGCGATGTAAAATGGCAGATCGCCGAATTTTTATGAAATTCTCTCTTCTGAAGAAAAATCTTTATCTGCACTCTAAGAAAAGAAAAAGGAGGAAAGAACAAGTTTGGAAACAAAAAAAAAAGGAACAAAATCTCTCCGGCACACATCCCAAGCAATACTTATTACCACCCCCACTTTTAAATAATCTGATTTTTCATTGATTACCGCCTAACCAATTGATCTTGGACACAATTTCCATCACTAAATATATAGTTAACTGTAGTCTTGATATTTCTCGGTATATGATACAAGTTAATAAACTAAAAATAGCATAATCAATCTCTCTTTGTACTACGTGATAGATTTTGAACTCATACTTGATATACATGTACACCGTAATAAGTCTATCGATCGCATAATAGATCAAAATCTGTGTTTTTTGTGTAAGAGAATCGAAGTAATGTCATCGTTGTCAATTGTCATTTTTGCCAGACCGCTACCGCTGTCATCCTCTTGATCGTAAAGAAAAAGAAAAAAAAATATATAAAAAGAAAAAAAATATGAAAAAATGTAGAAACGAAAAAAAAAGCGGACTTATTTATGTTTCATCGTCACGATCACTCGCGAAGTGAGGGAGTGCATGATCTCTTAACGCACAATATAACATACGATCGATCTTAATTTAATTGTATTATTAATTACGTGCGTATATGTGTTCACTTTTTTTTAAATCTCACAGACTTTATTATAGGCTTAAAAAAAGAAAAAAAGAAAAGAAAATAGAGACTAGATCAGTATCGTTAGATCTTATACGGATGACCCGATGAGATTTTGGATTTAGTCACTTTTCAAATATTTCATTTTTTAAGGTATTTAATTCTAGAATACTTTTACTTTGGCTCGTATGCTATGTTTTGCGCAGTACGATCAATTTATTGCGTAAAATGTAGAATTCAAATACCTTAAAATTTAGCGGTCTAGCGTGTGATCTAACTTGTGATCGATATTTACGTATCGAGATTTATTGCTGTATTTATTATTGCTAGTATCACGTTATGCGTATATTAGATATTTACGTTTTTTCGCCAGCCTCCCTTCCTTCGTGACATCTCTGTATTATTTGATTTGAAAAAGAAAAAAGAAACGTGAAGATGCGCGCGTAGCATCATCGCTCTCACGACTGCCAAAATCGCGTGATTGATGATTCATCGAATAAATTGATCGTCGATCGCGATCTTCTGAGTGACGAACTTTACGCGAAAAAAGTAGGAGAACGTTCAAAACAATTGCATTGCATTTTCTTCATACAGTAACGCAAGACGAATATTTGGAAAAAAAGAACGAATAACGCAAACGAAAGAAATGGAAAAGAAAAAAAAAAGTAACTATTACGTTTCTTCCTTATCTTCCTTTCTAGTCTTGTCTTTCACCTCTGCATGGTGCTGATTTAAGAACTGAGAGCACTCCCAAGTGCAAAAGTATAATTTTATATTCTAGACACGAAAAGAAAAAAACAAAAAATAGAAAAAATGAAGGAAAAAAAGAAATGAAAAGAGAAGAAATTATACTGCAATTGCAGGGCGGTAGTGTGAAATACACGAAATAAGAAACAACAAACAAAGAGAACGAAACAAGTCCGAGTTTCGATCTGACACATAGATGAAGCAATATAGAACTTCGAGCATCGCAGAATAATATTCTATATAAGGTATTTGGAAAAAAGAAATACAATGCTGTGTAAACGAAAACGATGTCCGATATTTCGTGGGGATGCAGAAAACATGTAACAGTTTGGAAAAAAAAAAATGTGCGGAAACAAAAGGAAAAAAAAAACAAAAAATTGAAAATGTACAAAAATGATTTTCTAAGCGCGTTATGGAAATTATTATGTCTAGGAACAGAAAAAAAAATTCGTATTATTCTATCTTTAAGTCTGGCTACCTGACGAGAATCTCTGCCCCCTCCCCCACAATTTATAGGATTAGTAGTTTTAACAAAGAAACAAACAAACAAAAAAAAAAAGTTTACCGAATACTCTGGAGACTACACGAATAAAGCTTATCAATGATTGTATCTCGAGTGATGATTTATTATTTGTACTCTCGAAAAATGTTGTCAGCTTTTAATGTTACATGTAAAGGAAAAAAAATGAATGAAAAAAAGAAAAAAAAAAGTGAAAACAAATCCGTCGAAAAGAAGAATTTTCTCGAAGCAAGCGTTGTGTTATTTCCGTGTGTGTTGCCAATTTCGACCAGACATTTTGTAAATGTCGTTATAAATTTATCGTCCGTGTTGTTGTCTCATCGTTCGGGCAATAACTCGCGTAAGTCGAACAATAATCGTTAAGATATAGAAGCGGCGGATTTAAAATGGCCTGCGATCGTTTAGCCTTTAGGAGGTACCATTAATTTTTTACTATGTTTGTACATTGACCTAAGAACGCTTAAAAATTTCGTCATTACAAACTCTGACATTCCTTTTGTTCTTATTATCTTTTCTTTTTATTGATTTTTTTTTCTTTTTCTGTGTACAGGGACTCGGACGTTTTCTCATCATCGAATTCTTTAGCTAACGAGGATCGAACAATATAATAACGGCCTCCCGTTTCCATTGTTTCTTCCCTCTGCTGACGAATCCGTCAGTTGCCATTCTCCTCTTTTTTTCACAATGTCGTTTCAACGAAACGCGAAAACAATGAAAACGAAGCGAAGTTCAGGTACGATTTTATCGCGGCGTCTCGTTTCTTGCGCTGCGTCCTAGTTGGACGAAATGTAACGTGGCAAAAAAAATTGAGACTCTCGGGGACCAGTTTAGCGAGTTAAAAGATAAGCGCTATATTTAGAAACTCGGCGTAAAACTTTCAACTTATGCAAGATACATACGATACCGATTCGGTTAGCCGACGTGAAGTTCACTCCTTCTCCGCTATTCGTTTTCTACGAATTTCATTTCCTGTTCTTTTTGTTTTCTTGTTCCGTACATATGTATTACGTGTACAAATGGTCACGGTTATAGCAGTCACAAACGACGTATTATCTCGTTTGTCATAATATTTTTAGTTCGGAGCTTAGACAGTACCATTTGTGTAGAGTGGTTCGCGAAAGTATTTACAAAATTGTTTTTCATATACGCGTTTCATCTGTACTGTCCTCTGTTGAACACGACGCAAGACACGAGGATTATATCAAGATCATTATAGAAAAACGGATACTAATTTTGCTTTTTCTCGTTGAATTCGACCAGACATTTTTTAAAGTGTTTCGAGCAAAACGGATACAACGTTGGATGGTCGCAAGTTCGACAGGCCGCCGCGAGATGTGAACAGCACCGCAAGCTTTCACGGCAGCAGGATGCCCATAATTCAGGACCAGCCGCAGCGCAATTGTAGCAGTAACAGTCGCCTGGGGGAAAGAAAAAGAAATGAAAAGAATTAACTTAAGATTTGTAGATGAAATTTTTCAAATTTATTCTTACTCGAACGAACGAATTGTACAAATATAAAGTATAAAATTATCAGAAGAAATGGGAAATCCCGTGAAGCATCAAAACAGTGTCAATGAACTCTAAGCCAAGAATGCTTTAGACTCAACTTTAGACTGTGGATAATGTGAGACAGTAATATCGATTATTTTCCAGTTTTTTTGATAACTTGATAACCAATTGGACGTATGTTTTAACTTTTAAAAATATTCTTTAATTTTTGTAATGTAAATGAAGTTCCTTTCGCGAGGAAATACAATGAGTTTTCTACGATAATAAATATAAAACACTGTTTTCTGAAAATTAGCAGTCCAACTCACTAGTACGCGTCTCAGTCTACTTTATTACGTGTTAGTTAATTTTATACTCATTGAATTTAGATAACTACTATCAAAAGTATCGGAATATTTAGATATATCTTTCAACAGTGATTGACTTATCACAAGTTACTTATTGAATACAGATGTCACTAATAAAAATAACATTTCGGAACAGACCGATCAGGCATCGATTATTTTTATTGCAATGCTATGTCTTTTCTATGATTTTCTTCTTTCAGAGTGATTTCTCGATTCAAGTCGTATCTGGACTTTCTTACTTCTCCCTTCATCTCGACTATACGATCCATTGTGATTCCTCTATGCAACGTCTTATTTACATCATAAGACACTTGACTCCTTGCGTTAAATAAATAAGCGTAATGCAACGAGGGAAAAAAGGAGAGACACAGAGGCAGAGCATATCGCGTATCGTGTACATACACCACACGTGCGTATTTTTCCTGCGGTATAATTCAACTTGCTACATCTTTCACAATCTTCACGATATTCACTATCTTCTAAAATAAAATTATTTTTAATTTATAGAATAGGAGGTCAGACAAGTCGAATATCTGTCATCGTTCGGTCAACTGTTAGAACATTTTTTACAACAACTAGTAAGTAATTCAAATGAATTAAAAGACCGAACAGGATGTATTATGAAATAGTTGAAAATTTTGGCTATTATACATCAATACAAATTTTAACGGGTATGTAAACATCGATAAGAATCCTATCTTCAATTAATTTTTCATTCTTAATCTAATAAAAATTCTGTGCCAGGCTGATTTTAATTGAAATTGATTTAATTTAAATCAAAATCAGAACTGATTTGATCGATATTAATTCAACAGTAATATCAAGAGTCTTTTAACATCAACGCGAATTTTAAATGTCACGCATAGATATTTAAGTCTCGCATCTCCCTTAAAAAACAGCGATATATAGAAAGAGAAGAGGTAAGAAGAAAAAAAAAATATTCCAAGAAATCCAGCAAGTTGTTAGTTCTTCTTTGTTATATAAATTCCAGTCGAAATAATTAGAAGGTTTGGCGAGACTATGTATGTCCCCTGTATGCGAAATGATAATCCAGTCGTTAAATCATTTGTTGCTCTGATTGTTGAACGGTGAAAGGAGGAACGCAGGATGACACGGATATTCAACCGATACAAATTATCGCGAACATTAGAGGCAGTTCCCTCATGAAAAAGAATCGCAAGGACGTGCGTGGTAAAAGTATACGTTCCTCTCGATTTTCTATTTCAAAACTGTCTGCTAGTTCTACAAAATTGGAATTCCCTCTAGGAATAATTCTAGGTATGATGGACGAGCGAATTGATCTGACATTCGTGTGAATTCGTCTGATTGCAGCATGTTGTTTGTTATCAATTAAGTAAAACGTGATATGATATTTTTATATATACATATACAGTTCTGACAGATTTTTACTATTTCAGAATATGAATTTATAGAATTATCTACATTTCGGATGAAATTCTATAGGAAATATTCTGCAGAAAAAAATGGTGTTGTTTATAAGCTATATTATGTCAATATATTTTTTTTTAATTAATCTCACGTTAGGTGCTGATTATTATAATTTCTATAAAATGATCAATAACTTTTAGTTATAGAAAAACTCATTCATTTCAAGTGTAAGCGAAGTAACTTTATGGCGATGAGTGAAAGTAAATGCATCTTCGAGAGTTCCTCGTCGTAAGGATTAACCTTATACCTGCATCTTTAATTCAAGAGTAGAAAACGTTTTCAAAGTATGTAAATATCACTCGGGGAAAAAGTGACTTATTACGTTTCGATAAATTTCATTGAATTTCAATCGCTTTCTATTTGATTCACGGCGATCCAATGACGTTCGGTACGATTTGCAAGTGAATATTTTTGAGCAATGATAATGTGCAAACAATATACATGTGTCTGGAGGTAATATGGTAATACGTGTTCCGGTTTTTTTTAATGAAATCCTGCGAAGTAAAGCGTACAAGCTGATATTGAAGTCGTTGTTAGTGAAAGTGTGCTGCCAATCCGGTATTCAAGCCTTCAACCGCGAAGGGTTAATGTTACATTGCTTAAAATAATTAATGGATCAGTTGGTGGAATACTTTTACAAGGGGAATTATGTCTAATTACACAAAATTAACGTAATTACGTCTAAAAATGCACATAATTGCACGATACCAGAATTGAACTATGTTCCAACAACATTTATCTCCATTTTCATCAGTCACAGTTTATTTTTTATTTTCTTTTTCCTTTAATTTTTATACTCATAGTTTCTTCGTTCACCTGTGTGATCCTCCAATTGGCACAACCTACATATGTATGCAGACTCGCGTTTCCAAAGTAAAAGCAGGAATGTTTCCCAACTGGTACTGGTACATCATTGGCACACGGGAAAGTGATTTATTGCGTCACGATAAATACGATTGAACACGAAAAAAGAGAAATAAATTGAGAAACAACGCTCGAGCAATTCGTCGGATCTAATTCGCAGATTAACGCTCTCGCGCGTTCGCGTGCATTTAACGTAGGCAAACAATGCCTGGGAGTGGCTATGTCAAGGTCAGAATCTTTTATTGTACATTGTGGATAGTGGCATGTTTTTCCGTAACAGCGATTACGACTGTCCCGCTGGAATGCAAAGATGTTGAAATTTATTTATGCACTGATTTTATACGCGTGTGTGTACAGTGGCTCGAGAGTTAGTTCTAGAAGCCTTTTGTGAATGTATATTCTATACATTTTGAAATTTCATTGTCATTGTAATAAAATAAATAGAGATCATACGTAAGCACAGCCAAACGGAGCATCCTTAACAGTTATTATGAATCTCAAATATAAACGATATAATCAGGAAGACTTTTCGTATTTTACGATGCTAATACAAAACGTTTTATGTCACACACAAGACATACGTGTGCCACTATCCTTACGAATATATGTGCGTGAAATTTTGGAATTCTTTGGTCGATTACCTTCAGGACAGTCAACGGAACGTCTGGCCTCGGCTCTTCTGCACTCGAGACCCTCTTCGCCTTTTGGGCAAGACGACTCCTCGATCGAATTTTCACCGAATATCGCATTAATCTGAAAATCAATTTCGTTATATCTTGGAACGAGCAATACACGTGCAACGTCTTTTCGAAATTTTTCTCAAAAGTTGTATGTAGTTATTTACTTAATACTTTTAAAACTTGACAATCTAATTTTGTATTATTGAAATATTATTTGTTTTTTTAAATTTTAATTTTAATTTAAAAAAATAAATAATATTTCGATAATTGGTAGGTTTTTCTTAAGAAAAAGGAGGTAGAGAATTTTTTAGAACAAGAGTCATCTATTGATATGTATATGGTATTTTTATCATTATTGTAATTTGTTGAAAAATGTATAACCGTACAAAATGAGTAGATAGTCTTCGATTACAATTTTCATTACGCAATGGAAATTATTGAGAAGCGACGGTAATTTTATCAGCGGACCGATGCAATCTTGTCCTTCGCGCATTTATTTTAAACGCGCATGCGTATTTTTGGCAGGTGCAGTATAAGTATCAAAACTGATTCAAAAAAAACACTCAACGATCAAAATTTTCGAATCTGAATTTTTATATTTCGTAATATCGAATGAGGAAAACTGACAAACGACAT
Source organism: Melipona bicolor (assembly GCA_030673865.1). Classification (NCBI taxonomy): domain Eukaryota; kingdom Metazoa; phylum Arthropoda; class Insecta; order Hymenoptera; family Apidae; genus Melipona; species Melipona bicolor. The sequence continues at coordinate 2,895,622 of JAHYIQ010000016.1, read as the reverse complement.
CATTATGTCTACTAGACGAAAAATTATTTTTCCATACTTCTACACGTATTTCGTAAAATGTTAACGTTAAGAAAATTAACGAAGTCACGGACTGCGGATTTTTGTGCAACTTCAAGTATTTATTAACATAGCTAAGAAAATGAAAAAAGATTTACTTCATTAAATAGTAAATATGATATAAATATATTTACTTCATTAAGTTTTATAACAAATACTCCACTTTACTTCGGATATTTTTCTAATTGTTATATTAAATTTTACATCATGTACATACAAACTTCTAATAAATATATAAAAATCCGTAGTTTAATTACCGCAGTAATTGCATTATTTCGCATGAATTATTTTGCTGTTAAAGTTATAATATTGAGAGCTCACTCGTTTGAACGCTCCAGGTTTAGAGAACATTTTGACCAATTTTGCTAGCGCGTTCTCCTCCGTGACGGCTCTGAAATTTTCTTCGCAACGGTGACCGGCCAGCGTCAGGAACAAACAACAAAGAAGCAGCAATGTACCGCGAGAACACATTACGCAGTCATGGGAACACACGCAACGAAAAAAAAAAGCTCGCACCTCGTTCTGGATAATTTGAAATCGCAACTGGTGGTCAGGTGGCAGAGAAGCGCACCGACAGTTTGACTTCTCCAGCGTATTTGCCTCTTGGAGGGGATATCCTACGTTGCAACATGAATACGACACGAGATAGATCCGAGTTTGAATCATAGCTCGCGATTAATCGGCGCTTGAACTCGCGTTCAAATTTCCTCCCTGTAAGCCAAATTAAATGGATCGTGATTTTATTTATTTATTTATTTATTTATTTTTTTTTTTGTTAATTCTTTGGCACTCGGAATGCCAATGCACGCTGGCATGAAGTTTTATTCCAGAAACTTGAAAACTGCTTCAAATAGTGTATTTGCACTATAGAAAATTATAAGACGTCTAAATTTTACAAATTTTCTTGACGAATTTACGTAAAAATGATAAATTGTAAAATGTGAAAATAATCCCCAATTGCAAAGGGTTAATACTTATTTTCACAATGGAAGATGGCTTGTTTCATTTTTTATATTTCGATCTATGTTTTTTGTAACGTTTGCATATGACGCTTTGAATAATAACTGGATATTTTTTATCATTTTTTTGTAATTATTGTTTGTGGTGTTTTAGTTACGTGTTACTTGCATATATTGGTTTTAAATTATGATTAAATAATTTGTAAAAAATTTCATTTGTTTTTATTGCCAAACTTCTTACTATCTATCTTACAAAAATATTTATTGATATTCAGAACTTATAAATTTAAAACTAATTAAAAATAGTAATGTTAGTTCGAGTGTTTAAGATCAAAAAATATTTGTGTGCAAATATTTATTTCACGCGCGAAAGCTTTGGCGATTAATTGCAAAGTATAAAATTTTTTTTTATAATATAATCAAATGTCCAAGTAAATTATGAATTTGGGATTGTATGTGAAACGTAAATCAATAATACGTGACATGAATAAGAAAATACATTTGAATTGAATGAAGGAAAACCGCGATGTGTTGCATGTCATGATTAATGCGTACCATCCCTATAATATTCTTATTCCCTAGAATTTGGAAAATATATATAAATTTAAAAAAGTTCAGAAGTTTACTTATTTGTAACTATATTATTGTCTATATTTAAAATAATAATTCTGTGATATAACTTGAAAACGAACAAAATTAAACACAATCGTCACACGATAATTTACATTACACTATATACTTATATTCCTTATCTAACAAGAAATTAATTTAAAATTACCTTATAATCTATTATCTATTGTCCTGTATAGATTGCAGATAGATTTATATGCATATTTGCGCCAAATAGAAATATTAAATACTTATCATTTAAATTTAGAAGATATAATATATTTTATTCCATTTTTATCGTTTTCTAAAATTCAACTCGAAATTTAAACTCCATTTGTGAAATTTCCACAGTTTCATTGCCAAAATTGCAACAATTAATACTCGATTCTACAGACACCAAATTACATATTAATTTCAGGAGTCGATCAGCTTGGTTTTCAAGTAGCTCAAGTGCACGTAGCCTAGTTAGTAATTGGAAGTTATCACCTTGAGGTTAGAAAACCGATAATTCCCTAGACTATTAGGGATAGTCTAAAAAACCGATAATTCCCTAGACTATTATTTAGTTACGTTCCAAATCTAACAGAGATAATGATATGTAATTCATCAGTGTTGTACATAGAAATTTTTAAAATGCATAATGTCGATGTACATTTAGACGTGTGTTATCAAGATACGAATTATCCGCGCTTGGAAACGAGGATTCTTGGTAGCATGTACAAACAATGTGAGACAATAATGTAGAGGAAACGTCTTGTTACATATGTATGTAAACATTACGCAATAAGCGGTTTCCAGGGGAAACGTATCTGACGGGACACCGCGTATTTGCAAATCGAGTCGTGATCGTGATCTTACAGTTTGGGACGACGATCCAGGTTTTGTTGCGAGTGTTATTGAATTTTTGAGTGCGAAATCAGTGACCGTGTCTTATCACGGCTGGAGATTTTGCCCGTGAAATGTCAAAATGGCGTCTTCACAGGACGCTTGGTATCTATCGCTGTTAGGACTAGCAGAAAACTTTCGAACCTCGAGTCCGCCGAACATTAAGTCGTGCATACAGTGTTTGCAAGCGGTTTTCAATTTTAAGCCGCCTCCAAGGGTCGAGGCACGCACTCACCTTCAACTTGGTAACATCCTACTTACGCATACGAAAAACATCGATTTGGCGCGATCTCATTTGGAACAAGCGGTCAGTTCAGCTATTATTTGCATTTCGAATTAATTATGTTCAAGCTTCCTTTACGGCTTCGTCCTTTATATCTCTCGCGCACGCTGTCGAAATTTCAACACATCTGTTTATTCTGATTCTAACCTTTCTTTTTATTTTGGTACAGTCGGTAATGTAACATACATTAGAGATTGTTGAAAATTGAAAACTGATTGATACATTATATTGTAAGTGCTTGTATTGATTGTACGTTATTGTGTTTCAGTGGCGATTAAGTCAAAATATAAATACTTTTGATGATGTTAAATTTGAAGCAGCAAGCGTAGTTGCAGAGTTGTATGAACAACAACAACAATCAAATCTTAGTAAACCTATATTACGGAAAGCTATAGAACTTTCACAACACAATGTATATTGGCATTGTAGACTTATTTTCCAGCTTGCAGTAAGTTGCTACTCGCTTTAATTAATATTAACTCTTTAATATAATGATCCTTGTGTTTCAGCAAATACATGCGTCCGAAAAAGATTTTGTTGCAGCTAGTAGTTTACTTGCAGTAGGTGTTGATTATTCCCATATCAGCAATGCAAGTTATACAAGAGTTCTATTCTTACTGAGCCGATGTATGCTTTTATTGATAGATAAAAAATTTACTGAAGTTCATCCTCTTTTAAATACAGCTGGGCATCATGTTGAAAATTGGCAGGGTAGTCCACATCAAAAAGAATATTTAAAAGTATATTTTTTGGTACTTCAAGTCTGTCATTATTTAATGGCGGGACAAGTAAGCAGCAACGAATAGTATTTTTTACTTGATGAATTCATGTTAACTATTATATTCATATTTATACTTTCGTTAATAGGTTAAAAGTGTGAAACCTTGTTTAAAACAATTGCAACAAAGTATACAAACTATAATGTCTCCTAGCTGGCCAGCAGATGATGTAGTTACAGGTTCTAATATCGGAGATATGTTTATATGGATGCCAAAGGATCATTTATATGTGTTGGTTTATTTGGTAACAGTTATGCATTCGATGCAAGCTGGTTATATGGACAAAGCTCAGAAATATACAGACAAAGCATTAACTCAAATTGAAAAACTCAAAAGTAAACATAACAATTTATCATTCATAATTTTAATATAACTTCGTAGTAAAATTAATATTTATATTATATTTTGCAGTTGTTGACAACAAGCCTATACTTTCTGTTTTCCAATTAATGTTGTTGGAACATATAGTAATGTGTCGATTAGTGATGGGAAATAAAAGTGTAGCTCTTGCAGAAATTTCTCAAGCCTGCCAGCTTTGTAGGAGGCAGCCAAGGTTACTTCAAGGTCATAAACCACAATTACATGCTTTATTGGGATTATATGCAATGTCAATGAATTGTATGGATGCTGCGGAAGCACAGTTTACAGCTGCTTTGAGAGTAGGATGATGAACAAATTAAATACTATTAAATGTGACTTTAACAGTGTTGTAATAAATAAATGAAAAAAAAAATGATTTTATAGACATCGCAAGAAAGGGAATTGTGGACTTTCGCAAATTTAAACTTGGCAATAGTATATCTTAGGACAAAAAGAGATGCAGATTTAGGTGCTTTATTAGAACGAATAAATCCTGAATCTTTACCATCTCATTCACATTCTTTAAGAGCGGCGGCATATTATGTTCAGGGTCTTCAAGCGTTTTTTGGAGCAAGATACAACGAAGCAAAGTACAGATTAATCACTATTATTATACTTAATATCTTTTAAAGAATATCAGATGTATCTAAACGTATAAATATGTTTATAGGAGATACCTTCGAGAAACACTAAAAATGGCAAATTCTGAAGATTTAAACAGACTCACGTCGTGTAGTCTTGTACTTCTTGGACATATATTTCTTTCCTTGGGCAACAGTAGAGAATCTATGAACATGGTCACTCCTGCGATGCAGTTAGCTTCTAAGATACCTGATGTACATGTTCAATTATGGGCTACTGCTATACTTAAAGGTATATTAATATAATATAAATTTGAGCATGGGAAGGTTCATCTTTCAAACAAATGATCTTTATTTGGCAGATTTGTATAGACTTTGTGGGGATCCAAATCGTGAAAGTGAAGCATATCAGATGCATTGTACGTTTTCACAAACACTCTTGAAGGATCATTTTCAAAGTACACAGATGGGTGAACATACTCTTATACAATGGACTGATGGACCTGTGCCTGCTTTGCCGAGTAATCCACCACCTTCGACGTCACAAGCAATTCTTTAATAATATCCAAACATTCGATAGCTTGTATGTTCGAAGTGTATAAAATAGTTGGCGGAGCAGTATGTTAGATTTGTATAATTTTGTTATCAGATTATAGACTAAATGATAAACTGTGAGGTGATGACAGAAACACAAAACTGTTTTAAACGAGAGAACGAAGTCAGTTGGCTCGCGAAGGAACAAATTAATTACGATTAAATCGGAAAAAGTAAATTTAATTGTTGAATATGGGTATTAAATGATATCCAAATTTATCGTTTATTATTTATAATTTCCAGGCAATTAAAAGTCACATAGAATTTCATTTGCAGAGTTTCATGAAGATTATATATATACATATAAAACCTATATATATATATATATATATATATATATATATACATATATAATTTATATATATATAGGTTTGTACAAACAATTTGTTGTAGTCATTTTCTATGTCACAGAGATAAAAAAAGATGAAAATATGTATAAAATATCGATATATTTTATTATTTTGTACATTGTAAATTAGCTCGAGACTTTTTTCTCTTATAAGTGTAAATCTGCACAGAAAGGCAAAGAAAAGTATAATACTATAACCTCGAATACAAAACAATTAAATGCATTTCTTTATGTAATTATCATATTATTTAACAAAGACTATTTTAAAATCATCAAAATGTTTAATTTATGCTACAAAAATGATAGATTTTGATATGACGAAACGTTAGGAAATATTTGTTGTTGGTGCTTAAATTAAGAAGCACGTTAAGAGGTATGTTGCAATTTAATTAAAAACTCGGAAAATTTCGTTTGCCACATAAAGGGAAATGATAGTTTTAGCTAAGTTAATTTTTCTTCATATCTTAGTTGCTCTCTACAAGTAATTTATCTAAATGTGACATCCTAAGCGTAAAAGAGCAACACAATATTATTCTTTTACGTCATATATTAACTTTATTCACATATCTTTTTAAATTTACAATTCATACAACTTTTTGGGTTACAAACTCTTTTAGGTTTATATAGCACGTTGGCAAGTATGTTTTGAATTAGATTTTAAACTGAGACTGATGAAATTATTATGATAAAGAAATAGGCAAACGTGGAAAAAAATACGATACGCATGTCAATGTTTCAGAGATGTATCTGTACATCTATAAAAGTTAATAAAATTGTCACATCAATCAAATAAAATTGAAGCATTTTAGGAAAGGTAGAAAGAATTGATAAAAATGAAAATTGAGAAAACAAGAACAGGATATTAATATTTCCAACGTATTATGCTCTTCAATGACCAAAGTAGGCGTTTAAAATTCGGGCTGTGGACACAACAGAAATAATAGCATGTTCATAAATGTGTACTCTTGTATATGAAAATTTTGTTGATAAGTACAATAGGTTGGCAGTATGTTTTAAGAAACAAAAAGAATATCGTACCTATTGTATGCGTGGTGCGTATCAGTTGATGTGTTTTTATTCAATAATGTATGTATATAATGTATAATGAAAATAAACACAATCGTAAATAGTATTAGGTAGAGCAATATATGAGGAAGGAAAAAAAAAATAAAGGGGCCTTAATATGTGGTAAGCTAAATGGCAAAGATGTTCAGCCTAACTCTTTGCTTTGTTTTTAAATTAAGATATTGTAAATATTTTAAATAGTGAAGATAATAAAGAGTAAAACAGAGAAAAAAATATAACGAAACTACATGCCTGTAAAAAAGTATTGTTTTCGTGTAATTATGTAATCAATATTGGAAATTATATTATTTGATTTAATACTGTCACTTTTGAGTTTTTTATTTGTAGTATTTATATGTATTTTTGGTGGTTGTACATGGTGATGAAAATCCATACAAATAAACAGATCTTAGGAAAAACATGGTTGTCTAATAAATTAATCATTATAATAAATTAACAATGATTTATACAATTTTTAATAACTATTTAAAAGAATAGCTTTATGCTAAATATTTATACATAAATTGCTACAATTATCACATTTATTTATATTATTTTCTGTACCATGTTTGTACAGTTTTCATATATTTCACTTTTTTCTGTAACTGAAGGACACCAAACATTAAAGCTTCTGCTGTTGGGGGACATCCTGAAACATGTTTAAATAATGTAATAATTCTGTATTTGAATTTTCTATTAATGTTATATCAAATATTACCTGGCACATATATGTCCACAGGCAAAATCCTGTCGCATCCTCGGACAACAGAATAGCTATAATGATAATAACCACCACCATTGGCACAGCTTCCCATTGAAATGACCCATCGGGGTTCAGGCATTTCATCGTATATTCTTCTCAATGCAGGAGCCATTTTGTTTGTTAAAGTACCAGCAACGATAATAATATCAACTTGCCTTGGAGAGGCTCGAAAGACAACTCCGTATCTGTCCATATCATATCTTGGAGCAGCAATGTGCATCATTTCAACAGCACAACATGCTAGACCAAACGTCAATGGCCACATTGATCCTTTACGACCCCAATTTATGAGATCGTCTAATCGTGCTACTGCATATTCAGCAAAATTGCTGGTATCTTGAAAAGGACTGTAGGGCTGCTTTTCTGTTTTTCCTGGCAAAGAGGCTCCACTTTGCTTTGATACTGCGTCTGTGGCCATATGTTTGGCCAGGAAGACTAAAGATCCAGGGCATCCTGATAAAGCAATGTTATTACGTATCAGGGATGTCAGGCCCTGAGTAACAGAAGCTGAAACAAATGTATCATTTATTTATGTTAATTTTCTAAATTTAATTTACGCTTTGTTAATATTTGTTTCTCACAAATTTTATAAAAGCTAAACAAAAGTCATTACTTTTCAGCATCATTACAGCATCATTTCTTTAATGCGTGAGGTTAAGAAATATGTTGCAATAGAATTTGGGAATACAATTTATGTCTCAGTGCAAATAAATAATTTAGTTGCTACTGAAATTGCTACATCTTATGCAATACAAACTATTAAAGAGAATAAGGTATAGATTAAATACAAATATATACGTATAAAGCACATTTATACGGTTATAATAGAATTTTCTTCAAATAGAGAAAAATTCCTGTACTATGCGTTTGATGTCAGTTTATTTAATCACAACAATTAAAAATGGTTTGAAGTTACTTGTGGTAGACTTACGCGAAAACACAATAGAGCGCAACATCCTCCACCCTATAATACCCTTCCGTCACGCAGTTACTGCTCAACTGCGATTCTGCGCTGCCGTGAATACATTGCCTGTATATACACAAGGTGTCTCGCGATTCTACGCATCTATTTCAGTACAGAATTAGCCAAATTGAAGTGTATAGATATATTTTCAAACTTGATTTTCTCTAAAACGAAGGCTTTGATGAACAAATTTTATTCTTCCTTTTTGATTTTGATGAGCTGATTCATTTTTACATATAGAATTAGCTCTTAGTCGGTTGATCACGAGTTACGGGACACCTTGTACAATACTTATGGTAGTTGGGAATATTAAATATTTATATGAAATTATACTCATAATCAATGAATAGAATCAGGAGATCTAAATAAAAATACATAATACATTTAAAGGAAACAAGATCAAATGTATTTATTACCATAAAATGATACAAAAATTCTAAAGACGAGATATATGATACACATGAGAAATACTGTGTATATGAGATATGAGATACACCTCTGTGGTCTCGTCTGTGATCAACGTCGTCGCACGTTCAATCGGTAAAAAAGAACTGCGTGCACCGCTACACGGATATGGAGGCTTATTTCTTTAAATAAATATACTGCGAGATTTGACAAGAAACTATAACAATAACTATTTATTAATATTAATGTATAACAACATTTTACAACGATCGTTTGTTATGATAGATTATTAACAATTGAAAATACAAAATATTATCTGCTATCTTATTTTCTCTTCAGCATTGTCGTTGTTAAATTCGCTTTTAAAAATACACGGACCGCTACATGGATAGAGGAAGTGTTGCCACCTATCGGAGTCCTCCGTTTTTTAGTTTTCGATAAAATATTTGATACGTATATTCAGAGATGAGGTATGCATATGAATATATTGTATGTATATGAAAAATTTGATCAACTAATTTAAGCTATTGATAAATATTCTTCTTTGACAAATCAACGGCACAGACGAGGTATATGAATAGCATACAATGTATTATTTCGGCCAACGATTCGGGGATCTTAGGGACCCCATACCATTTTCATTTCTCATCCTACCGTATCAATTTACGTAGGTTTAAGCACGATGGAGTCACTAGCACCGACGAGGTATATAGATAGCCTATGCAACTTACAGGGTTTCGAGGCAAGGGAACTGAAATACCGATATAGTAAAAAATCACTGGCTTCTTAATTTAAGAACGATGAATTGGGCAATTACATCAAGTAAAACGATCGAAGTTGGTCAAGTAATGTGTCAGGAATATGATTTTTGAAACACATTATAGTGTTGTCAACATTTAATACCGAAATGTAAAGCTAGTAATTAATAAAAAACGAAATCATCTTACTATTTAAATTTCTCAAAAAATTGCTCGAACATCCGCAGCATGGACGATGCATGATGGACATAATATTACTACATTCAAGTACATTGGATAAATAACTATGATATGAATATATATGAATCTTCTTAACAAGTCTTCGGTAATTAGGGAATAAGACACGAAATGCCTCCTCTTCTTTCGTAGAATGTTTTTATTGGCTCAGTTTCTGTTTTATACAAAACATCTAAGAAACACAGATGCTTTCCGCTGACATTTGTTTTAAAACTTCGCCTCACGAAAGCGGCTAATCTATCGGTTTCGCGGTTTTTTTTCTCTAGTCCTGCAGTTCCCAAAGAGGGCACGCTAAAGTACAATTGCGATACTGATTTTTTTCTTTTTTTTTCTTTTTATTTTGCTTCAACAGTGCTTGCATGTCGACGCGTATGTATGTCTAATCGTAACGCTACCTATTCACTCATGGTGGTCGTTAAAAAGTCGAAACGGAAGGTTGTCAAAATGTGCTGTTGCTCTCAGGTGAATGACTGCGCTATTTCAGCAACAGACGGGGGACGTGGAATCAACTAGGCCATGGAATCAAATTTTTTCACGCGTTGTAAATAATTTGCTATATACAAAAAACCGGTCCTTATGATTTTTTTCGCTCGTCAACTGGGCTAATTTCTTCTTCTTCTCTTCTTTCTTCAATTAAGATGTCCGTTTCGTCTCGTCATCGATCTCGACCGAGAGGCGAAACATAAATAAATCTTCACCAAATGTGTTTCGTTGAACGAAACTGCGTTTTAAATTGTCTCTCGTTTAATCGCTTGCCTCACAGCGTAACGTTTATCGTAACTAGCGGAACATCGTACGATAAATAAGAGTACATACGTATTTGAGGTTAAAAAAACTGTATTCGCGCTTCAAAAACTGAAGATCGGCTAGATCAAGGTTGTACTTCGAATAAAGGCATATATAAAACAGTTGTAAGGCAAGTGATTAATTGTGGACGCGTGTGAACTCTGTGTGTGCATTTGTACATACGTTGTATCGTATAGGTGGAGTACCTCGTAGAGAGCTATTTAGCGAAAGTTCGTTAACCTATAAACATCTAGGTAACATTAAGTAACAACTTATACTTCAGCAACAATAATAGAGGATGATCTCGTCATCCGTTTTTTTCTCCCTCGACTCGAGATATACGAATTCGGCTCTCCTGCTACTTGGCAGCAGCTGTTCGGATAATTTACAAATGTAACAGCCTTTCGTCCTACGCGGTTTGAACTCTCACTACTGTTTTCGGTCGGTTGTTCAGTGCCAGTTTTTATACTGTAACGTTCCTTTTTGAAATCGACAATTCAACCCCTTGCGCTGGCATCTGGTTCGCGGACCATAACGAGTGACCGAACCGTATACAATAATTCGTCGCTTTCTTTTTCTTTTGAATTCGTCGGTATGACGAATCAATTATTAAGAAGTAATAAACTTATCATTTGTTTTGCCTGGTTATACATTTAAATATATTTAAAACTGAGAAAATATTGCAAAATATTGGAACAAACAAATTTTCGACGTGCATGGCACGTCATTCCAACGCAAGAGGTTAAAACGAAACATGCCTTTAAGGCAGCAAATTTCCCAAGGAATACAAGAATTGTTCAATGATATTTAGAATTCCATATATTTTCATACATTTCGTGCGTTCGAGTTGTTCTCGAGATTCACTTCCCCCGATTTTCTCATTTTACCCATTAAGCCAGAGACAGAATTGAAAAAACAACATCTGGAAACGTAACGTTTTTATCTCGTTTTCAATTTGAAATGTTTTTCAAAACGAGTTTCTCTCCCGTTCGTTTCAGGTTCACGAAAGTCGAAAACAATTATTGCACAGTGTGGCACGAACCGTTTCTGAGGTATCGTTATCCCGAGTTGACGACTATAATCTACTAAAATTGTGATCCTTGAAAGGACGATACTCTAGAATCTCTATGGAACTCTGTCTAAAATCTTCAATGTACTTTGTGCGCCGTTTCTTTGTTCATTTTCGTTCACTTTTATTATTCATAGAATCGCGACACCAGATGAAACTTAACGGTCGTATCTCTTATCTAATACTTTTTCTTTTTTTTCTTTAGAAATTCTCATGAGCCTTTCGATGCGCATGTTTCACTTGCGCGAATGATACTCACTCGAAATCTTGCTGTCGAATCGAAATTCTTAGGGAAAACGAAAACCTTCTGTGTTGGAAAATTGTATTTCAAATGAAATTGACACTTGAAACCAATCAGCGTTAAGCGTACAATATACTATAGTTCACCGTTTCTTTAGCTATGTTATTAACTTTACAAACTATAACCCTCGTCAAGACAAGAAGTAGCACTAAAACGTTCAAATTGAGCAAGTTTTCATTCAATAACGATATTGAAAATCCCAATTTTTTAATGTTAATTCCGTGTTTGAGCAGTAAACAGAGAAGAGAAATCTAAAAAAAATTCAAGTTTAAGAAATAACAATGCAAAAAGTATTCATTTTTGCGTCCCTTTCTTCTTTCTGTTTTCCTCCTGTTTGGCTTCCCGCTTCTTTAGATATTTACAGAAGAACGTAAGTCGTAAGCCGATTGCAATTCGCGGAACCTCTTTTTTTTTAGATATACATACATTGTTGATATGGTGTTAGAGATTCTCACGAGATTTATACGTGACATTCGTTCCGTAGCGAGTATCACTGACGCAGACGAACTTCGTTCCTACATAGCGTGTGAAACGAAAGTGGAAAAACGTTAAGCGGGCTAATGATTAAGTCTACGTAATTCCATGGCTGCGATATCGTCCACGGATATAAGCTTTTCTATGGGTATGCAAGAGAGCTCGCCACCGACACACGACTGCGGCTGTTGCCACCTAGCCTCCTTCTCCGCGACTTTCGCCTTCAACTCCGCTTCCCTCGCCCTCCGTTCCTTCAGCTTCAACGAGAAGATCGCCACTGATCGGGCTCTCTTCATCAGGCTCTGTTTCACTCGGGTCTTCTTCGCCTCCCTGTCTTCCTTCGACGGTTTCTCCTCTTCCTGGCTGGAGATCGTCTTGCTCGAGTCTGACAGACCGCTCGAGTCCTTTTCCTTCTCGGCGTAATAGGACGACTGTTGCTTGTGGTCCTGCACGTCTCGCTGATGCTGTTGATACTGTTGCTTCTCCGTTTTCTCCCGTTCCCTCTCCCTCTCCGGAGAGAATCGGAACTTTTGGTTTCTGTGGGCCACTGTCCACGGCGGGGCGGATCTTCAAATTTAATTAATAACGATTCAATCGTTCGAACGGAGAACAGATGCTAGAATCGCAACGAAACTTCTCCGAAAACTCGGAAGACTAGTAGCAGAGAAACAACAACGTACCTGAGAAGATCGCTGTCCGACGACGAGGCAAGATCTTTCGAGACGATGCAATCAGTGGATCTGTGAAGCGTCAACTCGTCCCCGCTTCCACTGACGGCACCGGCACCGCTGATCTCAGAATCGCTGGACTTTCGGCCGCCAGCTTCGAGGCCTAATCTTCGCACCCAATCTACTCCCCCGTGAGGTCCGATTGTCAAGTGATGACTGTAGTGGTCAGCGCCGCCCGATGCCTCTGTCTCGGTCTGAAGCCATTCCCTTGAACGTCTTCCTGATCATAACAAAAAGACAACATTTTCTTTCACGACACAAGGCGAGTTTTCTATTTAAAAAAAAAAGATTCATGTTTACTAAAAGATTAAAAAAAGATAAGCCTATGCTCAACTATGCTCTGTACACTGTATGATACACACATTCTTCTACCAAGCGTTGCCTCACAGAATAAAGAGAAAAGAAAAAAAGAAGAAGAAGAAACAGTCGAACCTCGTTCTCCACCAGGAATAGAGCACCTAGGTGTATTGTGAATATCACGAACGCTGCCGATACTGTTTTCGGTGAGAAATTGGGTGGCTAAGTCACTGCTGCCCGCGCTACCGGGAGTTTGAACCGCTGAAGGTGTTTCGGAGATCCTTGGTACGGATGTTGCGCTAGGTGTTGGGGGACTACTGGGTGTCTGGGTGGACGACGCTAAGGTTGGTGTGTCCGGAAGACTGGAGGACGTAGCGTCTCCGGTGCGATCGGAAAGTAGTTGTTGTTCTTCGCTCTCACCGTCTGCTGGACTCACCACGAATCTCCCTGAGTTCGAGCGAAATTAATAGATGGTAGGAGGAAGGACGAGAGATTGTGGTCGTTGTGTCTAACCCGATCAGTCGGCGATTAATTAGGATCCAAACTATTATATGTACACGAGTATTCGCGAATGTTAATCCTGGAGTTCCTCGGAATTCCTCGAGCTTTCGGAATGTTTCAGATTCCTTTTTTTTTGCGGAGTCTCAAATTCCTCAAATTCTTCCAGCTGTGCTCCACGTATCCTCGAGTTGGTCTGTTCTAAGTTTCTTAAATTCCTCGAGTTCCCGAGATTCTTCGAATTTCTTCCATGATCCTAGAGTTCCTTCTCAGTTCCTAAAACTTTCTCAGATTTTTTCTCTCCTTTCTGGATCTGTCGAGTTCCACAAAATTCTCGGAATTCCTCGAAACTCCTCAAAATTTAAAAAAAAAAGTATTGCAAACGATCATGGGTCACGTTAAGTCAAATACCGATCGGGTCCCATAAGCAGGAGAATTATCCGTAGTTGGAGAAGAAGCGGAGTGAGGAGGAGAATATTACATTTTGAGAACTGAATGTTGCTCTGTTTACTTACCTATGACTGTGGCTGGATGCTGTTCCGGCGACGGAGTGGACGACAATCTCCTGACTGCCTCTCTCCTCAGGAATTCTACCTTGGCCATTTCCGTGGCCACCCAGTGCGGGATGTCCGGGATCGCGCAGATTATAATGAACCGTATCGCCAGCATGATGTGCTCTAGAGCGACTATCAACAGGATCGTTTGTGTCGCCGACATTTCCGGGAACATTCGTTGTACCTGCCCGCTCAATCCGATCAGAGCGCAATTGACCAGAATTGCGACCAGACCCATTGCCTCCATCGCATTCTAGCAAGTAGACGTTTTCAACGTTTTTTAAAATTTAACCGTGCCTATAGCTATGAAAGATCTAGGTGCAAACGATTTTAATTTGACATTTCATTTTGTACGGGATGTTTCCGATGATTCTACGTGGGAAAAAAAAATAAATTTTTTTTTTGAGAAACTTGAATTTGAAAATCTGCCAATACTTGAATTTAATTAATTCTAGACGTAACAAAAAAGAACAATTAATAAAAGCGGATGCTATATTTAAAAATAAAATAAAATACTAAAAAAATGTAGAATAAAATTTCCTCATTTTCAGCTTCATTTTTAAGAAAATAGACTGAATATGTTCCGTTAGAAGTTGTCTCGGTACTTGATCAACTTTTAAACTTGATCTACTCGAAAACGAAGCATCATATAGAAAAATTTTGTTCTTTCTTTCTTAAAAATTTATTTTTAAATGTAGAGTCACACCCTGGCCAGTCTAGTTGTACTACGATTTTGGGAACACCCCCCTATATATGTATTTAGTTAGAAGTTTAAGTTTAAATGTACTTTATTTACAGTAACTTTATAGTGAATTGTATTTTTGTTAATTACAATGAATAGATTTTAAGTACATTTGGTTACTCACTTGCCAAGTTCCAATGTTAGAGACTCTTCGACCAAATGGTCTTTGGAGGACAAAGCAGAGTTTGAAGGCGTCGCCACGTAGTTCAAGAAGATTTCCAAGTAACGCCGCCATAGCGGCCAACGGGAAAGCCGAAGAGAACAGACAAACGTATCCCAGTTGCGACAGCATCTCCAGATGCTCTGAAAACGCTCCGTCGTACTGCAAATGGAAACATCTATGCGTAAGTCGTTTATAAACATCTTCCAAAGGCATATTTATTATTATTATTATTAATATTATTATAAATATGTGTATACTACTATTAAACTAGAGTGATACTGTGTAATAATTGGTCAAGTCTTTTTTTACGATTCGTTACAGGTTTGTCATCTTCATATAATAATGGAAAAATATAATTATATTTGTACATTATATTGTACTATTAATATCATATATATATGTATACTGTACACCTTGCTCAGAAACCTTAGGACAAGTATTATATTTGTATAATAAAAACAAAGTACAATGTAAATTATAAACTGTACACAATAAATATAATTGTAAATGTGATTGTAAATACAATATTTACAATGTAATTACACAATATAAAAGTATAAATTATACACTTTTACAACAATGCAGTATACGATATAAATTGTTGTATTTACAATAAATGCAATACAGTATAATTAAATGCAATAAATATAATTATTTTACATTTAATGTATATGTCATATTATCATATGTTGTATTATATTGTATTATATTATATTATAAAATATGTATACATAATAATCAACGATAAGTACTGGATATTAAAAATAAAAGTGTTCTAAGACTTTTGAGCTTAAGGAAGTTTGAATATAAAGGCTTTGAATAAGAAACCTGTAACAGGATCTTCATTCATGTAATATAAGAGAAATATCTAAATGAAGTGTATCTAGCACAGGTAGTGCAAGGGTCACTATGCCTTTCAAACCAAACATAAGAAGCCAGCGCTTAACATGGAGTTAGCGTGACAAGCTGTGAGTCATTTGATTCGCCCTTTTGATTACTTCAGTGCTTACTTCATTTTACAGCGAACTTCAAAATTGCGAGCAAGCCTTTTAGCTATAAAAAGAAAATATATTTCAGATAAAAAAACACTCCTTTTTGTACTGTTTAATTCATTTGAAAAAATTACAGAGAAAGACATTGTATACTTTATTTCAGACAACATTTCTTCCTTTCTCTTTTTACATTATTATCGAACGAAAGTGAGCTTGTTCAGCAATCAAAAGGATTGAATACTTGAAAACGATAGGATGATCAGGTGATATTACCTTTTTGGTGAATACCTGCGCGTCGTTGACAGAATCAGTAGGAAACGGGGGAAAAAATCATTAAAACTCTGCAAAAAGAACCGATCAGACAACAGATAGGACGCAACATTCATTAGCTCCACCTCTTCCGTTTATCCTCTTCTATCACCGGGAATTGTTATCAAATTCCAATCGACCAAAATAAATAAAATTAATTGAACGAAGACTGTCGTATGTACGTACACGCAAGCCAGGGAGTGTTAAGATAAGAGATAAAAAATTATGATGCGATCGATGAAAGAACCTGTCCATCTTGGCGAGTAACATCGGACTAAACTAAAAAAAAAAAAAAAAAGAATTAAGAAAAAAATTATGATACACTGATGATTACGAAGTACACGTAGTGATTTTAATCTGTTAGATTTTTTTTTCTGTCTCTCTCTTTGAAGAGCTTTTTGAAAAGCCCGCCAAGTTGGATCAGGTTCGCTGCACGACTGCGTGAGTGCGTCGGAAACGAAAGAAATTAGCTAAATCTAGTTCAAACCTTGAACGTAACGTCACTAAGTAGAGAATTAGTGGGATGTCCTACTCTGTAGAGAGAACTCTCCAGTTCGGCCTGGCTGACGTTTCTCGGCTGTTTCGACTTTCCGGTGTCCGAGCGTTCGCTCTTGTCCTCGGAATCCTTCCGCGATTCGTCGTCATCCTCGCTGGGCGGCGGCCTCGCCTCGCTGGGGCTCAATGCGCCAAAAAGCTCGAAACTCAGCCGAGCCAGCCGCAGTTGCTCTACCAGATACGGCACGGCGGACTCCTTCAAATTGCCGATCACCTGGCGCGCTATCAGCAGCGCGGCTAATTGCTGAAATCACAAACGATCCGGTTCACTGATCCGTGTCCTCTCTTTTCGTTCCAGATTATTTCTTAATCTTACGAATTCTTTTGGCAACGCCAAATTTCTTTAACTCTTTGCCCTCGACAAACTTTTTTCGTATCAATTTATCGACAATTTATTTACAAAGCATCGCTTCAAATAAAAAAATGACATAGTATTGGAAATAACTATTCAAACGAAATTTTGTTGATTGTAACATCTTTCTAACATGTGACATCGTTTGAATTTAATAAAGCAATCATTGTGGGTTTGCTAGAATAAGTATAATATATACAATATTCTCCACCATTTTTTAAACTTTTTAGGAACTTAGAAGCAATAAGAAGTCTAGTTTATGCGAATTATTCCGAATTATTGAATATCAATTGACTCATTTAGGACTGTCTTCAGAAATTTCTTCTTCTGAAATTCTTTTGTTCCTACGTTCTGTTATTATAGCTTTCATTCTAGGCGTCTGTTCAGATATTATGCTACTATACATTGCATCATACAACACCAAATACGTTCGTTGTAATTATCAGCGAATTATAAACAGAGGAAGTCCGAGCTGTTGGCTAGGTTTAAGTACGATATAAAGTCGAGTGCAAAGGGTTAACTATGAACGAAGCGAAGAGTAAGTTTCAAAGTACGACTTAGAGTGACGGTTTTTCGTGAACTTCGCAGAGTTATTAAATTTTTAAGACATATCTTTCTTAACACGCTTTTTAAACATTTCTTGTATTCTTTGACTCGAATGATCAAAGTTCAAATTTCAAAATTCGAATTGAATTCCAAAGAGTGTGAAATTTTTTTTTAAGATAAGACTTTCATTACTTTTTACTTGTTTTTTTTTTAGAGGGCGTAATTTAGAATGTAAAATTCGCAGATATATTTAGATATATGCGTAGAATTAGTTCTATACGCTGACCATTATTATTCTATCAGAAACGATCTAATACCTTCTAAGTACTAATTACAGAGACAGAAATTTGCAAGGATGTACAAATCGTAATACAATAGAAAAAAGAAACAAAAAAAAAAAACGAGACGATATCTAAGTCTGCCTAAGAAAAAACAAAAAGATTCTTCAAAGATTCTCGATAAAACAGAGAAAGAAGAAGAAGGAAGAAACGGGGATTAAAGGAATCCTTACCTCTTTGAGCCTCTCTTGATCCTGTAGGTAGAAGGCGATGTAAAATAGCGATAGGAAGGAGTTTACAAACTGAAACTGAAATACATAGTCTCTTCTGTATACTCTCTATCTGTCGTAGTGAATTAAAACACACTAGAATGCACGAAACGTAAGCGTAACATAGAAAATTAAATCGTGAAAATTAAATTTTTTTTTTGAACAAGCACAAGCAAGAAAGTGTTCTAAGAGAGAATTGAATTTTCATGCAGCGACAGAGACAGCCAGAGCAGACTTTTACTTTATAGAAACGATTCAAATAAATGACAATTATATTATTCGATTAGTTACAAGAAGTCTATCTCTAAATTTGTTGTAATATCTTTGTTCGGAAATTTTTGTTATATATTGCAAATTTGTAACTCTTTGATGTGAAATCCGAATTGTTTCTTTTTTTTTTTGTCACCGAATGAATATAATCGACTGAACCGAAGCGTGGATGAGTATTTTATAATTAAAAAAATACGCATGCTTCACGGCAGTATGAAATGTTATTTGAATTATTGAATGATTCACACAATTGTAATAAGCAATATCTTTTTTTTCGGTTGAAATTAGAAAAATATTTGTATAATAGATTGGCACAAGTATTTTTTTCAAATGGAAATCTTCCCTTCTTTTGTCGAATTCTCTCGTTACTCTATATACGAAAAGTACTAGAAAAATGATGAATTTAAAAAATATTTTAACTTCAATCTTGTAGAGTTTGGAAGTTTGAAAGACAAACAAATTCAAGAGTCGTACGTTACATATCTGTCCTTGTTTCTGACAAAATGAATTTGATTGAAACATTAATCTATTTTATTAATTTAATTTAAATTGTGAATTATTAATTTAAACTATGTAGTCGTGCATTATTGCACGCGCTAGAAAGATACGATCGTCAATGTGTAATCCATTACTATTTATCTTTTCTTTCTCTAACATTTTTTTTCTAACTTCAACCAAACTAAAGACTTGTTACAATTACTTATTACAAATGTACATTTTAGAATGAGGTATTTTTGAATTGTTGTGGCTGAGAAGCGGTGCCAGTATCAATCAACGTGAACGTTGAACTTTGAAGAAAGAAAAAGAGAAGAAAAAAAAATGGAAAAACAAAGGGCAAAATGAAAATCGGTATAAATTCTACGATTCGGTTAGAGGAGGACACACAAGAATACAACACGCTAGTACAACACGCAATAGTAATAACAATAATAGTAATTCTAATCGTTGAAAAATGGAGAATTCTTCTTTATTACCAGTGCCACCTTGTAGATCAGATGATTCTCGTACTCGGTGTCTAGCCGATAGTTTTCTGCGTCCAACACACAAAAATCACAAATACTATCTACTGTAACATGACTGCTCTCCGATATGTAGAAGAAATGAAAAATATCAGAAAGGAAAAGAGAAATTAGAGGAACGAAAAAAGAAAGGAAAGGAAAAAAGAAAAAAAGAAATGAGATAAGGGCAAAAGCAATCAATAAGGAATAAGAAGAAGGAATATAGAATATACAAGTGTAACAAGATCTATAATAACGTGTCTCACTTACGTGTGATGATAATTCTTACGATAAGAAGGTAAGAGAAAAAAAAACGCAAAGAAACATTCGCCTCTGTTCCAATAAATCTGTTCCAAGTCACTGTTTCGTCAATCAGAGGACGTTACATAACTCTCGGTTAATTTCTAGAAGAAGCTAAGCCGTGAAAAGATTCGAAAAGTATATGTATTATCTATATAGGCCTTTTCTGACAGAAAAAAAGAAAAGAAAGAACTAGACGTGCAGAGTGTCTCGTGGAAAATATACAAAGAGTTGATGCAAAGAATTTCGTTAGAGAATGTTCGTTCACTCTTGTATCACAACGGGTATCGCACGCGACACGGGGATGATCGATCGTGTCTCGTGAGAAAGAGAGTGATAGCAATACTATGGGAACCGAAGTAATGTTCATATAGTCGTTCTTGGCCTTTTTCAAACTATACGTACCCATGTCGTTCAACCATACGGCGACTTTGAAGTAAGCCTCATCCATTAGAGCTATCACAATCGCTAGTAAAACTTTTGGCACGTAGCTTAGCCAAAATCCGTATCCCCTCGACTCCAGACGAGCGTCCCACCAGTCCTGTAATCGTTTTAATCATGAATATAACTTCATATATACATGAAACATTTATCTAAATCTACGAGAAAACAGAAAAAGCAAAAAGGATCGAATTTTCGTATCTGTAGACTATAAACCTGACTTAATTGAAGAACCTTTCTAACTGAAATTAATTAATTTTTCAGCTAACAAAAAAGGACTGGTATTGATAATTGTATTTCTAACTAGATAATCGAAGTGACAGTAGTGCTTTGTCGAGCAACGGAATCCACACGTTACGTAAGGAGGTTTCACAGATTTCGATGGAAGTTCGTCGGTTCGTAATGATAAATCGATTCCTCACAGCAGTTGGCTTGTATTCAACTAATTCCAACTGTCGAAGAACTCTCGGCGTTTTTTTTTTCTGATTAAGTTCCAGGCAGTCGAGCGAAAATACCAGTTTCCAGCCTCTAGAACTGAATTGCCCGATCTTTTTCTCGTTCCTCGATGGGATTTTGCAAGAAAAGTTCGAAAATGCGAGCTTCAGGCACGCTGCCAAATCCTGATTACGGGGAGGATGTCTACTGTTTGTTATTTATATCTTGAGCGCTTCGAAGAAATTGATTGAAACGTGAATTGAAATGACGATAAGAGTTAACAAAAATTAATTTGTTTCATCCGAGTTGTTACTTTAACATCAAATCTTATTTGCAGTTTACAGCGTAACATGCTTTGATCGATGACAATGACATGAAATTTATCTAGTCTTCTAGTTTCAGATTTGTTTGTCTTTTTAAGAAGCTCTCGATATTAGAAAAATGAAGAAATTATTATTATGTAAAGACGTCTTATATACATATACAATTATTTACAAGGATGTTATTCATTTTTTAGATCCACGTTGACAGAAGTTCTCACAATCAGTTAAAAAGTGAATTAACATATATTGCATTCTGCAACACATGGATAATTTACAATTCCCTCCCAAAAGTAAGATTTTCTTGAAAAAATTTGTCACTTCTGTCAATAAAATATGTATCTAAAATAACATCAAAATATCAAGAATTTTATATTTATCTAAGATTCTACATTCTTTCTATTACTAAAATTCTATTACTCTCCCACTATTCTTAATAACTATGCGACGTAAACACGTTGACAGATCCAGCAAGCATTCATCTAACTAACATAGTAAAACGTCTCGAACCTGTATCTGAAAGCTGAGTATCATCACGATGAAAACGAAGAACAAGCACGCCGCGATAATAGGAACGCTGACAAAGTACCGGAACATGTTTCTCTTCCATCTAGGGTAAGTTGGCTCCAGTCTTCCTGTTACAGGTGAAGTTTCCAAAGTGCCCTTCAATGTTGGAAAAAAGAGAGAAAAAGAAAAACACGAGGAGTAAAAAAAGCATTGGAACTGCGTTCAATGAAATTCACTTCGATTGCGATTTCAGACAGAGAGAAGTGAGAAACGCATATATACTTGGAAGGAATGACGTATGTGGAGTAGTGTTGGTAAAATCGTCGGTAAAGCTTACCGTGAACAAGGGTCTAGGCTCGACAAGTAGGTCGTCTCTTTGATCCAAGGTACCCCACCTGTAGGCCAATTCGGCGCCCCTTCTCTTCCAGGTTTCCAGATAAACTGTGGCCCAGATTACATTGAAGACGGAGAACAGAACGTATGCTACGTCTTCCACCGCTTGGTTCCTGCCGATGATGCCGACCTTGGTGGGTATCAAGTTAAGACGATGAATTAGTATTTGAGTATCCTTTCGTTTTTACAATTTTCTTAACACTGTACCGTGACTATTACGACTATTATAAATATTGTATCTATCTATTATATATCTATTATCTATTATATAATATTATAACTATTATAAAATATTGTGATCTCTACTTTCATTATAAACAGTATATAAATAGTAAAAGTAAAGATTAAGGACTAAAGGGATAAAGAATACTTTATAAAAATGATCTGTAGAAACATGAATTAGATGTCAATGAAAATTAAATTTGAGAATTTTTGGTTATTCAAAATTTTACTTGCAGCTGAATGTTTCCTTTAGCTGATTATATTAAGATTTTACAAGTACGTACAAGCAGCGTTACTTGGAGGAAGATGTTTTAATGTGGATTAATATTGGAGTGTTTCTCTCTTTGCTTACCCAATATATGGCACCTACTGCAGCTGGAACGATCAAAGCGGTAGTGTAATGACCGAGCCACGCGAAGTACATGGTGATCTTAACACCGAAGTATTTACAAATGTCGTCCAGGGGTTGGGGGCTAAGGAACGCGCGGACCCATGTTCGTTGCAGTTTCTCCAACGCAGGCAACTCGTGGAGAGGGAAAACCTGCAGGAAAGATGCAAATTCTCTTTTTATAAACAGAAAAGATTCTTAGAGATTCTTCTAAACAGAAAGATTTTTTCTTATAAACAAAACTATAATAACAAATATAACATCAAATCTTCTTGCAAGAAGTAGCTAAGATTTTGGAAAAGTTTAAATCTGTCAACAATTAAATTACTTTCCATCGCGACATAAATTCCTTTCCTATTCTCAATATTAGTGAAAATAAATAATTCAAACTGTAAAATTGTTCAATTTACACATTTTGATTATATTCTGTATTTTTACGAAAAATATCTCGGATTGATCAAGCCAGTATATCTTGGAATGATACCAACCTGCGATATAATCCCAGCAGAAAGGCATTTTGGAATGATTGCTTGACCTTCTACCATCTTAAGCCCGGATAGACTGTGAAGATCCTGCGGGCCCGCCCTGAGTGTGTGCAGCAGGTGCAGAACCAACGACTGCCTTTCCTGAGTGGTGAAGAATCGAGCTTCATCGTCGCTACCTTCGAAACAGCTCGATTCGGAACCTACGAACTCCTTCAGTCCTCCACCGAATTCTTGACGTAGGGATTTTGGTAAATGTATCTCTTCGGCAGCTTTCAATAGTCTGGGAAATAAATCAAATTGTCGTTTTCAGCTCTTGTATTCTTCTATGCATTTTTAAATTTTTCATGAACACGCGGAATAAAACTAAGTAACTATTAGTAACTGACTGAGTAACTATTAGGTACAGATTTTGTGCAGATCATTTTTCACTGTCGTTAATGTTAAAAATGTGCAACAGATGCACGCTACATTTTGCATTAATTAACGCTAATTAATTACTCAGAATATTTCTATTATATACTTTTTGTATATCTTAATATCCTATAGATGTTAATTCTAGATATTAATAATCTTAATATCTAGATAGAAAAGGATTTATGCAAAACCTATGGTTATTGATTCAACACTCGAAAACAAACTAAAGAAATGGAACTAATGTAAATAGAAATTTGTGCACCATTTATTGCAAGAAAAACTCCATTTTTACATACATGCATTGTATTATTTACAATTTTTGCAACTTTCAATTTCCTATAAATGCATAAAAATCCATAGTCTATTTATAACCAACGTAAAACAATGTACTTACACGTTAAAGGGAGCTGTTAAGTAAAAGCCATAAGTGTCTGACGAGGCATGATGTCGCACGTGTACCACTAGGCCCGGAGTACCGGCCCGAAGACGGCCTAGGAGCCACATCAGGGTTTCGTCGCTTGCTCCACTCGGGAACATCATCACGACATCGCACTCCTGCGCAAATGATCATTCATTTATTTGACGAATGTATCGATTAGCAGGAATTTTTAACATTGAAGCTGTTAAAATTTTTTATAAATTTTTAATATTCTTTGTCTTCTTTTTTCGAATGTTTCAATTTCTCGAGACACGAGTGCTTGAGCTTTTAAAATTCTATATCTATTGTAATTAGAGTTTCTTAAGTTCCCAAATTTCTCAGATTTCTTAAGTTCTTCGAATTTTTAATGTTACTCGAGCTTTTTTAAGGTTTCGAATCTTTTCAGAGTTCAATCCGTCAAGTAGCCATTGGTTTCAAAAGTTTTTCAACTTTCTTCAGTTTCTCAAGTTCTTCTCAGATCTTTAGAAATAGAGTAGAATTCTTTCGGCTTTTTCAAATTACTCGAATCTTTCTGAAGGTTCGCAGAGTTCTTCGAGATCGTCAAGAGTTTTGTTTAATTTCAGACAAATTTTTAACTTTTTTCAATTTCAAAGTCCTTCGAGCCCTCAAATTTCTCCAACTTTCTCAGATTATTTTTTGAATTTTCTTTAGCTCTATACTCGTTCCGAAACTCTTCCAGTTATTAAAATCTTTTAAATTCTTCAACGTTAAACTTTCAACTTTTCGAAACATTGCTGTTTAATTGAAAGTTTAATTCTCTTCGGAAATGAAACAATTTCAATTTCTTATGGAAATTAAACAGCACTATCTTAGAGAACACTTATTCTTTATCATTGAAATAGGGAAAATCCAGGTTTCTTACCAGAAATAAGACGCGCACGACTGTCTACAAATTAGAACGGTGACGTTATTTCGTACTTATCGTTGGACAGGGTAAACTTATTATTTCCCTACAGAACCGTAGTCCACACGATTGACTATATTTTGGCACAGGGATTAAAGTTGTTCGGCCTGGCCATCTTCCAAACGGCATCAGATTGCTTGGTATTGCCAATCCATGCGCGAAGATATCGTAATGGCATGCCTGACCTAATAGTGACGTTGAAATTTACCTCTATTGTGCATATTATCTGTGATTGAAATTAAAATTCTATTTTCAATTCCAATTAATAATAAATTGATAATTTATAATAATATAAATTAACCTATGCAAAGTGATTCAATAAACCACTGTAATAAACCACATCTACATATTTTTTGGTTAAGGTCAGAAAAAAATATTGGAGGAAGATCTGATTATAATATTATATATATAAATAATATCAATATGCTGCCGAAGAGGTATATAAGGATTACATATAAAAGGATTTTATTAATATTATAGATATAAATCAAATTTCCTCCTCCTAACATTTTTTACCTCAACCAAAAAATAGATGTACAATTTATACATGTATAAAATGTTATGAAAACTACACTTTGGATGTTTTATACGTTGTTTTATATTAAATTCATTTTTTGCGGCTTTGCACTTTCTAATTTTCTATAAATGCATAAAAATCCGCTAGTAAAGTCTACTGACAACATAGAATATTTAATAACGAAATTGCACGATATTTAGAAAAGAGCATTTTCTGTCTGTTGTTTTTCTTCCTATCTTTTTTAGTTTTTTGTTAAAGAAATTCCTCGACAATTTTCAATTTTCTGTGGAGAGAGAGAGAGAGAGAGAGAGAGAAGAGAACAGTTGATAGACCCAATTTCTCCGCATGAATCGCAGCAAAGTACTGTGAACTTCTCATCAAGAAGGCTGAACCTCTGAACACAAATGACGGCTTGATATATATGGAAAAAGTTGCGTAACAAAGAAGAAAATTCGCGCGGTGACAAGTCTCGGGATATTTCACCGAAACTACCGTCGTTACGGGGATGAAGACGGCGCTTTTTCAAAAGTCACTTTATATTTAATTAACTAATGCTCGGTGGCTAGCGCTGGTATATACAAAAAGACAAATAAAACTCGACGACGGTTGGGTACGTTTAATCCTGTACAACAACGTTACGGAGGGACTGATTTTTTTTACGACCTTACGACACTCTGGGCAGTCAAAATACAATTATAAATGATCAAATTTCTCCAGTAAAATTAGATTAAAAAAGGAAGAATACTCCACATTTTCACTGGTCCCTCGACTTACGCGTATCATCTCTTTCATGTGTTCTTTTTTAATGTGGAAGAAGACCACCATATTTTTATTCTAAATAAAATTCTAAAAATGATTGTAACGACAATGATTCGCAAATAGAGTGTAAAAGTTGTTTTCAAGTTTAAATATGCTCACTACAAATCAAGAAAAGTCAAAATAATATAATTAATCTATTACTGAGTAAAAATTTGCTTTTGAAGTCTGATTGACATATAGGAAAGAATAAGATAAAGAAATTATATATAATATATATTCTATCATTATTATATCATTTATATATTATATCACATATATATTATATCATTTATCGCGTGCAAAAAGTACGTCATAAATTAGAAGAAGAATGTATTTAATTTAAAAAGATACATTATTCAAATAAACAAACACGGACAAACGTAACAGTTCCATTCATCGAATTTTGCATGCACTTTAACGAATATCACGAGTATCATGCTCTTGTTAATGAAATTTCTACAACGAATTTCTTTCACGAATATCCTGTTTGTCACGCGAGTTGAATGCAAAATTTCTATTCTAATAATCTGTTATTTCAATCATTCGAATTGTTTGCACGTTGGTTTCGTATTATTTTATTCGTGTCATGTACACACATTAACTTATCGATCTCTCGCCTCCATGAATTATTCGTTCAAACGAAGGGTAATGCAACTTTCATGCGTCTTTACTTTCGTTCTTTTGTCTCGTTATTATTGTGTAATATATCTTCCATATTCCGTACATTTTTGCTGCTCTTTCGCACGAACGAATTTTCCCACTTTTTATCTTTTTTATATATCGTGCAGATATTCTTTGCCTCTGTTATTACTGTCAATATATCTTCCCCATACTATTTACTGCTCTTTCGCATAAACATTTACAGATTCTGTAGATATTCTTCGTCGCACCGAATCGATAATTTCTACCTTAAACCAATCTCCACAAGTCTGAAATAACAGTTGAAATAAAAATTGTAAATACGTAGAACAAACAATTATATATATAATATTACAAATGAATGATAATTCCACAGTGACTGGAAAAGCCTCGCTTGTATATAATAACTGCATTACTTGTGCATTTGTCAGTATATAAATGTAATTATAAATATAGATTACTGTCCTCTCGAAACTGAACTAAATTGTACTTGAAACATTTTTCCAATAACGAAAATAGTTACGAAGATAATTGCACTTATAGATTAAAGTGGTACACTCTGTATACATACGAGTACCATCAATAGTACTCAATTTTCTTTTTATATTAAGCTCTATCAATTTATGTATTAAGTACTATCAGTAGTAGCTCTCTTTTTTTTTATATTAACGAGCACGTAACAAGAGTCGATCAAGTGGCAGGCGGAGCTGCCCCTCGTTCTCGAAGAGTAACGTTTGTAACGTCAGTAAGTTTATTTGACCGGTTGCCAGGAATTTGTTTGTCTCAAAACTTTTCTACGAGCCGAATGAAGGTGATACTGGAAGATGATCTCGCGATATTGCACTTCCGACGTCGGTATTAGCATCGTCGTAAACGGACGCAGAGCGGCGCCGAAATGGTACGTATATTCTACTCCGAATAGAATATGTATGAAACCGTAAAAAGACGAAAAATCCGAAAGATATACAGAGGACACGTATCGATATACGATAGAATACAAAATGTACAAACGTACGACAATTCCATAAAACCGAATAAAATTGAAAACGTATCGCGAGAGTGTCACCTTCGGAGCATCGAAATTCGAGTACCGCGATCTTTGCATTTGTAGCGTCATATTGGCCAGCCGTGCCATTCGCCAACGCCAATTCTTTCACTTCTTTTCATTCCCGCACGCCTGTTGTTAACGATATTCTTGAGATTCCACTCCAAATGGCTGAATTCTTGTATTCTTGCGTTGAATACGCGCCAATTTGCATCGAATAGTTTTAATAATTTATCGTTACCTATCCTTTATGTAGGTAAAATAGTTATGTAAAATGATGTTATTAATAATAATATTATCATAATATAATAATAATATTGATAATAATAATAGTATAAAGTAAATTACATTATCACACTATGGATACCTATATAAATACGTCTAATTCACTATTATATAAATATATGTAGTTAAAAAGACAGAATCTACGTAAAAAATTGTTTTATCTATTAACAAACAAATATACTATACTTTGGATATTTTTACATTCCGTTAAATTTCTCACACGTCTTGCACGATTACCGAAACTTCGCAACCAACATCATCAATGTTGCAAAATACTCTTACAACACTTAGAATGGCATCCTATTTTTTAGACTAACAATAAGTTTACACTGACTTTCAAATTTGGCATTATCTTCGCGTACCTATTTTATATTTGAAAAAAATCTTGCTATTGATCTCCTAGAATAGATTACAGACAATCAAGTAAAAGAAAGTGAAAATTTACAAAAAAATTCTTTCAAGCATACAGCTTCAGATTACAAAAAATTCGAATCTTTCAAAAGATAATTAAAAGACTTGCTTTTCATTTGTAATCATTTTCTAATGTAATACAACCAACAAAATCAGTATCACGAGGGGGTCGTGAGAAACGCAAATGTTCCAAATTTGATGGCAAAAATAAATAAAAATCGTTTACCACTCGTAATCTCTCAATTTACAAATTAATATTATTAATTAATGGAATTACTGCGTATGACAGGGTCCTGGTCCATCTACCGATCACGGACTGATCGATTCGGGCTCTGCACGGCGTTTCTAAACTCTAGTCCCCGTCCTACCTAAACGCGTGCAATCGTTTGATCAATAAAATCAATAGCCGTTGAACACATTTCCGTAAACAAGGAAGCCAATCCCAATTATAAGCAGGCCACGTAGTAATGTGGGATAAATAACGAGGTGCATGTATGCAAAATTTATTTGCACGCCGTTATGGATATATCGGTACGATGGATTTTCCTCCGTGTTCGTCCTCTTGATTGTATTGATTTCAATTGATCGGGGGAGGGGGAGGGGGAATGTGATAGATGAGCCATTCAGATGCATATAAGAATCCGTGCTCACATATAGAGCCACGATATTTTTTTTTGCACTCGTTCTCGCTCACACTGACTTCTTGCCTCGTCACGTACAATTCAGTTCAGACAATGGCCTAGTAATTGGAGTTGTTGCGTCGAACACGAGTTACTAGCGAACGTTGGCTTTTTTCCGACCATAAAAACCATTCGCAACAGCGCGATGAAAAATTCCGGAGGAGGATTTTACATGGGGGAAAAAGAAAAAATAAATAAAGCGAAGGCAAAATGACTTGCGATATCTCGTCTCTTCGAACGTAAACTGCAAATTAACTTATCGTTACAATTAATATTAATAAATATTATCGACTGTTTTATATCTATCTATACTATCTATACATCCACACTATTTTATGTCTATCTACTTACAGAAGTGTTAAATTATTGCGTTCAAAAGATCTTGATTTATTTCTTTTCAAAGAACATACATATCTGTTTTTCGTTTCGAAAACAAGCATTTTTGATAATTCATAATACATTGAAATGTTGAACGTGTTAAATTTGGTTAATCTCAAACTTTAAATTAGTACATGATATATTGCGATTGATAAATAAGAAATATAGTATACTATTTGTATTATATATATATATAATACATGTAAGAGAAAGACCTTTCTAAAAATTAAGAAGAATTAATAACGTTAATCAATAAACTCGCGAGAGTGTTTTCAGCAATTATTGGCAATCCTTTTTTTAAGAAATGAACAAAAACGTACACGTGAAAAAAGAAACAAAAGTGATGCAAAGTGATAGAAATACACAACTGTTTGAAAAACGTACCTGAGTTGGAACTTTTTGTATCCATAGGCGGCGGGGGGTCATCAAGTGGCCTGTGCATGGTATTTTTCGTCTGAGTAGGCGAGATGCTGCAAAAGAAAAAGGAAATGGAGACGACATATTGTTATTAAATATATCGATCGGCGCTTCCTTGCTTGCGTCCTCCTTAACGAGGCACATCGTTAGCGTCGCGTTATATTTTTTCCAAGGATCAATTTTCCGTGAACGTGATGAAGCGAGAACGCGGGTTTCCTTAATAAAGCGCCAAATTGCGGAGTTTAATAGCTTGCGTAATTGATGGAAACGCGACGATCCATATAACGAGAGAGAGAGAGAGAGAGAGAGAGAGAGAGATGTGGAAGTCGGCCTCCGCGTGCTCTAATTCGCCCAGCCGCCCTAACAGCATTCTCCTTCGATTAAACAATAATATGTAAATGAATTGAATCTGAATTCACGATCGATCTTGATTTGTTGATTTTACCTGTTTAGAAGATACACTGTATTATTCGAGAACGTACTGGGTGGGTGGAAGAGATATCGCGAGGTTGTAAATTAAAACGTCATTTGATAACATCAATCGATGTATGTAGATGAATTTACGATCGTCACCTTTAGGATTTCTCTAACGGCTGAGTGATAAATTTCTTTGGCTAAATGCAATTCTCCCTCCAATGTACATGGTACATAAGCCACGTATAACTTTGTTAGATAAATTTTAAATTCTTAAACTTTAAATACGAGTGTAATTTTTACACGAGGTTACATGATGTTACGCTTGAAAATTATAATTGGGTCAGTTTCTCAGATCGAACCACTTTAATAGTTTTTAAGTTCAATGAAAAAACATGTCATCGTCGAAAAGCTAAAAGAAGCTGTTTTCGACTTATAATTTTAAAATACAGGAAGGTAATAAATAGCTCTTTAGAATTTTTAATCTGACACTAACTGATTACAGTCCGTGTTTCGTGTCGCAACAGAGCTACATCTCATAACAAATTTATCGAATTAATTAATTTTCACTCGACACTACATTATTTTTTATAATTTTGTAAGTTTTCTAATTTGACAAAGTCCAAATAATTTTTGACAATCGTATTAAAATAACAAATGATCGTCTTGTTATTTAATTTTTTAAATAAACTCAAAGATAGACAATTGTTAAAGGGTAATGTGGCACTATCTGCCATCCGTTCTGATTTTCACTAATTAAGACTGACAAATGTTTTTGTCAAACTTTCCAAAGACGTGTTGTATTAATAGTGGCCTGAAAACTTTCTCGCGGCCATCCCCTATCGCGAGGCCACGATAAAGGAAGTTCCACGCTACCTTGCCCAAGGTAATTTTCTGGTCAATGGTTACGAATCAGGAAATTGCTCGATGGCCACCGCGACATCGTTGCTCCATTGGATGTAAAAATTATGTATTTGTATTTTCCTACAATTTCGTCGAAAATTTAGATGTTTCTTTTTACGGAGAATTGGATGATTGGACTATTTTCCACTTCTGTAGAAAATTGAATGAATTGACTACTCCCATTGACTGTCCCATTTAAATTTCACACAGGTGAAGTATCACCCAAGAAGATTCTCACATAGTCATGTTTTGAATATTCATTCTTTCGATTAAATTATCACGTGTTACTAAAAATAAACTAAAATTTTTATTTCAGATAAATGATATGTGAAAACAAATTCTTTAAACAATGAATTACAAAGAAAGATATAAACAAAAAAATTGTTAATTTATAATTATCCACATTACAATTTATTATAATTTAAAAAATATTATTAGTAAGTATGTTACTTATAAAAAGAATACAAATAAAAAATTAATTTATTATGTAAAATAGTAGAATCTATGAATAGAATCTAATGAATGAAATAATAGAAAGATCAAGGTATTACAAATTCCATAATAAACAAAAAGATCGTAATAGTAAATGGCTTGTCACTATTTATGAAAGAATAAAAGAGATTATATATTTCATCGTATCTTAAAAAATTTGTACTTCGACATTTTTCTGTCGTATAGCTTCGTAGGAAAGTTCATAAGAAAGAATAAAGAAAATAATGTCAGAAATATTGATT
This sequence comes from Melipona bicolor, assembly GCA_030673865.1. Lineage (NCBI taxonomy): Eukaryota > Metazoa > Arthropoda > Insecta > Hymenoptera > Apidae > Melipona > Melipona bicolor. Next base: position 2,863,324 of record JAHYIQ010000016.1, on the reverse strand, counting down.
TCAAGTCGTAAACGATCCACATTGTCGACAATATAGTTCCAGAAGAACGGGACGTCACGTAAGACACACGAAAGGTTTCTAGATGCGTGGATAACGATTGTGAATATGACTATAAGTAACGTGGTCAATATTAAGTTAGTATGGAAAACACATTTTTATTTGCCACGTGTGTTTCGTCTAAAAGTTTAATTCATCGTATAGTCAATCTTTTTATTCTTAAATATAAATACATACATTGCACATGTATGTGTAGCAACTTGCAACGCAATATTAATAATCATTAAACTATTGTAATTAAACTATTTTTGATTGCATTTATAAGAAATTCTAAAGTACAAAATTAAAGCACAATATAATGCTTATAGTATGAAAAAATATACATAATACCTTTTATAATATCTTGCAAACGTAAAAATATTAAGATTCTATTTCTTTCATTTAATCTATAATGAATATTAGTACAATCTTGTTTAAAAAAATTATTAAATTATTAAAAATAATACTTGCTTTCCTAGAAAGATATAAGTACGAACACTAATAGGAGTTTTGATTACAAGTTCTTCAATTTTTTTTTAGAATTGAAAGTAACTCGAATACCTAATATTTAATAAAAAGAAGAAGAAAAAATTAAAATTTGCACGATCTTGCAATATTATTAGGAGTGACCTGAACAGGAACTTCTGTGTGGTTCGTATTTATATATTTTATAAGAGTTAAAGGTTCTAAACCTATGAGGAACAGCATTTTCCAAAAAAGTTTGTTCAATAATTGACTTTATTTCGTTCGTTGGAACATCATTTTGCACATTCAACACGCGATGCGATCATGAAAAGTTCCCTTTTTCTCTTCTCAGGGTTTCATTCGGTCTTCCGGTGGTGAATGACGTTTCTCGTAGCAGAGGTTCCCGTGGGGTTGAAATTTCAAAGAGGAATTCGAGAACTGTTTTTTTGTATGTGTAAATTACTCTAGCTTGGAAAGAATCGTAGCACATGTTAATTTTTTATACAATTAAATAACATGCTAGTATTTGTTTTACATTGCACAGAATTTTGTTCAAGAAAAAATACTTTTTTCTTTTTCAAAGAGATTCTCTCGCTTTTCTCTCTTTTAAGTCTACTTCCGTTTAAAATTTTTCACTCAAAAAATTCCAGTTGCATTTAATTTGAAGTCGAAGAAGATTCAAATTGAATAATTAAAGAAAGTAAGTCTTATTTACTAGCTGAAAATTCTACAATCAAATCAAACCCATCGATGGTTTGTTTAACGTTTGTATTTCTCCAGAAGAGGAAAGGAATATTCCAGCATCTCTAATTTCTGTGTGTATTTCAAGTTTTTAAACAAAGTATTCGTCATACTTAATAAATCTTTATATTCATTCCATTTATATTCGTATATCGTAGAAGAACTATATCTAATTAAATTCTGGAGTTACAAAAAAAATCATCGTGATAAAAAAAATCACTTAATTTTTACAACATTGATTTGACTATATCTGAGAGACTAACTGATTAAAAGTACATTGCCGTTAAAATCGATTTTTACTACGATTTTTATTTCTGAATTTCTTACAATTGAAAGACTTGGCACCTTTCTTAATTTTCTAAGATTTTTAGATCTGCTATAATTTTAAGTTTATTAATTTTTATTACTACTTTCTATCCCCGGTGTATTCTTTTTTATTTTTTTTAATTTTAGACAGCATATCTTGCTGGAAGCTATCGTAATCTGCAATCCTGGGAAATTCTTTCACGCGGTGTGTGCTCGGTTATTCCAGTGCAGACAGAATTTAATCCTCTAATTTGATTGCTCCTGTTTGTTCTGCGAGGCTTGCTCGCAATTAAAATTTACCCTATCCCCCGAAGAAAATCGGAAGAGCATCTTCGTTTAAATCCTTTTAAAAGCAGTAATAACGTAACAGCTTTCAGTAAAATCGATATTCAATCAATTTTATATCGAAAATGAAATCGACGGCGTAAAAAAAGGCGGAAAAGATGATCGAAGTTCGCGGGAAGTTCATGAAAATGCAGATGACTGTAACGGTTTGGTCTGAAATCACCCTCAACTAATTATTGAGATGATTGTCTTCTTTTATTTGTTCAATCTTTACACGAATCGACGTGTATTTAGATTTCAATTTGGAATTAACATCGTAATTTTCGTACCTTTGGTGAGACGATAAAAATAAAATGATGATCAAATGAATGTACTTTTCCAACGAAACTCGCAATTATAATTCTCATCGAACGAGAATGAAATTATTCTAAAAAATTTAATTATTAATACAAATAAATCAACAAATAATAACAATTTATTTTTTATGTATTTATTTTAGTTCTATTATAGGATAGAATGAAATACTGATGAAAGGATATTAATTTAACGAATTTTTCGTCTATAAATCACACCGAATATCGACGAAGAATTAAATGCAAAATAAAATGAGCATGTATTTAATTATTACCACTCGATGGTTCGTAACCTTGTTATACGATCAATAACGCTTTTATGAATTTCACTTCCTCGATAAAATTATTGTAGATTACTTATGTTTTCATTGTGGTTATTATATTTTTATATCCCTGTTATATTTCTAACTTGACCATGATCGTTTAACTGCGATGGACGACGTTTGATTGAACGGCATTAAAATTGCAACAGAGTAATACTAAACAAAATAATCCATTTTTCTAAATATTTTAACAATAATGCCATAAGTTCGATTTCATTGAAACTGTGAAACTCTGAGAAGTAACGTGACAATTAATTGACAAAACGGATAAAACAACAAATAATATTACATATGAATATAAAAAAATATCGCTGAATCATTAAAATAACAACGAATAACCCTTGAATAAGTATTGAAAATATCACGTAACATATATATAGGATGGTTAACACAAATATTGTTAGATTGTTAGATCATCGATTTTTCAATAGGTGATAGGAAATTAATTAACCTTTTAGAACTCTTTCAAAGCGCATATATATGTAAAAACAACATTTCTATTAAGAGCTCTAGCATTTTTAATTTCTGTCCGATGTATTTCAATTTTTTCAAGAAAGTATTCATCATATCTAAGTATTTGATATTTAAATCTTTATATTTAAGTATTCATATTCATCAGTCTATGTCGGGAAGAACTATACCTAACTAAAAATCCCGTGGAAGATTACCCATCTTTCATGTAAAATTATGTATCTTTTTACTTGCAATATAATATAATGCAAGTAATCGTTGTTATTTTGCTTTTTTATCAAAATAAAAATAAAGGTCATCTTCAGCTTTTTAAAATGATATATTTCTTTTATCCATTAATACACGACACTTGACATTCTAAAGAAAATGTATGAATTTATGCACAAGTATATTGAAAAATTATCAGTTTAGGAAACACTTACTTATTTCAATCTTAATTCTGTAAAATCTGTGAAAATTGCGTGAAAGACAAGAGAAGAGATTTCTCTGTCCCTGTCTTTCATGCATGGATTTTACAAAATGAAAGTTAAAACATCTCCTAAATTAATACTTTTTTTCGACACACGTCAATATTTCTTTTATAAGGAATGTCAAGCTACATCGATTAACAGAAAAAAAAAAAAATATATATATATCATTCCATTTAAACTTCAGATCGCATAATAACAAAACGATTACAGTATTGTCCTTCTGGGAACTTTTAAATATAAAACATTTTTTTGTACTAAATGAATAAACTACGAGCTACATTCAAGTCGAGATTTACGTATTATAATATACGCGATACGCACGTGTTACGTTTATCAATTGTCCTGCACTTGATTACATCGAATCAATCCGCATGTTAGATAATTATTAATTATTATTATGTTCAAATATTTTTTTCATTTCCTATAGACACGAACTAAAACGTTGAAACGTCGAATTATACAGGAACGTTCCTTAAATACAAGATTTAATCTCTGATATAATAAAAATTCATTCAAAGAATCACTCTACGCTGCACGGTTGAATGGCCGCTGCAATAATCGATCGAGTTTCGTTCAATCGATCTCGCTATCTCTTCACTGTAATTATACGTAGAGCTCAAGAAACGAATAAAGTCGGAAACTCTGACCGAGCGGATGAAACGTTATCTCGCACGGTGCAGAATCTTGTGCGCGCTCAACTTTCTCTCTTCGTCTATGGTTGCAGTCTATTAAATCGACCATCGTATTTCAACCATCGCCTATGCTTTCAAGTGTTGCGTGATATTATGTACGCGGCTCTGAACACACTATCTTCAGGGGAAAAGCACGGCGACGCCGACGCGACGGTTGCCTTGGTATCGTGGATGAGGGAAGTTAAAAGCTTCGACGAACGGAATACCGTAGAAACTAAAAACGTACGTTGCCTCTGAGGATCAGGAAGATTTTCTTTAGAAAAGGTCAAAGGCGAGAACATTTAGTGGTTTATGAAAATATTCGAGCGTGTATTATACATTATGTACATTTTCGAAATTTCACTAGCACTCTGTGTCTAGAATTTTGTCTACGTCCACGGTAATTTTAAAATTTTATCACGATACTTTTAGATATTAAAAAATGTAGAAGTTGCAAAATTTAACACTCATTATCAATACGTGCACATTTATTTGCGTGTACATTTACAATAAATATTTGAAGATTTCTACATTTGAGGATTTACTGTTCGATGCTTTTCGAGATAATTTTGTTCAATATTGTAATAATACTGTGGAATATTTATTGTTTAAAGAAGACTACAATAAATCGAGTAACATTTTACATAATGTACAGAATTATATTCTAAAATTGGAAAATCTGTTGGTACTTTTATATGAAAGTAGCACGTGAAATTAATTCTACTTACAGAATAATTACAGGATTTTATTGTAATATCTTTGTACGATACAATGAAAAATGCAATTAATGAAATTTGATAGGACGTGTTACGTGTCTTTTAAGGCAGATCGATGTCAAGCGTGTAACACTTTACGGCTGGTGTATCGATTATCCCGTTTCTTTGAGTTCGATGCGTTGGTAGCATCAATAACACGTGCTTTTCAAGCTTCGATATACGTGTCTTTTCGCATATGGCTTCGCGTTCCTGACCCTAAATAATGTCTTACCCTACCCAATTTCTGTTAACTGGCTTACTACTTCTACTATTGGTTAAGTTTGCTTAGAAAGAATTGAATACTAGAATTTTAAGCTGTCCATTATTATTTAATTCGCCATTTGAAGAGAACTAAAAAATAAGAAAACCTGCTCAAAATACATCTAAATTTCCAACTTTTAGTACATTTGTTTTTAATTAAAAATTCTATTACTATTAAATTCTAAACTGTCGAACTATCACTTCATCCCTTAAAACAACATAATTTCATAATGTTTCGTTATCATAATATTTTATTTACAAAGAGATTAACAAGATTTATAAAATATTTAAAAAATGAGCGATGTATCAGAATATTTAAAACAACAACACGGAGGAAAAACAACGAGGTGAAAACATGATAGTTCATGTTTCCCTTCTTTTTATAGAATTTTTTTAAAAATTCAATACACCATAAACCGGTTTTAAATTGTTCAAATTCTTTTTTCTCTTTTTTTTTTAATTAAATAAATAATGCTACAAACTCCGACTGTTTTAAAAATATTGATGCCTAGGCAAGATTCCTAGTTTCTTCGAAAAATCTGCACAGCATAATGATGACAACGACTAATATGTAATATTAATATTAATGTAATATTAATGTAATAAATGTAATTAATGTAATAAATGTAATATTAATGTAATATTAATGTAATAAATGTAATTAATGTAATTAATGTAGTATTAATGTAATATTAGTGTAATAAAAAAAAATAAAAAGATTACTATTTCAAGAGAACCGGAAGAATTATTTCAAAGAATCATTGAAAAGCGTGAAAAACACGAGATCTGTTAATTTTGAAAAATTTCATCAATCGTTCCATTAATAATTGACAACACGAACACACGAAAACTCACTAGAGCATTTTCAGAGATCTCCATTTCGTATTTGGACGATGGAAGTTGTTTCAGAATCGTTCACACACCTCATTTTGGCAAGTAACAAGGAGGGGATGGAGCACCCTCTTATGTCACACTCAAGTATATACGTTCAACCACAGTTAACACCATCATTTCAGTGAATCATATACAGGGTGTCCTTAAACGCAGCTACGTAGTTTTATTATTATTAAATTATTACAGTCTATTTCATTATTATTAAATTACTACATTTTAAGACGCTTTCTTAACAAAATAAACGTTCAAAAAATTTTTTAATTCCAGAGACCACCATTTTTTACTGAATGATAAAACTGATGAATCGTTTGGAAAATACGTGGACTTTACTTTGAGGGTAGCGAAGCGGATTTTACTAAAAATGCAGAAAGCAACGGGAAATAATTTTAGTACAGTGACTTTCCATAATGTTTAACGAGCCGTTAACACGGAATGAAAAGGGTGCTCGTTGATATATCATAAAGCGTGAAAAAAAGCGGCTATTGAAGTCTCAATCGTTAGTTTTCGTTGGCATAAGAGAAATTTAAAAAAATTTTCAAATCGACTTTAGTTTGCAATGCATTTTTTAATGTACTTTCTGAAGTGCGTTCACAAAAATGTGCTTGAATACTGATTACACAGTTCGTGATACACTTTGCAAAAATTTTAGATTAGAAATGTTCTGCTTCTACGAATGAATACAAGGATATTGAGTATCATTTCATTTTATTATCTCGAGAAATATTTAACCGAAACATTGGATAATAATCTCGAGAAATACTGAAATATCCTGCCAGTTTCCAAAATCATTAAAATCGAAGATAGAATGTATTATTGGAATAAATCCTATTAAATAGTATTTTTCAGATAATCCCGTCTAACTGACAAGTCGAGATTTCCCTCGGATGCATCATCTTCGGATAATAATATAGCCGCATTGTCGTGCATCGACATACGTATTCGTTTCGTGAAGATTATCAGCATCACATAAAATTGCATTTGCCGGATTATCGGTATCGAAAGTGCGAACATGAACGGAAATTCACGATTATCGCGGTCGAACCGGCCTTTTGAGGCTGCACGGATTTTTAGTCACGTAATGCTCCCATTCACGCGATTCATGGTGAGAATTAGAGTGGAGTTCATATGACACATATGATGTATATATATATATATATATATATATATATATATGTGCCTTTATGGCATGCTCTTTTAAGTATCATCAATGATACTTGTTAATCAAAGTTGGAAATATTAAGCAGAGATAACGTTCAGGAATTCCCATTGTGAATATATCGCGTGACAAATTGCCATTAGAAATTTTTTTTTAGCAAAAGATAGAAATTAAGATTAGAAAATTCTTTTTCATTTCTTAAGTCACAAATTTTGTTATTAATATCTGCTACAAAATTTTTCTGGTTTTTAATAGAAGTTATATTTTTCAATGGTTCTCTATAAAGGACTAAAGGATAAAGAATAGAGTACTATCCTTTTTCATCCTTAATTGACAGATAAGATTAGAAATGTCAGTCTGGAAAAATTCATTATACTCTTTCTAATAACTTTTACATCCTATCAATCATTAATTTAATCTTTTAGGTCAGAAACTTTATGTCATCACAAAAATTGAATGTTAATACATACAAACTAATATTATTTACAGTTAACTAAGGTTTAGTACCTGTAAATATAATCCATTCTTAACAAAAATGAATAATTCCAAGAAAATATAAACATTATCTTCTTGAATCAAACCATTTAAATAGGTAGATCCAACTATAGAAAATAAATCATAGAGAGTCTAGTTATTAGGTTTAGATATAGACTACTCTTTTAACTAGTAGCATGATTAAATATAATAATTTCTATATGAATCTAGCAGCTCTTTGATAATTCCTGCTTCGAATCTCCTGAGAACTGTTTGCAAAACAAATTTTTCAATATTGATACAATCATAATACTTAAAACCATTTGGTTATCACTCTGCTTTAAATCTATGTAGGTAACCTTCTAGCTATTTCTAGCAATGCGAAGAAAGAAAGCACGAGAGGAATCCACTGATCGTCGATTTCGATATAAAGTGAATCATTTGCCTGAAAGGTCAAATTATGACTGAACGTATCTCGGGGGTCAAAGGGTGAAGAAACTCGACCATTTGAATACTATAGTCGGTGTAGGATTGATGCTAGATGCAACGTTTGAATTCCAATCGAACCGCACTGGCATTGCTAAAATTTGCCCCGAAAATGCAATGCCCTTAGGCGATGACAATGCGCTCTCTCGTGTAGTCTCTACGCGATTACAAAGTCCC